>CM046661.1:22117408-22794908 GCA_025594165.1 Tamias sibiricus
TGCGTGGGGGTGGCAGCAGTGATGTCCAGGGACAAGGAGCTCCTCTTCTGGGCTTCATGTACCTCACCCTCTAGGACCAGGAGAGCTGAGTGTAGACTGAGGACCACTATTGGAGAAGTGGTGGCCCTCCCCTCAGGCAGGAGAGGAATTTGTCTCCATCACAGCCCAGGGTTGAGATGAAAGCCTGGCAAAATGCATTTCACATAATTAGAGGCTGAAACCCATCACACTCCACAAAAGGTGTGGTCTCCTCAGTGCAGGGTGGGTGCTCAGGGATAGCAGCAGGGCAGAAAGGCACCAGGCAGCTCAGACTGAAGGGGAGCCAGCAGCATATTAGGACCCCCATAAGGATAAATCAAGGCTCCAGCATGCTGGATTTATTTTTTGCACCAGGGATTGAACCCAGGGGCACTTAACCACTGAGTCACATCCCCAGTCATTTTTATTTTTTGAGACAGGGTTTCACCAACTTGCTAAGGCTGGCTTTGAACTTGCAATCCTTCTGCCTCAGCCTTCCAAGTCTCTGGGATTATGGGCTTGCACCATCGCATCCCACAGAACCCTGGTCTTTTGTGGAAGGTGCTAAATCAAGGGATTTCTAGCAGCCAGAGAAAAAGAGCAACTAAGGAGGCCCATCTAGTCCAGGCCACTTCCTTCCAGCCCAGGCCTGTCCCTCAGGCTTCTCTGCACATTCCTTATGCTAATCTCTTTCACTAGGTCCTAGGCCTTAAGCTCCTTAGGCCACTGCTCCTAACACCTTTTTCCTGGCTGCCTCACTGCCAACTTACTTGGAGCTGCATGTCCAGTGTCCTGACAGGCCTCAGGCCAGCTCATGACTGCACTCAGCCTCTAACGTGTCCCCCTCAGGGCACAGCAGATACCACACGCAATAACCAGCACTGAGAAACATCAGTGACAAACTAAGACATGGCACCATCACGTGGGCAGAAGAATTAGGTCATTCACCTAATGTAGATGAAGCAGTGGAAGACAAACATGACCGATGGACCGGCAGCACACTCCACAGCCAAGGAGGCTAACCACAGAACCAGTCCTGCCCCGGGGCAGCAAGGGCCAATGAGGTTAGCCAGTTAGGGTAACTGGCTGGCTTTCCTGCTGCTCTGGGCTCCCATTCTCCTGAGGCCTTAGGTGGAAGAACCAAAGTGCAGCTCCCTGGGGAGCCCCAGGAAGCAGGAAGGCACAGGAAACTTGATATGACCCAAAGAAGAGACAAGGACAAGCACTGGGTTTTTTTCTCTTTTTAATTATTTACCAGATAAAAAAGAAAAAAATAGTGATTGTTTCTCTTCACCCCCAACATTTCTGGTTACCAAGGTGGAGTGGGAGAGAAATGCGTTGAACAGTGATTGGAGCTCTTGGCCTGGAGCCGACTCCTCTCCTCTCCTCCACCCCAAGCAGAAGGGGCAGGGCAAAGGGTCCAGGCAGAATCCTTGTACCTGGGCAGCAGAGTGGCAGTGGCTGTCATCTTCTCTCCTCCTTGCCGGAACATTCAGACCCTCTCCTGCCTGCCCCTCACAGTCCCCTCCCCAACTCATCACAGGAAGTGGGAAGATGGGACCACAAGGGGCAGGGACAGTGCAAAGCAGGGCCTGGGGAAGCACGTGGCAGATCCGGCAGAGGGCCACTGCCGCCTGCTCCTATTGCACATCCTGGCTCAGATGCCCACCCTGAGCAGTGGACTACGAAAACGCTTTCCAGATTTAAACAGGGAGCCTGTTGGTGTGTGCCAGGCTCAAGAAGGGGAGGACTGGTATTGTGTGACTTGTTCTGGAAAATATATATATGTGTATATATATTTTTAACTTAAGTTATTCCATGATGGGGCCAAAGCAAAAACTTTGTGTCTTTAAAAAAACATATGGGCTTTAGACACCTTGGGAGCTCTGGAGTCACCTGGGCTTCTCCCCACTCATGTTCGAAAGAGCAAGAATAACCCTTCCCCCAACAGCAGATCTTCTGCATACAATGGAAGGGGCTGTGTTCACCAACCACAGCAGCCCCCCACCAGCTGTCAGGACCCTGAGCCACTCAAGCACAACCTCTTCTTCTGAACACCTGGAGAATCTGACAACCCTGGGAAAAAAATCTTGTACACTCTTGTTTCTCCATGAAGCAGGCGCTGTTAAGTCCCCCCAAATAAACCTTGTGTTTGATTTTCATTCTCATTACCAATGAAAATAGAGTAGGACAAGAGTAAGTTGTTTAACAGACATTACAACAGAATAAATCCCTCTCAAAACCACAGGGCTGGGAGAGGACTGACTGACTGGGCAGAGCCGCACATCTTTCACCTTCATTGGCTGGAACGCAGCTGGTGGGTGAAGACAAACCTAACTGAGCCAATGGCAAGAACTGCAGGCTATGAGAGACGACAGGTCAAACACAGAACTGTATAAATTGTGGCACTATAAAGATGAGAAGGCAGGTCCATGATACCAGCTGGAGCAAGGCTTTGGAGCATCGCTTCCAGAAATTATCTGTCCTGTTGTAAGTGGGAGCATCCAGACATATCAGTGGTTCTCCTTCCTCCTCTTCCAATAAATTCTGAATGTTTGTCATTTAAATTACTATGTACACACACAAAGCTGGTCTCTCTTTTACATGAGGGTCCTTCGTTGAGGGTCCTTCAATGGCTTTAGAGAGCTGGTTCCAATTGCCTTTTTGGAGATTTACTGCTTGGGACCAAATCTGCAAAGAGAAGAAATGCCAGCACTATAACAGGAAGATCTTGAAATGAAAGCATTCTGGGGATTTAAGGGACTGAATCTTCATATAAATAATGAAACTCCCCTCCTTTGGGGGCCTAGGTACTGGGAAAATAGAACACATGGACAGGAAGCCATCAGTTCTATGCCTGGTTCCTCTGTTAGGCAGAAGGTCATATGCCCACCAGCAATCCTGGAAAAGAGCTCCATACCTCCCTCTGACAAGGACAGTTTCTCAAGTTCAGCTTCAAGTTCAGCATCCGAGATCCTAAGGTTAGGCACACTGTTGGTATAAAGCGTCTCATGGGGGTTGTCGGGCAGGTCCAAAGATTCTTTGGTGGTGTCCTGAAGGAGGATGTCCAATTCCTTCTCCAGTTCCTCACTGTCAAAATCTGGGAAGAATAGACAATATAAGAATATGATGACTCTGGGGAGGGAATGCATTCGTGCATCCAGAACCGTGCTTATCAAAACCCAGCTCAGTGTACCAGATACCTCAGCCTCCTTGCAGGTTAAAAGAGTCACATGAATTGGGAGACAGATATGCTTTTTCCATACATAAAGCTAGGTATACCCTGCTAGCCCCATGGAACTGACCCACATCCCCTTGTCCTTAAAGAAGGACCTGGCAGCCAGAGCCTGTGAGAGCAGCTGATCAAGGATGAAATGGCAATTCTTTCTAACTACTCCTGATAACCTCAGAGGGGACTGCTTCCACCAGGAAAAGCAAGTCTGTTGTCACACCTGTCACAGCACAAGGAAGCAAAGCCTCTCAGGAAGGAAGGAAGGAAGGAAAGAAGGAAGGAAGGGGGATCTTATTAACTTACCTAAACCATTGGTTACCCCACCAGCCAGAGTCTGAGAAACTTCGTCCTGGGTGTCACACAGCTGTAAGACACAAATGTAAAGCCCTGAGCTAGGAATGGTGGCTTAGAGCGTCACAGAGCCTTTAAGGGAAAATGTTCAGTATTACAAAGCATCTGAGAATCCAGGAAAGGTTCTTCAAGGTCATAAGGTTGTGAGTTTAGAAAGAAGGGCTGCAAAAAGGCCAAATCTGTGCTCTGAAGCATGTATCCCCCTCCCCCACCTGGCCCCCACCCTTTCCTGTACCTCCTGGATCTGATCCACGAGGCTCTCTGCCTTCTCCACTGTGACATCCTTCATGGAGAGCTTGAGGGCTCCTACCCCTGCCTGGTAGGCATTGAAAACCTAAAGAGAAGGCCAAACTATTAGGGCAAATGACCAACACTTGGTAAAATACAGACAATACTTCTTCATCACCCAAGAGTGCTTTGGGGTTTTTTCTGGCCACCCAAGACCCAAGACTGATTCACCACATACCCACTTAGGCCAAACTTCCTGACAGGGAAGGCAAAGGCAACCCCAGCCACACCCACAGAGAAACCAGGCCTCTATACAACAGCATGGCCCCGGGGTGAGGCTGAGCAGCGTGTGTGTGCCAGAGGCCAGACAGGTGCTGGTGCGGAGGGGATGTGGCTACCATCTGATCTGTCTGGGAGGCGTAGATGCGGTCCAGGATGCCTTGAACAGTGTCCAGCTTGGCATGCAGGGCCTCAATGCGCTTCTCTGTCCGTTGCTTGGCCTTGAGAGACCTCAGTGCCTAGGAGACACGAAGACTTAGGTGAGGCAGGACATGGCAGGCCAAAGGGCAAGAGAAAGAGAGCCCCTCCCAGACAATAAGATCTTCCCAAGCCTTCTCCTGTCTCATTTGTAAAATAGGCAGACGCTGTCCCCCGGACCCCAAGCAGGCTGCACTCTGAGCTGCTGGCTCCTCTTGCTGCCAGACTAGGATGCTGCCACGCAGCTGGGGGATCAGAACTCACCAACTGCTTCTTTCCTGCTCGGCATGCCCGGCGGGCTTCCTCTTTACACCTAGGAAACAAAGGACAAAAGAAAAGGATTGTGTCACAGGATAGGCGGCATGGTCCTCAAGAGTCCCTGAGAACAGCACTGAGTGAAACTGATTTCATATCTGAAGGTCAAATCCACTCTCCCCACAGCCAGAACTATGGTGCCTGGTAGCCCCGTCAAACTCGGAGAGCAAATCAAGATGCAGCACATGTGTGTGGAAAGCGAGATGACCACGGAGACGCTGAAGACTCAGGGAGAGAACATGCAAACATGTCCACCACGGCGCGAGATGACGGCTTGGATGTACGGCCCCGCCTTCCCACATGCCTGCTTTTCTCTCACTGAGGCACAGAGTAACAGGTTCTAACTCAATGTCTGTCTGTCCTCCTTTTAGAGGGGTGTCTGTTACAAGGACCCCTGTACAGGCATCCCAGGGAGGGAACAGGAGTCCCTCAGGGAGACTCCTGCAAAGGTACAGACTTGTCTTGCTCACCGATGATGTGTCCCACACCCCCCAAGACGACGCCAGCTGGATAAACACTGGCTAACAGAATGCCGGCATGGAGAAGCATAAATAAGACATTAACAGTCACAATCTTTGGGGGAGGAATTGACTCATATTTCTTTCCTTTGTGATACTGTGTTTTTTTTTAAGTTTTTTTGCATTGAACAATTAGTTATTTATTGACTGATGACAAAAGCAGTTTTCTTTACAAAGAGCCCTAAGACACCAATGCTTCAGGGCTCCACAGCTGGCCCAGCCCTGCCTGGCTCAGGGAGTTACCTCTCGGCTTCCTGGGATAAGGACTCCACCTTTCGTGAGAGAAGCTGCTCACTCTGCATTAGCTGGTAGACCCCGACATCTACATCGTTGACAGGAGACACCTTGGCGTGTGGCCCCCGGGCAAACTTCACAATCTGGAGACAGAGACAAATTACTACAGCCCTTAGATACATGCTAAGAAATTTCCAAGCAGGCGGGGGCTGGGCGTGTGATGCAGATGAATGGATGCTCTTCCCCACCTTCTCCCCATTCTGCTCGAGGACAGTGACTCTCTTCTCCTTCTGCAGCTGCAGCAATACCAAGTAGAAGGTCCTCTCGTCTGGGCAGGAGTTAGCGCAGAGGGTGCTCAGCTCTGACAGGGCCACCACAGGGTGGGAGGAGAGGGGCGAGTGCTGGTACAGGCGGTAAACCTCCTCAGCCTTTTCCTGCAGGGAGGGCAAAGGGGCCCACAGGCCCTGGTCACCGCCATGGAGGCCGTAAGTCGTGACCCTGAGCTCCAGAACCATGAAGATGTCAGGCAAGAGCAGGAGCAGCAACCCCACCCCCACAAAGTAACAGCATCTTTAAAAGGAAAAAAGATGTGTGTGGTTTTCAACTTTGGAAGAAAGTTGGTGACTATATGAAATGAGGCACATGAAACTCCGTGCTGGCACTTCCACCTGGCACTTTATGTTTCTGCCTCTCCCTGGCCTGTGGTTCCTCCAATGAGGAAGAGGGGTGGGGACTATGACAGAATGGGCCCTGCACTAGAGCTGAGCCCCACTTCCAGCCCAGCTGGTGCGACCCTCACTGGCCATCAGCATCCCTTTCACAAACCAAAGAGGGTGGATGAGATGATGCCTTAAATTCCCTCCCATTCTAGTCTCTCCATTTTATACCAACTGGAAATACTGCAGACATGAATGCTACTGAGCCCATAAAGAGTCTTAAGGGAACCATATGTGAATAGGATGGGGACAATCATCAGTGAGAAGACTAAGAAATACAACTTCCAAGAAACAATGCCACTGTTTCCAGATGGGACAACTACTTCTGTAAACAAGTATTTGCTGATACATGTATAAGGTGCTATGAAAATACAGGGAAGGAAACCTGGGGATTTGGAAGTTTATGTTTTGGTACTGGGCTTTGAACCCAGGTGCGTTTTACCATTGAGCCACATCCCCAGTCCTTTTTATTTTGAGACAGGGTCTCACTAAGTTGCTAAGGCTGGCCTTGAACTTGCAATCCTCCTACCTCAGCCTCCTGAGTTGCTGGGATTACAGGAGTGTGCCATTACACCTGGATGGAGGTTTCCTTTTAAAAAATTGTTGAGAAGAAGCTGAAGGGTGAGTAATACCAAGGTGAAGTAGGTGAAGGGGTACCTTAGGCAGCGACCATGAGCAAAAAAGGGTGAGTGGATGGGGCGTGTGTTCTTATCTGGAGGGGAAGGCAGCAAGGACAGAAGCACTTCTTTGCTATGCAGAATGGAGTATCTTACACACTGTCCTTTGCTCTGCCAATGGTAGGCAGTCGCCGGACTGCCACGACTAGAGCAATGGAGCCAGCTGACAACTGGGAAGAACAGACTGTAGAGTCAGGATTAGAGGTGGGAGACCATTTACACAGAGGAAGATATGGGGCTGAAATATATGGTGAACAGGAGAGAGAAGAGGTGGATTCAAGCAACATTTAGAAGAAAAAACTGGCAGTTCATGGTAACTAAATACAGAAGGAAGAGGCCTAGGTTCCAACTTGAGTGACTGGTAGATGTGATGCTATTAATTAATAACAAAAATGCAGGAAGGAAAACCTATTTTAAAGGAAAGATAAAACATACCATTTTGGATGTTTGGGATGCCTGAGGGGTATCCAAGAAGATATGCATAGCAGAGAATTGGACATTCAAATCTGAAGCTCAAAGGAAACAGCAGGCGAACCAGGGCAGTGCAGAGAACTCTCAAAGTCCTCAGCACATAGACAGTAATCAAGATCCCAGTGTAAGTGAGACTACCCCAAGGACACTCAGGGAGGAAAGTAATGAGCTGAAGGAGGACCAATGGTTAAGCAGTGAAGTGATCCACAAAAGACCTAGCAGGGCTTCTTAGAAAGAAGCAAGGAGCACCTGTGGTGTACAGTGAACAGATTGAAGAAAAAGGGAAATTTTAAGAAGAAAATGGTCAACAGCATCAAAGATAGCAGAAGAGTTTAATAAGACAGAAACTAAACTTTTCATTAGATTTGACTGTCCCAGCAGATAATAACATACAAAGCTACTGTGGTAAGAAGTTTGGTTTTCAGGTACAAATCGATTAATGGTATACAGCATTAATGAAAGATCTTGAGAAAACTGGCTCTTTGGAAAAACAAAGAGCTTTTCCTCACCACACAGACAAAAAAAGAAAAAGACAAGTGTTGAAACCTAAACTGGGAAAAAAAAAAAAAAAAAAAAACAGTATAAAGTAATTAAAATAAAATATAAAAGAATATCTGATTAAGTTTGAGGCAAAAGATGCCTTCCTAAGCAAGACTAGAAATTCAGTAGTCAGAATAGAAAATGTAAGAGCTCTAACTGCAGAAATATAAAAACTTATAGAAGGTAAAAGACACCATAAGTTAAAGGTAAGCAACAGAGTGGGAAACAATATTTACATCTCTAATGCCAAATGTGTTTTATGTATCTATCTCCAATACATAAACAACTACAAGTTCATAAAAAAATGCAAGCAATGTAACATAAAAACAGGCAAAGGATATATGTGGGCGATTCACACAAGGGGAAGTCAATGGCTAGTACACAGGTAAAAAGATGCTCAACTCACAAAGAGGAAGTAATTTAAAGGACTGATGTTACCCAGTGCTGATAAGGATGTGGGGAGACTGAGCTCAGACACTTGATGAATGTTTAAATTAGCACAAACTTGAAAAGTAATTGGGCAATTTTTGTTAAAAAGTAAAAGGTATATATGCATTTCTAGAAATCCATTCCATGAAAATAAAAGTGCAAGTACACAGATACATGTATAAGGCTGTCAAAGTGCATTTATTTTAATGGAAAAATGGAGAAAAAACTTGGAATAACTTACATGTCCACCTGTGGGGAAAGAGTTGCATAACTTGTAGCATATCTATAGATTATTAC
Organism: Tamias sibiricus; assembly: GCA_025594165.1. Classification (NCBI taxonomy): domain Eukaryota; kingdom Metazoa; phylum Chordata; class Mammalia; order Rodentia; family Sciuridae; genus Tamias; species Tamias sibiricus. Next base: position 22,125,912 of record CM046661.1, read on the forward strand.
AGAGCCATCAAAAAGTAGATCCATATTGTGTAGGACCTGGAAAAATGCTCATGGTATATTAAAGTGAAAAGAAGAAAAGCAGGTTGCAGACCAACTTCATTTCCAGGAAAAAAATAAATGGGGTGAATATATACACATTTGTTCATTCAACCAATGTTTACTGACTATCTACTATGCACAGCACAGTTCCAGGGTCCTGGAGGTTCTCCCTTCTAGTAGGAGATGATAAACAAGTGAACAAGTAAGGCTTTTCTTTTTTATATTTATTTTTTAGTTGTAGTTGGACATAATACCTTTATTCTATTTATTTAAAAAAAATATATATATTTTAGTTGTTGATGGGCCATTATTTTATTCATTTATTTATATTGGGTGCTGAGAATTGAACCCAGTGCCTCCCACATGCTAGGCAAGTGCTCTACCACTGAGCCACAACCCCAGCCCTTACTTATTTTTATGTGGTGCTAAGGATTGAACACAAGGCCTCACACGTGCTAAGTGAGTGCTCTACCGCTGAGCCACAACCCCAGCTCACAAGTAAGATTTTTCAGTTAGTACTAACTGCTAATAAGAAACTAACATGGAAAGTAACAATACAGAGAATAACAGAGTCTATAAGAAAAGACATGTCTATAAACACCACACATATACACACAAAGGAGAAAAGAAAATACCCAAAGAGACAGAAATGCAATGAACAAAGAGGAAACTATCAATTCTATGTACAGTTTTTTAAAATAGCAAAGTCATGGACAATTTTTTCAGCACTGTTTTAAAGAAAGTAAAAATTTACTCGCAGTTTTCCATACCTGGACCTGGGAAAAAGCAATCTCCCTCATGAGCAGGCTTTCTTTCCATATCTAGACCCTTCTAAATCCAGACAAGCCCCTTTCATTTCACAAATGTAAACAAGTCCCCATCCTCCAAGAGAAAACAGGAGTCATCATGTATATGAAAACAGATGTCATCGAATGAGATGTGAAGTAATGTCTAGTGATGTGAAATGGGCATACAGTTAACAGTACTGTGGGGCTGGGGCTATGGCTCAGCAATAGAATGCTCAAGTCTCGCATGTGTGGGGCCCTGGGTTCGATCCTCAGCACCACATAAATAAGGGTATTATGTCCACCTACAACTAAAAAAATATTAAAAAAACAAACAAACAAACAAACAGTACTATGGTCCTACAGAGTCTAAAGATTTATTTTTCTACCTAAATAGCTCTGAAAAATTACAGTAAATTCTGAAAGAACTATGTACTTCCCCATCTACCCCCATTCTTCACCTTTGCTCTCAAAAAGATTAGGACTCCAAAACTGTATCTGTGGAGCTCAGTGGATACACCTCTTCATGCTCCAGGTTGGAGAACATGTGGGGTAAAGGCCTGAAAAGATGACCTAAGCTTGGCCCAGAAACACCAATGCACCTTGCAGTCTCTGTGGGGACCCTGACTGAGGCCTGCAGAGGAGGCACCTGGGAGGCAAGAGGGTCTGAGGGGGTTAGGGGTGAAGAAATTGTGGGCTGGTCAGTCAAAAGTCACAGAGGACAGGGAAGACTGCTAGATTTGGGGATTTCCCCTCAACCTGAGGCACTGGGGTCTGTCAAGATGAGGGGAAACAGATGCTTCTCTTGGGATGGCGGGGATGGGGATTCTGAGCTGGCTCAAGCTGTGTGGAAACCTTCAGAGAAAGCAAAGGCTCGGAAGTTGGGCTTGAGCTTCAAAAATAACCACAAGGGTAGCACACTTTCGCTACCTGGTGTTCAGTCAACTTTGTAAACACAAACAAACTTAAAGGTTCCCACAACCTTGTCCATAGCAGTTTTGGTAGGAACCCAGGGATCATAAAAGAATCAACCTGTGATGGGTAAAACTTGGTGGGTTTGGCAGATAAAGAAGGAGAGCATCAAAAGAGAAGGCGACGGAATATACAGAGCAAGTGGCTGTGACATGATGAGACATGTGACGAGATGGGTAGGGAAAGATTCAAGGGCATGTGTGAACAGAGGAAGGCCACTTCTCCTTCAGACTGTGGGAGACAGAGGGCTCGAGGTGGTTAAACTCGAGGTGGAAGAACAGAACACTGAAGCCCTGGGTGAAGAGTCCATAGAGAAGAAGGAGGACAAAGGATGGATGGGGAGCACTGGGGGTGGAGGGGGGATGGGAGAGGCCAAGAAAACTGGGCTGTAGAGTGGTTTTGAGGGCGTTCCTACAGCTGGGGACCATGAATGGGGACCATGAATGGAGCCCCATTAGGGTGACAAGGACAGTGGGGCTGACCTAAGGCTGTGGATCTGCTGTGTGACTCCTGGTGTGGAACAAGAGTTGCTGCAGGCACAGAGATGGCAGTAGTCGCACACTCAGTGTGTGGTCTGGCCTAGAGGGAAGAGTGGCCCAGGAGGAAGCTGGATGAGCAGGAATCAAGAAGGCTGCAGGCACTGGCTGACTCTTGGAGGGAGAAGAGCAGGGAGGGCGCAGGGCAAGCCATCAGCAAGCGGAAATGAGGAGATGCAGAGTGGGAAGGGAGAGCTAGTTTGCTAATGTAGGGGTAGGCAAAACCAGAACTCACAAGGTTCACAGAAATCCGGGGAATTTCTTGTCAGCAAACTACAAAAGGCAAAGTATTTCGTAAACTGTAGTTTATCGTTAATCTCTACAAACACCAGAGCAATCAACTACTTGTTACTGACAATTCCTAGACAAAGTGTCACCCTTGAAACATAATAGTCTAACAAATACATAATGCTACCAAGTACAGGGCACTGAAGGTGAGGGAGACTCAGGTATCAACTCTGTCACCAGGTAAAAAAAGACAATTTTCTCCTAAGAATGTACGTGCAGGCTCCTGTCCCAAGGCCTCTCCGTTTTGCATACGCACCTTTAGCAACTCCACGGCCACAAGTACCTCCTCGGCTGGAACCTTGTTATCCCCCAGCATGTTAGAAAGAGTCCACTTGAGGGGCTTCAGCAGGAAGACTCCAACCCCCCAGGAGATCCAGCTGCTGTCTACACTGGCCATGAAGTCTGACTCACGCTGCAGCTCACCTCGACTGCAGGGAAAGAAGAAAATCATGTAGCAGCACTTCATGCAATGTTCCACTCCAGTCCCTAGTGGCCCCGTGACCCCCAAAGTGGAATTTTACCATCACCATAATGACCTTTTATTAGATGTCTACTCCATGCAGCTACTGGTAGCAGCCCTGTTTCTATTCCAGTGCTAGGCAGATAGATAGTGTCATCAGCATTTTAACTAATGAGGAAACCGAGGGTCTGAGACAGTAAGGAGAAAGCCAAATGGAAGCCATGATTTGGCTGGCTCCAGAATACAAGCACTCTCCAGAGACACAGGGAGCTACTAGGCCTGCACTGAGAGTTCCTTTGACAAACAGAGCTCAAAACAATCAAATGAAAACAATAATGATCACTGTCAAATGCAAAACAGAAGGAAGAAGACAATGATATACAGGGACAGGGCTTCCTGCTATCTCTAAGCTAAGGTGGAGATGAGATGTGTTTCTTGGTACTAGTAACATGACAGCTGCTAAATTCACTGAATGCTTGCCATGGTCAGTTACATATTAAGGACTATATATAGATATCTGAAAAATTTCACAATAAACCTAGGCACAATTATCACCACCATTTTATAATTGGTCAAACTAAGACTTAAAGATGGCACATAATTTATTCAGGACTACATAATTTAGCAAACAGCAGAGCCAGTATTTGAGCCTAATTGTCTGACCCTCAAGCAAAGTTAATTCCTATGCTATGCTGCTTCCATGGGGAAATATCTCCCTTAGAAATTCTTTAGGTGTCAGACTCAGTCAGGCACCAGGCAGTTTCATTACAGAATCAGCAGCTGAGAGGGGGCTCCAAAACAAAACAAAGTACCAAAACGTCACCAAAACATTAGGATAGGAAGACGTAGATGATTGTCCTTCCACCATAAGGAGGACCATTCTGGTCTTGTCCCTTGATGACTTCCTCAGCTACTGTCTGCACTGTTCTCCACTTTAGGCATGAAGCAATCCATAGCACTTTTTTTTTTTTCCCCCAGAAAAGAGAATTTCAAAAAGGCTTGTACATCAAGGTTAGCCAAGGAAGGGTAATGGGAATAGGAGAAAGGAGACGGCTTAATCAGAAAGTACAGCAAACTAAAAATGCATGTCAGAGTTGACTTTCTCCTTTCTTTCACTGAGGGATGATCCATAATAGGCTGGATGGTCTAAGTATACAAAAGGTGAAGTACAAATGATTTAAAATTTGAAGACCAGGGGTCCAGTCCTGAGGTTACCTCTAACTAGCTGTGTAACTCTGAGACCCTCAATCTCTGTGACTCAGTTTCCAAGACTGTTTGATGAGGATAATCATATCATCTTGTTGTAAGACTCTTGAGAGGGTCAGGTCAAATGAAACATGTAAAGTATCTGTATACCGTGAAGTGCTGTGCACCTACTAGAACTTAAGAATGTCACCTCTTCAGGTACCTCCAAAACACTGTGCCTGTCACACACGTATCACCTACAGACCTCTTCAAGACCCCAGATACTCAGTGAAACCCTCACTCTCCTTTATGTCTTCTCTGTTCCAGTCTGTGCTAAGTACAGGCCAGGAAAGGCCAGACACATGACCCGTGCCAGGGTTTGCTGGCAAGATCCTAAAGCCCTCTTCTCCATGAATTCTCTCCGCTTAGCTCTGATCTTCCTTGTTCAATGAATCCTGTTTCCTCGACCTTCTGCTCCAGGGGTAACTCAATTTTGGAGGTAATTAGGAAATAACTACCTAATGGGATCCCAGTCCTGACAAGTCATTGTCACCTCTGGCAGGCTGGTTTCTCATCAGAAACCCATCTTATCGGACTTCCCCAGCCACCCGACCCCTATCCCTCTCCCTCCAAACATTCCCTAGCCCAGCCTCTTCCTTGTCTTTCTCCACTAAACGTACAGTGGACGCCTACTCCGGGCCAGACCCGAGCAGGGCGCGGTGCGCTGTAGAGGACGAGGACCGGACCGAGGAGCCGCCCCCCGCCCGCCCCGCCCGCCCCGCCGCGGCCCCGGCCCGCCCCTCACCGCAGCAGGTCCTGCAGCACCGTGGCCAGCCCCAGCGGGACGCTGCCCTTGCGCTGAAAGGCCTCCTGCAAGTCCCGCAGACGCAGGCGCACCACCCCCTGGCGGCGGCTGTGGCTCAGCACCAACGGCGCCCAGAAGCCCATCTTGCTGTCCCAGTCGGTGCTGTTCACCTCGCGACTCCTCTTGAAGGCTGAGAACAGGAAGGACATGCGCTCCTCATCCTCCTCCCACTCGGGGGGCAGGAGGCCCGCCGGGTCTACCCCGGCCGGGGCCTCGGCCTCCCGCTCCGGGGACCACATCGGAACCTCAGCCCCGCCAAGGCTCCGAACACAAGCCCGGCCCAGGTCCCCTTCCGCCCTAGTTCCCTCCCGGTTTCCGTTCCTTGATTACCTCCTACTCTGTCGTCACATCACCGCCGCCCCCAGCGTGAAATAAGTCCTGAAGTGACTCACGGCGCAAGCGTCGCGCTGTCCTCCCTTTGCCAGGAGGCGGGATGATGACGTTATCTTCGGAGAGAGGCAGAGCGCTTGCGCAGACCCTTCCTTCCACGGTCTTTGTGCGGAAAGAAGGGCCTTACGCACGCGTAGTAACCATAGCGTTGGGCGAAGCGAAAGTCGCGCCTGCAGAAGTCGGGGTGCGGGCTTCAGGCAACTGGACTCCTGCCCGTGCCGGAGCCGCCAGGACCGCGCTGTGGATCTCCAGCTGCGAATCTCGGTGTACCGCTCCCCTCCGGCAGTTCTTGCTTAGACCTTTCACGATGATATCAGCGAATAAACAGAACTGGCTCTCACTCGAGCTCTGTGACAGAACGTACAGTTATTTTTAGAGATGTTTGAGGTTCTGCCCCTCTTGCTCCGCACCTGTCCCGGAGCGCCCTTCTCGATTTAATAAGTATCTATATCCTGCCGATCCGTTAGGGTCAGCCCAATTCTCACTCTTCCCTGACACCTTCCTTTGTTGAGCTCTCCAGTTTAGCGTTTACCATCCTGTCTCCTGTTCCCCCGCCTCTGTTCCCTAGGACGGGCACAGAACTCAGCTCGCTCACCCGGGCGCTAAAGAAAATTTTCCAGAAAAATGTAAGGTGCATAACTTAAATCTAGCACTTCAAACATTTTATAATCTTGTGAATGAGAACTCATTTATAGGATAAGATTCTCAGAATCTTAGAAGCAATGACTCTGCTCATTGTTGAATAAATGGGGTTTTGTTAAAACAAAAAATAATTGTGTATTCAAAGTTTTACCAACTATAATATACTTTAACAGAAAAACCCTGGAGACTTATTAGTCTATTTCTGAAGGAAAAAGCAAACAAACAAAAAAGATACAGCAGCAGCTAACATTTGTGTAGCACTTTATAGTTCACAAAGTGCTTTCCACATACATTATCTCATTAAACCCTCACAACAACCCTGTGAAGTTAAAGTGGGGTTTGTGGTTTTGATTTTGTGGTTTGCTGTGTTGGGGATGGGAACCCAGGGCCTCACACAGTGCTCTACCGCTGAGCTATAAAATTGTTATTCCTTTAAAAGAACCATTTAAAAGGTGAAGGGAAGCTGGGCCCGTGCTGCGGTGCACATCTGTAATCCCAGCGGCTTGGGAGGCTGAGTCAGGAGGATCAATTGATTCAAAGCCAGCCTCAGCAATTTAGCGAGGCCCTTAGCGACTCAGCCAGAGCCTGTCTTTAATAAACTGTAAAAAAAGAGGTAGGGATGTATCTCATTGGCTAAGCGCCCATGGGTTCCATCGCAGTACTAAATACATATACAAAGTGAGGGCAATTATCTGTTACTTCCTGTTGAGTAACCAGCATTATAATGAAAGGAAACGGTATCTCTGCAAGATACTAATATCTCACCTAAACTTTCTGAGTCAGCTTCCTGTTATGTAAGATAATATTTTGTCTTAGGGTCATGTGAAGAAAATGTTATGATGTACTGTGTAGCATGGAAGATATTTATTTATCACTGAATTTCAGACTTTATAGTAGTTGGAACTCAGTATGCAGATGAATTTTAATAAACATTTTGAGGGAGAAGGAATTTAATTGGGATATTTTACAAATGTGTGTATCAACTGATTTCTATGTATTGTTATATTTCTACAAGCACTTTCACATCCGGATTTCATTTAATACTAATTAAATTCATTTAATACTACCTAACAAGTTCTTTCTCAGCCCAGGGTTTCTACCCATGATACTTTTCCCTTTACTCTGCATGACTGCCTTTTTTTCATACTTTAGGTCACAGTTAAAAGTCACCTCTTCAGGCCAGGTGTTATCCGAGTGGCTCTGTAGGCTGAGGCAGGAGGATCACAAGTTCGAGGCCAGCCTTAGCAACTTAGATCTTAAGCAACTTAGAGAGACCCTGTCTTAAAATTAAAAATAAAATAAAATAAAGAAAGAAAGGACTAGGCCCAGTGGTTGGGGAAGCTGAGGCAGGAGGATTGCAAGTTCAAAAACCAGCCTCAGCAAAAAGCGAGGCGCTAAGCAACTCATTGAAACCCTGACCCTGTCTCTAAATAAAAAATATGAAATAGGGCTAAGGATGGGGCTCAGTGATCGAGTGCCCTGAGTTCAATCCCTGATACTCCCACCCAAAAGAAACAGACTAGGAATGTAGTTCTGTGGTTAAGCACTCTAGGTGCAATTTAAAAATAAATAAATAAAAATACATCACCTCCTCAGAAAGACTTTATCTGAACCATCTATCTAAAATAGCACCCTTGGAATTTTATAATGGATGGATTGATTTGGTAACATCTGCTGGTTAATTTTAACACTCCCCAACCAGATATCATATGCCTCCTGAAGTAATACAGTAGGAAGCAGGCAGAACCTGCCTTCAAAGTGAAACTGAACCAGATTAAGCCACAAAGTATTCATAAGTACTGCCACCACCAACACAACCACTAATTCAGAAACTGGCGAGAGGAAGTGGGGAATCAGAAAAGACAAACTGGCACACATAGAAAGTTGGGGCAGGATGGGACATTATACTCTGATAGAGATATAGAGCTAGTTCAGCACGTTTATTACATAGGTTTTATCATCGGAAGGGCTATCTGTCAGTTTCTTCAAAGCAAGCAGGCTAACGGATGAAGACTAGTGGTTGATTATAATTATCAACTTTTGCTCATAATTCTCTACCCCTGGCAGCTGGCATCTGAACTCAGGGTCAAGACTGATAGTCACATGACTAGCACAGAATCTCCCTTACGTAGGGGTCACCATAGCAGCTGTACAGTCTTGACCTGCATCTTTGCACAGGAAATTCCCAGTACAGGCACAGCTCCCACTGTAGGACAATCAGAGACTGATTCAAATCACTGCTCCAGATAAAGAACTAGTTTATGGAAGTTTAAAAAAATCAAATGATAGGGGAACATGTTAAATGAAAACTGAGGTTGTTATAAGCAACCTTCAGACTGGGAAATACTACTTAATACCGCCCTTGTTTCCACAACAGATAATGTCAAGAGACTTTGGGATGTTCAATGAGTGGGATCCTGTTTACACAAAGAATAATAACAACTCACTTGTGAGACAAATATTAACTGGATCTTTGATGATGCCAGTGAATTATTTTGAGAGCAATGATATTAAGGTTACGTTTTATTGAAAGTCTTTCTATATATTTTGGCCAGGAGCAGTGGCACACACCTGTAATCCACGTGGTTTAGGAGACTGAGGCAGGAGGATCACAAGTAGGAGGCCAGCCTGCCGAACTTAGCTTGGCTCTGTCTTAAAATACAATATAAAGGCTAGGGAAGTAGCTCAGCATGTGAGGCTCTGGGTTTAATCCCCAGTACCACATGCACATGTACATGAAGTCTTTATATTTTGAAGACATACCTGAAGTATTTGAAGGTGAAACTATATTAGTGGCAAGGGGATAGGTGGGCTGAGAGTAGGGAAATATTAATGATTGTACATTTCATACTTCTTTTTTTCCCTTTTATAGTAGTGGGAATTGAACTCAGGGCATTCTACCACAGACCTACATCCTCAACCCTTTTGATTTTTTATTTATTTATTTATTTTTTGTGGTACCGGGGATTGAACTCAGGGGCACTCAACCACTAGGTCACATCCCCAGACCTTTTTTTGTATTTTATTTAGAGACAGAGTCTCACTGAGTTGCTAAGTGCCTTGCCATTGCTGAGGCTGGCTTTGAACTCGCGATCCTCCTGCCTCAGCCTCCCAAAGTGCTGGGATTACAGGCGTGCGCCACAGCGCCCGGCTTGATTTTTTTTTTTTTTTTTTTTTTGGTACTGGGGATTGAACTCAGGGGCACTCGACCACTGGATCACATCCTCAGCCCTTTTTTTTGTATTTTATTAGAGACAGGGTCTCACTGAGTTACTAAGTGCCTCGCCATTGCTGAGGCTGACTTTGAACTCGCGATCCTCCTGCCTCAGCCTCCCAAAGTGCTGGGATTACAGGCGCGCGCCACCGCGCCCGGCTCCGGCTTGATTTTTAATTTTGAAACAGGATCTCACTAAGTTGTGCAGACTGGCCTTGAATTTGTGATCCTCCTCTCTCAGCCTCCTGAGTCACTGGGTTCATAGGCAAGCTGTCACCATACCTAGTTTCTCTTGCTTCCAAGCCACAGAAGCTGTTGCTATCAACATGCTTCATGATCATGATCTAGAATACATCAGTGGCCATCTATGAAGTTGACTGACCACTTTCATGCCAGGACACTTGAAGGAATTTACCATTTTTAAATTTCACCATCTTCCTCCCACTTTTTCAAATTGCACTCTGTTTCTGGTACAGCACAACATGTTAGAAGCTTGGAAGTCATCTCTTCATCCTAACAACAAGTAAAAAACTGGAAAGAAACTAAAAATCAATAACTCGTCTTAGATTCATCAAAGAACTGAAGTAAAAGGGCAAACTACTGTCCCCCAAAATGGAGGACTAAACTCGGGAGCTTGCTATCACTGAGTGACACCTTGACTCTTTTTATTTTTAATTTTTAGATAGAGTCTCACTAAGTTGAGCAGACTGGCCTCAGATTTGTGATCCTCCTGCCTCAGCCTCCCGAATCACATGGATTACAGGTGTGCATAACTGTAGCCAGTCCCCCTTGCTTCTTTTTCCATTACATCACCACACCTGATTCCTTTTGCTTCATTTTTTAAAAAAGCAAAAGTACCACAGGAAACTGTTGCTGTTAACATGTACAGAGAATCACAACAGGTCAAAGACCCACAAGCAAGATCTTTGGTGTGAACCAGGACTAGGTAAGGCAAACCATTGTTGTGAATTGTCGGAGGCTGACAAATATGAGTTTAAAAATACTAGGGAGGCCAGTCTTGGAGTCACCTCAAATGAAGCTCTGTAATATGCTCACAGTGAAGATCAAAATTTCCCTTGCTCTGGCAGAAAGAAGAGAAAAATACTGCCCCTCAACAGTACTGGGGATCAAACCTAGTATCTCACAAATGGAAAAGCAGCATTTTGAAATATGTCAGAGCTCTGTTCTGTGTGTGTGTGTGTGTGTGTGTGTGTGTGTGTGTTTGGTTGGTTTCTTTTTTATTTGTTCTTTTTAGATATATACATGACAGTAGAGTGTATTTTGACATGTTATACATACATAGAGTATAACTTATTCTAATTAGGATCCCATTCTTGTGTTTGTACATGATGTGGAGTTACACTGGTCATGTGTCCATATATGAACATAGGAAAATTATGTCTGATTCATTCTACTGTTTTTCCTACTTTCATCCCCCCTCCCATCCCTTTATTCCTCTTTGTCTAATCCAATGAATTTCTATTCTTCCTTCCCCCCACCTTATTGTATGGTAGCATCCACATACCAGAGAGAACATTCAGCCTTTGGTTTTCTTGGGATTGGCTTATTTCACTTAACATGATAGTCTCCACTTCCATCCATTTACAGGCAAATGCCATAATTTTGTTGTTCTTTTTGGTTGAGTCGTATTCCATTATACATGTACCACATTTTCTTTATCCATTTATCCGTTGAAGGGCACCTAGCATGGTTCCACAGTTTTAATTTGTACTTCTGTAATTGTAAAGATGTTGAACATTTTTTCATATATTTGTTGACCAATTATATTTCTTCTTCTGTGAAATGCCTGTTCTGTTCCTTTGCCCATTTGTTGAATGGGTTATCAGATCTCTGTTCTTAACAAGGCCTTATCTCCAGAGGGACTTCTATAAACCTTACCTATCAAAGGTTGATTGACCTGAGAGAAGAGGGACTACCCAACTCCATTTCCCTGTAGCCATATTGTCCCACGTAGGGTGAGGTAGGAGAGGCAAAGAAGCACTCGTGAAGTTAAGAGCCCAGAAGCACATGGTCACCAAAAAAGACAGGCCTAATAATAGGAGTACATAATTGTAGTCGCCGGAAAGGGATTTGCAGCCCAGAACAGCGGCGCCGCGGGAAGGAGTCAGGATGGAGACGAAAAAATTCTTTAATCTTTCTCTCTCTGTCTCTTGTAATTTCTAACACCACATACACACTCTCACAAGAAACCAAGACACCTACTCTTACAAGAAACTACAATATATCTATACTATAGCGATAACCCCGTCCGTTCTCTCTCAGGTCTCATCTCACCTGCTCGAGCAGGAATGGCGCTAGCCCGATATGCTGAGTCACGGCTCAAGTCTCTCGAGATCCTGGGCCAAGTCCCGCGAGATCCCAGGCCAAGTCCTGTGAGACTACGGAAGGCGACAATGCCCAAATATGTCCATGGCCCACAGTCAACCGCAATCTTAGCTATCTCCCCAAACAGGGCTCCTGCACATAATGCTTCCCCTTTTCCTTACATCTTACCACCACCACATTACTAAGGCCTACTTACAGTAGTTCCTTTTTCCCAATACATCATGTCCACATCATTAAAAAATAAAATAACATTATAAGGCATGCTAAAAGGCCAAAGAACAACTACACTACTATCACAGTTTGAAGAGACAAAAGAAGCATCAGAATCAGAGTTCTATGTGCCAGGAATGTTAGAATGATCAGATCAGCAATATAAAATAACTATGATTAACATGCTAAGGGTTCTAATGGAAAAGTAGAAAATACACAAGGAAAGATGGGAATTCTAAAGAAAGAATAGAAAGAAATGCTAGAGATAAAAAATACTGTAAAAGAAATAAAAATTATTTGATGAGCTTGTTAATGCACTAGGTATGGTGAGGAAAGAATCAATAAGATTGAAGTTATGTCAATAGAAACTTCCAGAATTAAAAAATAGGTAGAAAAAAATGAATCAAAATATTCAAGAATGGCAGGAAAAAGTATAAAAGTTGGAAAAACACAAAAAGAAAATATCAGAAGGAGAAGAGAGAGAAAGGAGAAGAAATATTTAAAATAATAATAATTACGAATTTCCCCTTAGTTAAGACCAGACACCAAGCCACAGATCCAGAAAGCTCAGAGAACCCCAAGCAGGAAAAAATGTCAAAATAAAGCAATACCTGGGCATTATCATGTTCAAACTTCAGAAAATTAAAAGTGAAGAAAAATCTTGAAAGGTGCAAAGATAAGAATTACATATGACTTTTCCCCAGGACTCGTGCAAACAAGAAGAGAATGGAGTAAAATATTTTTTTCTTTATCCACATTTTTGTTGGTGTATTATAATTATACATAATGGTGAGTTTTGTCATCATATATTCATAGAAGCACACGATATACTTTGGCCACTATCATTCTCTAGTATTTCCCCTTTTCTTCCCTTCCTCCATCCTCCTAGTTTCTTTTCTCTATTAGTCTTCCTTTGATATTTGTGAGATCCCCCACACATTTCCTTTTTCCTCTCTAACTTCCACATGTGAGGGAAAACATACAATTAAAATATTTTTAAAATTAAGAGAAAAATTACAATCCAATGAAATCATCCTTCAAAAGTGTAAAAAAAAAATAAGAACAAGTAGAATAAATACTGTATCTATCATCACTTTAAATTTCAATGTTCTAAATAAACCTTTTACAAACAGACTATCAGAGTGCGGAGGAAAAACAGACCCAACTTTATTTTGTCTGTAAGAAAATACTTTTATTTTTCGTGGTACTAAGGACCTCAAAAATGCTAGGCATGTGCTGTACCACTTCAACCCCAAGAAACCAACTTGTAATATAACATATATACATTAAAAATAAATGGATAGAAAAAGATATGCCATGCTAACACTAATCAAAAGAAAATGAGAGCTGCTATCTTAATTTCTGCCACAGCAAACGTCAAGCAAGGAAAGTTCTCTGGGATAAGGAAAGGTACCACATAATGAGAAAGAATCAATTTTTTTTAGAAGATATTCAACAACCTTCATGTGTATGCATCTAACAAAAGAACATCAAACTACTTGAGAACAGCAATGGAAAAAAAGATGAATCCACTGTTATAGCTGGAAATTTCAACAGGCACAAGCAGAAAGAAAATCAGAACACAGATGAGTTGAACAACACCATCAATCAACTGACTGAAACTGACATCAATAACATACTTCCACCCAACAACAAAATACACATTTTGTCAAGCTCACATGGAATATTCATGAAGCTAGCTCACATTCTGGGCCATGAAACAAATTAACAAATTCATGAATGTAAATTATATACTACCTGTTCTCAGACCACAGTGAGATTAAACAAGCAGCCAATTACAGAAAAGTAGCTGTAAAAAAATCCCACTTGGATACTAATAACACATTTCTAAATAGTATAGGTCAAAGGAGAAATATCAAGATAAAATTTAAAATATTTTGAACTAAATGAAAAATTTTAGGGACTAGGGATATAGTTCAGTGGAAGAGCATTTTGCCTAGCATGTGCAAGGTCTGGGTTTGATCCTCAGCAACACACATACCAAAAAGTCAAATTTTATAAACTTACAATTAAATGAAAAAATTTAATTGTGCAAGGCAAAAGCAATGCATGAAGGGACTTCAATGTTAATAAATGAGTGAACTAGAAAAAAAGAAACCTAAAACCAATAATGTAAGATTCAACCTAAGAATTAGAAAAATAAGAGCAAGTTAACTCCAAAGTTAGCCGAAGGGAAGAAATAACAAAAAAGCAGAAGTGAAGCCGGGTGCGGTGGCCCACGCCTGTAATCCCAGCACTTTGGGAGGCTGAGGCAGGAGGATCGCGAGTTCAAAGCCAGCCTCAGCAATGGCGAGGCACTTAGCAACTCAGTGAGACCCTGTCTCTAAATAAAATACAAAAAAAGGCTGGGGATGTGGCCAAGTGGTCGAGTGCCCCTGAGTTCAATCCCCAGTAACCACACACACACACACACACACACACACACACACACACAAAAAGCAGAAGTGAATGAAATCGAAAGGGAAGACCAATAAATATCAACAAAACCTTAAGCTGTCTTTTAAAAGATCAATAAAATCAATGAACCTCTATCCAGGCTCACTAAGGGGAAAAAAAGACGGAGAAGAAACAAATAGTTAATATCAGAAATGAAAGAAGAGACATTACTATAGTCCCATGGACATTAAAAGGTTAATAAAGGACTACTGTTACGGTATGTTATGGACATGAATTGTCCCCCAAAGACTCCTGTGTTGAAGGCTGGATCCCGGATGCAGCAATGTTCAGGGGTGGGGCTGTTGGGAAGTGAGTGAATCCACCGATGACTGGAATTTTCATGGCATTGTGAGGAACTGGTGGAAATTTTAGGAGACAGAGTCTAGATGGAGGAAGTAGATTGTGTACCCTGGGAGGTTATTTCCTGTCCCCAGCTCCTTCCTCTCATTTTCTCTGCTTCCTGGCCACCATGAAGTGAGTGGCTTTCCTCTGCCATGATGTTCTGCCTCTGCTCAGGTCCAAAGCATTGGAGCTGACTGACCATGGATTGAAAACTCTGAAACCATGACCCAAAATAAATCTTTCCTTCTTTAAGTTGTTCATAGCAAGTACTGGGGTTGCTGTGATGAAAAGCTGATTAACACAACTATGACTAACTATGAATAACTACACAACTATGAAAAACTGTGTGTCTACAAATTTGATAACCTAGATGAAAAGGATCAATTCCTTCAATGCACACTGCCAAAACTCACAGAAGAGGAAATAAACAATCCAAATATGCCTATATTTATTAAAGAAATTAGATCAATAATTAATAACATTAAAAATAGAAAGCTCCAGGCCCAGGTGGTTTCACCAGTAAATTCTACCAAAAAACAAAGAAAGAAATTGCACCAATACTATATAATCTGTTTCAGAAGATTGAAGCAAAACAAAAACACTTTCTAACTCATCCTATGAGGTAATCTTACCCTAAAACCCAACAAAATCCTGGAAGACATCATAAAGAAAAGACCATTACAAAACTATATATCTTATAAACATAGATGTAAAACTCCTTAATGAAATACTAGCAAATCAAATCCAACAATGTATAAAATTAATTATACATCATTACCATTAAGGATTTATTATAGGTATGCAAAGCTAGTTCAACATTTGAGAGGTTGGGGACGTAGCTCAGTGGTAGAGTGCCTAACATGCACAAGGTCCTGGGTTCAATCCCCAACTTTATAAAAAATTAAAAATTGAAAATCAATCAACAAGCCGGGCGTGGTGGCGCATGCCTGTAATCCCAGCACTTGGGAGGCTGAGGCAGGAGGATCGCGAGTTCAAAGCCAGCCTCAGCAATGGCGGAGGCACTTAGCAACTCAGTGAGACTCTGTCTCTAATAAAATGCAAAAAGGGGCTGGGGATGTGGCCCAGTGGTCAAGTGCCCCTGAGTTCAATCCCCGGTACCAAAAAAAAAGAAAAGAAAATCAATCAACATTATCCATCTTATCAACAGGCTAAGAAAGAAAAATGCATGATCATATGCATATATGCAATAAAGCATCTTATGAGATCCAATACCCATTTATGGAAAAAACCCTCAGCATGCTTAAGAGAGGAATGTGCACAACATGATGAAGAACATCAATAAAAACCCTACAGCTAACATAAGAATGTATGGTAAGAAACTAGATGCTTTCTCACTGAAATCAAGAACAATGCAAGAACAGCCACTCACACCATTGCTAGTCAACATGGCACTGAAAGTCCTAGTTAATGCAATAAGAGAAGAAAAGGAAATTAAAAATACACAGATTGTGAAGGAAGAAATAAAATTTTGCTTACAGATGATATAATTGTTGGTATAAATTCTGAAAAAATTTCCAAAATAACCTCCTGGAAGTAATAACAATTATAGTAAGGTTGCAGGATATAAAGTTACAGTAATTCATCACTTAACAATGGGGATGCATTATGATAAATACAGTGCTAGGTAATTTTTGTCGTTGGGTGAATTTCATAGAGTGTACTTATACTAAGACAGCTGTGATGTCACTAGGTGATGTAATCTTATGGGACTATCTTTATATATGCAGTTCATATATCAGTGACTGAAACATTGCTATGAAGTATTATGACTGCATATAAAAGTCAGCCCCATTCTATATAGCAGTTATTAACAAGTGAGATATTAAATTAAAAACACAATATTATTTACGATAGCACCTCCCAAAATTAAATTCTTAAGTATAATCTAAAAAGATGTATAAGATCTACATAAGGAAACCTGCAAAAACTCTGATAAAATACATCAAAGAACTACATATATGCACAATATTCCATGTTCATGGATAAGAAGACTCAATATTATCAAGATGTCAGCTCTTCCCAAATTGATCTATAGATTAACGTAATCCCAGGCAAAATCCATGCTAGTTATTTTGTGAATATCAACAAATTGACTTTAAAGTTTATATGGAGTAGCAAAAGCCCAAGAACTGCCAAAACAATATTAAAGAAGAATCAATTCAAGAGGATTGATATGATTCAATTTCAAGAATTACTGCAAATCTATAGTAATCAAGACAAGGTGGTATTGATGAAAGAAGAGGCAAGTGAACTAATGGAATAGAGATCCTAGAAATAGGCCCACATGAATATAATCAACTGACCTTTGACAAAGGAAGAGAGGCAATTCAATAATGCAACAAAGCATTATCAACAATTGATGCCAGAAGAACAACTATACTGTCACATACAAAAACCAACCAATCAAAAGAACAAACAAAAACTCAAAAATCTAGGCACAGATCTTATGCCCTTTACACACACACACACACACACACACACACACTGCTTAAAATGGATCATGGGCCTAAATATGAAATACAAAACTATACAACTCCTAGAAGACAACATAGGGGGAAATATAAATAACTGGGCAGTGTTTTAAATAAAACACAAAAAAGCACACTTTATGACAGAAATAATAGATAAGCTGAAATTATCAAAATAAATTTTTTTCTCTCTGAAATGCGTGATCAAGAGAATGTGAAGAAGACATAGACTGGTAAAAACTATTTGCAACATTTAATAAAAGACTAGTATCCAAAATATACAGAGAACTCTTAAAATTTAACAAAAAGAAAATGAACATCCAATTAAAACATGAGTAAAAGATCTGAACAGACACCTCACCAACAAAGATAAGTATATAAAAAGATGCCCAACATCATGTTATTAAAACAACAACTGTATACCTATGTAAAACCAACCAAAATATACATTCCAAAATACTGACCACCCTGAACTCTGGCAAGAATGTAAAGCCAGTAGAACTTTCCCTCATTGTTGATGGGAATGTGTGTTAGTCACCTTTCCATGACTGTAACAAATACCTGCGATAACATATAAAGAGGGAAATCTTATTTTGTCTCACTATTTGCGAGATTCCAGCACATAGTTGGTTGGCCTGTTGATCTGTGGTGAGGCAATACCCCATGTCCGGAGCATGTGGCAGAGCAAACAATTCACCTCAGGACCAAAAAGAAAGAGAATGAGGAAGCACCAGGGTCCCATAGGGCCCTTCAAGGACATGCGCACAACGACATAAAGACCCATCTCCAGATCCCTACCTCTTAAAAGTTCCACCACCTCCCAATAACACCACCCTGAGGACCAAGCCTTTAACATGTTGTCAAGTACCGATTATCATACAATCCTTTAGCATATGGGTCCTTGGGGGATATTCAATGGCCAGATTATAACAGGATGAAAACTGGTGCTGCTACTTTGAAAGAGAGTTTGGCAGCTTTGCACAAAACGACACATTCTCTCACCACACTATCCAGCAATTGCATGGTTTGGCACTTATTGAAACGTGTTGAAAATCTATGTCCACACAAAACACCTGCATATAGATATTTGTAGCAGATCTACCAATAGTTGTCAAAACTTGGAAGGAGCAAAGATGCCATTTTTTTTTCGTGGCTGCAACCTTTATCATTTTAGTGATAAGCATTCCAAGTACTTTGAGATGGTTAAAATAGTTATTTCTGGATTACTATAGTGTTTTTCAAAAATTGAAATCAACTCAATAATCATACAGACTTTTTCTGTACACTAAAGACTTCCAAAAATAATTCTTCTGTGTTAAAAAAAAAAAAAAAAGCTTCCAAATTTCAAAAGAAAGTTAAGTAATGTTCTATGCAGGAAAGGAAGAAAATTCTGAGCTGGGCACGGTGGCACACACCTATAATCCCAACAATTCAGGAGGCTGAAGCAGGAGGATTGCAAGTTCAAGGCCAGAACCCTTGGCAATGTAGCAAAACCCTGCCTCAAAATAAAATAATAATAATAATAATAATAATAATAAAAAGTGCTGGGGATTTAGTTTGATGGAAAAGTGCCCTTGGGTTCAATCTCCAACACCCATCAAAAAAAATTCCACTTGGGAAAACTGTTGGAATAAATGCTAATCAGTGCCTAGGAAAGATTGCGTTGAGATTAAAATGGAATCTGAAGACTGTGATAAAGAAAAAAAAAAAAAAAAAAAAACAGAGGAAGCTAGCTACTTCCCTATGTCCAAGCTTTAGGTGAGGATCAAAACAGAGTGACATTGGTTTTAAAGTAAAAAAAGTGTATTAATTGAACATCTGAAGAGGGTTTTCTTCAAAATGGTAGAATAGAGAAGGTCACTCTCCTGGCTGCTCAGTGGTGTGAAACCAAGAAAGCAGACAGACAGTGTCTCAGCAAGGTGAGTTAATGAAAAAAAATGGAGGGGAAGACTTTACTGAATTTAATACTGGGCACTCAAAGCAGATAGGGGACTCAGGAGGTGGGATAAAAAAAAAAAAAAAAAAAAAAAGGAAGAAATCCCCAGCACCGCAGCTGCTGCCACACCCAGAGTGGTCCCTACATGAGCAAAGTGAAGGGAGAAGGGAGTCAAAGGAACCCTTATTTTTAGGAGGCCTGAGGCATGTCAGGGTAATGAGAGTTTAGAGCTCAAAGACACTACCCAACCAAGCTAAAATATGAGCTGCACAATATTCTTGTGCAGGAAAGAAAGTGCTTCTCTCCTGGCAGTGTGTGGAACACAGAGGAAGGAACCATTTTGCAGTTGTGGTGTAGGCACCAGCAGCTGAGGGAGTCTTTTCCTGGCAAACATGAGTCTGGCCTGAAATACAGGCCTGGCAAACCCACACTGCATGACAGAGAGTGTGCCTAAGTGACCAGGAGAAAATCAAACATGGAGAAAGGCTTACAAAGCAGGAAACTGGTCGTGGAAACCCACCTGGCTCTACCCACCCCCTCCAATCTGGCTGATTGCAGGACCAGCTGGGAGAGACTGCCCGGCTGGGAACTTAAAAGAGCTGGGGTGGGAGAGGTTGAGTTTGGAGACTAAATCCAAGACCAGGAAATGTGGGGTCCACAGATGAGAGAGTGGACTATGGATTGGATCCTCCATTACACAAGTGGAACCCAGGGGAGATCTCTAGGGTGCAGTCTTCCAGCATGGACCTGCAATTTCTGGGCTCTGGAGGTGCACTGATTTAAAATCCCCAGACCAATTAGCATTCAGTGAAGAGCCTGGAGCCTACCTAAGTCTAACCACCTCCCATCTAGGAGTTCCACCTACAGGATTGCCTCTCTCACACCTGAGGGTGGAGCAACCATCACACTCCAGAAAACCCCACCTAACACTCCTGAGAAGGGAAGCTGAGAAACTTATGAATTCCAATGGAAACAATGCTTTAACTTTTCATTGAGATTTCTTTTTCCCCTTTTTTTCTTTTCTGTTTAATTGTGACCTTAATGGTTCATGAACATTTATACTTCTTCATATTTGTTTTTTTTTTTTTTTTCATTTCTATCATTTCTAGCATTTTGGAAACCAGTACTTTTTCATGCATCAGGTTTTTGAGAACTAGGATGTTTGATTAGTATATTTCAGTTTTTGTTTTGAATACTTTTATTTTTATTCTTAAATTTAAAACAATTTTACTTTATACATATTCACATATTTTTCTCTCACTTATCTGTTTCTCTTTATTTCTCTTCTTCTGCTAACAGCCAATCTCTGTTGTTCTTTGTTTCAATCTTCCTTTAATTTTTTACTTCTTCTCTCCTCCTCCCTCACAATCATCACATTCTACATCACTTCTGTTCTTTCTCTGTCCACCTTTGGAAATTGCAAACGCTTTTGCAAAATTGCTGTTTTTCTTGTGAAGATATTGTAGGTAGGTGTCATAACAGGAACTATTCGGTTTAATGTTGTATATTGTTTGCATTGACTCTTGTTATTGTTTGTTTCCCCCTAAATGGTGAGGTACTGGAAACTTTCAGGGACATTATAAGCCTGCAGAGTGGAAACTCTACTGCTTCATATCCATACTGTTATATGGGTAGACACAAACAACACGAAAAAGAAAGGGAACAAATCACCCCAAACAAACCAAGATACTTCAATAACAGAATCTATTGACAACACAGTGAAAGAAATGTCAGATAAGGAGTTTAGAATGTACATAGTTAAACTAATCTGTGAGTAAAGGACTATGTAAGGAGTGAAATCAGAGAGAATACAGGAAATACACTTCAATAAAGAGATAGAGATTCTGGAAAAAAAATCAAAAAGAAATCCTCAAAATGAAGAACTCAATAAACCAAATTAAAAATCCAATGGAAAGCATCACCAATAGACTAGGCCATGTGGAATACAGAGTTTTAGGCAATGAAGACAAAATATATATAACCTTTTTACCAGAGATTGAACTCAGGGGCACTCGACCACTGAGCCACATCCCCAGCCCTATTTTGTATTTTATTTAGAGACAGGGTCTCACTGAGTTACTTAGCACCTCGCCATTGCTGAGGCTGGATTTGAACTCAAAATCCTCTTGCCTCAGCCTCCTGAGCCACTGGGATTAGGGGCATGCTCCACCACACCCGGCTATAATATTGAAAATAAAGTTGACCATGGATAAAAAATGTTAAGACCATGAACAGAACTCCCAAGAAATATGGGATAACCTGAAAAGACCAAATTTAAGATTTGTTGGGATTTATGGGATAACCTGAAAAGACCAAATTTAAGATTTGTTGGGATTCATTTATGAAGGCTTGGAGATACAAACCAAAGAATGGACAATCTTTTCAATGAAATAATATCAGAAAATTTCCTAAATCTAAAGAATGAAATGGAAAACTAGACACAGGAGGCTTATGGGACCTCATATATACAAAATAACAACAGACCCACACCAAGGCACATTATAATGAAAATGCCTAACATACAGTGTGACAGTTCTAAGAAAAAAGTTCTTTGCATTGAGCTCATTTATTAAAAGAATAGAAAGTCACCAAATAAATAGCCTAACATTACATTTCAAAGCCCAGGAAAAAGAAAAACCAACCAATTCCAAAAGCAGTAGAAGACAGAAAATAATCAAAATCAGAGCCGAAATAAATGAAATTGAAACAAAAAAACCAATCCCCAAAATCGACAAAATAAAAAGTTGGTTCTTTGAGAAAAAATAAATAAAATTGATAAACCTTTAGCCAAGCTAATAAAGAGAAGGAGAGAAATTAACTCAAATTACTAAAATTTGTGATGAAAAATGAAATATCATGATGGACACTACTGAAATATAGACGATTATCAGAAACTATTTTAAAAATTTATACTCTAATAAAATAGAAAATCTTAAAAACATTGACAACTTTCCAGTAGAAACATATGACCTACCCAAATTGAATCGGGGGGACATAGAAAATTTAAACAGATCAATTTCCAGCAAAGAAATTACAGATGGCATCAAAAGCCTAGCAACAAAGGAAAAGCCCAGGACCAGACAGATTCTCCAGAGAATCTGAGTTGAACCAGACATTCAAAGAAGAACTAACACCAATTCTCCTCAAATTATTTCATGAAATAGAAAAGGCAGGAAGGAACCCAAAATCATTCTATGAAGCTAGTAGCAACCTGATACCAAAATCAGACAAAGACACACCAAGGAAATAAAACTTCAGACCAGCCAGGCGTGGTGGAGCACGCCTGTAATCCCAGCACTTGGGAGGCTGAGGCAGGAGAATCGTGAGTTCAAAGCCAGCCTCAGCAATGGTGAGGCACTTAGCAACTCAGTGAGACCCTGTCTCTAATAAAATACAAAAAAGGGCTGGGGATGTGGCCCTGTGGTCAAGTGCCCCTGAGTTCAATTCCTGGTACCAAAAAAAAAACACTTCAGACCAATATTCCTCATGAATATAGATGCAAAACTTCTTAATAAAATACTGGCAAATCACATTCAAAAACATATTAAAAAGATAGTGCACCACAATCAAGTGAGGTTCATCTCAGGGATGCAAGGTTAGTTCAATATCCAAAAATCAATAAATGTAATTCATCACATCAACAGACTTAAAGACAAGAATCACGATTATCTCAATAGATACAGAAAAAGCATTTGGCAAAATATAGCATCATTCATATTCAAAACACTAGAAAACCTAGGGATATTAGGAATATACCTCAACATTGTAAAAGCTCTATATATTAAACCCAAGGTCAGTATCATTATAAATGGAGGAAAATGGAAAGCATTCCCTCTAAAAACTGGAACAAGATAGGGATCTATCTGGTTCAACACTTCTATTCAACATAGTCCGTGAAACTCTAGCCAGAGCAATTAGTCAGAAGAAAAAAATTAAAGGAATAAGAACAGGAAAAGAAGAACTCAAACTATCCCTGTTTGCCCATGACATGATTCTCTATTTAGAAGACTCAAAAACTCCACCAGGAAACTTTTAGAACTCATAAATGAATTCAGCAAAGTAGCAGGATATCAAAGTAACACCCATAAGTCAATTATGTTTCTATACATCAGTGATAAATCAACTGAAAGAGAAATTGGGAAAATCACCCTATTCATAATACCCACTAAAAAAAATAATAAAATACTTGGGAATCAATCTAACAAAAGAGGTGAAAGAACTCTACAATGAAAACTACAGAACCCTAAAGAAAGAAATTGGAGAAGACCTTAGAAGATGGAAAGATCTCCCATGTTCTGGTATAGGCAGAATTAATATTGTCAAAATGGCCATACTACCAAAAGCACTATACAGATTTAATGCAATTCCTATTAAAAACTCCAATGACATTTTTTCATAGAAATACAAAAGGCAGTGATGAAATTCATTTGGAAAAATAAAGAGGTCCAGAATAGGCAAAGCAATCCTCAGTGAGAAAGGTGGAGCAGCAGGCATCATAATACCAGACCTTATATTATACTATAGAGCTATGGTAACAAAAACGAATAGAAGACACAGAGACAAACCCACATAAATACAGTTTTCTCATCTTAGACAAAGGCACCAGAAACATACCTTGGAGAAAAGACAGCTTCTTCAACAAATGGTTCTGGGAAAACTGGAAATCCATATGTAGCAAAATGAAATTAAACCCCTGTCTCTCACCCTACACAAAACTCAGGGTGGATCAAGGACCTAGGCCTTAGACCAGAGACCCTGCACCTACTAGAAGAAAAAGTAGGCCTAAATCTTGGCTTAGAAACCAAACTCTTCAACAAGACTCTTAAGGCACAAGTAAAATCAAGAATCAACAAATGGGATAGTATTAAACTAAAAAGCTTCTTCACAGCAAAGGAAACAATTAAGAATGTGAAGAAAGAGCCTACAGAATGGGAGAAAATCTTTGCTACCTTCACCTCAGATAAAGCATTAATCTCCAGGATATATAAAGAACTCAAAAACTTAATAATAAAAAAACCAAATAACCCAATCAATACATAGGCAAAGTAACTGAACAGGCACTTCATAGAAGAAGAAATACGAATGGTCAACAAATATATGAAAAAAAATGTTCAACATCTCCAGCAACTGGAGAAATGCAAATTAAAACTATACTGAGATTCCATCTCACTCCAGTCAGAATGTTAATTATCAAGAATACAAGTAACACTAAATGTTGGTGAGGATGTGGGGGATAAGGTACACTCATTCATTGCTGGTGGGACTGCACATGGGTTCAACTACTCTGGAATGCAGTATGGAAATTCCTCAGAAAACTTGGAACAGAACCACCATTTGACCCAGTTATCCCACTCCTCAGGTATTCCCAAAGGACTTAAAATCAGCATACTGTAGTGACATGGCCACATCTATGTTTATAGCAGCTCAATTCACAATAGCTAAACTATGGAACCAATCTAGTTGCCCTTCAACAGATGAATGGATAAAGAAAATGTGGCATATGTACACAATGGAATACTACTCAGCCATAAAGAAGAATAAAATTATGGCATTTACCAGTAAATGGATGGAACTAGAGACATCATGCTAAGTGAAATAAGCCAATCCCAAAAAAACAAAGGCCAAATGTTTTCTCTGACATGTGGATGCTAACTCACAATAAGCAGGTGGAGGAGGGAAGAACAGAAATTCACTGGATTAGACAAAGGGCAATGAAGGGAAAGGAGAGAAGTTGGGAATAAGAAAGACAGTAGAATGAATCGGTCATTTTCTATGCTCATATATGAATATACAGCCAGTGTAACTCCACATATGTACAACCACAAGAATGGGAAGTTATACTCCACATGTGTATAATATGTCAAAATACAATCTACTGTCATGTATAACTAAAAAGAACAAATAAAAAAAATCTGAAGAACTCCACCTGTGCAATGAGCCTGCAGCCTATCCTAAAAATATTCCTCCTGCTTGGAGGCATGGGGCAGCCCTCCATTGTATTCTGGCCTACTGCCACCAACCAGTGTGTGAGGAATAAAATAACCAAAACCTCCACATTCTTTCTTTTGGATTGGGAAACAGTATGCTTGGGGCATTTGCAGCCCTGGAGTTGATCAGAAACTAATGAAGCACTTTCCCCATTACACTTTTGATTCATATATTTCATAAAGGCAACTAGTTTTGCTTTGCTTTTTAGTGCTTAGTCTGAGAGGGAATGCAAGAAACCCACAATTTAGAAGGAAAACTGCTTTCATATCTATGGTGTAAGCCACAAATAGGATTTTTCTGATACAGCCTTCAAAGCTTGAAGAGATGAGAAAATCTTAGCATGTATTCCATCAGACATTCAATAATAAGCAACAATGCCTCTGCAACTGTAAAGGTATTGTTTACGTACTTTTAAAAAGCAACACATTTCATGCTTTGATTATTTTCTCTTGATAATAGCTTTAAGGATATTCTGTCTCAGAAGACTTAGAAGTAAAACTCCGGGAGAAACACGGCGCGTTCAAGGTAGGAGGCACTTCCCAGCGATTCCTTAGCACCAGACCTCCAAAGTGGGAGACTCAGTGAGGTAGGTGACTAAGTGTCATGACACATGACTAAACCGATCAGGGTCACTCCAGGAGAACTAGGCTGGCATGAATTAATGACACCCAGACAGAGAAATACCTTTTTCTTTGGGTTCTGTGACGGTCCCTCTGACCCAGCTCCCACAAAGGAGGCAAGGCAGGCAAGAAAGAGAAAGAGCACTTCTTCTTGATCCCTGTTCTAGTGGGGTGAAGCCATTCGAATGAGGCAAGGGGTCAGGTTTCGGGGGTGGGGGTTGAGTCTAGCTTCGTGATGTCTTGTTGTCGCAGGTTGACTGACATCGTGGAAGGCCACGCCCATCTCACGTGCTGTGTGGGGATCTAAGGCAGAGCGAGCAAAAGGGACACATAGGTGCACAGCCCAGACAGAGCAGCATCATCAGTCCAGTCTGCTCTGTGTGCTCAAGATGCTCCCGGCTCACACACACAGCCCATGGCTGGCTCGCCACATACATAGCTCCTGTTCAGAGTGGTTCCCGACAACTAAGGGAACTCACGGAAACTTAACACTAAACTGCAGGAGAAACCACAGAGACACAGAAAGGCGGAAATTGAGAACATAATAAAAGAAATTAATACATCAGAGACGTGCCAGCTTGATTGACAGTGACAACAATTGCAGCCGCTGAGGGAGGGAGAGCTCAGGCCCAGACAGAGGACAACCTGGGGATTAAAAAAAAAAAAAAAAAAAAAAAAAAATGGCTGGGGAACCCGTGAGATAGAGAGGAGGGCTGATCTTAATGGATCCACAGATGGTAGAGGAAGTGGTTGAGTAAAATTTAACCCAACTCGCTCACCATGGACAGATAGTTCAGTGGGAATTGGAGTCCTTGGTGCTTATAAGCACTGCAGAGATGGAGAACTCATAAAGGAAGCAGCCAGAGAGCCCAGCAGTCACCTGTTAGGATCCCCAGAGTGTGCCTGAACCAGAGTGATTGATACAGGCACAAAGATGATTGTGCCTGAAGCATACAGGCTCTGGATACCAAGAGAAAGCTCCCTTTCCTGCTGGTGCCCCGTGGGAGCTATTGGGGAGACACCCGTAAAGGCCACACTGGAGCAGCTGCAGCCAAGGGCTGACACCAGCCATTCATATTCCTAGCGGTGAATGTGAAACCGGTGGACATTTAGTTCTATGCCCTAAAAGTGTGTTTGACCAGAGGCCCTTGAAATCCAGAGGTCCTGCAGAGACCAGATCTCTCCAGCAACGGGAAGTCATGGGATCAAATCTCAAATATGCATTGACGAGAGTTCCAAAGATCAGTCAAATCTGAATCCCAGCCACTGGAATTTCCAGTTTAGAATGCTTCACCACTCCCATCAGAAGAACGCAGTTTACCATCAGTTACAGGTTTAATCCACCCTATACTGGGAGATGGGAAACCGGGAGCTACTACAATCAGTTTTGGCTCCTGACCACTACAGCTGGAAGCAAGGTGAGGAGCACAAAGACACTGGACTTAGCAACCTGCTGTCCTTGACCCAAGGGTTACAGAGCCCAAAAATAAATATAAAGAATGAAAGTCCATCTCTGCAAACAGTTTTGACCACCTCAGTGGAAAAAGCCCTTTAATTATGATTAAGATTTTTTCTTTTTTCATTCATTCCCCATATTCCCCCTATTTTTTCATTGTTTTACTCTTTAAAGTTTTTTTTTCAGAAATGATTCATTATATTTTATTATTTTTACTTTTTTCCATTCTGCAAGATATATATATATTCATATATTCAAGATATATATATATATATGTATATATATACATATATAATTTAACTTTCATTTTAATTGCTTTCTTCTGCAATGTTTATTATTTAGCCTTGGTTTGGCTTAGGTGGGGTATAATTATGCATGAGTTTGTGTTGTTCAGATCTTGCATTTGCTTGTTTGTTTGTACCTTAGGTTTTGTCCTTCTATTGCCCCTTCTTTACTCTCTTCCTCCACTAGCATCCAAGTTTCCCTATTTCTTTTTCTTCTCTTCATTTTTTTTTTTTTTTTTTTTTTTTTGTGTGTTACCGGGGATTGAACTCAGGGGCACTCGACCACTGGGCCACATCCCCAGCCCTTTTGTGTATTTTATTTGGAGACAGGGTCTCACTGAGTTGCTAAGTGCCTCACCATTGCTGAGGCTGGCTTTGAACTCGTGATCCTCCTGCCTCAGCCTCCCAAAGTGCTGGGATTACAGGTGTGCGCCACTGCGCCCGGCTTCTCTTTCATTTTTAATTGCTTTTAGTTACATTTTTATTTCTCCTTCTTTATAGCCATCATCTTCTACATATCTCCTGCCTCTCCTCTGTTCACATTTCTAAATATTTCAAACTCTCTCTCTTGCCTTCCTGCCCTATTTTCTCTTCACTTAAGAAACTGTAATCTAGCCGGGCGCGGTGGCGCACGCCTGTAATCCCAGCACTTTGGGAGGCTGAGGCAGGAGGATCGCGAGTTCAAAGCCAGCCTCAGCAATGGCAAGGCACTTAGCAACTCAGTGAGACCCTGTCTCTAAATAAAATACAAAAAAGGGCTGGGGATGTGGCCCAGTGGTCGAGTGCCCCTGAGTTCAATCCCTGGTACCAAAAAAAAAAAAAAAAAAAAAAAAGAAACTGTAATCCCACTAACAGAATCATATAGTTTATGTAATTGCTACCAATTCATGTTGTTGTGGTTAATAATACAGTGGATGATGTAGCAGATGCCTGATGCTTAATGCCTGATCTAGTTCACAGAATTTTTTACTGTTGGTGCTGATGTTAAATGCTGACCCCACTATTCCTATTATAGGTGGCAATTAGTGCTATAGACATTAAAGTACTATTCCTATATAGGTGGCAATTAGTGCTATAGACATTAAGAGTAGAAGCGTTGAACATTTGTCTTAAAAAGCTGTGCAGCTGTTGCTAACATTAGTGCTTCTATCCCTGGCTCCCTGCTTCACCTCAGAGGGGCTGGAAAGTTATTGGGGTGCACTTCAGGGTCACAGAGTAGAGACTGGAAAGTTATTGGGACCTGATACTGAACAATATTCACAACTCAGCCAAGTAACAACAAATCTAACCCCACACACAATCTAACAATACTTCAACACATAGACTTGGGGAGAGAAAAACCCCAAACCAGCAACCAGGCCTCAAGAGGGAATAATCAGAGGGGACATCAGGTCCCCCTCCTGGACATCTACTCATACATCAAAAACAGAGAGAAGTCCCAGGATGAAGTAGATAACTACACACAAGAGGACTTGTGTATGAAAGAAGAAGGTGAATCCATTTCAGTGTTTACACAAGTCTAAGATCTCTGAAAACATGAAGAAATAGGCAAATGAATCTCTTCTCAAAATTCACAGCCCCCCAACAAAGGATCCCACAGATATGGAATTTCCAGAGAAAGGGTATAGAAAATACAAAATTTCATAAAAATATTATTAGAAACTGATGAGTAAAATGTTCAATGAACTGAAGGAAGATCTAAGGAATGAGTTAAAAGAGTGAATACAGGAAGTGAAAGACCATTTCAGTAAAGAAATCGAGATGATGAAAAGAAATAATCAGAATTTCTGGAAATGAAAGATACAATTGAAGACTTGAATGGTACGAATATACTTTATATTACAAACAGTGTTGTGTAAAAAGATGCTCTATATGTGTATTAAGAATTGTAATGCATACTACCACTATAAATACAACTTTGAATTAAAAAAAGATACAATAAATAAAACTTAAAATTCACTTGAAAGCATCACCAATTTATTATATTGTGTAGAAAATAGAACCTAGAAGATAGAATCTCAGACCTTGAAGACAGAGTATATGAACTTGAATGCTCAGTATGCAATAAGGGGGAAAAACATGATCTATATGCAAGAACTCTAGGACAACATCTAGAGAAGTAAGCTAAGAGTCATTGAGATACAAAAGAACATGAAGATGCAGACTAAGAACATTTTCAATGAGATAATATCAGAAAACTTTTCCCATGTCAGAAATGAGATGGACATCAACATACAGGATGCATACAGGACTCTAAATTCACAAGATCAAAAGAGAAACTCTCTAAGACAATCAAAATTTCTGGGGTTGGGGCTATGGCTCAGTGGTAGAGTGCTCAAGTCTTGCATGTGTGAGGCCCTGGGTTCAATCCTCAGCACCACATAAATAAGATAAAGGTATTGTGTCCACCTACAACTAAAAAAAATTTTTTTTAAATGCCTAACATTTTGGGTAAGGAAATAAGAAATGAGTATTAAAAGCTGCAGGAGAAAAACATCAGGTTACATTTAGAGGCACAAAGTGACAAAAACAAAAACAAAACAAACAACAAAAACAAAACACAAAACCAAAGCTCCCAAATAGATGAGGATCACTAGAAGAGTAACCATCTAAATGAAGATCAAGACAGAATTAAATATAGCAAATAAACCAAAATGCCAGGGAGCTACAAACACATTTCCATAATAATACCGAATGTAAATGGTCTCAACTCCCCAATTAAAAGACATAGATTAGT
Organism: Tamias sibiricus; assembly: GCA_025594165.1. Classification (NCBI taxonomy): domain Eukaryota; kingdom Metazoa; phylum Chordata; class Mammalia; order Rodentia; family Sciuridae; genus Tamias; species Tamias sibiricus. The sequence continues at coordinate 22,156,153 of CM046661.1, forward strand.
AGAATGGGTAAAAAACAAGATAACTATATTCTGTTTTCCAGAGATTCATCTCATCATCAAAGACACTCCCAGGCTGAAAATAAAAGAATGGGGAAAAAAAATAGTCCCTGCAAATGGGGTCCAAAACACACACACACACACACACACACACACACACACACACACACACATCAGAAGTAGCTCCTTTCATGTCTGATGAAGCAGATTTAAGCCAAAATTAATCAGAAGAGACAAAGAAGACTACTACCTACTGCCAGGAAACAATTCATCAAGAAGATGTAAAGATGTAAGGATAGTAAATATATCTGCCCAAATGCCAAATGTCAGTGTACCTAATTATATTCTAAAAAATACTGTTTTTTTTTTTTTTTGGTACTGGTGATTAAACTGAGGGAGCACTTTTCCACTGAGCTATATCCCTAACCCTTTTTGTTTTCTATTTTGAGACAGGTCTCACTAAGTTGTTTAGGGCCTTGCTAAGTTGCTGAAGCTGGCCTTGAACTTGCAACTCTCCTGTCTCAGCCTCCTGATTGACTGGGAGTACTTAATGTCAAGAAATTCTTGCCATTAAATCCCAGATAGGTCATAGTACATTAATACTGGGTGACTTCAATGCACCCTTTTCACCAATAGACAGGTAAAAAAAAAAAAAAAAAAAAAAACCCATAAAATCAATAAAGATGTTTCTTACCTAAGTAATACTATAAATTAAGTGAATCTAACAAACATCAATATAATATTCATCCTGACACAGCTAAATTTACCTTAGTCTCAGCAGCTTATTAACCTTTTTCAAAATAGACCACATTTTAGGTCACAATGTAAGTCTTAGCAAATAAAAAATTGATATTATCCTGTGCATCCTGACAGATCATAATGAAATGAAACCAGAAGCCAACAGCAAGAAAAATAATAGAAACCACATAAACACATCGAGCTTGAACAATACTCTTTCAAAGAATAGCTCATAGAAGAAATAAGAAATCAATAAATTCTTAGACACAAACAAGAACATAGATACAACATGTGAAAATCTCTGGGATAGCATAAAAGCAGTTCTAAAAGGAAAATTATAGCAGTACCTACATTTAGAAATCAGAGAGATTCTAAATAGATAAGTTTAGGCTTCACCTCAAGGCCTTAGAAAGAGAAGAACAAACTAATTCTAAAATCAGTGGAAGACAGGAAATAATAAAAGTCAGAGCCAAAATTAATGAAATTGAGAATAAAAAAAGTAAAGGATGAATGCAACAAATAGTTGGTTCTTTAAGAAGATAAATAAGATTAATAAATCCTTAGAGAAAAGACCCAAAGAAGCAAAATTAGAGATGAATAAGGAGATATCACTACAGACACTTCTGAAATCTAGTGGCTCATTAGAAACTATTTTGAAAATTTATACTACAATAAACTGAAAAATCTAGAAGACATTAACAACTTTCTAGACACATGTGAACTACCTGAATAGAACCAAACCAATACCAAGTAATGAAATTGAAACAGCAACTAAAAGCCTTCTAACAAGCCGGGCGCGGTGGCGCACGCCTGTAATCCCAGCACTTTGGGAGGCTGAGGCAGGAGGATCGCGAGTTCAAAGCCAGCCTCAGCAATGGGGAAGCACTTAGCAACTCAGTGAGACCCTGTCTCTAAATAAAATACAAAAAAGGTCTGGGATGTGACCCAGTGGTCAAGTGCCCCTGAGTTCAATACCACAAAAAAAAAAAAAAAAAGCCTTCTAACAAAGAAAACCCCAGGACCAGATGGATTCTCAGCTGAGTTCTCCCAGAACTTTAAGAAGAAATAACATCAGTCTTTGTCAAATTATTCCATGAAATTGAAAGGGAGGGAACACAACCAAATACATTCTATGAACCCAGTATAACCCTGATACCAAAACCAGACAAAGACATATCAAGGAAAGAAAACTGTAGATCATTATCCTGATGAACATAGATGCAAGAATGCTTGATAAAGTATTAGAAAAGCCACATTTGAAAACACATCAAGAAGATAATACACCATGATCAAGTGGGTTTCATCCGAGGGATGCAAAGTTGGTTCAACTTACACCAATTAATGTATGTAATTCACTACATAAATAAAGAACAAGAATCATATGATCATCTTAACAAATGCAGAAAAGGCCTTTGATAAAATTCAGCATCCATTCAAGTTAAGAGCACTAAAAAAAAAAAAAAAAAAAAAAAAAAAAAAAAGCACAAAACCTAGGGATAGAAGGAACATAACCTCGACATTATAAAGGCTATATACGACAAACCCAAAGCCAAAACCATACCAAAGAAAGAAAGACTGAAAGATTTCCTTTAAAATCAGGAACAAGACAAGGATGTTCAGTCTCACCACTTCTATTCAACATAGTTCTCAAAACTCTAGCCAGAGCAATCAGGAAAATTAATCAGGAAATTAAAGGGATATAAATAAGAAAAGAAAAAGTCAAATTATCTGTTTGCTAGTGACAAGATCTTATATCTAGAAGACTCCCCCCCAAAAAAAAAAAAAAAAAAAAAAAAACCTCTACTGGAAGACTTCTAAGGATGATAAATAAATTCAGTAAAAGTAGTAGGACACAAGGTCAACATTCATAACTCAACAGCTTTCCTCTACTCCAACAGTGATTCTGCTGAAGAAAACAATCAGGAAAACCATTTCATTCATAATAACCTCAAAAACATATATTCAGGAATTAACCTAAACAAGGAAGGAAAAGTTCTCTACAGTGAAAATTACAGAACACCGAGGAAAACAATGGAAGAACTCAGAACATAGAAAGACCTCCCATGTTCTTGGATAGGCAGAATTAATATTGTCAAAATGGCCATATTGGGCTGGGGTTGTGGCTCAGCGGTAGAGCGCTTGCCTAGCATGTGCGCGGCCCAGGTTCAATCCTCAGCACCACGTAAAACTAAAGGCATTGTGCACAACTAAAACAAATTCATAAATATTTTTTAAAATGGCCATACTGTCCAAGGAAAATATGGATTCAATGCAATTCCCATCAAGATACCAGTGACATTCTTCACAGAACTGAAAAAAAAAAAAACCACTCCTAAAATTCATTTAAAAAATTTTTTTTATAGTTGTAAATGGATAGAATGCCTTTATTTTATTTGTTTATTTTTTATGTGGTGCTGAGGATAGAACCCAGTGTCTCACACATGCTAGGCAAGCGCTGTAACCACTGAGCTACAGCCCCAGCCCCCTAAAATTCATTCAGAATAACTAAGGCTATCCTGAGCAAGAAAAGCAATGCAGGAGGCATCACAATATCTAATCTCAAATTATACTACAGAGCTATAGTAACGAAAACAGCATGGCTTTGGCATCAAAATAGACACGAAGACCAATGGAACAGAATAGAAGACACAAAGACAAATCCACATACTTACAAGCATCTGACACTTGACAAAGGTGTCCAAAATACATGTTGGAGAAAATAAAGCCTTTTTAACAAATGGTGCTAGGAAAACTGAATGTCCATATGTAGAATGAAACCAGACCCCTATCTCTCACCCTGCACAAAAGTCAAATCGAAATGGATTGAAGACTTAGGAATCAGACCATAACCTTTGCCCTGCTAGAGGAAAACTCAGGGTCAACACTCCATCCTATTGGTGCAGGCACCAACTTCCTTAACAAAACCCCTGAAGCTCAAAAAATAAAACCAAGAATCAATAAGTGGGATGGCATCAAATTAAAAGGCTTCTACACAGAAAAGGTAATGATTAAGAGCACGAAGAAAGAGCCTACAGAATGGGACAAAATCTTCGCCAGCTGCTCCTTGGACAGGGGATTAATATCACCCCCCAATTTTTAAAAAAACACAAATAAATGAAAAATTTAAAAACCCAATCATCAACCCCAATCAATAAATGGGCAAAAAGGAGTTAAACAGACATTTTTCAAAAGAAGAAACACAAATGGTCAATAAATATATTTTTAAAAGTTCAATATCTCTAGCAATCAGGGAAATGCAAATCAAAACTACACAAAGATTTCATCTCACTCTAGTCAGAATGGCATTTATTATTTGCCAAGAATGCAAATAACAAATGCTGGTGAGGATGAGGAAAAAAGTATACTTATACATTGTTGTTGGACTGCAAATTAATTAAACCACTCTGGAAAGCAATATGGCAATTCCTAAAACAAACAAACAAACAAACAAACAAAAACAAACAAACAAAAAACTAGGAATGGAACCATCCTGTGACTCAGCTATCCCACTCCTTGGTATTTATCCAAAAGAATTAAAATCACTATACTATAGTAATATAGCCACTTCAATGTTTACAGCAGCACAGTTCACAATAGCCAAATCATGGAATCAGCTCAGGTGCCCATCAACAGATGAATGAATTTTTTAAATGTGATAAATCTACATAATGGAGTTTTACTCAGCCATAAAGAAAAATGAAATCATGGCATTTTCCAGTAAATGGACATAAGCCAGACTCAGAAATTCAAGGGTCAAATGTTTTCTCTCATATGTGAAAGCTAGAGCAAAATAAGGGAGAGCAGGTAGGGGTCTGAAATCATAAAGATATAGAGAAGATCAGTGGAGTAGAAGAAGGAGATCAAGAGGGAAGGAGGAGTGGGGGGAAGGGAGAAGAAATGCAAAATGAATTGAACAAAATTATGTTATGTGTATATGTTGATATACTACAGGGAATTTCACCTTTATGTACATGTAGAAAATACCAAACTTAAATAAAATACCAAACTTAAATAAATAAATGAGCAAAAGGAAGATCAGCAGAGAAAGGAGAATAGGGGGAGGGGAAAGGGAACCAAGCAAGTGAAATTCCATGCATGTATGATTTTGTCAAAATGAACCCAACTACTACGTATACCTGTAAGGCTCTCATGAAAAAATAAACAAAAGACACATATGTATAATTCCAACAGGGATCTTTAAAATTCTTTTGAGTAAATATCCAATAATGAAATTACTGGATCATATGATAATTCTGTTTTTTCTTTTTTTTCTTTTAGACACTGCCATGTTGTTTTCTATAGCGGCCACACCATCTTACGTTTCTACCAGCAGTGCATGGGGGCTCCAGTTTCTCCACATTCTTGCCAACACTTGTTACTTTTTCTTTCGTTCTGTTTTTACAATCATGATCTCAATGTATGTGAAGTACTTCTTCATTGAGGCCTTGTTTTGCATTTCCCTAATGACTACTCGTGCAGGCAATCTTTTCAATCTGATTACCGACCACTTGTACATCTTCTTTGAAGAAATGTCTATTCAAGCCCTTTAGTCATTTTTAAATTGTGGTTTTTTGTGTGTTTGTTGTTATTGTTGAGATGTAGAAGTGCTTTACTCTCTGAATATTAACCTCTTAATAGATCTATGATAAATATTTTCTCCTATTGTGAGGGTTGCCTTTTTTTCCGGGGGGGGGGGGGGAGTACCGGGGATTGAACTCAGGGGCACTCGACCGCTGGGCCACATCCCCAGCCCTTTTTTGTATTTTATTTAGAGACAGGGTCTCACTGAGTTGCTAAGTGCCTCGCCATTGCTGAGGCTGGCTTTGATGTCGCGATCCTCCTGCCTCAGCCTCCCAAAGTGCTGGGATTACAGGCGTGTGCCACCGCGCCCGCCCGGCTATGAGGGTTGCCTTTTATTCTGTTGATAGGGTCCTTTTTTTGCACAAAAGTTTTTTAAGTAGGATGAAGTCTGGTTATCTATTTTCCCTCTGTTGTCTGTGTTCTTAGTTCATCATCAAGAAATCATTGTCAAATCCAATGTCATGTTTTCTTCTAAGAGTTTTATAGTTTCAGTTCTCACATTTAGGTCCTTGATCAATTTAAAGTTAATTTTGTATGTATTATAAGTTAGAGGTCTAAATTCATTCTTTTACATGAGAATATCTGCTACTCACTGCATTATTTGTTGAAAAGACTGTCTGTTCCCCCCATTGAACCATCATGGAGCTGTGGCAAAAAGCATTTGATAGAGTTTTGAATATATGTCAGAGACAGAGAGTGTGTCTCTCATGTAAGAGGCTCCGAGTTCCATCCCCAGCATTGCAAATAAATGAGTGAATGAATGAATAAATAAATAAATCCTTTGACCCGGTGAGGGTTTATTTTGGAGTTCTTTACACTATTCAAATAAAAATGTATGAGTCCTCCGGCTCTGTTTTTGTTTTCTCAAGATTGTTTTGGTTGTTGGGAGTTCTCGAGCTTCAGATGTATTTTTCTATTTCTTCAAAACACATCAGTGAAATTTTGGTAGTGTTGTATTGGATCTGGTAGTACTGACATTTTTATCAATATTGAGTCTTCTAATCCATGAATATGGAAGACCTTTTCATTTACTAACATTTTCTTTCAACAACTTTTAGTTTTCCCGGTACAACAGGTCTTTTGCCTCCCTGCTGCAGTTTGTTTCTGTTATTTATATGCTATTATAAATAGAGGTGCTTTCTTAATTCTCCTTTTTGATAGTTTATTGATAGTGTACAGGAAAAATCAATTTTATGTGTTGACTTAGTTTTCTGCAATGTTCTGAATTTGTTTATTCGTTCTAATAGATTTTTGTGGCATCTTTGGAGTTTCCTACACATAAGATTATGTCATCAACAAGCAGAGATAATTTCATTTTTCCTTTCTAATTTGAGTGACTTTACTTCTCTTGTCTAATTGCTCTGGCTAAGACTCTCTGTACTAGTTTGAATAGAAGTGGCATAATGTTGCTTCATGTCTTGTTCCTTAGATAAAGAAATCTTTTAGCATTTTATTCTTAAATATGTCAACTATAACTTTCATCTATGACTTTTATTATACTGAGGCCATTTTCTTCTATTCCTAGTTTGTTGAATATTTTTGTTGAATTTTGTTAAATGCTTTTTCTTCATTAATTGAGACAAAGATGAGGATGTGGTGTTTGCCCTTCATTCTGTAATGTGTTCATTACATTGATTAATTTTCATATGTTCAACCATCCCCGCATTCCAGCAATAAATCCTGCTTGATTCTGGTTTGCTACTATCATGCTGAAGAATTTTGCAATAATAGGCTGTGAGTTTTTATTGCTGTGACAAAATACCTGAAGTGTCTGTTCACATCTTTAGCCCATTTTTAAGCTGGGTTTTTCATTTTTTTAATTGTTGAATTTTAAGAGTCCCTTGTATATTTTGGATCCCAGGTCCTTATCAGATGAGAATTCTGTCAAGTTTCTCAGTCTGTGACTTATCTTTTCATCCTCTGCTTTGTGAAATTGAATGGAATGTATAAATCAAATTGGGAAGAACTGACAACTTGACAATATTGAGTCATCATCTCCATGTACATGGAATATCTCTCCATTTATTTAGTTTGACTTTTATAAGATTTTTTTTTTTTTTTTTTGTGGTACCGGGGATTGAACTCAGGGGCGTTCGACCACTGGGTCATATCCCCAGCCCTTTTTTGTATTTTATTTAGAGACAGGGTCTCACTGAGTTGCTAAGTGCCTCGCCATTGCTGAGGCTGGCTTTGAACTCGCGATCCTCCTGCCTCAGCCTCCCAAAGTGCTGGGATTACAGGCGTGCGCCACCGCGCCCGGCTAACTTTTATAAGATTTTTAAATCAGATTTATTTCCTAAGTCATGTACATATTTTGTTAGTTTTGTGCCTAAGTATTCATTTTTTTATTTTGGGCAGAAATGTAAATGGTATATTTTTAATTCAAGTTCCACTTGTTCATTGCTGGTATATAAGAAAATGATTGGGTTTTGTGTATAAACATTGCATCCTGAAACTTTGTTATAATTGACCATTGGTTCTAAGAGTTTGTTGTCACTGATAATGATGATAATTATAGGCTTTTTTTTGCATAGGCAATCCTGTCATCTGTAATCAGAAAATCTTATTTTTGCCTTCTCGGTGTATGCATTAACTTCTAGGATCATATTGACTAGGAATGGTGTGAGTGGACCTTCTTGTGTTGTTCCTGATTTTAGTGTGAAAGCATTTAGTTTCTCACATATATTCTTATGTTAGCTATAGATTTTCAAATGTTTCTTTTAATTCTTCAATCTTCTTCATTGATCCATATGCTATTTAGAAGTGTGTTGTTTACTCTCCAAGCATTTGGGGGCTTTCCCTTTATCTTTCTTTTGTAGATTTGTAGTTTAATTCCATTGGGGTCTGAGAGTATACTCTGTATGATTTTTAAAAATATTTATTTATTTGTACACGATGCGTTTATTTGTATGTGGTGCTGAGGATCGAACCCAGGCCGCGCATGTACTAGGCGAGTGCTCTACCTCTGAGCCACAATCCCAGCCCCATGATTTTTATTCTCTAAATTTTATAAATGTGTGTTTCATGGGCCCAAAATGTGGTCTATCTTGGTGAATGTTCCAAGTGAGCCTCACAATAATATGTATTCTTTGGTTATTGAATTAAATATTCTGTGGATGTCAATTAGATCCAGCTGATAGATGGTGTTGAGGTCAACTGTGTCTTCACTGATTTTCTACAAGCTGGGTCTTTTCATTATCAATAGATGGCTGTTGAAATCTCCATCTGTAATACTGGATTCTTTTATTTCTCTTTGCAATTCTCTCAGATTCTGCCTTGCATATCTTGCCACTCTTGTGCAGTGCATACACATAAGGAATTTTGATGTCTTTCTGAAAAAATCAACCTTCTTGTCATTATATATTGCCCCTCTTCATCTCTGATGAATCTCCCTACTCTACAGTCTTCTTTGTCTGAAATCAATATAGCTATTCCACCTGTCTAGAATGGCTATTACAGAAATTGTGTCATGTTTGTGTGCAGTGTTAGGGTTAACATAGTGTATCTTTCTCAATCCATCTGCTTTTAGTCAATGTTTGCCTAAATTAATTGGATTTCTTCTGAAACACCATGTAGTTGAGTCTTGTTTATCTACTCTGATAATCTCCGTCTTTTAAAAGGTGTATTTAGATCACTGATGTACTGTAATTAGTGATAGAATTAATGTCTACCATTTTTTACCATCTTGTTTATTTCCTTTGGTCTTTGTTTCTTATTTTTGGCTTCTATTCTGGCCTTTGTGATTTTTTTTTTTTTTTTTTTTTTTTTTGTGGTGCTGGGGATTGAACCCAAGGGCCTTGTTCATGCAAGGTAAGCACTCTACCAACTAAGCTATATCCCCACCCCTTTGTGTATTTTTAAATTGAGCATCTTATGTGATACCATTTTTAAATATTGTTACCATATGTTTTATTTCTTTTTTAACTTTGTTAATAGTTGCCCTGTAGTTAACAGTATATGTATTATACATTTATATGTACATTTACAACTAATCCAAGTTCTCTTTCAAATAATACTGTATGTCTTCATGAATAGTAGAAGTAACTTAAAACAGTGTGGTCTCAATTCTTCCCTCTATTTCTTATGACATTGCTATCATTCATTGCAGTTATCAATAAGGTATGATTACTATATGAAGTTGTTGCTATTATTACTTTGAACAAACCTTTATCTGTTAGATCAAGTAAGAATAAGTAAAATAGCCAGGCATGGTGGTGCTCACCTGTAATCCCAGTGACTCAGGAGGCTGAGGCAGGAGGATCCTAAGCCTGAGGCTAGCCTGGGCAACTTATCAAGACCCACAGATATTTAGCAAGATCCTCTCTCAAAATAAAACAATGGAAAGGGCTTGGGGTGTAGCTCAGTGGTAAAGCACCCCTGGGTTCAATGCCTAGTCCCCAGTGCCCTCACCCAACAAACAAAGAATAAGTAAACTAAAGAACTTTATTTTACTTCCACTTAGTACTTCTTTAAGGCTCTTATTTTTCCTTTATGTAGATCTGAGTTTTTGACTTATACCACTTTCCTTCTTCTGAAGAAAATTTTACAAAACGTTTCTTGCAAGACAGGTCTACTGGCAACAAGTTCTCTCAATTTTTGTTTCTAGGAGAGTCTTTATTTCTTGTTCACTTCTGTTTTATAGTTTTCCTGAATACTGAATTCTAAGTTGGTAGATTTTTTTTTTCTTCTAGACTTTCAGCATTTCACTCGGCCTACTTCCTGTTTGCATAATTTCCTCCACAGAAGCACAATGTTATTCTTTTCTTTGCTCCTATGTAGGAAAAATGGTTCTTCTCTCAATTTCCATTCCCCCGTGGTGAATTTAACCCAGGGCCTTGTACATTTCTATATTCTATATTCTTTCAAGATTTTCTTTTTCTTAGTTTATCTGCAGCTAGAGGAATATGACTATGTGTAGGGTTTTTTTTTGGGGGGGGGAATTCCCCTCTTGTTTGCTATTTGCTCGATTTCATAGATCTGCAAGCTGGTGTTAATCATTGATTTTGCTTCTGTTCCTGCCCCTTTTCTTTTCCTTCTGAGGTCTTCATCACATGTTACTCCTTTTTAAATTGTTCCACTGTTCTTTCTTTTTTCTTAAATTTATTTTTTTAGTTATAGGTGGACACAATACCTTTATTTTATTTTATGTGGTTTTGAGGATTGAACTCAGTGCCTCACGCATGCTAGGCTAGCGCTCTACCTCTGAGTCACAACCCAAGCCCCTCCACTGTTCTTTTTTTTTTTTAATTTGTTTTAATTAGTTATACATGACAGTAGAATGCACCGTGATATATCATACATAAATGGAGTATGATTTCTAATTTTTCTGGTTGTACATGATGTAGAATTCCACCAGTGTGTAGTCATATATGTACATAGAGTAATAATGTCTGATTCATTCTATTATCCTTCCTACCCCCATACTCTTCCCCTCCCTTCACTCTCTTCTACTTAATCTAAAGTAACTATATTCTTCCCCAGGCCCCACCACCACCACCCTTATTGAGTTAGCATCCACAATCAGAGAAAACATTTGGCCTTTGGTTTTTTTTGGAATTGGCTTATTTTGCTTAGCACAATAGTCTCCATTTACCTGCAAATGCCATAATTTCATTCTTCTCTAAGACTGAGTAATATTCCATTTTGTATATACACCACATTTTCTTTATCCATTCTTCTGTTGCAGGCACCTAGGTTGGTTCCATGGTTTAGCAATTTGTAACTTGAGCTGTTATAAACATGGATGTGGCTGCATCACTGTAATATGCTGATTTTAAGTCCTTTGGGTATAAACCGAGAAGTGGGATAGCTGGGTCAAATGGGGGTTCCATTCCCAGTTTTCTGAGGAATCTCCATGCTGCTTTCCATATTCTGCTGCCGCTCTCCTCTTTTTTTCTCTTTGCATTTCAGTTTGAGTGTTTCTACTGGCCTTTCTTCAAGATTGCCGATTCCTCATTCAGCCATGTTCAGCTTATTGTTGAACCCATCACGGCATCTGTCCTTTCTGTTCGTGTCTTTCATTTCTCACATTAATGTTTTCTCCAAGTTTCCATGTTTCTGCTTGCATCTCCTTCTGTTCCTGCATGTTGCCCACTGCTCCCCATCAGAACCCTCAGCACAGTAATCATGGTTGTCTTAAATTCCAGACGTGGTCACTCCACTATCTGCCTTATTAGTGTCTGATTCTGGTGTTGGCATTCAAACCATGTTCCTTGTCTTTACTATAATTATAATTTTTTGTTGAAAAATGAAGTGGGTAAAGGAACTGAGTGAAGGAGAACATTAGCATGAGGTTTTATGTTCATCTGGCTAGGAGGGTATGTTTATTGTTTGCATAGCTGTAGGTGTTAGAGGCTAAAATTTCTTCTGTGGTCCTCAATTTCATCTCCCCTGTTGTCTTTGGAAATAAGGTCTGAGAAATTCTCCTGATAATTTTTTTTTATATCTTTATTTTGTTTATTTATTTATTTTATGTGGTGCTGAGGATCGAATCCAGTGCCTTACATGTACAAGGTAAGCACTCTGACACTGAGCTACAATCCCAGCCCTCCTGATTATATTTTAAATATATATTCAGTTGTCAATGGACCTTTATTTTATTCATTTGCATGTGGTGCTGAGAATTGAACCCAGTGCCTCACACATGCTAAACAAGCACTCTACAACTGATCTACAACCCCAGCCCCTTCTGATTATTTTTCTTCCTTTCTCTTCTCCTCTAGTTCCTTTTTCCTGATTATTCTAAGCATGTTTTTTCCTCCTAAGTAAACTACAAGCTCATGGGGATATAAACATTTTAATATATCTGGTCAATATTACATTTTATTACAATTGTTTTACTGTTTCCCTACTGGAGTACAAGTTACTTGGAGCAGGTTCTTCATATTTTAATCTTTGTAGACATTATGCTTGGTACATAATCAATGATCAAAAAATTCTTATAAAATTATTGTATGCAAGGGGCTAATAAACACTGTCTGCTATTTTCCTCCTCATATATGTCTTCCTTTGAGGTAAAGTTTCTCCTTTCCAGTGGTTCTTAATGCTGATTCACAAGAGAATCACTTTGAAGGAATTTTTAAAATATATGTTGGGTTGGGTGAGGTAGCACACGCCAGTAAACCCAGCAGCTTGGGAGGCTGAAGCAGGAGGACTGTGAGTTCAAAGCCAGCCTCAGCAAAAGCAAGGTGCTAAGCAACTCAGTGATATGTTGGGTCTGGAAAAAAAACAACCAAACAAAAAAACTATCAACATGAAGGGAAGATGGGCTATTTCAACATACATGTGATATAAAACAGGAACCAAATGGACATTTTAGAACCCCAAATTCAACAATCTGAAAGGAAAAATTCACTTGGATGTTCCTAAAAGAAATTAAACAAACACAGCAGAAGAAAGCTGAAGTGAGTTTGAAGAGAGATTTTAAAAAAAAAAATCTAAAGGAGAAAGGGACTGAAAGAAATGAAGGAAAAGAATCTCAGTGACCTACAGAAAAATATCATGCACTACATGTGGAAATGGAGACCAAGAAGTTGCTGAAAAGGGGAAGGGCAAAGAAAAGGCTGATATTTCCTCAAATGCAGTGAAAAACATCAACTCACAGATTTGAGAAACCTGGAAACCTCCCCTCCCCCAAGAGAGATAAATATAAAGAAAATGCTACCCAGGGACATTACAGTCCATGGTGAAGAGGAAGTTTTGTACATAAAATGTTTTTGTGCATTCATAGAAACAATGATATGAAAGGCAGATGATATAAAATAGTGGAGAAAATGATAAACCAATATCTCTCATGAATATAGACACAAAAATATTCTTTAACTATTGCCAGCTGGGCGTGGTGGCACATGTCTGTATTCCTAGCAACTTGGGAGGCTGAGGCAGCAGGATCTAAACTTCCAAGGTAGCCTGGGCAACTTAGAGAGACCTTGTCTCAGAATAAAAAATGTATTTTTTTTTTTTTTAAAAAAGGACTGGGGATGTAGCTCAGTGGTAGAGCTGCCCTAGTTTTAATTCTCAGTGTTGTTAAACAAACAAACAAATAGTATTACCAAGTCAAATCTAGCAATATGTAAAAAAGGTAATAATACATCACGAGTGAAATCTAGTGGATATAACATTTGAAAGACAAACTCAGTTTAAAAAAAATTTTTTTAGTAGTCAATGGATGTTTATTTTATTTATTTATTTATTTATATGTGGTGCTGAGAATCAAACCCAGTGCCTCACAGGTACCAGGCAAGTGCTCTACCACTGAGCCACAAACCCAGGCCCTCACTAATTATTTTAATGGCATAAGAGAAAAACTATGAAATCATCTCAACAGATGCAGAAAAATATCATTTGACAAATTTCAACAACAGTTCATGATAACAATTCTTAGCAAACTATAAATGGAAGGGAATTTAACCTGATAATAAACATCTATGAGAGAAAACAACAATAAGCATCCATCTAATATGATATTGGATGCTTTCCTTCTAAGATTGGGAATAAGACAAGTTTGTCTGCTTAAGCCACTTCATTTAACATTGTACTAGAAGTCCTAAGCAGGGCAATTAAGCAAGATGAAAAAAGTGTGAAGATTGGGGGAGAAAGAAAACTAAGGCTGTTTTCAGCTACACAGAGTATGGTTGCTTATACACAGAATCCCAAAGAATCTACAAAATAACAGCTGGTAATAATATACAAATTTAACAAAATCATAGAATACAAGACCAATGCACAAAAATCAATTGTACTTTTTTTTTTTTGGGGGGGGGTGCCAGGGATTGAACTCAGGGGCACTTAACCACTGAGCCATATCCCCAGCCCCATTTTGTATTTTATTTAGAGACAGGGTCTCACTGAGTTGCTTGGCACCTCACTTTTGCTGAGGCTGGCTTTGAATTTGAGATCCTCCTGCCTCAGCCTTCCAAGCCACTGGGATTACAGGCATGCACCACCGCTGCCCGTCCATCAATTGAATTTCCATGTAGAAGTAACAAACAATTTTAAAATAAAAGAATCTAAGCCAATTCCACGAACAATAGCATTAAAAATATTTTAGGAATAGCAACTCTACATCATGTACAACCAGAAGAATGAGAAGTTATACTCCATTTATGTATGATGTGCTAATGCATTCCACTGTCATAACTAATTAGAAAAAAATCTATAAATTAAAAAAAAATAGGGCTGGGTTTGTAGCTCAGTGGTAGAGCGTTTGCCTCGCATGCGTGAGGCACGGGGTTCGATCCTCAGCACCACATAAAAATAAATAAATAGGGGCTGGGATTGTGGCTCAGCGGTAGAGCGCTTGCCTAACACGTGCAGGGCCTGGGTTCCATCCTCAGCACCACGAAACATAAATGCATTGCATTGTGTACAACTAAAGCAAATAAATAAACATTCAAAAATAAATAAATAAATGAAGATGTTATGTCCATCTACAACTAAAATATTTTTTATTTATTTATTTTTTTATTTTATTTTTATAATTTTTAATATGTACAACTCATAGTGCATATATTTAGTATCTTTTTACATACAACTGTTTGTATACAAAGTATATTCGTACAATTCAGGTCTTCAATCATGCATTAAGGAAAATGATATCCGTCTCATTCAACCACCTTTTTTTTTCTTTTCTCCCCCTCCCTCCCCTCTTCCTCCCTCCCTTACCCTCCCTTCCCTTGACCATTCTAGTGTTCCTCTAATCCTCCTATGTACCCCCATCCAACAATACTTTGAAATAGCCTCCTTATATAAGAGAGAACATTTGGTACTTGGATTTTTGAGACTGACTAACTTCACTTAGCATTATGTCTTCCAACTTCATCCATTTACCTGCAAATGCCATTAATTTATTTTCTTTTATTGCTGAGTAAAATTCCATTGTGCATATATACCACATTTTCTTAATCCACTCATTTACTGAGGGACATCTAGGTTGGTTCCACAACCTAGCTATTGTGAATTGCGCAGCTACAAACATTGAGATAGCTGTGTCACTGTAATATGCTGTTTTTTAAGTCCTTTGGGAATAGACCCAGGAGTGGGATGGCTGGGTCATAGGATGGTTCCATTCCCAGTTTTCCAAGAAATCTCCATACTGCTTTCCATAACGGTTGCACCATTTTGCAGTCCCACCAGCAATGTATGAGTGTGCTTTTTTTCCCCACATCCTCTCCAACATTTATTGTTGCTTGTGTTCTTGATGCCTGCCATTCTGACTGGAGTGAAGTGAAATCTTAGAGTAGTTTTGATTTGCATTTCTCTAATTGCCAGCGATGTTGAACATTTTTTCATGTATTTGTTGATTAATCGTGTATCTTCTTCTGAGAGGTGTCTTCTCAATTCCTTAGCCCATTTATTGATTGGGTTATTTGTTTTTTTAGTGTAAAGTTTTTTGAGTTCTTTATATATTCTAGAGATTAGTGCTCTATCTGATGTGCATGTATTAAATATTTGTTCCCAATTAGTTGGCTCTCTATTCACCTCACTGATTGTTTCTTTTGCTGAAAAGAAGCTTTTTAGTTTAAATCTATCCCATTCATTAATTCTTGGTAGTAATTCTTGTGCTACAGGATTCTTATTAAGGAACTAAAATTTTTTTAAAAAAAATTAAAAAATATATATTTAGGAATACACTTAAAATGATATGCAAGATTCAGAGTCTTGTAAAATATTTTTACTGAGAGCTTGCAAAACACTGTCAAACTTAAGAGGATAGAAATAAATAAATCTTTGATGAATTTATAAGACCCCAAAATGAAAGAAATGATAATTCTTCGAATTGATATCTGTATTCAATGCTATCCCAATTAAAAACCCAGCATCCTTGGGGCAGGGGTTGTAGCTCAGGGATGAAGCGCTTGCCTCCCTCTTATGAGGCACTGGGTTTGCTCCTCAGCACCACATTAAAATAAATAAATAAAATAAAGGTATTGTGTCCCTCTACAACTAAAACTATTTTTTTAAAACCCCAGCATGCTTTTTAAAAAAATTGAACATTTTATTCTATATAAGATTTGTAAGGAAATACAAACGTTTTGGGGTTGGAACAGTACAAAGATGTTACGACTTAACTTCCCGGCATAACTTCTCCACGAACTGGGGGCGGAGCTTCCGGACCTGGTTACCATCACAAGACTGGGCACGGCTTGTCTTCGAGCAATCTGCACGTCTGCCTGGAAGAGCCCAGACGCGGGAACGAAGGCAGGTGGCAGCGCGCGCAGCAAGACGTGGAGACACTTCCGAGCGGGCGAAAAACGCGGAAAATTCTGCAGCCAACTCGCCATCGAAGCGAAGGGACCGAGCGCAAGAGCAGCTCTGGTACCATGGTCCGGAGGGGGAGCGCGCTAGCCGGCCCTGGGGCCCCGGGAGGGCTCGCCCCAGGGCCCAACCCAGCCCTGGAAGCCACACCTGGGCTCTCGCTCAGGACCTTTATTTTCGTCGGTGTGCTGTTGGTGAGTTCCGCTTCGGTTCTTGGGGGACACGTGAGCCCGGAGGGGACTGGATGCGAGGGCCGTCGTGGTGGGGGTGCCAGCCCTCGGTCGCCGGTCGCCTGCCGCCTGGCATGCCCGGGCAGGACGAACCCGGCGGCGGCGTGAAAGGGAAAGTCCGGGTCCCGGGCTCACAGGACCGACCCGGGCCAGGGGGAGAAGAGGTGCTGCCCCGCGCACCTCCCCACGTGTTGGGGACACTTTTAGGGCATTTCAAAATGGACGCGGCAAGTTCCACCGTCTGGGAGGAGAGCCAGGGACTTTTCCTTTTCTGTCACTCACGTCAGTCCTCGTGCCTCTACGTTCCCACCCCGCTTCCGATCGGAAAGATTGGAGACACTGCGGTGCTCCGAGGCGAAAGCAACTTTGCCTGGCCTTCCTCTCTTCAGTAGTAGAGGGCTGTAGAAGGTAGGATGCGAAAGTTACAAAGTTACGGGTTGATACCTACTGAGGGACAGTGATTTAGTAGAAAGGTGGGGCGCGGGTGCACAAGGACGGGGAGGGGGGTGCGGGGGGGGGGCGGGGCGTGGTACTTTCTAGATTGCCAAAAGCTCCTGCTAATTACATTCTCCCAGGTTACTTGTATGTTAGGAAAAAAAGTTAAAAACCTAAAAAACAAACCAACTTGTATTATTCAGTTTTCCATTGCTACAACAAACACTTAGGACTAGTTCATATATAAAGAAGTTTATTTAGCTCACTATTTTGGAAGTTCTAGCACACAGCCCCCAGCTCCTGTGAAGGTCCTACTGATTGGTGGCTTCAGGGTGGGAGAGGGAGAGAACACAGAACAAGACAGGAACAGTGAGAGGGTGGTGGGGTCAGGCTAGCGTTTTTTATACCAACCCTAAGAATTACCTTGATTCTTTCCTGGAAAAGAGGCCGGTAATGATCTAATATCAGCCCACTAGGCCCCGCCTCTTAAAGGCCTCACCCGCTCTTACCACCACCAGCCAAGTCCAAACCATAGCATAACCTTACAAGCATTTTTAATGTTTTTGTTTAACAAATTAACACCTAATCCAGGAAATAGCATTTTGTCAAAATCTCAGAATAATTAGGGAATTTATTTTTTGAATATCAGTTTATATTAGGTGGGATCCACATTTTTTTTTTTTTTTAAAAGCAATAGACACTTACTGTGGGATTCACATTTAATGCTGCTCAATGAATGGCTTATTTTTGTCAGGTCAGTGTGTATCCAGCTGTATGTAGACATCAGGGTCAAAAGTCTGAATTTGATGGGTTTGGAAGTGTGAGACAGGTCTTCTAGCATCCCAGATGGCCCTGTCATCTTTCCATAAGTCGGCCTTTCTTCCATCTTGTAGAGCTTTTTACAATTATGAAGCTAACACTAAATTACATGTTTTATATTGGTACCTGCACTTTTTTTTTTTTTTTAAACAACAGGTTGGTATTTTATGGGTGAATCATGGATTATCTTAATCGTCTATCCTATAGGTAGCTGTTCTGATTACATCTTGGTTTTGTTTTTGCTAATTCCAGCAGCATTGTAGTAAACACCCTGGTATGTACCACAGGTACATATGTCCATGTGCACCACCTAATTGGGTAACTCCTTAGGAATGGAATTCTTGGGCCAACCCGTTAATAACTTTAGAATTTGTCCAGATATTGCTATATTATCCTTCAAAAGAAGGTTCTACCAATTTGATACTCACACCTAGAATATGCAAAATTTCCTCTGTCCTTGCCACACTGAATATAGAAACATTAATTCTTTGCTAATCTAAGAGGTAAAAAATGATACACCACAGCATTGTGTTTGATTCTGCAGTGCTATTAGAGATTTTCAAAGCTCTAGGGGATTTTCCAGAGTAGAAGATGAGCAGGAGACCCCCAGATTAGGCAGCAGGGGAGCCTGGAATTCCAGCCCTGTACTTGAAACCTTGGCACCTGAGGCCAGTTCCTGCCACTAAGCAGCACCTATGAATGGACACAGACAGACCTTGCCCTGGACTGCCAGAGGGATTTCATCAGAGGAGGTCTGGCACAGAGCTAGGTTCTGAGCCCAGGTCTTCACCTGTAAATGCTGGGATTGTCCATTACCTGTGCCTGGACCTTCCACATGGGTCCCTCTTGATCAAAGTAGGAATTGGGAAGTTTTGGCATCTCAGATGCTCACACACTGGGTAGTGTTAGAGTCCTGCAGTTGAAGGCCAGAGATGGTGGGCTGCTCTTCCTCTCCAGGCCTGTGACCCAGGTGTGGCCCCAACTTTCTCTTGTTTCAGATGATGAGAACACAAGTCCACCACAGCCCTCTGAGCTTCAGTGAGCCGGGTCACTGCATGGAATTGTGTGGGAGGACAGGTCATTTCCTCAGGGGTGGTGTTGGCACTTTGGAGCTGAATGGCCACAGGGCACATATTATCCACCTGTCAGCGGCTGTACCTGCTCGCCCTGATACCTTGATCTTGGCTCCCTGAGCCAAGGCAGTAATTTCTGAACAACAGAGTAGACAATTTATGGGGACCTGCTGTCTGTGGTTCCTCAGCAGAGGTTGCAGGGCTTGCAAGATTCCCTCCTGGTGCTGCAGCCTGGAGCTGGTGCTTGGGTAGCTGAGACCACCTCTGCACTCAGTGGTGTGTCCTGGGTGCTGGTGGAAGTCCAGTTCTCCCAGCAAGTAGATGGTGAGCTCCATTCTTGGGACAGCTGGGGGAGGAGTGGGCAGGGTGGGGATCAGACTCTGTGAATTATTTTTCATGGGAGCCCACGGTCTGTTGAAAAAAAAAAAAATTCTAGAAAACTAAATGACTAATCGTGCATAAGAGGGCTCCTCAGCTGGCCTCCTCCAAAGAGGCTTGGATGCCTAGTGAGACCTGCTGTGGTATTCTTGGCCTGAGGTTGTGCCTTAATTAAAATCAACATTGTGTGTGATAAGTCTAGCCAAACCAGAGTGTGTAAACATGCACCTGCCGTGTGCCAGCCTTTGTCCTCAGCACCTTCACATATGTTAACTGATCCAGTTCTTATAACGCCCAGATTGTGTGGGAACCCTTGCCATCCTCCTTCAATCTGAGCAGTGTGAAACCACAAAGGTCGTTTGGTGAGGAGAGGAGCTGGGCAGGGGTGGAGTCTCAGCTGCAGCCCCACCATAGATGGGGTCACAATAGCCACAGACCACAGAGCTACCACGGCACTACTTTTCACTCCCCCATTACTTTGATTTTTCTCTCTGTGTATGAACCAGTGTCCCTCGGGTGGTATTTGTCACTTGTACTGACTGGGTCAGCTGGCCTGTCGCCAGGGGTGTATCCCGTGGCCGTCTGTGAAGCCCACGCTCAGCTAGCACAGGGTCCCTCCTATTTCAGGAAAGAGAAACGTGTTTAGAGGCGGGAAGGGGCTTCTCCAGAACCACGGAGCTATTCCACATCTGGCTCTGGGCTACAAGCCAGATGGCTCAGTTCGTAATCCAGGGGTGTTTTTCTACAAAAGACCAAACAAGCCAACAAAACAAAATTTAGGAAGCAGACTTAGGACCACAGGAAGACCTTGACAACAAGTCTTAAGCTGAAGTTAGAACTGTTCAGCTTCAGACAAACAGGCTGCTTTAGAGGGAAAATGGCGTGCCTTAGGAAGGGAGGTGACTCAGAGTGTGCGTGGGCCGGCACCAGGAGCAAGCTCCCCATCCCACCCCCACCCCCACCCTCACATAAACAGGCCCATGTCTGTGGACTGACTCAACTCTTAATCAAATCTCTGGCCACACCTCCAGTCGCTCACCCTCAGAGGCAGCCACAGACCACAGAGCTACCACCATACTACTTTTCACTCCCCCATTACTTTGGTTTTTCTCTCTGTGTATGAACCAGTGTCCCTCGGATGGTATTTGTCACTTCTACTGGAGCAGCCCCTCTAGGCTCCTTGTGCCTTAGTTGACCTTGAGGTTATTATGTCTGTGTCCCAGCCCCCTGTGAACCAGAGGTGTCCTGAGAAAAGGAAGTGCCAGTTCTTGCCATTGGTACTCCATTTCCTTGCACAGTGTGGTCACCAGGGGCTTTCACTTAATGAATAAACAACCTGGACCCCAGGATGCCTGCTCTAGGCAGCTGAATCAAATGCTGAGAATCTGCCCAGGTTCCAGGGCCCCAGGAGTCAGTCAGTTGTCAAGTTTGAGAGTACCAGATATTGGGGGAGGGGAGGGAAAAAGCACCATTTGTGGTGTTAAGAACATCAGTTCAGCCAGGCACAGTGGCATATGCCTGTGATCCCAACAGCTTGGGAGGTTGAGGCAGGAGGATCGTGTGTTCAAAGCCAGTCTCAGCAACTTAGTGAGACTCTGTCTCAAAATTAAAAATAAAAGCCGGGTGCGGTGGCGCAAGCCTGTAATCCCAGCACTTTGGGAGGCTGAGGCAGGAGGATTGCAAGTTCAAAGCCAGCCTCAGCAATGGCGAGGCACTTAGCAACTCAGTGAGACCCTGTCTCTAATAAAAACACAAAAAAAGGGCTGGGGATGTGGCCCAGTGGTCAAGTGCCCCTGAGTTCAATCCCCGGCACCACACAAAAAAATAAATAAAAATAAAAAGGGCTGGGGATGTTGCTCAGTGGTTGAGCAACCCTGGATTCAATAATCCCAAGGAGAAAAAACAAAAACAAAAACAAAAACAAACAAAAAACCCCCACCAATTCATTGAAGTCATGATAATAATAAATTAATGTGTGTTAATAATAAAGCTTTAAAATATGTGAAGGAAAAAGTCTGCAAGATTAGAGGCAGATCATATCAGCCCTTTCTCAGCAATTGATAGAACTGGCAGATGAAAATGTAGTAAATAATAACAAATCTAGGACTGGGGATATAGCTCAGTGGGTAGAGTGCTTACCTCCAATAATAACAAATCTGAACATTATCAACCACCTGACTATATAACATACAGAACATCCACTGAAAATTCATTCTTTTTTTCTTGTTTTTACTGGTACATTGAAATGATACATAGTAGTGGGATTCATTGGGACATATCTGCACATCTTTTTTTTTTTTTTGGTACTGGGGTTTGAACTCTAGGACACTTGACCACTGGGACATCCACTGGGCCACATCCCCAGCCCTTTTTTGTATTTTATTAGAGACAGGGTCTTACTGAGTTGCTAAGTGCCTCACCATTGCTGAGGCTGGCTTTGAACTCACGATCCTCCTGCCTCAGCCTCCCAAGTGCTGAGATTACAGGCCTGCGCCACTGCACTCGGCATCTGTACATCTTTTTTGAACGAAGAAGGAAATAACGAGTAGAAATTAATAGGGGCTGGGTCTGTAGCTCAGTTGTAGAGCACTTGCCTAGCACATATGAGGCACTGGGTTGGATCCTCAGCACCACATAAAAATAAATAAAATAAAGGTATTGTGTCCATCTACAACTAAAAATACATATATTAGAAAAAGAAATTAATGAAATGGAACATGAACAATAAAAGGTAGCGACAAACTAAAAGCTGACTCCCTAAAATGATAAAAAGTTAATAAACAAAATTCAGAAGGAAAAAACAAGCCTGGCATGTTGGCAAGTGCCTATAATCCCAGCTGCTTGGGAAGTTAATTCAGAAGGATCACTTGAGCCCAGGAGTTTGAGACCACCCTGGGTAACATAGCAAGACCCTGTCTGAAAGAAAGAAACAATAGCAAGAGCATGAAATACTAATATCAAGAATTAATGATGGGGGCTGGGGTTGTGGCTCAGCGGTAGAGCACTCACCTAGCATGTGTGCGGCTCGGGTTCGATCCTCAGCACCACGTAAAAATAAACACATTGTGTACAACTAAAGCAAAATAAATAAATATTTTTTAAAAAAGAATTAATGATGGCATACTGCAAACTTTGCCACCATTAAAGGGATAAAAATGAGAGATTTATGAATAACTGACAATAAATCCAACAAGTTGGATGATATGGAAAAATTCCTAGAAAAATATACTTCACAAAATAGCTGCAAGATGAAAAGATAATCTGAATTATCTTATACCTATTTATGAATTGAAATTAATTATTTTAAAGCTGAAAATAATGAAAATTGGGGCTGATAATCATGTCACTGATAATTATGTAGATATTATGGAAGGAATATCACTAATCAAATAAATTGAGAAAAAATAGGAGGAGGCAATTTATCATCACTGTTATATAACATCATCATTGTTATATAATGCCAGTATATATTTTGTAATATCTGACAAGGATATTACCCAAAAAAAAAAAAAAAAAAACCCTCTGATCAATATCCATTATAAATATGGAAGTAAAAGACAAACAATTGAGTCTAGAAACTTTTAAAGAAAATAATGTACTCTAAGCAAACGGGGTTTTTTTTCAGAAATATGGTTGGATTAGCATTTGAAAAATCAGTGTTAGTCATGATATTAACATTGCGAAGGGAGAAACCTACATGAACATGTAAATTGTTTGATAAAATTTAACACACATTCAGAATAAAAAATTCTTATTTTGTTTGGGACAAAGGGGAACTTCCTCAATCTGATGTATTGCACACATAAGAAGCTACAGCTTTTTATGAAAATAAAGTGAAAGCTAAACACAAAGCTAGCAAAGGTAGTATATAATGAAAATTAGAGCAGATAATTTTTTTTAAAAATAGAGAGTAGAAAACAGTGGAGAAAAATCAGTGAAACCAAAAGTTGTTTATTTAAAAAGATCTGCAAGTGAGACTTGGTGGCATAAGCCTGTAATCCCAGTGACTCCGGAGGCTGAGGCAGGAAGATCTCAAATTTGATGCCAGCCTTAGCAACTTAGTGAGACCCTGTCTCAAAATTAAAAAGTAAAAAGGGCTGGGGATATGGCTCAGTGGTAGAGCACCCTTGGGTTCAATCCCCAGTACTACTGCTACTACTATACTAGTAGTAATAATAAATAAAATAAAAAGTGTTGTCGCCGGAAAGGGATTGCAGCCTGGAACGGCAGCGCCGCGGGAAGGAGTCCGGAGACAGGATGGAGACGAAAATATTCTTTAATCTTACAAGAAACTACAATATATCTATACAATAGCGATAACCCTGTCTTTTCTCTCTCTGGACTCTTCCCATGCGCCCGAGCAGCAATGGCGCTAGCTCGATTTGCCGAGTCACCGTTCAAATCTCTCGAGATCCTCGACCAAGTCCCGCGAGATCCCAGACCAAGTCCCGCGAGATCCCAGACCAAGTCCCGTGAGACTACAGAAGGCGGAAATGCCCAAAAATGTCTATGGCCCAATAGTCAACCGCAATCTTAGCTATCTCCCCAAACAGGGCTCCTGCAAAAAAGATTCACAAAATGGACAAAACTTTAAGACCCAAATAACCAAAATCATAAATGAAAATGAGAAACTATAACTGAATTTTCAGAAATCAATAAAACTTTAAGAGAATGCCCTGAGTAGGTGTACGTCAACATATTAGGTCACATAGAGAAAAATGAATAAATTCTTGGAAACACATCCCCTACCAAGACTGAATCATGAAGACCTAGAGGTTTTCAACAGAACTACACCTAATGAGGAGATTCAATCAGGGAGCCAAAGCCTTCCAACAAAGAAAATCCCGGGACCAGGTGGCTTCCTTGGTGAATTCTACCAAACATTTAATAAAGCACTATCAATCCTCTTCAAATTCTTCCAAGAAATTGGAGAGGAGGAGATTCTTCCCAACTTATTTTAGAACAAAATTGGAAGTCTTAAACTAACTGATTTCCAAAAATTTTACAAAGCTACGGTACTCAAAACATTGTAGTACTAATATAAAGAAGAGACAGACCGATGGAATAGAATAGAGAGCTCAGGAATAAACCCTCCAACATACAGTCACGTGATTGTCAACAAGGGTGCCAAGACCAACAGATGATGGAAAGGACAGTCTTTTCATCAAATGTTGCCTTTTACCTTACACCATATATGAAAGTCCACTCTCAAAGTTGACCGAGGACCTAAATGTAAGAGTTAAAATTATAAAACTTTTGGAAGAAAACATAAGGGAGAAGCTTCACTACATTGGACTTGACAATGATTTTTTTTAGGTATGACATCAAAAACACAGACAAGTAAAACTTGATACATTGGACTCCATCAAAATAAAAAACTTCTTTGCCTCAAAGAAAAAGGACACAGTCCATGGAGAAAAAGCAACCTACAGAATGGGAGAAATGAGACAAAAGGTCAATATCCAGAGTATGCTTTATAAAAACAACACCTATAACTTAGCAATAAAATAAACAAACAGGGGCCTGGGGTTGTGGCTCAGCGGTAGAGCACTCGCCTAGCACGTGTGAGGTTCGGGTTCTACTTATATAAGGTACCTAGATTATTCAAATTCATAGAAACAGAGTATGATGGTGGTTGCCCGGGTGGAGGGGTGGGGAATGGGCAATGGTTCCGTAGACATATACTTTCCATTTATCAAGATGAGAAAAGTTGGGGCTGGGGTTGTGGCTCAGCGGCAGAGCGCTCGCCTTGCACGTGCGCAGCCCGGGTTCGATCCTCAGCACCACGTAAACATAAAATGCATTGCATTGTGTACAACTAAAATAAATAAATAAATATTTAAAAAAAAAGATGAGAAAAGTTCTGGATATTGGTTGCACTACAGTGTGACTGTATCTAGCACCAATAACTGTACACTTAAAATGATTAAGATGGTAAATTTTATCTTATGTTTATTTGACTACAGTTTTTTAAAAGTGTATTTGTGTGCACAAGAGAGATAAAGAGGGAAACAGAATATTCACACGAAAATAATGTAGTAGAGGTTGCAATTTCTGGTTGAGGGGATGTGATTTTATTCTTGTAAAAACTTTCCTGTACTTTTTCCACTATCTGAGTAAACATTGTTTTTTAATAAGTGAAAGAATAAAGGAGTTTTTCAAGTGTGTGTCACTTGTCTAGCCCTAAGAGGCATAGATATAAGCAAATGGCTACGAGTTTTAGAACTGGGAGGAAGATCCAAATTCTGTTTAGTTTTGGAAGCTGGGGGGAAACTGAATGTGAGATGGGTGAGATCTGGAAGCCACTCATGCTAGTCCCTGCTTTGTCCCCACAGGCCCTGTGTGAGCCAGCCACTAGCGCTAGAGCGCATCCACCAGATGCCCTGAGGAAAATGGAATCGAGTCGTTCAGGATTTTGTCATGCAGGTACATTCTAAGATTGATCTGTAATTTTCTTTTTTCTTTTCTTTTTTTCTTTTTTATTTTTGGTAACAGGGACTGAATCCAGGGGTGCTTTAACCACTGAGCTGCATCACCAGCCCTTTTTATTTTTTTATTTTGAAACAGGATCTGGCTAAATTTGTTTAGGATCTCACTTAGTTACTGAGGCTGGCTTTGAATTGCGATCCTAGTGCCTCAGCCTCCCAAGCCGCTGGGATTACAGGTGTATGCTACCACACCGGGCTCCATCTGTAATCTTTTACACTACCCTTGTCTCCATGTTCTTCTAGTCTTCTGTTTCCTACAGTTCCTAGTCTTTTTTTTCAATAGATATTTACTGATCCTTTGCCATACCCAGGGTTATAAAGACTTTATCCTCAGGTTTTCTGCTAGTTTAGTTTAGTAGTCTTTGCTCTTACATTTAGATATTTTATTCACTTTGAGATAATTATCGTATGTAGTGTCAGGTAAGGATTCAACTTCTTCTGCTTGCCCAGATGCTGTTGTCCTGGCACAATTTATTGAAAAGACTGTTCTTTCCCATTGAATGGTCTTGGCACCCTTGTTGAAAATCAGTTGAATATCAGTGTATGGATTTATTCATGGATTCTCAGTTCTTTTCCATTTGTTTGTGTCTATCCTTTTGCTAGTACCAACTTGTAGTATGCTTTAAAATCAAAACTGTGAGTCTTCCTACTTTGTTTTCCTTTTCCAGGATTATTTTGGTTATACTGGGTTTCTTGAGATTTCATATGAATTTTAGAATCACCTTCTCAATCTCTATGAGGAAGTCAGCTGACTTTCTATAGGGATTGTGCTGAATCTGTAGCCCAGTTTGGGGAGTACTGTGATCTTAACATTGTTAAGTCTTTAAATCCATGAACATGGCATGTTTTCCCATTTATTTTAGATCATCTTTAATTTCTTTCAGTAACATTTTTTAGTTTTTAGGCTATAAATTTTGCATTTATTTTGTTAAATATATTCCTAAATACTTAATACTTTTTGGTGCTATTGTGAATGGAATTTTTCTTAGTCTCATTTTGGGACTGTTCAAACTGTGAGCATATAACAATACAGTTGATTTTTGTGTATTGATCTTGTATGATTTCTGTGTATTGATCTTGCTGAACTTACTATTTTTAATGCTCTTTCCGTCCATTCCTTAGGGTTTTCTGTCTACAAGATAGTATCATTAGTAAATATGGTTTTTATTTCCTTTTCAATCCGGGTGACATTCTTTTTCTTGCCTAATTGCCCTGATGACACAGAGTTGAATAATCAAATGCCAAAAACAGATAGCTTTGGGGTGTGGCTGCCTTCCTGACTGGTTGGCTAGCTGAAGTCTCAGGGCCTGGTTTTCTGAAACCTCTTCCCTGCCTCTGTTTTTGTGTCTTGCTGCTTGCAAGGTCTTCTCCATTTCCCTCTCCTTCCCGCCTTCCGCTTGCTTGGCGGGGCTGCCGCCGCCTGGGAAATGAGGCTTGCCTATCAATTTCCGTGGTCCTGTGGTTAGCCATACACACCGCGCCAGGCGCTGCCGGGTCTGGGGTTCTGTAACCAAGCAGCGAGGGCTTGTCCGGAACTGTTGTATTCCACGGACTGCAGATTCTTTTCTCTGGCCGCGTCTAGCACCCTCCTCCCAGTTATCACTTGGATCTCCGGTCTCCTGGTCAACACACCCTGAACTCTGAGTCCGCTGTAATCAACCTCCTTTTGCTCACATTCTTTCTGCTCACCTTCATCCTTCGTCGCTGAGCTGCTGTCCTACAGTCGCGGGGCAGCCACCCTCCGCGGCGCTCTTTGTCGCTCACACCGCAGGTGTGCCCGCCCGCCCGGCTGCTGGATCTCGGCCGGCCGCCGCAGCCTCCTCAGCCCCATCAGCCCGGATGTGTGCGAGGGGCTGTTGTCCCACGTGCTGCCGGGTCTAGGCACTGGCAGCCAGCGAACGCGTGCCGCCCCCCCTCCGCCCCCCCCCCCCCCCCGCGCCCATCCAGGCTGCTGGCCGCCTGCCGCCGCGACACACTTCGCGACCTGCTGCAGCCTAGGCGGCGGCAGCGGAAGCCGGGCAAGGCTCGCTGGGTTGTCTCTCTCTTCCTTGAGTTGGTTTCCGTAGTTTGTTTTTCTAACAAATTGTCCCAAAGTTACCCAATTTGTGGATGTACCGGGGTTTACAGCATCCTCTTGTAAACTTTATTTTCCCCATGAAGTCAGTACTTTTTTCAGATTCTAATATTTTCAGCCTTCCCTTTTTATTACCCTACTGGATTATGTTCAAAGAACCAGCTTTTGATCTCATTAATTTCTTTCTGCCTTTATTGACATGGTGGGCGGGGGATGGAACTCAGGGCCTCACACATGTTAGGCAAGTGCTCTACTGCTGAGCTACATCCCAGCCCTGGTCTTATTAATTTTCTCCCTTGTTTTTTCTAGTTTCTATTTAGTTCATGGCTGCTCTAATCTGTATGATTGCCTGCCTTCTTACTTGCTTCACCTTTATTGTGCTTCCTTTTTCAGTATCTTAAAGTGGAATACTAGGTGATCCCTATGATGTGACCAAAAAAAAAAAAAAAAGACTAGATTTTGAAAACTTGGTATTTAAAAAAATAATAAAATATCTCACTATTATATACTGAAATGATAATCTTTTGGGTATTTTAGGTCAAAAAATACATCATTCAAATTCATTGGACCTGAGCCAGGCTCGGTGGCACACACCTGTAATCCCAGCACTTGGGAGGCGGAGGCAGGAGGATCGCGAGTTCAAAGCCAGCCTCAGCAGTGGCAAGGCACTTAGCAACTCAGTGAGACCCTATCTCTAATAAAATACAAAAAAGGGCTGGGGATGTGGCCCAGTGGTCGAGTGCCTCTGAGTTCAATCCCTGGTACCAAAAAAAAAAAAAAAAAAAAATCATTGGATCTTATTCTTTTTACTGTGGATACTGTGGGTCAGGATTTCTTGTGTGCCTTGTATTGTGCTTCTGTGGGGGTACTGGGATAAGTTGTATAGTAGGTACAGATAGGATGAGCTGAGCCAGACCAGGTAGAGTAGCTGTCCCTGTTTAGATTCCCCTGTTGGGGAGGGGAATTCCTCTAAACACTGCCATCTGCAGTAAAATTCATTCACGGCTTTTTCTCTCCAGGCTATTTCCGTGATGAGACTGGGACTTGCAGGCCGTGCCAGGAGGGCGTGGATTACACCAACTATTCCAACAACCTCTCTTCCTGCTTTCCCTGCAGCATCTGTAAAAATGGTACAGAGCAAGTGGGCCCAGGGAGGGTGGTGGGCTGGGACTTGGATTCCACGTGGACTCAGAAACATCAATTCCAGCCCAACTTGTTCTTCTTCCTACCCTGCCCCATGATCATCTTTGATTCAATGAAACACAATTTTTTTTTTAAATGGGAATTTAACATAATGCTATGAGAGGACACTTCCCTGGAGGTGTCCTAAGAGGACTGAGCAGGTGACTCAGGCTACAATAAAGACAAGGACACTGGACTCCATAGATCAGGGCACATATGAAAAGGATGTTAAAGGACAGATACAAGGATTCCAAGTGGTAGATGGAGAACCAGAGGTCCAGAACTGAGGGCTAGAGAACCTCGTGCATTCAGGAGAAATGACTGATTCAATTCTGGTTCTGCTCTGAGTCTCCTGTACTCTGCTAGGGATTTGGGGGTTCAGTGACAGATTTCAGGCCATCACCTGCTTTGCGTTTGACCAAGATCCCTCTGAACATACAGGGAAGGGCAGAGGAGGAACGGAAGTCAGAGATGCAGGGCAGAGTGGAGTGGAGAGAAGGGAGCCACCCTGAGCCTCCCCTCTGATCCCAGCTGGGAGGGATCATGCTGTCCTCTGTCCCCACCCTCAGGCTCCATCACTTTCTTCTCAGTGTGGATTAGCTTCTCTTCCTACGGGTTAGACACTCCCTGACCTCAGGCCTCTCCTTCCACAAAAACTCCAACACACATTCTGGTTTCCATTTCTTGGACCTACTGAAACGTTTAGGTCTGTAGCACAAGAAAATAAGTGACTGATGGAAAAGGGTTGGATTTTGTCCTGGTCCTGGGCCAGGCTCTCTACCCTTGCTCTGACTTCCTGGCCAAGGGCATGACGCTCCAGCCTCCACATCCCAAGGCCTCTTCCTTGCACATGACCTTGGGATCTAAAATTTGATGCATTAAATAATAAATCGTATTCCTTTGTGTGATTCCAAGTACAGGTGACAGCATCCTTGTGCCTGGTACCCTGTTGCTGCAGAACCGGGCTGACTGGGGAGGGTGTTCGTGTGGAGAAGGACGGAGGAGTCCCCAGGGAAACTCATCCCCAAAGCTCTTCTTTCATCTCCAGATAAAGAAGAGAAGAGTCCGTGCACCACGACCAGAGACACAGAGTGCCGGTGCAGGCCAGGCACCTTCCAGGATCAAAATTCCCCTGAGTACTGCCGAAAATGCTCTGATCGGTGAGATACTGGGAAAGGATCTGACCCTACAAAGCCCCCTAACCCCTTGGGAGTTTTCTGAGCCTTCAGTGTCCCTATCTGGTCCTTCTTCATGTCCTCCCACCTGCGCTTGCAGTGGTCCCTTCCCACCCACCCTTTTCTCCCAGGACTTGTTCACAGGCCAGGAGGCCATGACTTAGGGCCCATGGTCCTTTGGAGGGCCCCAGGACATGCCTGAATTCCTTTTGAAAACAGTAGAATGAGTAGAATTCAGCCAGGCTTATATTCATTTATATCCCAAGTCAGTAACCAAAATGTAATTTTTGATCAATTTTTTGTGCAGCAGAAGCCCATGAAGAAAAAAGCCCCCACAGCCCATAAGAGGCATGTTAAGGCAGTGTGTATGTTGCCTTCAAGGCTCCCCAGAAGGCCTGAGCCACTTCTGCCAGCCTCGCCCCAGACCCCGACCCCTCAATAACACATGCCTTGTTCCTGTTTGAGGCTTTCTGAGCCGATAGTTAATTTACTCTTCTCTGATGCTGGGTGTTTGCTGTGCTTGGTAAGAAGGTCAGACAGGAAGGTCCATAGAAGCTTAGTTGTGTTAAAGGTTAGCAGGAGGCTAGGCTCAGCTGTGGCTGCCTGGGCTCCTGCCATTACCCCGGAGTGAAATCCCTCCTCGCTCAGGGCTTCCCTGTAGCCAGGGCCATGCAGCACCACCCTGTAAAGAAGGCCCCTGAAGGGCTGGGGTTGTGGCTCAGCAGTGGAGCGCTCGCCTGGCACGTGTGCAGCCTGGGTTCGATCCTCAGCACCACGTAAACATAAAATGCGTTGCATTGTGTACAGCTAAAGCAAATGAATAAATATTAAAAAAAAAAAAAAAAAAAAAGAAGGCCCCTGAAGGCTGCACCTCCATACAGAGCTGGGACTCTAAGGGAGGAAAGGTGTGTGCTCAGATCCTTTCCCAGACTTAGGGGAGAGTTAGGGATTGAGGGTCACTGGAGATACGAGGAACCTGTCCTTCCTCTAACACCTTCTCAGAGACATTGGGCAGGGAGGGCGGCGCTCCCTCCTTCATCCTGTCTGGCCAGCCTTCCCTCACATCATCCCATATTTTCCTCTCTGTGCACCCAGCTGCCTTGATGGGATGGTAGAGGAGAGTCCCTGTGGCTCCTGGAGTGACCGCAAATGTGTCAACAAAGATTCAGGTACCAAGGCCACTAGGGAAAACCCAGCTACTACAGATCCAGTGACAGCCAACCTGAACACTACCGCCTCTCTCCATCCTTCCTCAGACTACAAAGGAGTCATCATAGGCTGCACGGTTGGGCTTGTGGCTCTCATTGCTGTAGTTGTTCTGGTTGTATGGAAGAAGAGGAAAACATTTGCTTATGTGAAGACCACCCGTCCAAGTAAGTGCTGGCTCGGGGTGGGCATGCAGGGCACCCTGCCCCCATCCTGCTCTGTTCCCACACACAGAAATGCCCTCCCCTGCATCCCAAAGCCTTGTATCCTCCCAGCCTGGCTGTTTGTTCCCTGTGGTGACCCTCTCATCTCCCACCTCATGGCACCTCATGATCACCAGAATCTCACTGGGTCCCTCTCTGGGGGCTGACCATCACCTCATCTCTCCGCCAAGTCCAGGAGGGCAGTGCCCACCAGGCAGAAAAGCGTGATCTCCTTGACTGGGGTCAAGTCAGGGTGACAAATGGCCAGGGGCTAGACAGCCATGGTCAGGGCAGAGCCAGGCAGACTGTGAACATGGTTGTTTTCCTCAGTTTCTCTCCATTTCCCCCGAGTGCCATGTCTGGGTCCCCAGCCCAGGCTGCCCAGCACTTCCCTCAGGGAGGCAGGTGAGGCCCCTGCCCATGTGCTAAGGGGACCCCTTTCTCTTCCAGGCTGTGGACAACACTTTCCACTTGTGAAAACAGTGAGTTGATCTCCCCTGCACTTGGAGTCACTGGGCAACACAGCCTGGGAAGGCCATCCCTGTTGGTCCTGTGGTGCTGCCCTTGCTCTCTAAAGTGGCCTAGAACTCTGGGCCTGTGAGCCATGCTGCTATGCTGTCCTTCCTGCTGCCTGGGAAATACCCTCTCCCATGGCCTTGCCCCTGGGGGTGGGGTCAGTTAGGACTTTGTCGCCCTCCTTGGCACAATACTTGGGTCTTGGTGCCAGCAACAGATCATAGATGTCTGAGCCTATGCCCACCTGGGGTGACTCCACTGGGAGGGGGTGAGGACCTTGCAGGGAGCCCTGGGTGTGGGCTCCTGAGTGGCGTCTTTGTCTTCTCAAGTTCTGTCCCCTAAGAAGGCGTGAAGCTCAGGACAATGACCACAATGAGATCCTAAACATCGAGCAGCAAAGGGAGGGACAACCGCTAAAGACAGGTGTCACTGAAGAGTTCTCAAAGGAGATGACAAATCTGCAGGTGAGTGGGGGACAGGCCGTGCCAGGCTGTAAACAGGGAGGGGGGTGTCATCCTATATAGGGGAAGTGAAGACCAAGGGAGGAAAGGACTGTCTGGGATGGGGCTGCACCTGGTTCACGAGGTGACTGAGCCACTGTGGGACGTTCCGCTTTTGGATCTCTGTCATGTTCCTGCTGCGTCCCCAGAGCCTGGAGCCATGCAGGCACAGAATGGGCACTGTGGTGTGGGTTGATGATCAAACCAGGGCTAAGTACTTGTCATCAGACTTTGTGAGCGTCAGACATTTGAAATCCCCCTGAAATTCTTATTACATGGAGCATAGATGAAAATAAATCTTTGTTCAGTTTTCTGATAGTGTTTATAGGTGAGGCTTCCAAGAAGTAGAATTTCCAAGTCAGTGTATAGAATTCAGTGCGCGTGCGCGTGCACACACACACACACACACACACACACACACACACAAACACACTCCTGGTTTTGGTTCATGTCAGTTCATGTATTTTGATCTGATATTCAACATTTTTTTTGGTTGTTTTTGCTATTTAGAAAAATGAAAAAAGAAAAAGAAAAATGTCAGTTGTCTGAAGTGTTCATTGCTTTGTTTTGACTGTTTTTGATTCAACAACAGCGTCTTGTCCTAGAATCTTTGTAGGAAGATGCACTCCCCTGCCTGTATATTTTCTCCCATGTGGATAATAGAGTCCTAATTTCTTATCCTTTTACTTGGTGTAATATTTTCATGGATAGAAGTTTTCATTTATAACTAGTGAAGTTGCTAGGTACATTTACTTTCTCTTTGCTCATCAGCTTAAGAAAGATCTTGCTCAACATAATATGAAGCCCTCCCATTTCTTGGGAGGAAATATTTTTTTTCAATGATTTCATTTTTGCACATCACAGTATAATCCAAGTGGAGTTTCTCTTCCAGTACCATAATAAGTGTGGTGCTGCTCAGTTGCTCTAAGCCACTATCTGACTCTTCCAGCCCGATTTAAACCCTGAGGCTCCCACATCCCTCTGCTCTGGGTACCTCTTTAATCACAGCTCAAATATTGATATTGATAGTGATGTCCTTCCTTCCAGGCTATTCCTGTTTCATTCTTGCATCAATACCCAGTTTCCCTTTAACAATGAGAAAGTAAGAAAGAAAAATATGCATTAAAAAGGTCAATAATTGGCTGGGCACCGTGGCTCACGCCTGTAATCCCAGCAGCTCTGGAGGCTGAGGCAGGCGCATCGAAGTTCAAAGTCAGCCTCAGCAACAGCAAGGCGCTAAGCAACTCAGTGAGACCCTGTCTCTAAATAAAAATACAAAATAGGGCTGGGGATGTGGCTCAATGGTCAAGGGCCCAG
Organism: Tamias sibiricus; assembly: GCA_025594165.1. NCBI lineage: Eukaryota > Metazoa > Chordata > Mammalia > Rodentia > Sciuridae > Tamias > Tamias sibiricus. The sequence continues at coordinate 22,190,321 of CM046661.1, forward strand.
AGATTAATCCCCATACCAAAACAAAACAACCGAAAAAGGTCAATAATCCCTCCAACTTGATTAAATACCTTGATATTTTTAGAAAGATATAAATACATATTCAAAGTGAGAAAATTTGAACAGTATAGACAGGGTCTCAACAAATAAGGGCTTCCTTCATTCCCCCAGGCCTCAAGATAACTATGAGAGATAATTCCTTATGATTCTTTCTCCAAGTCTTTATGCATAAGTTTATCAACATTTATTGAAAGACCATATATTATATGCAGTATTCTTTTACACAGTGAAATTTTTTTGTTTTAATGATAAATCAAATAACTTTTCCTTAGTTAAATTTTTTTTTTCATTCATAAGATCTTCTCTATGTCAAAAATAATTAGATTTTTTTTTTTTCCTGATGCTGGGGATGGGATGAAACTCAGGGCCTCACATATGCTAGGCAAGGGCTTTACCCACTGAGCTGCATCCTCAGTCCCTAATTGGAATTTCTATTCCACTTTACCTTAAATATGAAAATTTAATCTAAGAAGAGTTGAAATCTTGTCAATATTCAATATTTTTCTTATCACAGAAGACAGCATTTCAAGACCAGTGGTTTTTTTCCAGCTAAATTAAGATTTGTGAGTGGCCCTGGGGAGTGGGATGTGGAAACATGAACCCTCTTGATATCTGCATGAGTGTCCTGGTACACTCCAGCATCACGATAACCTCCCAGATACTGTTTTGGGGATTTGGGTGGCTTTTTTTTCATGCGTCAATTGTTTAAGGACTATGAGGAGCCTCAACATGGTAGCCTGTTTCTACCTCCAGCATGTGCCTTCCTCCTCAGATGGTACTGTGATCAAAAGTAGCATGAGCTAAAACACAAGGAGGAGAGAGGGGAGGGGACAAGGGGGAAAATGAGAATAGCCTGGAACTGTGGAGCAGGAGATGTCTATGATAGTTGGGCCAGACACATAGGATTTTTGTTTCAAGTCAAGGTTCACATGGAGAAGGTTATGGCTTTCTCTTGAGATTGTCATTAAAATCAAAGATTTTTTTTAAAAAAATTAAGATTCATCTTTTTTCTACAAATAAGTTAATAATTTATTATTATAAATAAATTTATTATTACAAATAGATTTCTACAAATTAATCCTATTTCTTGACAGTGCTGCTTTCTTTGTACTTAAGTGTTTTATAAACTTTATAAATTGGATCTCTTCATGACATTTTGTAACATATTGTTTCGCTACATTTTTAGCCATTCATTCTGAGTTCTGTTGCTCTTTCAATACTATTTAAACTTTAGGGTTTTTTACATATACGAAAGTATATAAATAGTAGTTAATTTCTCTGCTCCATTCCAAGAATCCTGCTTTGTGTTTTTGTTTTCCCTCCTGCTTTGTAGCCAGAACTGTTGAGCACAGTATTCCATAGTGCTGAGAAGGGCTAGGGAGGCAGCTGGCTGGTGAAGGGCTTTCCTAGAGTGTAGGAAGCCCTGGGTTCCATCTCCAGCACAATTTTGAAAGAAAAGAAAGAAAGAAAGAAAGAAAGAAAGAAAGAAAGAAAGAAAGAAAGGAGGGAGGGGAGGGAGGGGGGGAGGGGAGGGGGAGGGGAGGGAAGGAAGGGAAGGAAGGAAGGAAGGTCAGGAGGGAGGAAGGGAGGAAAACAGTGCATAGAAAAGCACCTGTTGCATCTCCTTGGGTGCTGAAGTCCGGCTTCAGCAGGGGGGTGGGTGTCACGGTCGGATGGTGAAGGAATCGGCGAAAGCGGTGGAGAATCAGCACACAGACACGAGAGTCAGAGGCTGAAATCCCCTTTTTACTTTCTCATGGCATGGTTTATATAGCATAACAAAGCTTTGAGGTTGCATCAGAAGAAAGTTAAGAAAAATCACAGTCATAAAATCCAGGAAAGTAACAACATCTGCTGATTACATTCCAGACATTTTGATCTTTTACCCAACATATTTCAAGGTCTTACACACTATCTGAATGTTTTGCATCTCTGCCAAACTTTCTCTGTAACCAGTTTTAGGTCTAATTCATTCCTTATGAGCCATGGACTCTCTGAAGCCGTTACTCTGCACCACCTGTTTATATGTCTGATTGAAGTTAATTTTTCCTGCCTGGTTTTATAGCACTATTGTGTTTCTGTTTAAATTCATTTTCTATTAACTCTAACTACTAGTCCTAACGTCCTTTCTATGCCCAGGAGGGGAGAGTAGGAGGGGTTTTAGTTATTGTTCCTATAGCGGGAGAGGAGCGGGGTTGGAGTCTTAGGGCCTTGCAACATAGCCATCCTAAGTTTATCAAAGAAAACTCCGTTCTGGAACTTTGTGCTTTCATATCTGAACTCAGAGTCCACCTCGCTGCAGTTTACAGATGTGGTCTCATTCCCTTGAAATATTGCATCAGGCTTTTAGCGGTCATATGAGCTGTAAAGAGAATTTCAGGAACGGAAAAGACAATGACAAATCATCCCAACACTGTCTTTATGCCACATTTCCCTAGAGGATAATCGCCTTGCGTCATCCACCCTAGGAGAGCCTTGCTCCATCCGTAGGTCAAGAGAGAGATGTGGCACTTGGGAAGGTCTCGAGTGCACCACTGTGAATGACATTGGCTCATTTCATATAGAAATGCATCTTTTGATTCTAAACTGTTTTAAAACTGAACTGAACTGGTGTTCAGTCTTTCCAAACGCCTTCCAGCCTTTGTGGTAATTGTCTAATGCTTTTCATTTCCTTATTTTGACTATTGATATGCGACATTATGATTGATCAGAACACCTTCGCATTCTTGAAACCACCTTTGGATTGCAGTGCCCTCATATAGAGTCTTCTACTGAGTCTCATAAAAATTCTCTAAGAGCCACGTGTGGCAGGGTCCACCTGTCATCCCAACCACTCAGAAGGCTGGGGCAGGAGGATCACAAGTTTGAGGCCAACCTTGGCAGTAGGACCCTGTCTCAAAACAAAAACTAAAAAGGGCTGGGGACATAGTGCACTGGTAGAATGCCCCTGGGTTCAAACTTCAGTATCAAAAGAAAAGAAAAGGAAAACATTTAAAAAGGTCTGGAGATGTGGCTTACTAGTAAAGCACTTGCCTCGCATGCTTGAGATGCTGGGTTCAGTCCCCAGTACTGCAAAATACAATAAGAGAATAAGAAGCCTCTGAGAAGGCCACGGTCTCCTGCTGGAGGTGGGAGGGAAGAGACAGTCCCGGGGTGGTGGACGCATTCCCTCTTGATGGAGTGATGCTTGCAATGGACACTTAGGTGAGCAGTGCACACAGCCTGTGAGCTGTTCCAGCTGGGAAGTCTATGTCCATCTCCACAGAGACCGGGAAGGGAGAAGGGATGTAGCCCGCGTCTCAAGGGTGGCTGGTTGTCAGAGTCAGGCCTGCAACCCAGGTTCCTGGCTCTCTGACCAGGGTATCTCCTCTTTGTTTCAGAGACCTGTAGAGACCAAGAGGTCTCCGACGAGAAGGAGGCCACTGATTCCAGCAAAGGGAACTGACACCGTTGAGAGTAACTATTTCGTTTGAGATGATAAAATAGAGGAGTCCCAGGAATAGGAACAGTGTTTTAGCTGCTGTCCTGTAGCGGATAGGGCTTCACCAGGGCAGTTGGTGCTGGATGCAGGGGGTCCTATGCTGTTGTCACTGGACTTTGGGAACCACCAATCCCCTTCTTCTCTCTGCTCCTCCACCCAGTCTCTCTCATGGCTTGCATCTCTCTGTGCCACCCTCCCTCCTTGTTTGTAGTTCAGCATCCCCCCAGGTCCTCCTGAAGGCCTGCACTGTCCCCAGAGGCTGTTGCATACCTGACCTGTGGCCAGGCCCTGTTTCATGGGCTGTAGTGTAAACTACAGTCTGGATTTTAAAGACTGAATGTAAAAAAAGAATGGAAACTATTCATGGACAATATTTTGACTATTGATTATATGGTGGAATGATAAAATTGTATAAATATTGAATTAAGTAAAATGTCTTCAAAATGAATTCATTTATTTCCTTTTGCCTCTTAAATGAGGCTATTAGAAAACATCAGCTTCTGTCCCTTTTGTTTCTTGGGACGTGCTGTGCCGTGCATTTCACACAAGCCTCATTTAATCCATCACAGCCCCGTGAGCTGGGTGCAGCCGATTGGTGCCCAGGTCCACTTGTTCCTTCACCTGTTCGCCTCCATCCAGCATTGCCCCAGTGGCAGTGTGGGGGGCTGAGCTGGGTCTGGGTGTCAGGCAGGAGCCCTCCACCGCTAGGCCCTGCTCTTCCATAGAGGCAGATGTGGCCACTCTGGCCCTGCTCAGGATGGGAGCTCCCATGACACCCACCTCCTGAGCCTCTCCTTGGCCCATGTCACACACCACTTTCCTACTCCATAATGACTGCACACCCTTCCTAGGGGGGTCATCAGTCCCCACTCAGCGCAGTATTCTCTGTTGTCTTTGACTCTCCCCCAGTGTGTTGGGTGCAGGGGGACCCAGGCAGTGTTCAGGAAAGCAGGTAGGGATGTTGGAGCAACAGGTTCATGGGCTTAGAGAGCTCACTAGTTTCCACACTTGAGTTCTAGATCCGATTTAAGATCCTTTGTCCTTGGTGAACTGCTTCTAACTCACCTGTCCTCCATGTTTCTCCTCCCTAGCCCTACGGGATTTCTTTCGTTGCCATGAAAACTATATACCCTATAAATCCTGGGACAAACTCATGCGGCTCCTGGGCCTTACGGATAACGAGATCCTCGTGATCAAGGATGGAATAAATAACCGGGAAGATGCCTTGTATGAGATGATGGTAAAATGGCTCAACAAAATGGGCCGGGATGCCTCCATCAACACCCTGCTGGATGCCTTGGAAACACTTGGGGAGAGGAATGCAAGGGAGAAGATTGAGGACTACATGGTGAAGTCTGGAAAATTTATCTATCAGGAAGATGGAGGAGATTCTGCTGAGTCATTTAGAAAAAGCACTTGAACACAAGAAAATAGGAAATAACCAAAGTTCCCCTGGAACTCTTTCTTAATTCTTGTGCATTCGAAGAATGCTGTCCACAGATCAAGACAAGTATCTGTAACAGTAAGATTTATCGAAGCACATAAGTGGACCTCCTGCCGTATAAGAGGGGACCTAATAGCAGGTTTCCTCTCACTGAGTGTGCTAGTCTAAAGATTTCTATAGCAGATGGTATCTATGTTTACATAGATACATTAACTTATTTCTTATACATGTATAACTTATTTCTGTTGTTACTGTGTGACTGGAGATTTGTGGTTTTATAATTTCGTATGTTATAATGTCAGAGTTAGCAGTAGAGTTCATTTCTTCCTAACATACACTTTGATTCGATGACTTTTCAGTGTTTAACCAAGTCTTAAGTTATTTATTTTCTATTGGTGTTAGGGATCAAAATCAGGATCTTGCACGTGCTATTCAAGAGCTCTACTGCTGATCATCTCCAAACCGTAAATATGTGAATAGTTCTTTATTTACAGAAGGTGTAGCAGGGACTTGAAGAGAACTGTATCCTTATGAAACCCTGACCTGGGCAGGGACCTTCATTCCCTCCTCTGTTGCTGGAAAGGGTAGGTGGAAGATGGGTTAGATCAGAGGTGGTTCATGTTATCGAACTCTTAAGTCCTCTCTGAGCTCACAGGAGAGAATGGGGACCTGCCCCTGATGTCTCCTTGATCTCAGAAAAGAACAATAGACAGTGCTTACGAATGTGAAATACTTGCTAGCTCTAGACCACACGGTACCTCCTACTTGCGTATCTGAGCCCCAGGGCTGCATTTTGGGGTACAGAACTGTACTTGAGAACCAAAGCCTTCTATATGCAAAGAGGGCTTCTGGATATAACATTCAACCCAGAAACACAGATTCTTAAATTCTGACATAGTAGGACCTAAAATGGCTATGGGCATTCGGGCCTGGCTTTCTCCTCTATCTTTAATTCCTCGTTAACTGTTTCAGCCCACCTTCGAGCAAAACATTCTCCAGACTATTCCAGTCACAGCAGGACAATTTCATGGAGATGGTAGTTCTCATCTCAAGGAATTGCATGTTTTCGCATTCCAGGGCTGGTATGACTGGCCAAAGCTAGAGCCACATTGAGGATGTGGCCTCTGCGCGAGGGTTGCAAGTTCAAAGCCAGCCTCAGCAAAAGCTAGGCACTAAGCAACTCAATGAGACCTTTTCTCTAAATAAAATACAAAATAGGGCTGGGGATGTGGTTGAGTGCCCTTGAATTCAATCCCTGGCACCCCCCATAAAAAGGATGTGGCCTCTGAGTCCTCAAAAAACTAGAAATGAAAGAAACCACCATTTGATGCAGTTATCCTACTCCTTGGTTTATACCTAAAGGACTTAAAATCAGCATACTATAGTTTACATAGCCACGTCAGTGTTTATAGCAGCTCCGTTCACAATATCTAAAGTATGGAACAACCTAGCTGCCCTTCAACAGACGAATAGTTAAAGAAAATGTATATATGTATATATGTATATATACACAATGGAATGTTACTCAGCCATAAAGAACAAAATTATGACATTTGCGAGTGAATGGATGGAATTGGAGACTTATCATGTTAAGTGAAATAAGCCAAACCAAAAGCCAGATGTTATTCAGATGCTAACTCACAATAAGGGGCTCTAGGGTGGGGTTGGGAAATAGAAGTTCACTGGATTAGACAGAGGAGAATAAAGGGAAGGGAGAAGGAAAGACCGCTGACTGAATCAGATACAACTTTCTGTGTTCATATATGGATATACGACCCGTGTAACTCAACATCGTGTACAACCACAAGCATGGGAAGTCATACTCCATGTATGTGTAATACGTATAACGAAAAAGAACAAATAATGTTTGTTTGTTTGTTTTTAAAAAAGGATGTGGCCTCTGTGCATCTTTGGGAGAGGAGACCCCTTCATCTTCCTATACCCTTCCCTCTCCCTCAGGGTCCCCCAAGCTGCTCCCCCACTGCCTACTGGACATGAGCTTTTGCTGCTGCTTTGGTAGACACTTGTCCTCCTGAGAGGAGGAAGCCGGTGAGCTCCCTGCACCTTTCTCAGGGGCCTTCCTTGGGTCCCATCCAAGGAAGTATTATCCCCATCAGTGTTGGGCATGTGTATTGTTGCAATGTAAACGGCATGTGACGTGCAGTCGTGAGCTTTTCCCACGGCTGGTTCTGTTGTGGCGTATACCAAGTCCGAATAGCAGAGAGGCACTTCAGCAAGTGCTTCCCTGCAAGCGAGGTGTCCGTTGTGGCTTCTGTTGAAAACAAGCTGATGATATGGAACGACACAGAAAGGCTGTCAGGTACAAAATACTCATGTATTTATGAATTCATGACCAAATTAAATATGAAACCTTATATAAAAAGAGGTGTGGTTTTTGTTTTTTGCCCCCATCCTCTCCTTCTCTGAACTAGCTCTGAGGGACCCGAGTCTGGGGAAATGTCTTGCCCCCCATGTGACCCGTGCCCTCCCTTCTCCCCTTTATTCCTTGGGCTCACCCTGTCTGGGGGGTGTTTTCCACGGCCTCCCTGGAATCCAGAGGGCCGGTTCCTGGGGGGCTGAAATTCAGCACCTCCTCCTCCCCACCACCTGCCCTTCCCTCTGGGGACAGGGACACCTGCTCTGATCTGGCTCACCCACAGCCTCTCAAGGTGGTTTCTCTGGGCTGCAGGGCTCTGTGTGGGGCAGACTGGCTCTGAGAGCTGAGGGGTAAGGGCGGCGGGTCCCTGAGGGGTGAGCTGGCCCTGGTTGCAGAGGGAGTTCTGTGGCCACTCTCCTGTAGGTGGCCCCAACTCTTTCTCAACCTTCACTTTCCCCGCTGGCTTGTCCTCTCCGGCTCCTCAGCCCTGCAAGCACCTGGGAGACCCACTGCCCCTTGCTCTTTAGAACCGAGCTCTCCCTCTCACCTAGATTTCAGGACGTGTGTCCCCATCTCTGTTCCCCTGCCACAAAGGATGCTGCCAAGGCTGCATGGGTCCTCTCCTGGATGCCCCCTTCCCCCACCTCAGCCTCACCCTTGAAGCTGTGGGCCGAGCTGGGGTGCAGGGAGGTTGGATCTCCAGCAGAGGGCAGCACATGACTGGCTTCCAGCCAGCTAACCTGGAGGACTGGAGGCAGGCAGTCACAATCTTGGAAGGTGGGGCTCAGACACTATGGGTTCACCCCACTTTAGACCTGCCCCTGCCTGGGCCTCTCAACGAGGATTAACCTCAGAGCTCTAGGTCTTGGCACCACACAAGCATTACAGGGCTGCCTTGGTTTCTGGGTTTGCTCTATCCCAGACCTAACTGACCCTCCCCAGGTCCCTGGGACCTAGCCAGTCCCTCTTCCCGAAGCATCTTTCTCAGGGGACTCCTTAGCTCTCAACTCACTGCCTCCTGGGTCTGCCATTCCTCATCAGGATCCATCTCATAGCACTAAAATGGGTGTAGGGGCCACAAGCTGTTTTTATCCCCCAGTCTCATCCTTCCTTTCTGGATTAACCTTGCTTTTCCTTCTGTTCAATTCTCCCTTCATCCTAAACCAGCACTCGGGAGGGCTTTATGTCCCGTGACCTTTCATTACATGGGACTCTTGTTCTCCAGCTGTGTCTTTTGCTGACATTGACCCCTGTCCTAAGCCCCCCCCCCCCAAACACAGAATCGGTAAGCATCCTGCAGGATCACCCTCAGAAGGGGAGGGCAGTCTGCATCCTCAAGATGGGCAAAGGCAAGGGTCCGATGCTGCTTCAGTCCTGAGACCAAAGCCCTCCCCTCAAACCTCACAACCTCAGTCACTAGCAAGCAGCAGGCCAGGAGCTGAAGTCACAGCAGGCAAGGAGCCCTTTCCCAAAAGGCATCGGAGCTGAAGGTATACTGAGCCTCCATCTCCTAGCCATGGGGCCTCTGTTTGGCTTTATAAAAATGTAAGCTATATAGGGTCTGTTTCTCATTTTCATTCTTTGGGGAAATAGAGGATAGAGTGTTTTTGTTGGTGGTGATTTCCTTTTGAGTTTGGTTCTCATTTGTTTTGGGGTTTTGTTTCTTTTTTTGCTAATTTTGCCCCACCCCCATAAAAAGCATTGCTACCCAGAGGCAGGGGAAGGGGCCCAGAGGAGCATGGGATTGCTGCACACAGACCCCACTCCTCCCTCCTCTCCCAATTCTGCTGTTTCCTTTGGTTTCCATCTGAGGAGTGCAGGAGGGGCACAGGAGAGGTTTCTCATTGCACCAAGAAAGAAGCACTGCCTCCAGGCCTGGAGCTCTGAGCTACCTCTGCCACCCACAAATCAGGCCCCATTGCTTGCAGCCCTGGGAGGGATGCAGGAGAATGCAAGCTTTCCCATGTGTGGCCTCTTGCAGCCGCAGCCCAGGATGTAGAAGCCTTGAGTTGAGCTCTGAAGGCTTAATTTCTACCCTGACTTCTCCAGTGAGGATCTGAGTAGGCTTCATGTGGAAATCCCACAAAACATTTGCCACTGTCAAGTCTGTTGGAAGATGTGGCTGATGGAGCAGGACCCTGGCTGCTCACTGGGAAGGGGGCTGCCTCCCTAGCCAGAGCAGAGATCCAGACACGCAGGCAAGCCCTTATGCTGGGAGGCTTTTCTCTTTGACTCTAGGGCTCTTGAACCCAGGGAGAATATGCCAGAGCTCTTGGCTCTTCCCCTGCTTCCTGCTTCCCAGAAGGTGTCTCCTGTCTTGCCTTGGAACTGGGGTCCCGCCAGCAGGGCCTGGCTCCTCTCTGGCTGAGCTATGTTGGCTGGTGAGAACAGCTCTGCCCTTAGGGTCCTGGTGAGGTGGGTCCCCTTGTCCCTGGTGGGTGGCGGGGGTGATGCAGAAGAGCAGAGGGACAAAGGCAAATGGGGACAACAGCAGCAGGGTCAGAAGAGGGTGGCAGCATCTCAGACCACAGCCGAGGATGAAGATGGGGAGGATGAGTTGGCTGCAGAGGAGGAGGGTGAGGAGGGACTGTTCCAGAACAGCCACCGCCGCTTGGGCTGCCGCTTCAGATGCAGATAGTCCTCCTTCTCCCGCTCCTTCCGCGCCCTCTGATAGTGATCCTCCTCCTTCAGGTACCAGACCGGTGGCCACCGGTGCTTCTCGAAGTACTCTTGGTTTTCTGGAACAGAATGCATAGGGCTTGGTTAGGAGAACAGCGGGCAAGAAGGTCCACCGTCCCTTGAAGACCTGCCTCCAAGCCAGCACCAAGTACCCCTTGGCCCTGTGGTCCAGGACCCCGTGGTCTCCTGCACAGAGCCACTGAAGGAGGTGAAAAGCCCAGGGGAGATGCCCACAGTCGGCCTGGGAAAGGCACTGCTGGGTAACAAAGGGAGGAGTCCAGTCTGTCCACAGTAAGTGGCAAACATCATCAGCTGAAAGTGGACTTGACCCACCTAACCTCCCGAGCACCCATGCTTAGCAGCCCAGGGCACCAGGGGATGGTGGTCATTTCCCTTCCCAATCACATGGCTGACTGGGAGCTGCAGTGGCTGCCACTGACCAGCATCACAGCCCAGGAAAAAGCCAAATTCAAAACGCAAAGTTCAGTTTCTACTCAACGTACATTGCTTTCACACCACAGTCACTCAAAAAAAAAAAAAAAAAAGAAAGAAAGAAAGAAAGAAAGAGCCGGGCGCAGTGGCGCACGCCTGTAATCCCAGCACTTTGGGAGGCTGAGACAGGAGGATTGTGAATTCAAAGCCAGCCTCAGCAATGGTGAGGCACTTAGCAACTCAGTGAGACCCTGTCTCTAATAAAATACAAAAAAGGGCTGGGGATGTGGCCCAGTGGTCGAGTGCCCCTGAATTAAATCCCCAGCACCACAAAAAAAAAAAAAAAAAAAAAAAAAAAAAAAAGGAAAATGGAAGTCAGGGACCCTGTGTATTGGGAAGAAAAGCATGAGACCAAGATGAGGGAAAAGGGAGAAGGGAAAAGCAAAAGCTCCAGCAGGAAGGGAGTCTGCGAGGTTGGGGGATGAGAGGAGAAGTTTCTGGCCAGAGCCAAGGTTCTGCGGGGAGGATCAGGAGGAAGAGCAGTAGCAGGATGCAGGTCAGACTGGAGGGAGGGGCAGCCTTATTCTGGAGGGTGTGGGGAGCTGTGAAAGGTGTGGGATGAAGGGAGAGATGCAATAGGACCTAGGATTTAGGAAGAAAATTCCATAATGGTGGTAACAAATGTGAAAACACAGGAGAGAAGAGGGCTGGGGGAACTGGTCGGGGACAGCGACAGCCCTGCAGTGGGAAGAGGGTCAGAGCAGAGTGGAAGGAGCCTGGTGAATTCAGACCCAGGAACGCTGAGTGGCAGACCCCTCAGGGAAGCCAGGGGCATCTCTCCCTGGAGCCCAGGGGTTTTGTTTTGGGCTCTTGGACCTAAGAATTAATTAAGAAGAAACAGAACTGCAGGTGACTGCAAGGGATACTTAGATCTTGGTGGTCCAAGCTGTGGATTGTACCCATTCCTAGGTTGGGAAATCAATTTAGTGGGTCATGCACAACATGTTTTGTTTTTTATATATGCTTCTGTATGTGATATCAAACATAATTTTTATTGTGGTTTACTATCCAAAAGAGTCTGAAATCTACCAACTCTGGCCCAGTGACCTCTTCAAACCTTTGGGAAACAGAAGCCCAGAGAGGTAGAGTGAGTTGTCTGAGTGGAGGGAGGGGCAGCTCCCCAGGCCTCCAGGACAGTCCCTTTCCCAGGGTCCTCTCTGCTTGGCTGGAGACATCTTTGCAGGCTGCTCCCATGTCCAAGGTCAAGTGAGGCCCAACGATCACAGGCCACCTTTGGGTTCCTGGGATTAAGTCTGAGCTGTGGACCCAAGCTGAGGGCGCTGCCACACAAGCAGGGAGCAGCAGGTGCTGCTGGTGCTGGCTCTGGATGCTTACCTGGGGACATGGCCTTCATATCTCGGGGGAACTTGCGGCACACGTTGTTGTAGTTGGTGCAGATGTGATGGAGACACCAGTCAGCCAACTGGTATGCACAGTGGAACTGTGGAGGGAACAGAAGCAGGTCTGCCTGAGATGCCCACAGGCTCCTTCAGAGCTGCAGCACTGACACAGTGTGGACCCCACCTCCAGAGGAGAGCCCACCTGGACTGCAGGAAGATGATGCTTGATTTGCATTCCTGGGTACCACTACCAAACCCACCTCACCACGGTCCTGCCCCTGGCACCCTACAGATATCCATGGCCCTAGAAGTGGCTTCCTACTGCATCTGCCCTCCTCGGCCCTTGCTCCATCAGCATCCAAACAGTCTGCATGGGGTAGTTTTCCACCAAGCAAGGGCAACCCTGAGAGCAGACCTCGCCACGAGGGTTCAAGGCCCTTGCATTAGCCGAGCTCTGACTTCATAAGATGAACTTTAGTGGCTGAATTTCTGGCATTGTGAGGGCTAGTGTGGGAGATTTTGCTTGCTTGTTTGGAAATAAGGAGGTGGGCAGTTAGTTTCGAAGGGAGAGTCTTCAGTGCCTGAGCCTAGAGTCCCCTCTCTGCCCTGTGGTGACCTAGTCCCTTCTTTCCATGGCCAGCTTTCCTTTGGGGATGTCTGGGAGTTTCCTAGCTGCTTTTGTCATGGAGGATAAAATGGGGTCCACTGGATGAGGAGCCCAAGTCTGACAACAGGTTCCCTTCCTACCTACTACCCGCCCGGCCCCCCATCCACTGCCCAGGGTGGAGACTGTGGTGGATTCGTTCCCTGCCACGATACCTGAGCCAGCTCCAAGAACACAAGGACGTCCCCATCGATGTCCACCATCATCTGAGTTGCTTCCATCAGGCCTGTCACTGTATACTGCTCTGTGACACACAGTCAGCAATCAGCTGAAGAACCACACGTATGGACCTGTGCTACTTACACCCAATGGCAGGGGCTCACTGCAGGGCAAAGAGAGGTCAGGGCCAAGGGCAAGTCCCAACAGGCCAGGAAAGGCCCCAGGTGATTTATGTCTGCTCCCAGCAGGGGGAAACTAGGATGAGGGAAAGACTTCCCAGTGGGGTGGGGGTAGGGTGATAGAGGATCTAAAATCACTAAGAGGATTTTTCAAACTATATATGTCCAATATATATAGGGTGAAATTCTCCAATAGAATTAGCCACTGATACAGACAGGAAAGGAAGTATCATGTTTGTTGAAAATAGAAAAAGGCTGAGAACTGTGAGTTAGAACTACGGGTTAGCCAGGCACAGTGGTGCATGCCCATAATCCTAACAACTGGGGAGGCTGAGGCAGGAGGATCACAGGCTTGAGAAAAGCCTGGGCAACTTAGCAAGACCTTGTCTCAAAATTAAATTTAAAAAGAACTGGAGACATAGCTCAGTGATACACCACCTTTTTAGCATGTGCAAGGTGCTGGGTTTGATCCCCAGCAACACACACACAGATAAATACATTTCCCAACTCCATCTGAGGAAAAGACCTGGAAACAATAACCACTCCTGTAGCAATGAGCATTCTCATGCACAGAAACACTACTTCCATTTCCAACTGTAAGAAACCAGAACTTCTTAAAGAAATGGTTGGCCAGGTGCAGTGGCACACACCTGTAATCCAAGTGGCTTGGGAGGCTGAGGCAGGAGGATTGTGAATTCAAAGCCAGCCTCAGCAACTTAGTGAGGCCTAAGCAACTCAGCAAGGCTCAAAACAACTCAGTGAGACCCTCTCTCTAAACAAAATACAAAAAAGGGCTGGGGATGTGGCTCAGTGGTTAAGTGCCCCTGGGTTTAGTCCCTGGTACCAAAAAAAAAAAAAAAAAAAAAAAAAAAGAGGAAATGGTTGGTCTGAAATACACAAGACGACCCTACAATATCACTCCAGAAAGCAAAGAAACCCAGAGAATCTGAGGCCAACTCAAAGAGACTCCTACTGGCTAAAAATTATTATTTGAGCTTCAATAAGGATAATTGCAATAAATTAAAACCAACCAAGGGTGTCCAAATCCAAAAGTTCACAAGAATACTTTAAAACACTCAAATTAATTGATCACTCTCAAGGATGATAGGAAACAGATTATCTCAAAAATTGGGAAGTAAAAGGGAAGAATCCAGAACCTGCCAGTGTTTCCTATGTGAACTGAACACTAAGTAACCAAACAGTAGGTGAGGGTCAGTTTCTCTCCTTTCAGAAGTCTTCTGAAAGATAAGGGAAGAAGGAATGAACAAATTGGAATATTACCATACTGCAACAATAGCTTCATAGATCTAGGCAATGATACTCAACAGCTAGTAATAGGACAAACAGAGAGAATAGACCATCTATACCTCTTAACAGAGAGAAACAACCTATTTTTATAAGGCTATAAAGCAGCCTTATAAAAATAAAATTATGCAGCTGATCTAGCTTCTAGATCCAATTAACAGTTTACAGGCAATATGATGGACAGAGGATTATGTTAAATCACACTATAAAAATGCAATCAGCAAAAATATAGATCTTGGAAAACTATAAGAACAAAAGACTAGTGTTTGGGTTTTTTTTTTTTTTCCAAAAAAATAAATTTCAGAGGAAAAGAATTTTTTTTAATGGACAAGGTACACACTGATTAAAAGGAACCACCTTGCGACCCAGCTATCCCACTCCTTGGTCTATACCCAAAGGACTTAAAAACAGCATACTACTACAGGGACACAGCCACATCAATGTTTATAGCAGCACAATTCACAATAGCTAAACTGTGGAACCAACCTAGATGCCCTTCAGTAGATTAATTGATAAAGAAAATGTGGTATATATATACACAATGGAGTATTACTCAGCAATAAGAGAGTATAAAATCATGGCATTCACAGGTAAATGGATGAAGTTAAGAGAATATAATGCTAAGTGAAGTTAGCCAATCCCACAAAGCCAAATGCCGAATGTTTTCTCTGATATAAGGAGGCTGATTCACGGTGGGGTTGGGATGGGGAGCATAGGAGGATTAGAGGAACACTAGAATGGCCAATGGGGAGGGAGGGGAAGGGAGAGGGCAAAAGGGTGAAAAAAAAAAGATGGAAGAATGAGATGGATATTATTACCCTAAGTGTATGTGTGAAGTCAGGAATGGTGTCAGTATACTTTGTATACAACCAAAAATATGTAAAAATGTGCTCTATAAGTATAATATGAAATGTAAAAAAAAAAAAAAAAAAGCAACTTAAAAGATACATTTGAGGGCTGGGGTTGTAGCTCAGTGGTAGAGCACTTGCCTAGCATGTGTGAAGCACTGGGTTCAATTCTCAGCACCACATATAAAAAGTAAATAAAATAAAGGTCCATCAACAACTAAAAAAAGAAAAGGTGGGTGGAAAAGGAAATAAGAACTGATGTTTATTCAGTACCCATTAAGTGGGAGGTACTAATCAGTTTAATCTTCACTACAACTGCATAAGGTAGGTATTGTGCTGTATGCTATCTTCAGTCTTGAGGCTTTGCCTAAGGACGCGTTACAAATAAGAGACAGAAGGAGGGACTGGGGTTGTGGCTCAGTGGTAGAGCACTCACCTAGCATGTGCAAGGTGCTGGGTTCGATCCTCAGCACCACGTAAAATAAATAAATAAATAAAATAAAGGTATTGTGTCCAACTACAACTGAAAGAATATTTTTTAAAAAAGATACATTTAAAAACAAATTCATACTATAGTACCTAAGAAAGTGCACTCGAATAACTGAATTGCAAAAGAGGATAAAGAAGTGAGTTCATAGAAAAGTCCCATAAAAAAAAGAGTGTGGGTTCTTCTGGGGAGGAGGGAGGGATCTGTGATGGGGCAGGACATGTGGACACTTCCAGTGTGGCTGGTTCCAGCCCCTGACAGGCATCATGATTAGAAAGACATTCTGCTTTATAATAATTCATTAAGATGAACATTAAAAAAAAAACAACATAGGATAAGTTTTGTGTAACTAATGTCTTAATAAATAAAAGAGAAGGGGGATAAGTTGACTTAAAGGTTCTGAAGTAGTAAAATATTATAAACATAAAAAAGATGAACATGTGCTTCATGAAGCTCATATATTTGTGTTATATTTAACAACAAACAAGTTTTAAGTTAAAAAAAAACTTCACAGAAAGTATATCTCACAAAACTTAAAGCATCACCAATAACACAAAACTCTGCACTCTGCCTCTCCCACTGATCCTTGTTTTTTTTTTTTTTTTTAATGTTTATTTATTTACTTTAGTTGTACACAATGCAATGCATTTATGTTTACGTGGTGCTGAGGATCGAACCCGGGCCGCGCACGTGCGAGGCGAGCGCTCTGCCGCTGAGCCACAATCCCAGCCCCTGATCCTTGTTTTTAAAAGATATTAATTTATTTGCTTTAGTTGTACACAATGTGTTTATTTTTAAGTGGTGCTTAGGATCAAACCTGGGCTGCGCATGTGCTAGGCAAGTGCTCTTCTGCTGAGCCACAATCCCAGCCCCCACTGATCCTTAACAAGGTAGATACACACATTTTGTATCTGTTTTCTTGTGTGTATGGAGCATTTCCAGAGAAAAGCCCTTCAATGTCATCATGAGGCTTCCAGGCAGCTTGCAGTTTAACATTGTTTTAAATTATTTATTTATTCTAATTTGTTATATATGACGGCAGAATGCAATTCAATTCATATTACACATTTATAGCACAATTTTTCCTGTCTCTGGTAGTACCAGTTTAACACTTTTAATGGCTGCCATGGGAAAATCACCAATGTGAGCTTAACGAGGGGTACTTCTTTGACTCATTTCCAATTGCCTGCCCCAGTGAAATCAAATTTTGGAAATATCTTCCTGTAGTTTATTTTTCCTTGGGGTCATTTCTTTGGAGATAGTCTTTTAAAAAGTAGAATTACTATATCTAAGAATTTGAAATTTTATATACTCTGGGAAGACATACTGTTTTTCATGGGCAACAGTGAATGACATACTTTTGTGGCTGTAATCTTGGGACACCTTCCTTATTCCCTGCCCCAAAGTCCCTTTTGCCCCCAGCTGGGGCCCCTGGACCCCACTGCAGGATCAGGTCTTAATATTCTGATTCTGATCAATGATTTCTGCCTTCTTCCTGTGATCAAGCTGAACATTATAATTTCTTTCTTGTCATGGGATTGCTTTTTCCCTCATGTCTGTGCCCCAATCTTGATCATCTTCCCAGGGTCCCAGCAGTTCTGACACTGGCCCTTTCTTGCCTGAACCCCAACTCAATATCGGATGGTATTGGTATTGTCTCTGGCCCTAATGACCTGCCCAGGAATATTAAACTTGACCTCAACACCAGCACTGGTTCCAATCCAACAACACACAAATACCAACTCCAACATTACCAGAAGCTGTCTATCTGCCTGGGTCTTTGGCCCCAGACTCCCTTCACTCTAATAGCAGCTTTTATCTCCCTCAGACCCTTGACCCAGGCTGCCCACTACTCGACCTCCCAAAGCCCAGTGCTCTCCCCAACAAAGAGGGCTCTGGGATGGGCCCATTCTAAACGCTGAGCTCTGGCTCTCATAGTCTTTTTATTTCTGGTGCCAGGGATTGAACCCAGGAGTACTTAACCACTGAGCCACATCCCCAGCCCTTTTTCTATATTTTATTTAGAGACAGGGTCTTGCTAAGTTGCTGAGGCTAGCTTTGAACTCACAATCCTCCTGCCTCAGCCTCCTAAGCCACTAGGATCATAGGTGTGCACCACCTCACCCAGCTCTCACAGCCTTTTTAAAGAATTAGGAATGGCAGGTCAACACTTGTTTTCTGTTTCTGGAAGAAGGAAGGGAAAGTGAAGTCAAAGGTAGAGGAAAAGGAGAAAAAAGAAAAGAAGAAGAAGAAAGGGAAGGAGGAAACAGATAAGGAGTCATGTTCTATTCTTCATCAAGGTCTTAAGCTGCTTGAGTGAAGCCAATCTAAGAACGGGACGCACTGTCACATGCTGTAGACCCTTTTGTGGGACCCAAATGACCTTTAGAAAGAGCCTCTGAGGTTACCCTATGGAACGTGTCTCTCACACACTTCTCATCTACCGCCTCATCCGAAACTCTCTATGCACCAGCAGGTTTCATTCTAGGGAGCTTCTTCCCCTTGGCACTACAGCCTGTCCCCGGAGGAAAGAGAGGACAGAAGACACATAATCGATCCCCAGGGTCTTCTTGGCCTCACCCCAGGGCGGTCCCTGAGCGCTCCAGTTAGTTACCTGTGAGAGCAACCAGGTGTGGCAGGCAGAGGCGGTTGGCCAGGATGATGAGCTTCATGTCATCCAGGTCAGGACTGGAGGTGAACATGCCAGTGTAGAGGTACTCCAGCACCGCCCTCATGCAGCTTTTGTTGGTGTAAGGGAATACCACCTGGGGGTAAGGGGGAGGACAGGTGACAGTGAGGCCTAGTGTATGGAAAGAGAAGCTCAGACCTGAGAAGCTGAGAAGCCCTGGTCCACAGGGCTGGTCTCCCCCAGGCAGGCAGCCTTCTCTGTGCTGTGCTTACACACGCTCAGGAGACCCCCTCCCAAAAAAGGTCTGGGCCCACAGCAGTAACTGGTGCTGGTCCCCAGTTTGCTGAGAACATCAGTGAATGGACATCTTTTAAAGAGACCTAGATTCTCAGTGGCATCCTTCTGAAGCCACTCTGGCTTGGAAGATGCTAGAAGGAGTCATTTCAGTCACCTACACCCCAACCCTCCACATGCCTGCAGGGAGCAGTCCAAGTGGGATACGGAATGAGCAAAGGGCACACCAGCTGGTTTCTCTGGCTGCTCAAAGCTGCTGCTTTGGGCCTCCGGGATCTCTTCAGAGAAGCACTGCAACAAAAACTGCTTTCTCATCAGATGCGAGTCTGGGCATACTGGGAATCGGCCAGAGCTTTAAAGCTGGTGTCTCCGGTACCGAGAAGTGCCCAGGCAGGTGGGCCCCTGGGCTTCAGAGAATCCTTGGCTCACACTCTGCACATCCTACCTCTACTCCCACTTCACAGTGGCTCGCATCTCAGCCCTCCACTCAGCTTCGTAAGTGCATGGTTTCCCGGAAATCTTTGGAAGCTCATATTCTGGATTGCAGGATGTGATGCTGAATTGCTCTTTATTCAGTTTTTCCTTCAAGTACTTGGCAAGCACTTACTAAGAGACAGGCCTGGGGTGGGGGTGGGTGGCAGCTGGCAGAAGTCAAAGACCTAATCCCTGCACTCAAAAGTGATTTCATACCAGCTGGAAACTGCAAGGGGAGGGTCTTTTAAAAGTGCATCTGTACAAAAAGGAAGCTTATTAGCCACAAGGTGAAGTGAGGGTAATTAGTGTTCCAGGATTCAGGGGTGATGGCGAACAGGAAGGGCCGAGGCCTGGGCCATTCTGCTTGGCCAGGAGGATGAAAAAGAGATGGCAGACTCAGAGCAACTCTAAGGACACCTGCATAAACCCCTTCCACCTCCAGCTTCCAGTCCAGTCCCTGGGAACATAGAGGAATCTGGAAAGAACAGGTGGGGAGGGTACCTTTCTAGATTCTATATTTTGTGTTTTGACATTTAGAGGCTTGCTGGCCCTGGCAGGCCTGTCCCTCCCAAGATTAACCAATTTCTAGAGACAGTAAAGAAGTGGCTGGTGAATGTGCCTTTCTATTATATCACCGACCACCCCCAATCCAGAGCCCATACCCTACCACCTCCTCTGCCCAGGATCCTCACACTCCAGGCCACCATTCCTCTGTCCTAATCACCCCAGAGCCGGGCACTAGATAGCTAGGATATTTTCCCCTGTCCCCGAGCCACTGAGCTTGTTCAAGTTAGCCAACCTAAGTCTGCTTAACCTGCTTCAACCCTCCACCTCCGGACCACCCTGGTGCTTCCAGGGGTGATGCCCCTGGTGTGCATGGTCCCTCCAACAATGGTATCTGTGAGTAGGAGTCTACCTTTTCAATGGCAGTCTCTCCTGATCTGTTGATCTCACCAGAGCTCAATAAGAACAAAACCTACCTTTGAAAATACTAGTGACTTCAGTTTAGAACACACTGATTTTTTTTTTTCCTACTTGTTTCATGTGTCCCAAGGAGGCGACAGGGTAAAATGTAAAGAGTCAGGCCTGAATTCTCTTTTCCACTCACAACTGTGTGCAAGTCACACACTTCCTAGGGCCACACATTTGATGCAGATGCAGGAATGCTGCTCAGTGTATAAGATAATGTACAGAAGTGCTTTCCAAGCTATCAAGTTATGATGTTACTATAAATCCCTCCCTGGAACATTGCAAATCCTTGGCTATAGCAACCATCTCATAAAACTCTTCTTGGGCCTGTCACTCTGTGCTTAGCACAGTCAATGCTAAAAAAAAATACCATGAACTCCCGGTACCACCTAGGCAAATGGCACCCATGTCTCCCTCCTTCCCTCCCTTTCCCATCCCCAGCCTCACCTCCCTGGTGGAACTCTCCACAAATGGCCCCCCAAACATGGCAGCCATCCAGTCACAGCTGGAAATCAACAGGGGCTTGTGGGCACTGATGGTGCCATCATCCAGGATGAAGGTCACGTCTGTTGGGGAGAAGAGATAAAGAATACAGTGGGAATGTGAGATAATCAACCCCAAGGGGAGTCGCTGATCCCTGACTACCCAACTTCCTTCTGAAGCTGCAAGACAGGAGTACTAACAACCAAGCTTTCATCTTTCAGCGTGGCCCCTGCTCCAGGGCATCAGGGTCTGAAACCAAATCAGAATGTTAATGGAACCAACACAGACCCCTCTGAAAGCCATCAGGACGTAGAGCCCCTGCCTTCTAAGCATGATCCATACCTGAAAAGGTGCCTTTGGCCAAGCACTCCTTAACTCGGTTGGTGCGGCGAACGTGGAAGGCCTTGGTGATCTCCTGGTTCATGAAGGCCTCGTTGTTGAGGATGTTGGCCACCATCATGCGCAAATCGAAGACCTCCAGCAGCTCAGCAATGTGGGCAATGTGCATGAGGTCCCGCTCGTTCTCGCCCAGCTCCCCAGTGTACAGGTACTTGAGAACCGCCCGGAAGGGCCCTGGCTGGATGGAGTTGTCCATCTTCACCACCACCATCAGCCGGGATTTGTAAGTCAGAGGATCCTCTGCCATCTCTTCCTGGATGCTCACAAAAGCTCGGCTCCAGGAAGACAGCACACGACCCCTGCCAGGCAGGTACCCTGTTCCATTGCCCCTTAAGATCCCATCACTGGTTGAAGCCCGGAGGCCGGCAGGACCGGAGCCCCCGGCCTCGTCCACGCTCTCACACACATCAAAGCTGGCTGCCCGAAGCAGGAATTCCCGCCCGTGGTGGTGGTGATGGTGGTGGTGTTGATCAGGGTGGCCCCGGTGGTCCTCTGGGTGGGCCCCCCCTGGCCCCGAGGGGCCCCCCAGCTCCCCCTCGCTCAGGTCCATGAGAAACAGGTCGTAGAACTTAGAGGAGGAGGTGGAGAGGTAGATCTTGTGGGCAAAGATGCGCACCCGCTCCTGCAGCACCAGGATGACGTCCGCACAGAGCGGGTCCTCCAGGAGGTGGGCGGGGCACTCCTCGCTGCTGGAGGGGGGGTTGGGCACCACGATGATGGGGGGCGGGGGTTTGGGGGGCAGGAAGGGTGCCTGCAGCAGAGGCCGCTGCACATTGCGGAGGTGGGACTTCCAAAACTGCAGGTGGCGGCGGGAGATGAGCGCAGCACGAATGGCATTGTCAAAGACGTCCTTGATGCCAAACTGAGCCACCACACTGGTCTCATAATAGGGGATGCCCAGCTCCTTGGCCACCTCCCGGCCTTTCTCCGGAGGAAGGATCTCATTGGGCTTAATGGGCCTGGCATTTTCAAGAAGAGAAAACAAGCATGTGAGTGGTGGAGGGAGCCTGTCCAATCTTCCCCAGGCTGGAGGGTCTCTGCTCAGGGTCCATGTCATTGGCCCCTCTCCCGCCCTGCTCTTTTTTCTCTGTCTGACCAAATTCCTATAAGGTCCTTCAGATCCATCTCCAATCCCTTGGTCTTCTAGGAAGACTTCTGTATCTATGCCAACCCCAGTGACCTCCATAGATCAAAGCAGTGATAGTATCAACTCCCTGTCTATCCATTAGCATGCAATGTTTCACACTAGTATTTAACCTGTTTATATACAGATATCCCCAGTATCCAAGGGGGATTGGTTTAGGATCCCATTTGGACACCAAAATCCATGGAAGCTCAAGTCCCTCATATAAAATGTTGTGATATATATATCCTATACACACATCCCCTATACTTAAAGTCGTCTCTAGATTACTTAAAATACCTAGTACTATGTAAACGCTATGTAAATAGTGTTAGGGAATCATGACAAGGAAAAAACAGCACGTGTTCAATACAGATGCAATTTGGGGGGGAATATTTTCCATTCACAGTTAGTTGAATCCAGATGTGGAATCCATGGATACAGAAGGCCAGCTGTATTATCTCCAATAAAATTATAAGTTGTTCTCATGAAAATACTCCCTTCTCTCTGTCTTTCCTCATAGTGCTTAGCATAGTGCTGTTTACACAGCAGGTGTGCAATAAACACATGGATTGATGAATGAACGGATAGATGGATAAGCACACACGAGGCTCTGACATGAGCTTCCTCCAGATACAGGGAGAGAGGTAAGGCTCTGTAGGATTCCCTCAGGGAGCTGGGGTGATGTGCCCTTCCTCTGTGCCCCTTCCTCTCCTCAGGCAATAGCACCCCTACCTGGCCAAGGGCCTCCTGGCCCTGTTGACAGCTTCCAGGTCGGCATAGCGCAGGTCCAGCTGGCAGCCCACCAGGATGACAGGTGCTCGGGGGCAGAAGTGCTTGATTTCTGGGTACCACATGGTCTTGACATGGTGGAGGGAATTGGGGTTGGCAATGGAGAAGCACAGAACCACCACATCTGATCTGGGGGTGGGACAGAGAGGTTATTGACAGAGAAAGCTGGCAGGGGGTTACCTGCTCCTGGAGTGAGGGGAACGTGTGCCCGCCTCCACTCCCTACACTGTGGCTCCACACCTGGCTCATGAACCTGTTCCTATGATCTTCCACACAATGAATAATAATAGTACCTTCAATTTATATAGCATTTTAGAGCTTGAAGACTCATTTGGCCTCACACTGATTTTTTGAGTTAGAAATTACCATTTTACCATCTCACAGTGAGAAAAAATCATTTCAGAGCTAGTAGGTGGCAGATCTGGGACTGAAATCAGGCCTCTGGACTCCAAGCCCAGGCTGTCCCCACCCCTGGGAAAGTCTGCCATGCTGTTTTCTCCGCTCCTTCTCCCCAGTTTCAACTGCAGAGTTGCTCAGTTCCCTGGGAAAGCTGGAAAATCCTCCCACTTGGCTCTCTGCAGGCAGCCCAGGACTCCCCTACCTCCCATAAGCAAAGCGGCGGTCTTTGTGGTGGTCTCCAAAGGTGTCCCAGAGGCGCAAGGAGACGCTGACGTCATCTACCACATCTCGGGAGCGTTCCAGCACCTGGAGGGGAGAGGGGAGACAGTTCCTGGGGCAGATGCCAACTAATCCTGATGTTCTCTGGCATCATGAGGGGTGGAGGGACAGAGCTGGCACCCCCTACTATGTGCCTTGCACAACATGCTCCTCCAAGTAAAATCTCTGGAGATTCAATAAGGGCAGCCTCCAAGCCACACAGAAGCGAAAGAGACCCTAAGAGGGAAGAATCATGAATATAGAAGGGAGACCCTCCTTTGGTTCCCAGCTTTCCTTGAAATTGTATATTTATGAGCCTCTGATCTTTTGGTAGCAGATCTTCCCCACTCAGTTCTCACCTCTCCCAACTCCCCATTATGTAGCACTGTGATTGCACGAGACGTGGTACCTGGCCGAAGCTAGGGTCCCAGGTTCCAGCTCAGCCACTGAGAACACAAATGGTCAAAGACCCCTCCCTCAGGCTGGGCCCCCCTCAGTCCCCTCCCCAGGGGCTCCTTCTGCTACAGCCCCCTCCCTGCCCTATCCCTAAGGAGCTCCTGTGAGCTCCGGAGACACCAAGCCACAGCTCAGGAAGACACATGGTGTGGACCCCCAGCCAAATGGCACTGTAGCCTTACCTCCTGGCACACACGATACTGGTCGATGGCCCACACTGTGGGCACATGGGTGGCAAGCAGCTGGTATTGAGTGAGGGTGGCATTGCAGGCCCGGGCACAGATGAGCCTGGTCTTGCCCACAGCGTTGTCCCCTACCACCACGCACTTGATGGTCTCTACGTTTGGTCTTTCATAATCCATGTCAGAATCCATTAATTAGGACCTGAGGGGCAAGAAGGGAGTGGTCAGGACAGGCTGGCACACCAGTCCTCTGAGGACCAGGGCCAAGGCATGCCGCCCTCCTCAGCTGGGGCTGTCCCCATGTGGAGCACTGGCACTGACAAAGGAGAGGGGAGTGGGCAACTTTCCGGAAGGCAGCACTGCAGGGACCTGAGGAGAGAGGAACCCATTCAGGCTGAGAGGGGCAGGGCCAAGATGACCACCTGTCTCCTTCCAGTCCCCACGATCCTCTAGCTGGGCTTCTGGATGGAGAAGGCCTGTGAGAGATCCCAAGGTGGAGCCTACCCAGGGCCTGTCCTGTCCCCACTCCCCTAGAGAGAGGAGCATCTGCCTGGGAGCTCACCCCTCCCCTTCTCTCCTCCTCCTCCCGCGGCTGGCTGTGGCAACAACAGAACAAACAGCTGAGAGAAGCAGAGTTGGGTCCAGGTCCCCACCCCTTCCCAGCATGCCATAGGGCAGGGCCACTTAAAAATTTAATGGACTTGTCAGGGCTGGGCGGCAGCTCTCCTGGTCTTTCCTCTTTCCCCTGGTTCTCTGTGGTGGTGGATTTCTAAGCCCCAGTCTGCTCACGTCCATCTTCCAACCCTAGCCCCTTTATGAAGATGCGAGAGTTTCTTCCTGTCAGCCTCTTTGGGCAAGGAAGGCTTCTGGATGCACCTGCCTAGGCCCCAGGCCTCTCCTCCTCTACTTGGTGTCCAGCATGTTGCCCATGTGTCTCCCTCAGCTGAGGGCCCAGCTTTGAGAGGAAGGTGGGGGTAACCATGGCCCCAATGATCCACTCCATGGCCCGTGGGCATTCCATCCCCTCTCTGGGCTGCCCCCAACATCCTACATCCTGCCCCAGAAAGGGCAGATCTGCCTTCTCAACGCTTCCCATTCCTAAGGAGAAGGTTCTCAAGCTTAAAGACCCAGACTGCTGCCCCCCTGGAGAAGCTCACTTTATTGTCCATGTGGGGAAGGGGCTGCTGGAGGAAGCAGAGGTCAAGCTTTCAGTCTGAATCTCTGTGTAAATGCCTGCCTCAGTTTCCTTCAGTGTTAGGCAGACAGAAAGAAGAGGGACCCTGCCTGAGAGGGATGGCGCAAGTGAACAAGCAGTAGGTCCTTCTGTAGGCAGAATGTCCTGCAGTGTTTTAACAGCTGTTACCAAGAAGCTCAAGGGGGCTTGGATGGCAGCCTCCCTTCATGATGGCACCACCCTCCTGGAAGGGCTGAGGGGAGAAGGGGCAGGGTGGGCATTATGAGGAAGCTTAATTTCTCCAGGCTCATTGGCCTGCCCTGGCTCACATTTCCTGTGTGCAAAAAAAAGTCATCTGGGGGGTAGAGCAACATGGAATAATCCTTCCTAGGCTAAGAGAGGCCGGGCTCAGAGGAGTCCTGGAGGCTGCCCAGGTGCCTCGCTGCTGAGCCATCTAGCCTGCAAGCCAGGCCACCAGCAGCAGCAGAGAGCTCCATTCCTGCCGGGCTGTAACTGGATGCCAGCATGCAGGAATGCAGAACCGAAATATCCAAGTAACGATGGCAACTGGGATTTGTGCGAGTGGATGCAGCTCAGCAACCTAAGCAAAAAGTGCAGCAAGGACTTTTCAATGAGACAGCCTCCTCCTCCTCCTTGGAATTTTATGGGATCTGGACCCTGAATCAACAAGGGGTCTCCATGCAGCTCCCTCCCAGTCTCCAGGGCAACTGTCTGCATCACTCCTCCTTCCTCATCCTCCCCCAGTAGGCCCATTATTCTAACCACCAGCTTCCTCCTCCCTCTTCTCTCTTGAGCTGAGGCCGGGAACCCCACTTTGACAGTTCCTGGTCTCAAGTCAGACAATTAAGGGATGTGTGGGCACTGGGAGGAGTCATCTGGGTGTGGTTTCTGTTTTATCAAGGGAATAACAAAAAACATAGAATCCCCACTACAAATTATGTGCAGCTGCCCTAAACTAAAGATAAAAAACCCACTGGCCAACAGAACTTCTTTCTGAAGTTTACATTCTAGCAGCATGCAGGTCCAGAGGCAGAAGGAAGTGGGAGGAGACATACAGGAGGACCAGGTTCTTACAGTCACGACATCTTGATAGTGGGGATGACACCAGGATCCCAGCAGAGCAGTGTTCATCCAAGTTCAGCTACTTTATGATTAAAACACTCAAACATACCCTATGCCACCTCTAGGGTTAAATAGGGGACAGCCAACCAACAAGTAGCAGAGTGACAAATACTGGGCCCTGAGTTTAGACACCATGCTTCCTAGATTGCCACCCAGACTGAACACCCTCTCCCCACCCACTCCCAACTGCCCCTTCAACCTTTCCCTATAAGTCCTTCCACTACCTCCCTGTTGTTATCAGTCTCACCATGTCACTCCCGTCCCAACTGCCTGACCAGCAAGCCCCATTAGCTCATCTAGGAAAGGACAAGTAGCTTCACTTTTGTGGACATCAGTCTCCCCCTCCAGAAAATGGGTATGAGGGTGTTGGAAGAAAGTCTCTTGAATTTTGATTAATTTGTGCCAAGAAAGCCTGGGTGAAAGGAGGTATTTGGCTTCTTATGTAATGTAGCATTATATAATGCTAGATTGCATATCTATATATGTAATTATATCTCTCTTTAAGATACAGACTGGCCCAGTTAAGCCAGCGGAACTCTTGGTCTAATCAGGCCTGCCTTACACAAGGAGTTGGTTCTGGACATTGTGTGCCAACAGTAATATAATTTTTGCTCTAGAACATGGCTACTTTTCTGGATCATTGCTGATGCAGGATGATACAACCCACTAGCGAGCTTCTCAACTTCCCTTTTCCCTCTGGCACACTCTCCTCCAATGACTCTAGACTTTTCCTCATAATTGCCTTATCTACTCCTTCCGAGCCTCCTGACTACCTTCCATAAACTATGCTTTCCTTGCCACCCTGTCCTGTGTATCACAACTCCCCATTTACTTCTCTCCCATGACAATCCCAAAGTCACTGATATATGCTCCCCCCAACTCTTGTCCCATGATCACTGTCCCCCTCTCCAAAAACAGCCTCCTACCCAGCTGTTCTCCCAGTTCTTTGTACTCAGCCCAGTCTAGAGCCAAAGGTGTGCTCAGATTAGCTACAAACCTCATGGGCTCCCATTCCCACCCCCATACCCCTACACACACTCTTTGCAGAGCTCAGAAAAGGCCCCCTTTCCCTCCCACAGCTGATAGGAGGCTTGTTCATCTGTGGCTGCCCTAGTCTGGTTGCCAAGGAAACGACAGAATCTCCCTGGGAGCCTGGCTTGTCTCCTAGCAACCAATATCCCACATCCTGCATCTTACAAAACGTGTAAAGGGAGGAAAACCCTGAAAATGAAGGTAAAAATCAAAGAGGATGGATACGAAGGGAGTATCTGGAGAAGAGCAAGCAGAGGGTGGATTCAGAATTAAAGGAGCTCCCACTGGGGTCTCTGACATTGTAATATGGAGAAAGCTGAAGGATGGATCCTCCGGTGCAGACCCAAAGGAAAGCAAGGCCCCAAGGGATCTTGAATGGTCATATTAACAAAAAATGCAAGCTTAAACACACGACAAGCCTTCTGAAGCCTAGAATGTGGAAACATTAACAAACAACGCTAAAGATTTTCCACCAGTAGTTTGCCAGAACTCAGTTGCACAGACTGCAATGGGAGTTGAGAGCTCAAACATCTCCACAACCGCAGGCAAAATACCCAAATTTTACTGTTTGTAAAACACAGAAACACATCGGCCACTCTGGGCCTCGTTCTCCCCCACCCCCCTTACACGCTGCTCTGCACATACACAATACAAAATTTTTCATATAAATAAGGAAAGGGGAGGGACACGCCACGCCAAAGCAAGTCATCTTCCTTCCCCTAAAAATACCGGAAAAGGTTAGTTCTTCACCCCTCAGAACCCAGCAGCCCAAGCAAGAGCCCAGGGAAGAGCGAGCCCAGGGGAAGGCAGGAGGGCGCAGGCAGGGCCCGGAGGGCGCAGGAGGCAGCAGGAGGGCGAGGCGGCGCGTTTGCCGAGGCTTCTTGTAACCCGGCCATAATAGAAATTAATCATTTACTTACACCACTACATGTGACGGGGTAATTTCTAGTGTAAGGAACACATCTCTTCCTGCTAAGCACATTCATTTTAGTGAAATGTCTGGGGTCACTCCGCGCGTGCAAGTTAGGACGACGCCGGCGCCGCCGCGCTGCTGCTGGGGCTGCAGGCTCCGGGCCCCGCTCGCGTTCGATCAGAAACTCTGACAGAGCAGCCCAGGCCGGACCGCGGGCCGCGAGCGGCCGCGCGCGCTGCACTGCAGCCACTGCCTCTTCCGGATCAGCATCTCCCCGCGCCCCGGGCGCCCAATGTCATGGAGGCGCGCGGAGCCGGGCTGCGCGCGGCCGTTCCAAGCTGAGGCGGCCGGGCCGCTCAGCCACCGCCTGGGCTCTACTGCGGAGGCTGCTGACGGTGCGCTGGAGTGGAGGGAGCGGGGCGAGGCCGCCGCCGCCGCCGCTACGCGCGGGGGCCCGCGGCTCAGGCGCTGCCGCGAAGACACCTAGCGCTGCAGTCCCGGGGACCGCTCGCGACCTCCTTTTTTCATTCACAAAAAAGGAAAGGAAAAAAAAAAAAAAAAAAAAACGGGAAAAGCAAAAAAGGGAGAAGGGGGGAGAAAAAAATCGCACCCAGGAACGGCTGCTGTGACAGAGACCGCCCACCGCGGCGCACGGTTGGTGGAAAGGGGGCGTGGGCGT
The DNA here is from genome assembly GCA_025594165.1 of Tamias sibiricus. Lineage (NCBI taxonomy): Eukaryota > Metazoa > Chordata > Mammalia > Rodentia > Sciuridae > Tamias > Tamias sibiricus. The sequence continues at coordinate 22,219,232 of CM046661.1, forward strand.
GGAAGGGGCGGGGAAAGACGAGGATTGGGCGCTCAGGGGCTCCGCCTTGGCCCCGCCCCTCAGCGCAGCTCTCGCCTCCCCACTCCTCTCCCCGCCCCAGGGCAGCCAGGCGAGGGTCTCAGCTCACCACCGGATGTGGGCTTGTGTCTGTCCATCTCACTGGACTCCCACAGGGTTTTCCTCCCCCTCCCCGCAACCTCCAAGAGGTTGAGAATGAACTCAGAAACATCCTACATCTCCCTGGAGGGAATGAGAGTGCAATGCGAACGTTTACCTTGTCTTTCCCCTTAAACCTAGGACTTCACCGCTTGCCCACTGGGGACAATAGCGTTTCCATACAAGTTCTTTGCTGAGTTTTCCCGGCACTTGAGGGCCTTCCTCTGTCCACCATCTCCGCAGCTATAGCCTGTGCCTCTGATGGCCATGGCCCATAGTGAGTTTCTGGGTTGGGTACCTGTACCTCCTTACCAGTCCCCCGCCATGGAAGACTTCTTCATCGGTCTCCATCTGATCCTATTGCGACCACAAGTGCACTAATATCTTCTGACCTCCGAAAAGAATGCACCAAAACACTAGCCACAGAAATAGTGCCTAAGTCCCCATTGGACTTTGTCTCGATTTACCTCTGTAAAATCGGGTGATTCTACCAGGCGTGGTGGCGCACGACTGTAATCCCAGCACTTGGGAGGTTAAGGAAGGAGGATCACGAGTTCAAAGCCAGCCTCAGCAATGGCGAGGCACTTAGCAATTCAATGAGACCCTGTCTCTAAATAAAATACAAAAAAAGAGCTGGGGATGTGGCCCAGTGGTCTAGTGCCCCTGAATTCAATCCCCGGTTTAAAAAAAAAAAAAAAAAATAGGGTGATTCTAACAACATCTATCATGAGTGATTGATCATCAGAAAGAAGCTTTTATATTCAAGACTGGTTTTGTTATGATGATCAGAACTGCGAGTAATTAGGATACTCAGCTCCTGGTTTTATCCATCTGTCATTTGCCTCTGGACAGTTTTTAAAGCCCAGACTGGCATGCCTCCCATGTCATCCCCCTCCCTCATACCTTCAATTTGTGCCCTGAGAGTGCAAATCTACTTTAATATTAGTTTATACAAAATATGGTTAGGAAAAGAAATTTACTGCCAAAAAACCTGAAGTTGGTATTGTCTGAAGCATGCTTCTCATCTATTAATGCAGATAATCAGAAGGTGCCCAAGTGAAGGTGTTCATGACAAATGCGCATTCTGGCCTGCTCAATGTACAGCAGGTGCTCAATTTCTGAATTCCCCTGCCTCCTTAATCTACCCAGAACTGGAGAAAAGGTTGACAATGGCTGAGAGTACTACTTCACACTTCTGGTTAGGACTCACCCTCCATAAATCCAAAAATATTACTTCAAATCCATGTCTACAAAAGAAACTAGATGGTGCTCAGTTATGTTCTTCCCCACGTGTTTGGCATGGAAGGGCTTCACCTCTTTCTCTATGTGCCGAAGAGTGATCGCACCAAAGAAAAGCACAGTATGAGATTTCTCAGGGATTCCACGGCATGCTGGGGTCTCCCACTTATACCATGTTCCCTGTGCCCAGCTCCAGAGAGCCACCTGGGCACCACTTGGACCCTTACCTCCATCCTTCCTGCTGCTCAAGACAACCTTACAGCAGCTCTGGGGTCAAGGATCTGTTACCATGCTCTCATTGTCTTTGCCCAGCCCTCCAATGCCAGACTCTGGAAAACAGAGCCGCACCTAAGGCTGGGTTTCCTTACCAGCAAGCAAGCAGTCATCAGTGGCCCACTCCATGACCCTCCCTGTCCCCAGCTCTCAGCAACAGCTGCCTTCACAGCACAGGTAGCCAACCTCTCACCTGGGCCTGCCACCCAGCCCTGAGAGTCTGCTTTTCTTTCTGCAGGTTATTTCTCAAGGCAGGCTTGGGTGGGAATTTTCCCAGTAAGGCTCTTGGACACTCTCACACTCTCTCTGTCTTTCTGCCTCTCCTGTCCATCTCTCTCTCTCTCTCTCTCTCTCTCTCTCTCTCTCTCACACACACACACACACACACACACACACATACACGCACACACATCAGCCCTCTCTGCCCATTTGTTGCAGCATGGAGCCACTGGTGTGGTTCTGAGGAACTCTTCAGAACCAATCATTTATCCCACCACACCACTAGCTAGCTGGGCATCCGCACGGCCCATACTGGTGAGCCTGTGCGATGCCGTGGGTGGCCTGGCCTACTTGCTCTGGAGGCAATGCCTGACTGCAGCTGAGGGATTCCTGGTGGCTGGAAGGCAAGTTTCATTCCAGAGCTTCCTGCCCCCACCTAGCATCTCTTCCCTCACCAAAGCCATCTGTGCTTTACCCCCTTCCAGTGACATAAACCCCTTGAACCTATCCCCAGAAGGCAACTCCTCTCTTTCCTGATGCTGGGCAGAGCCTTCCTGGAAGCAGAGACTTAGTCTGGGGAGGGAAGCCTCCAGCCAGGTTCTCAGGAACATGCATACCACAGGCTCTTGGCCAGTCCCACCAGCAGCTCCTCCTCCAGCTTGCATATTCCATTCACATCCCAGGCACCTGCAGCCCATCGACTCTGTAGGTGACTTACTAACCCTGCTTTCACTGCACCCCTCTCCTGGCACTGCAGTGCCTCCTGGAGCCCACCCCAGAGACTTTATGCTATGAGCTCCTCCTGACCCCCAGCAATGTGCACTCTGGGGCAGGTGGCATCCCCAGCCTGTTTTGGGTACAAAGATCAAAGCCAACTGTGAGCAAAAGCAGAGGCATTTCAAGATGCAGAGCCTGGGCAGGGTGAAAGAACCAAGTTGGGAAAGCCTAGAGGCTCTCGGCTTCTCTGCCCAGAAGTTAGGGCATGCGATCAGATCCCCACGAGGAGACAGGATCCTTCTGGGCCTTTGCTCAAGCATTTTCCTCAACACCAACACAGTTCCTCTTCCTCCCCTCTTCCCTGGATAATGCTTTCTTATTTTTCAAGTCTCAGCCTCATACCACTGCCTCCAGGAAACTTACCATGAACACCCCGGTCAAATCTGAGTTCCTACTCTTTACCTGTGCTCCCCTCATAAGACCAATCACGCTGCTTTCTGACTGGGTGTCTGTCTCCCTGGCAGTACTGAGAGCTTCTTTAGGGAAGAGATGGTGCTCGGGGCTGGGGATGTGTAGCTCAGTGGTAGAGCACTTGCCTACCATGCTTGAGGCCCTAGGTTCCATTCCTAGCACTGCACATGAAAAAGAGAAAGGGTATTTCTCATGCTGGTCTGGTGCCTGTAGCCTAGTGCTTCAGCATGCACGCAACAGACTTTCAATAAGTGTTTGATGGGGGATGAATATTTGGGGAGAGGAAAGTGAGGTGAGAGGGGACAATGCCACAAAGTGGCTACTCACATGCTATTCGGAGACATCTTCCATGGGCTGTTGCAGCCTTTTCTCTGGGTTTCCATGGCTCTGTGTTCCCTTCAGGCTCCTGGTTAGAATGGATGGAAGTGGGAGGGGCAGGACCAAGGGGAAGCAGAGGAGAGAAAGGGAATGAGCACATTGTGAGTGACCCAAAGGAAGATCAATCATCCCAAATGTCAAAAGCATGACTGCTGCTGTCTCAGGGAGTCAAGGAGCCAGGTAAGAGGCAGGAACTCGACCATGGCCAGTCCCAGGCTTGAGGCATTTGCACATTCTGGACTGGTTGGGTAATTTGGAAAAGAGCAGTCAGGTGTCCATCAGGGAGGCTTGGATTCTGTCCTAAGGAGCTGTGTGATCTTTATGCTATGGATATGTGGTATCCCCCAAGAGTTCATGTATGAGACAATGCAAGAAAGTTTAGAGCTGAAATGTTTCGGTTGTGAGATCCTTAATCTAATTAGTGCATTAATCTGCTTGAATGAATTAACTGGGTGGTAACTGTAGGCAAGTAGGTGTGGCTAGAGGAGGTAGGTCACTAGGGGTGTGTGCCTTTGGGGTGTATATCTTATCCCTGGTGAGTAGAACGCGCTCTCTCTCTCTCTCTCTCTCTCTCTCTCTCTCCTCCCTGATTGCCATGTTCTGAGCTGTTTTCCTCTGCCACACCCTCCCACCATGATGTTCTGCCTCACCTTGGGCCCAGAGCTATGGAGTTGGCCATCTATGGACTGAGACCTCTGAAACTGTGAGCATCACATAAACTTTTCCTCTTTGAAAGTTGTTCATGTCTTTTAGTTGCAGCAATGAAAAAGCTGACTAAAACAATCCCTCTCCCCTCGGGGTTCATTTTCTCATAGACAAGGGTCAGTGAACATCAAGGCTCATGCCAGTGGTGACTTCCAGTGCAGATACCAGCACGAAGACCCAGATTTTATTGGAGGTCCTTTTCATGGGGGCACACCCTGACCCACAGTGGAACTCAGCACTATAACAGCTGAGAGCTGCTAAAGTGGAAACTGAACAGAGAGATACTGGGGAGAAAAAGTAGGGGGTAGACACACAGTAAGAGACACAGACAATCTAATTCCACAATGGACCCCACCTTGAGTTTCCTTAAATGGTCAGTTGAAGGAGCCCTAATTAGGAAGGGCTGTTGTAGCTAGCTGGAAGCCATGGGTTCCACCTGATATGTATGTGACGCACCTGTAGGCACCCGCAAACCTGAAGGTATATAACCGGGTGAAAGCGGTCCGAGTTAGGACAGAAGACAGAAGAAGGAAGAAAGAAGAGAGAAGAAAGAAGCTCTAAGAATTAAGCTGAAAAATCTTTCTTTCCCTCTCTAAGAAAAATCTTTCTTTCCCTCTCTAAGCTCTAAGAAAGTAGAAGTAAAAGTAGTAAAAGCTTAACTCTGCCTCCGAGAGTTTTTCCTCCCGGTTTTCGGTACCAGGTAGCTTACCAGGTAGCTTACAGTCACACTATCTTGGGTTCAGATAAGCCAAAGCAATTCTAGAACTTCAGCAAATCGGTAAGGATCAAGAAAGGCTTGGAGAGGCCAGCTGGATACCTCTGGCACAGTTAGCACTGTGTTGATAATGGGGGGGGGGGTTGGCCCCCATACCAACTCCCCAAGGGACAGGGTAGTGACAAAATAAGAGAAAAACAATAGAAGAGGAAGCCCCCAAGAGGTGGGGGAGAGCAGAGGAGTCATTGCCTTCCTTGGTGCTAACCTTGAAACAGGCTGCATGACGTCGGGCCAGGAACTTAATCTCTCTGGTCCCTCACTGAGGATAACAGTACTACTTGCCTGAAGACAACAGATGGCTAGATGACCTTCTCACTGTCCCTTCCAGTGCTGGAATCCCTCTAATTCTTCCTGAACTTCAATCCGCTGCCCCTCACAGACCCTGTCTGTAGGTGTAGGGGGACCCAACTCCCATTTGTGTCCCTGCCAACTGGTCCCCAGGTGGAGAGCAGATAGCACAGAGGGCATGGGGTGAGACCTGGGAGTGGGATTCTGACAGTCTAAACCACCAGGGTGTGAGAATCCCATGTCTACCTTGGCCCTAGTACCCTGTGGACCACCTGAGAAAATGAAGGAGAGGTCAGGGGAGACAGGACAGGGAACATGAGTTGGAGTGCTTATTGGGATCCTCAAGTCCAGTCAGACCCTTGCAACAGGACTTTGGCCACACTGTGCGGTGAGCAGAGCTGCCCAAAGCAGGGGCTGCAGAATCCATTTGCAGTCTGGTCTGGCCAGTCTCCTCTGACAGAGGGAGTGCAGACCCTTTATCCATTCCCTCCATGCTGTCTACCCTGGCTTGCTTCCCAGGAAGCCATGGCTGGCCCAGGACCCTAGGAAACATTCTCTGCAGCTCCAAAGTGGCTCTTCATTCAGTAGAGAAAGTTAAGCTCTTGTTGTTTTTTTTTGTCTCTGAAGAGCTACAAGTACTACCACTGATTCCACCATACAAAGCACACCAGGGAAATGCGTGATATGCACGCAGTGCTGGTGTGCATCTGGCCCACGTCTCCTGGTGTGGATTTCTCAAGACAGGGCCCACCGTTAGGTGGGCTTGCAGCAGAAAGAAATCAGATGGTGTTGCTTCTGCCCCATTTTATAGGCCAAGAAGAAAGTACAAGAGGGGGTCAACAACACAACCCATAGCCAGCTCTTGTGGGCCCAAGAATTCTTAGCTTCTAGCAAGCTGCAGACCTTCTCAGCAAGGCCAGGCCCCGTCCCCTGAGCCCTCTGGAGCTGGGAGTGTGAGGCTTTGAGGAGGCTGATCACCCAAAATAGATGTGTTTTTTCACAACTTTTTTTTTTTTTTTTTTTTTAATGAGCATTGGCATCTCTTGCAGCATGGGGGAAAAAATAGCCTGAACTGTTAACAAATAAAGATTATAAAAAGCCCCAACTGTTCACCATGGGTTTCCATGTGGCTGGGGTGTTTGGTGGAGAGGGAGGTGTGCACCCAGAAGCCCCTGGTCCCTTCTCTCTGGCCCACTTTCCCCCTTCCACAGCAGTTCTGAGATTTCAGGGGTCATCATCACAACCTTCGGATGTGGTCCCCTGAGAGTGGGTGTTCTTGTGTTCTGCCCCGGGAGCCTTCTTAGTACCCGCACTTCCAACAAATGCAAGGAGGAAAATGCTGTTAAAGCCCCGGAACTGAGTTGGGAATGGAGTGTTCGTCCCTGCAGGGTACTCAGGTGTTGGCCTGGGTGACTCCTGAGGGGTCTTTGGCCCTGACCTTTAGCAGTCACTCTGTAGAGCTCTCTGTTCTCCACAAAGTCTGAGATTTGTCCAAGACCCACTTCTCCCACCTTTGTAAGCTCTGCTCTCTTTCCCACTCCTCTCCTCATTCCCTCTCCTTTCCCTTTTTGTTTCTTTCCCCTGTTCCTTTCTTTCCCTCTTTCTGCTTCCTGGGCTAAAGTTTCTATTAAAATAAATGCATGTGCCAGGCACAGCACACCTGTAATCCCAGTGACTCTGGAACAACTGTATTTCCAGGGACTCGGGAGGCTGAGGCAGGAGGATCACAAGTTCAAGGCCAGGCTCAGCACCTTAGCAAGGCCCTAAGCAACTTAGTGAGACCCTGTCTCAAAAAATAAAAAGAGCTGGAGATGTGGCTCAGTAGTTAAGACCCCCTGGATTCAATCCCTGGTACCAAACAAACAAATAAAATAAAATAAAATAAACCCAAGTGACTCTGGTTTAGTTGGCCTCCAAGATGAGCTATCTGGTGACCAGCAAGGAGACCAGGGAGCCTAATGGGCATTATTCAACCCTATGTGGTCCTCAAATGAATGGGGCAGGGGATGCTGGGTGGTGACAGTGATGAGGAACCAAAGGGACATCTGCACCATCTCTGGCCTTCTCAGGACCCCACACCTTCTCTCCAGCTCCAGCTGACCAGTTAGAAGCCAGTTCCACCCTTTTCTGCTACTCAAGGAAATCCCACTCCTTCCCAAGGTTGTGGATTTTAAATGGCTGAAAAGGGAGGAAGGAGGGAGGCGGGGAGGGGCAGGGATTCTGAGAGTCCGCTTTGACCTGTCACAGCCAGAGTGCTGCTTGGCAGGGCATGGTCATGCCGGGCTTACTGCCCCCACCCATAGGGGCAGGGTATGCAGTGAGATGAGAAAACAGAAGCAAGCCTCAGGGGGGCTGGTATGGGAGCCCAGGGACCTGGGGACCCAGGGTGTGGAGAAGGGGAAGGAACTGGTGCTGAAATGGAAGCTTTCCACGGAGCAAGTGGGATATGCCTCACATGACCTGGGTGCAGGTGCCTGGGCAGAGGGACAGGGGCACTGGATGCTGCTGGCTGCCCCTTAGAAACACAGCTCAGCGTTCCTCAGAGTCCACTGACTGCATGCCTCTGAGTTGTCTGAGGCTTATCACGTGACCTGCAATGTTCACAGCCAGTCGCCCAACCCTCCTCCCAACCTACCCTCTTCCTCCTCCTGCTTGGGTGCACACACAGGGAACTCTCTGGGAGCCCAAGTGGTAGGTGGAAATCCAGGGCTAGAAGCAGCCCCACTAAGAGCCCCAAATGGAGAATGTACTTCTGCCCTCACACCCAGCAGGGCCCCTCAGAGACCTTGGCTTGGGTCACTCCATTTTACAGATGCAGAACTGAGGACCAAGGAGCTGGGTGCTAGGAGGAATCAGAGCCAGAGGTTGAGTCCAGCTGTGCTGACCACAGGCCACCTCCCAGGCCTCAGAGGTTGGGGTAGAGGAAGCATAGAGGCACTAAGAGCCCTTCCAGGAGAAAGTAGTGTGACCAGCCTGTGCCACCAAGTCCCACCACCTAACCCGGCCATCCCTTTTCTTTGAAAACAATAAGGCTTTTGATCATTGATTTCTGTAGTTATTCTCTCTTTCTTTCATTTCATTTATCAAATGCATGTTAAGCTCCAACTAGTGCCAGCTGCTGTAGTAGATATGGTGAAGACTATAAAGTGTTACTGGTGCCACCAGTGTCATCAAGGAGCTTAAGTTTGATGATGATGATGATGATGATGTTAATTAATAACCTAATTTATTCAGTGCTTATTATGTGCCCAGTATCCTGCTACAACTATCACCCCATTGAAACTTCAAAAATAATCTTGTATGGAGAAAATATTATTATTATTGTCCCCATTTGGCAGAGAAAGCAATAGAAGCTCCCAGGGGTGCCCAGGTTGCAAAGCAGGCAGGTAACATGAGGAGTCCCACCAAACAGCAGGTTCAAGAGACCCCCGAGGGGACCAACCTCACAGCCTCCAGCCCCTTCCAGCCTCAGACCCAAATACGTTTTTAGTTCATATCAGAATAACTCTTTCTCTTACGGACAACAAAACTGAGGCCCAAAGCAGAAAACTACCCATATAAAGTCAAAGAGCAAGTTTGTAGTTGTGTGAGGCATGATTTTATCTCTGGGCTTCCGTTTTCTCCATGAATTGAAAGTTACTCCTTGAAAGTTTCATTGATCTCCCCCATTTTTGAAATTCTGACAGTGTGATGTTATCATATTTTCTGCCATCAGGGAGAGTCCACAGAATGTCAATGGCCAGAGGGGGACAGAAAGCAGAAGAGCAGGAATGGACAGACTGAGACTTGCCTCAGGACCTCCTCCAGGACACACCACCTCAAGGTGTGGCCAGGACCATCCTAGCCCGCAGGCTGCCAAGAGTGTGGGCATGTCTTCCTGCATCCAGGCAGGGGGCTATTAGCTGAGTGTACAGTGACCAGCCCAGGAACTGACTGGTCTTAACACTTGCAAATGAGGAAGTATGCCCTCCAGGTGAGGCACAAGGGACAAGATAGGAAACTCCTTTACTCTGAGCCTGGGGCCAAGATAACTGTCAACAATGAGCAGCAAGATCCTTAAATGGTCACTGCAGCTAGCACTTCCTAGACAGCCCAACACTTGGGCAAGATCTGTGCCCTTCTCTACCTTTGCCGATACCCAGCTCAACTTTCACCTCAGCCCCTTGTCTGAGTTATCCGTGCCTCACTGGGATACTCGCAGGCCCCGAGAAGCCTCAGTGGTAGCCCTGGTCCTTTCTAATGACAAAGGAGCCCCTTACCCAACTACTACTTTGCAGTAAAATGACATGAGTCTTAGAGTGGGGTGCAGGGTCTGGGTTACCCCAGAAGGTTTTCTTTCCTAGTGCAAGCCTGAAAGCTCCTAGTCAGGTAGGACTGGAAAGAAGAACAAAATCCAGGGTTGGGGCAAGAGAGGAAGAGAAAGAGGATCAGGGGTTCTGCTCAGTTTCTATTCGGATGACTAGATCCTACTGCCATTTACTCAGGGGACACTCAGCATGGGGGAAGGTGGTATAGAATATCTGGAAGGCTAGGCACTAGCAGCATAGGGGCTTCCCTGGAACAAGTCAGACGTAGGCAGAGCCCTTTAGAAGGGGAGGCGCAGGAGATAGACCGGCCATGTGTGCCAAGGCAGCTCCAACATTGTAAGCTGCTGCTGTACTCCTTCCTGGCCAGGGGGCCCTTTGATGGATAAGAATTTGGCGTGCTGGTGTGTGTGTGTGTGGGGGGGGGGTCATCTTCTTGACTCCCCACCCACCTCTCTTTCCATTCTGACTAGGTTCACAGGAGACAGTGGAACCCAATCCTGCACCCATACATGGCCATTGTAGACCCTCCCAGGGCAGGTAGAAGCCCTCGGGCCCCCTGCCACAGGAGGCTGCTGGGCCAGTCAGAGGGCTGCTGTCCCTTGATGGGTAAGACACTTGGCTCCTTTGCCCACCCACCCCTGCCCTGCTTTCACAAGCCACCTTTGAGAAGAGACAGATGTCAGAGAGCTTCAAGTAGTACCAAGTGCCCAAATGACCAGGGGGAAGACAGGTAGAGCAGCCATGGCCTGGAGAGTCCTCTCTTCCCCAGGTGCAGAGTAACCACCCAGGGGCTATAGACTTACCTGCTGTCTGCCCTCTGGGGTCCAGCTGTCTGTGTCACTCTTTCCTGTTCCGAGACAGTGTCCTGAGCCAGGTTGGTGGGAAGGGACATGTGAGGAAATGGCAGGCAAGTTTTAAGGCCAGATCCAGCCTGTGGGGGTTGGGGGGACCAGGTGAGTGCACTGCTTACTATACCCAGGGTGTGACCAGGAGGCGGAGGCTGGCCTCCTAATCATTTCCCTCCCCATCTCCAGGACCTTAGAGATTCCAGAGGTAAGCTACCTGTTCCTTCTTTGGACAGGTGAGCCTTCTGGGTGCCTGGCCCCGCCCCTGCCTCTTGGAGCACTGTTTTGTTTACCCTCAGGCTCCTCTTCTAATTCAGACCCTGGCCTGAACTCTGGGTCCAGTGACTCACAGGGCTTTGGGATTTCACTCACTGGCCTTTCTGAAGCACCTGAAGAGACGCTGGCTTGGAGCCAGGGAACAGCACTTTGTTTCAACCCCACCCATGATTCATTTTGGCTACCTGAGCTCCAGGCCATAGAAACTGGGGAGAGGGAAGGCATGGTGGAAAATGCAGGTCAGGGGTGGAAAGGCTTTGTTCCTGTGTTGCTCACCTGCTACACAGCAGGAAAGCTATGGGCGGGGAGTGGTCAGCCAGGAGTCACAGGAAGACAGAGTGGACTGGCCCCTGTGCATCTTAGAATGGATCTCTGGACTCAGTTCACCCTTTTGTGAGTCTTAGAAGTTTGAGGTCCCAGGTTTTTGAATGCTAAAAATGATCGCCTCCTACACACCTGACAGTCCTCCTGTGTCTCTCCAAATGGTTTGAGCTCTCTTAGCCACCCCACCACCATTTTTTTCTTTTTTTCTTTTTCTTTTTCTTTCTTCTTTTTTTTTTTTTTTGTAGTGGGGATTGAACCCACAGGTGCTGTACTACTGAACCACACCCCTACCCTTTTTTGTTCTTTATTTTGAAACAGGGTCTCACTGAGTTTCCTAGGCTAGCCTCGCACTTGTGATCCTCCTGCCTCAGCCTCCTGAGTAGACAGGATTACAGGGCGCCACTGTGTCCACTATCCCCTCATTTTGAATATGGCATGAGGGGTTGGCCCTGGTGGAATTATGGAGAATGGGAGGGGAAAGAACAGTGCCCTAGGCTGGGTATAAGGAGACCCAGAGTCACCCTCAGATTGCCATCACCCTGGCCTCTCCGACAGCCCTCGTCAGTGAGATGAGACAGGATTCCCAGCCCCCACAGTGCTCACCTCCACTGGGCCTCTCTGATGGTCACTTGAGTGGCTGGCAGAGTCCTGGTTTGGAGCCTCACCTCCACTCCTTGGGAAGGCCACTGCTTCTCCCATTCCCTGCCCACCTATCCTTGGTCTCCTACCTCCCCTGGCTTCCCAGCCCTGGGATGCCACAACCTGCCTGTATCCAGCCAGCACCTCTGTGGAGAAGAGCTCTGTGCTGAAGCCAGGCTGGCCTGTGGGTTCACTAGTGAGTGGGCCAGGGCCAGGGGACCCTGAATGGATTCTGGATCCCATGGTCCAGCTCCTAGGGTGTCAAGACAGACACGCTTGAAAGTCTGGTCAATCCTCTCCTTGCTGCTGGGCAGATCTGGCTGGGCACAGCTCTCTAGAGAGGCATGGCTTCAGCACCCCTGCCCTTCTCCGTCATAGCTACACTCAGGGATTTCCATAGCTTAGGAAGAGGCAAAGGAATAAGAGGTAGGGATAAAGAGAAGAGTCAGGGGCTGGGGTTGTGGCTCAGTGGTAGAGCACTCACCTAGCAAGCACGAGGCACTGGGTTCAATCCTCAGCACCACATAAAAAAACTAAAAACAAAATAAAGGTATGGTGTCCATCTACAACTAAAAATACTAAAAAAAAAAAAAAAAAAAGAAGAAGAAGAAGAAGAAGAAGAGAAGAAAATAGTCAGGGCCTCTGCTATGGTGTGAGTATAAATATTCATGATTCATTCAGAGTCCTAATTCCTCAACATGGCAGTTCTGAGCAGTGGGGCCTGGGGGAGGTGCTGGGGTCATGGGCTAAGCCTCCAGGAATGGATCAAAGATGCCTCAAGGGGGTGAGTAGGTTTCTGTCCTCTGCAAGAGCAGGTTGTTAAAAAGCAAGTTTACCCTTCAGGTTTTTTTCTCTTCCGTTCATGCTCATTTGCCTTTCTACTCTTCATCAAGAGTCAAAGCTACATGAGACCCTCAGCAGAAGCTGAGCAGATGCTAGAGCCAGCTCCAGAACTGTGAGCCAAAATAAACCTCCTTTCTTTATAAGTTACCCAGTCCCAGGTGTTCTGTTCCAGCAACAGGAAATGGACCAAGATAGTTTCCATACCCATACCAATGACTATAATAGGGACTCCCCCCCCAACACGCCAAAGTACCTTTAATAAGCAACAATATAAGATGATCACGTGGGTGCAAGAGTTTGGAATCCTAAGTCAGACTGTCTGGGTTCACAGGGACAGTGGCCCACTTACAGATTTTGCATATGCCTCCTGTGTCCCTTCATAGTTATTAACTTTTTTTCTACTGCTGAGGATTGAACCCAGAACCTTGTGCACACTAAACACAGAATCTGTCCCTGAGCTATGTCCCTCAGTCCCTTATTAATATTTTAAATCATAGAACATATGGTACATGAAGATGTTACATACCTCTAAGTTATAGAACATAATAAAGCTGGGTATGGTGGCCTGTAATCCCAGTAATTTAGGAGGCTGAGACAGAAGGATTGCAAATTCAAGGCCAGCATGGGCATCCTAACAAGACCCTGTTGCAAAATAAAATGTGAAAAAAAAAAAAAAAGAACTGAGGATATGGCTCAGTGGTAGAGCACCCCTGGATTCAATCCCCAGTACTGCAAATTAGTAATAATAATACCCAACATTTGTGAAGCCCTTATTTAATATACTCCATGGTGGAAGCTATAGATGTATAACTCCCCAATCCTACCTCTGACTTCTCCAACAGAGGAAACCCTTATTCTGTATTTTGAATTTGTCATTCCTCTGAGAATTTAAAATATTTTGTATCATATTGTGTGGGCATCCCTAATTAACATTCAGTTTAGGCTTGTTTGTTGTTAAATTTTAAGAAATTGTATCATACTATGTGTACTGCAACTTGTGGACTTGTTTTTTTCTCTCAGCTTAATGTTACTAAGATGAGCGCTTTGATGTGCCCTGCATTTTCATGGCAATATAGTGTTCCAGGCCATAGTGTAGTATTCTGCTGTCCAGCTGTTTGCTGTTATGCAAGCTGCTTCTTTGAATGTTCTTTTGCTTGTCTTCAAATTGATGTGTTCAAGCAGTTCTCCTTGGGTCAATGCCTGGAGCTGGAATTGCTGGGTTACCGAGCACATGCGTGCTCAACCACACAAGATAATGCTGAGCCCTTTTTCCAAGTGGGGATGACAGCGGCAGTTTACAAGAGCCCAGTTGCTCCACAGCCTCATGTGGTATTTCAGACATAAACTTTGGCCTCTCTGTTGGGTGCAGAATGACACCTCAGTTGTAAAGACTGTGATTCCCTGATGACTAACAAGGTCCGAGCAGATGTTCTCATACGTTTGGGTACACTTGTGTTTCTTCTTCTGCAAGATGCTCATTCATGCACTTTGCCCATTTTGGACACTGTTGTTTTCTTATCATTGGTGATTTATAGGAGTTATTTGTATTCTGTCTTTATTTATTTATTCATCTTTTTAGTTACATGTGTGACAAATGTTTTCTCCAGGAATGTGGCTTGTTTTATGACTTTATGGTGTCTTTTGATAGAAATCGATAGCTTTGCAGTTGAAGTTATCAAGTTTCCTTTCATGGTAATATTTTTTCTATCGTGATTAAGAAATTCTTTCTTATCTCAAAGTGCTAAAGTTTTCTATATTTTTTATCAGATATGTCAAATCTTGCTTTTTCATTTTAACTCTTTATTTCATCTGCAATTGGTTTTTACCAGTTGAAAAGAGTTTTGTTTTGTTTTGCCTATTTTCAAGATCTTTTTGTATGTGTGGTGATACTGGGAATTGATGAATTCATAAGTGCTAGACAAGTGCTCTACCACTGAGCTCACCCCAGCTCAAGGAAAAAAAAAAAAAAAAAACACTGTTTTTATTTAAAAAATACTTTTATGGGATGGAAGTGTAGCTCAATGGTAGAACACATGCTTAGCTGTACAGAGCCTTGGGTTCAATCTCCAGCACCAAAACTGAAATAAAATATAAACAATAAATAAAAATATGTTTGGCACTATAATTAACAAATGTTCACACATACAGAAAACTTGGAAAAAGTGAAAAAAACTTGCAACCACTAAAATTTTCATATGACACATTTATTTTATTTTATTTTATGTTTGGTATCAGGGATTGAACTCAGGGGCACTTGACCACTGAGCCACATCCCCAGCCCTATTTTGTATTTTATTTAGAGACAGGGTCTCCCTGAGTTGCTTAGGGCCTTGCTAAATTGCTGAGGCTTGCTTTGAACTCAGAATCCTCCTGCTTCAGCTTCCCAAGCTGCTGGGATTACAGGTGTGTGCCACCATACCCGGCTACATTTTTTTAAATGTATTTTTTTCTGATTGTACAAATTCATAACATAACATTCAGAAGATGAAAAAGTAAGAAAGAAAGGGGGAAAATGGTTGTTTCATGCTATCTGAAAGTTAAATGTTCCTCCTAACATTCTCACTGGTCATGCAAGAGCAGAGCTCTGTACTGATAAGATGATTCCAGATCATGGTCATCACCTCCACCTTGTAGCCACGTCCTTGGTCAGGAAGAAGTCCTGTCCATCCCCTGCAATAAATGTATCATGAGGGGAACCCTCCATGACACAGTAAAATTCCAAACAGGGCTGTTCAAATTCCAGAAAAAAGAAAATTATACTGTTGAATATTAATGGAACCATTCAAAGAAGCTAAAATTGGTTATTTAAATGACAGAAAGACATGCTTCTATTTTTTCTGCACACTAAAAAAAACGTTTTTTTTCCTTAAGGTAGAAAAGAAAAATACAGGTTAGACCCACCATCACCAAAACCAAGTATTTCCCTTACATTTTACTCATGCCGTACGGTTATGGGCCAGGCTATATGGGCAATGACCAAACAAACAGACTCCATTTTGCCCCAAGACTCTGTGCCATGTAAGAAATGCTTCTCCCACGGGAACACCCGCCTCTGTACCCATCAGCAGTTGCTTAGCATAGCATATTGGCAACACAAAATGGCAATTCTTATATAATGTATAATTGTTCTCTTTTTGGTTCCCATTTTTCTTGGACAATGTACTCTGTCAGAGAATGACGGTCTAGTAACCATTCTTTAACTTGTACTCAACGAGGGACGTTTTGACCCAATCCTCCTTCTGCGTATGATTTTTTATCTCATGATTTTTGTTTGTGGTTTTGGACTATAAAGGTGTACTGGAACCCTTGGAGGGGGTCAAAGGGTATAGACTTGCAGCCTGCCCCTTGACCCACCAGCTGGTGAATAAAGATGACTCCATCTTCTGCTTTAAGACTGAGTTGGTGATTTATTACAATCTCACCATAACATTACTATGGCTAACCTGCCAAACTCAGTCTTGCCTCCCCGCCTCCCTTTTTATCTAGACCATTTGAATTGTGTTCTGCTGGGCTAGTGTAAAGGCAGTCTGCGCACAGTAGTTACTTGTCTCTATCCTGTGTGGCAAGTGGAGCTCACTGGTCGCCTCCCCACTATGTCTAAACAGACATCTTGCAGTCAAGGCAAGGCCTGTGCCAAGGGATTGCATTTACACAGAAGCTAAAGTGGAACTTGTTGGGGAGTTCCATCTTGGTCCCTGCTAGTGTCTGAGCGCAAACCCCCCATTCATATATTGATGTAATCTGCAATGTGGTGGTCGTTAAGAAAGGTGGAGCTTACGGGCTGGGATTGTGGCTCAGCGGTAGAGCGCTCGCCTAGCACGCGGGCGTCCCGGGTTCGATCCTCAGCACCACGTACAAATAAAACGCATTGTGTACAACTAAAAGCAAATAAATAAAAATTTAAAAAAAAAAAAAAAGGTGGAGCTTGTGAGAGGCGATGAGGTCATGAGGGCTCCACCCCGATCCATGGGATTAATGCCCTTATAATAGAAGCTCAAAAGAGTTTGCCCCTTCCTCCACGTGGGGACACAGCAAAAAGGTGCCATCTATGAAGAGCAGGCCCTGATCAGACACCCAATCTGCTGCTGCCTTGATCTTGGACTTTGCAGCCTTCAGGACTGTGAACAACACATTTCTGTTGTTAGTAAGTGACCCAGTCTAAGGGATGTCCCAGCAGCTTGGATGGACTAGGACAGAATGCAAGAAAGACTTGAGAAGGCGGTGCGTGGAGAGGGGCAGTGGGTGGGCAGTGGGTGGCCAGGAGGTGGTAGAGCAGAGCCCTCCAACAGCAGGTGGAAAGCCCAGGAGAATGCGAGGGGGGGGTTCCAAACAGCCACCGCCCTCTTGCCCAGGGCCTTCCTTGGCCAGCACGAAGGTAGAGGTGACAGCACTGGCCAGTGATCTCTGAGTCTTCCTGCACTCAGGTTGGGTGGGATGGTGGGAGGACAGAGCCAGGGATCCTCAGTAGTGGTGGAGGGTTCTCTCTTCTGGGCCACTGGTCCCAGCGCTCACCCTCTCCAGCCATGGTCACCACCGTTTATACAGAGGGGGTTTTGAGCTCACAGTGGGGCGTCCTGGGGCTGGGGGGAGGTGAGAGGAGCGGACAGGGGGCTGTGGCACCTGAGCAGAAAGTGGTACTGCTATGGGGCCCGGGCTGCAGCAGTGAGGCTCAGGCCCCTGCAGTTGGGCTCAGCTGCCTGGGCTCGGGGCCAAGCTGAGGCCCCGCATGCTCCTGAGACAGCCGAGCTCTCTGCAAGAGTTTGCCAGCCTGGAGTGGCCTGTTGCTCATTTTGCAGCCCTGGAGGGCCTCAGAGCTGCAGCAGAGGCAGGCAGGAGGAGGAAGGGTAAGCAGATCTACCTGCCTCTGTCCCCTTTCAGCCTCGCCTCCCCACTGAAGCCCTCCCAAAGGAGCCTGCAGTGGCCTCAACTCACTGCAAATTCCCTGCAGGGACCTGGTGGCTCATTCAAATGACTCTGATTGGCAAAAGACTCAGCTTTGAAAACCAGCCTAGTTGGAACAGTCTCCAGGGGCCTGCCCTAGTGAGAGCCAGTCTCAGGGCTCTGCAGAAGCAAAGAAGGGCGGAGCCGGAGGTTGCTCACTGCCGCTCTGGAGGGTCATACTCTGGGGACAGGCTAAAGGCAGCTCCCCAGGGTTTCCTGAGCTCTCATTCTTTGAGACGGTGACAAAATTCAGCCTAGGTTTGAAAATAGCTGTCACCGTAACCACAGCGAAGGAGCCATTTCACTTCTGTCATTGGTGGCCTCACCTCCAGTCAGTATTTACTGGACTAGCTGTGGTGGGCACGGCGCCAGCCAGCACTGACAGTCGCTTCTCTGTAGGAAATGCGATTGCAAGAAAGAAACACAATCCCACAAGCAGACCTTCATGTACAGTGAAGTCAAATTCTGGAAAATACTTTTATAAATCTCGTGAAAAATCAGCAGGAGGTTTTCGACGGGAAAAGTTGTGGACAAATTCTTTGGCTTTAATCTCTATCAACAGATAACATGTCACACTGGAAAGAAGGTGGCACAGAGCAAGTCCCTGTTTCCTTTTGATTGGCCTTGGCGAAAAGAGAAAGTTAAATATAGGAAATTTGAGCAAACTGAAAAAATATTGTTTTTGGGTCACAGCTCAGGGGCTGGGTGCAATTAATATAATCCAGTTGAAACACAGAGTTATAATTTGGGATTTCTAAAGTATTTGGGACACCACACAAAGCTGGTAGATTAGATGCCTTGGAATTTAGAGCTCTCGTTTTAAATATCCACACAGTTTGTTTTGTAAAAAAACTTGGTATCGGATGTTAGTTGAAAATTTCCCTTTGAAGATAGCTAGGATAACAATCAAAATTGTCCTGATGAAATGAACTGGCTCTTCTGGTTTTCCAAATTTTTAAGGAATTAGATTTAATGGATTATTTTTTCTCTCCACACTGGTAAGATAAACATACAAGTTGTTCACTGTTTGTCTTCATAAATGTTTTAATGTGATAATTTGAGCATTTAAAAATTGAAGAATTTTAACTTATTTATAAATTATTTTTAGCAAATAAAAATAGGCAAAGAACATGTGGATATAATTCAGTTAAAAGGCAATTAATGTGGAAATATTTTAAAATGGTTTTATCTCAGTAATAAAAGAGTGAAGATTAGATTAAGTTTAACCTATTGAATCAGTAAGAACCTGGGGGCTTTTGGGTTGTTTTTCTGTTTTAGTTTTTGGTGATGCTGGAGATTGAACCCAGGGCCTCACACATGCCAAGTAAGACTTTTCTTAAATAATAATACTCTGTTCCCTGCTTGGTAGGAACATAAATTAGTACAACATATCTGGAAAACAGATGACATGAGGGAGTCTACTCAGAACCCCAGAGTTGGTGTAAAGCCTTTCATTTTAACCATTTCATGAGCCAACTACTTCTTTTGTTCACTCCTACATGCACACAAATAACCATTTTCTTCTGTTACTGTGACTCTCGTCAGTTTAATTCACAGGCCCCAGAAACTGAACATAACAGGGTTGAGAATGATTTTCCCCCTCCCCTTCATATATATAAAGAGGCTTTTAAAAATTCCTATACCTTGACCCAAGAGAATTCTAACCACAAAATCCAAGGAAATAATCAGAAGTCAAGAAAAGATTTACATATAGGATAGTCACAACACTAGTGATATTGGGGGGAAATGAAGAAAAGAGTAAACTGCCCTACTGTAGGGAAAGCTTTAACTAAATGTCCGTAAGACAGCCTGGATGTAGCACTCCTGCGTGCTGGTGCATGAACATGCAGGATAGGATTACTTATCAGGATGATCTCAACTATTAAAGGAAAATTCATGCACGAGAAAAAGGATAGAAAGACATTGCAAAATGGAAATTGGCATTACTTCTAGATGGTGAAGTACAGAAAATATTTTTCGTCTTTTTGTATTTTTTTATATTTTCAAATTTTTATAATAAATATGTAAAAACTTTAGATTGATGGAGGAAGAGAAGCACAAAGCTGCTTATTTATTATTATTAACCAAAATAATAAACACATTAGTTACTTGGGAAAGAAAGAGGGAAGGATAGAAGAGAGGGGAAAATGTCTGCCAGGCTTTTCTTTCTGTTATAAAAATGTCTTGAAAGCCACAGATTTAGGTGGATTTTTTCCTTAAGGTACAAACAGTACTTTAATTGTTTTATTGCATCCCAAAGGTCAGTGATAAAAGAAAAGGTAATATAAACAAGGTAAAGCACAAAGTTGCAACTTGATGTTTAGTGATTTGGTTCCTAAAAGACTCTAATATAAAGTCAAGATACACACATAGGATCGTGCCCTGCTTGATGACAGGTACTACCTGCTGAGAACCGCTTCATCAGGGGATTTCCTGGGTGTGGACTTGCACACACCTAGCTGGCACGGCCTACCTCATGCCCAGGTGTATGGGAGGCACATAGGGCAGAGCCTACTGGTCCTATGGCCATGACTAACCGGCTTACATCAAGCACAAGAGAAAATGGCAATCAAGAGACCTGGTAAACACCGGAGGGACACTCTCAAATCTCAATAAAAGTAGCAAGTACGTAAACATAATTGTTTATTATTATCATCAAGTGTTATGTGCCAAACATACCTGCATGTCATACGTGGTCAGTTTGTTCACACCAGCGTCACAAACACACAAGCAACTTGTTGCTCTGTAGTGTTCTGCTGGTGTCACTAGGAGATAGGGAATTTTTTTTTTTTTTTTTTTTTTTGTACTGAAGATTGAATCCTGGGGTGTTTTACTACTGAGCTACCTCCCTACCCCCTTTTATTTGCTTAGGGCCTTACCAAGTTGCTGAGGCTGGCCTTGAACTTGCAACCCTCCTCCCTTGACCTCCTGAGTGACTGGGATTACCAGCATGCACCATTGTATCCCACGGGGATTGTTCAACTCCATTGTCATCCTAGGGAACCACTGTTATACATGTGGCCTGTCCTTAACCGCAATGTTTTATGGTATGTGACTCTGTGTGTGTGTATGCACATATTGTGGCAAAACATAAGATAAAGGAATTTATGCAATGAATTTCTTGTTGTAAATAACTTTTAAATATACTTTTCAGTCGGGTATAGTGGCATACACCTGTAATTCCAGAGGCTTGGGAGGCTGAGGCAGGAGGATTGCAAGTTGAAGGCCAGTCATAGCAATTTAGTGGGGCCCTAAGCAACTTAGCGAGATCCTGTCTCAAAATAAAGAAATAAATAAAAAGGGCTGGGATGTGGCTCAGTGGTTAAGCACCCCCTGGGTTCAACCCCTGGTACAAAAAGAAAAAAAAAAGAAAAAAGAAAACTTCAAAGATAAGAAAACAACAGGAAATTAAGTAAAAAAGATCTTCCATGATTTCAACATCAGAATGCCAATTATTTTCAGTTCTTCTATTCTCCCAAGTAGAAGTACTTATTGCCTGGGGATCTGTCATTGAAGCAGAATGTCCTGGGAGATAGCTGCTCTCAGATTGTGGGAATCCCTGGCTTGTCTTTAACACGCTGCCTAAGGCAGCCTCATAATTTTAGCCTAAAGAGAGAGGATGGGCAGGTGTGGTGGTGCAGGCCTATATTCCAGAAACTGGAGAGGCCGAGGCAGGAAGATTGCTAGTTCAAGGCCCTAAGGAATTGAGCAAGACTGTGACTCAAAATTTAAAAAAAAAATAAAAAGAACTGGGGATATGGCTCAGTGGTTAAGCACCCCTGGGTTCAATCCCCAGTACCAAAATAAAAGATTATAGTGCAGTGGCACATGCCTATAATCCCAGCAACTTGGGAAGCTGAGGCAGGAGCATTCCAAGTTTGAGAACAGCATCTGCAATTGAGAGAGACTCTGTCTCAAAATAGATATGACTAGAACATCTCTGGGTTCAATTCCCAGTGCCAATAAATAAATAATTAAATACTTAATAGAAAGGATCAAATGACTTTGACCCTGACAGAATGGCCCTCCTCTCCTGGTCCTGGTGGTCTTTGATAAGCAATAATGGTGACTGGGTGCAGACAGAAGGGAAGGGGCCATCCAGCAGGAAAGACAGTTGGATTTCCAGCCTCCTCAAGCTTGGTGCACCTTTTGAGCTTCAATAAGAGGGTGCCATTGTCCCGTCTTGTCCTCAGAGGGTCCATCCAAGACACAGTGGTGGGTTCCTGAAACTGCAGATAACACAGAACCCTAGGGACACTGTGGTTTTTCTCCCTCCTACACACACACACACACACACACACACTCACCTATGATGAAGTTAAATTTATAAATTGCACAAAGTAAGTGATAACAACAACTGACAATAAAATAGAACAACTTTAACATCAAACTGTAATTAAAAGTTGCACTTTGGAGCCGGGTGCAGTGGCGCACACCTGTAATCCCAGCACTTGGGAGGCTGAGGCAGGAGGATCGCAAGTTCGAAGCCAGCCTCAGCAATGGTGAGGCACTTAGCAACTCAGTGAGACCCTGTCTCTAATAAAATACAAAAATGGGCTGGGGATGTGGCCCAGTGGTCGAGGGCCCCTGAGTTCAATCCCTGGTACAAAAAAAAAAAAAGTTGCACTTTGGGACCATTATCACCTAAAATAGAGGGGGAAGAAAAGTCTACCTGTTAAATAAGATGGCCACTAAGTGACTGGTGGGTAGGCAGACCCAGGATCTGAGGATACGTGCTCTGGGCAATTCAGAGCAGGATGGTGAGGGATTTCATTGTGCTACTCAGAACAGAGCATGGTTTAAAATTCGTGAATTGCTTATTATTTTCCATTTAATAGTTTTGGAGTGCAGTTGACTCAGGATAATTGAGACCACAGAAAGCAAAACTGTGGATAAGGGGGACTACTGTACTCTTCAAGCATCCCACATCCCCTCTGTGATGCACTTTGCCTCTACCCATCTTCTCTCCAAACTCAGGTTTGCACCCTCAAGGCCAAGCTCATGTTCTAGCGTGTTATATCTCCTCTCACTTCTGCATTTGGCTCCCTTCCCCTTGTCCCCTCTCCTCAGCCACCTCAATCACCAGCACTTGCATCATAGGGAACTCACACCATGCACCAAGGCCCAGGGAGTCACCTCTCCACTTCCTGGGTGCTTCCAGCCAGCCCTGGTGGAGTCAGGCGGTGGCTTTGGTATCCACGGCCAACTCAGCATCTCAACGGGAGCCAGCAGTAAAGCCATCGTTTTGTATTCTCTGGCAGCTCTAAGGAAATGTGACTTGAGCATCTCCCCGCTGGCTAGAGAAGTCCTTGTTCTGCTCTTTTAAAGTAGAAATAGTGTGGGACAGATGGAAGGGCCTGGCCAGCGGCTGCAGCGTCCTTGGAGACAGGGTTGACTTGGGGGTCAAGGGCACATGCAGTTCTGCTGGGATTTTTGAATGTGGTGCTCAAGGGTGACGACAGTTTTGGAGACATGGCTTGACTCTCAGGGGAGAAGAAGCTCCAGAGATGTAGGTTTTGGGGTCAGCAGACTAGGGGCAGACACTGGGACTCTGCCAAGGGATGTCTACGTGTAGGGGGACAAGGGGAAGAGGGCCAGAATCGCAGTTGAAGAGGGGCCCGGGGCACCTGGTAAGAGAATCATTTATCTTGCCACTGTGTCCACAGGCCCTCAAAGTAGTGGGGCTCTGAGTAGTACCTCCTTTCGCACCCTACCTGGGCCAGGTGGCTGCCAGCAGCCCTTTCTCTCCCCCTGCTGGTCATGTGGTTTAATTATGAACTCAGGAAAGGGGATTCCCAGGGGAGGGGCTGAATGTCTGATTAAAACTCTACTAACTGCATTTCACAGGCCTAGACCTCAGTCTGGCTTGGCTTTGTAGCTTCTAGTCCTCCAGGGGACCTAAACCTCTCCCTGACCTGTGCTGCTATGACACTCAGGTATTATCTTTTAGCAGGGCCTCAGGGGGAGGAAGATTAGGATTGCAAAATGGGGGTAGTGAAAGGGAGGCGGCCCACACCTGGGGCTTTCTGTTGTCCTTTGATGCTCTGGGGACAGAGCCCTGGGCCACTGAGTCCCAGCTCTGGAGCTCCAGAGCTTCATAACTTGGCTTGTCTGGCCACCTCACCCTTGACACTAAAAAAGGCACAAAGAGCCAGCAGGCCACCCTGCACCCGCACCTCGCCTCTGCCGTGTGACTGTGCTTAATATAGGTCAAATGAAAACAGCTCCCAAAATAGACCTTCTCTGAGAGGCAGCTGCAGTTGTGAAATGCTCCACAGAAAGGGAAAAGGTGTGGGTGCCGGGGGCCTAGTTCTCCTCAGGTGTTATGTAACTGGGACTTGGGAATTGGGGCCAAACATCTGCTGAAAAAAGAAAGTTGGTCCCTGCCCCTTCTGTGGCCTTTCCCTGTCCGCCCCCCACCCCCCCACCTTACATGGCCAGGAAGGAGCTGGCTCCCTTCTGGAGGCAAGGTCACCCCTCAGAGCATCCCTCCGGGGAGCCTGTCATGCATGCCTAAGTGGTCACGTGACTCCCACCAAAGCTGGCCGGGAGCCCCAGGAAGAGTCAGGTGACTCCCTGGAAGGGTTGGTGCCTGGGGTGGGTTTCATCTGACCCAAGTGATGGGGGGCGTGGGAGGGGAGGAGAGAGGGGACAGGATTGCCAGCAGGAAGAGGCTGCTGCTCCTGCCTGCAGGGCCTCAGGAAGCGCCATGGAGGAGGGGCTGCCCCTACGGCTCCCCAGAGCAGCCTCTTCCTTGGACTTCTTTATCTTTGCTACAATTCAGAGAGCTGCCTCCCTCCTGGAGCTCATGTCTCCTTCTCTCAGTGGTCATTTCACGGGGGCTGCCACAGGCCACACCCCATGCAGGGAAGGTGGACATGGGGTGGGGGGTGGAAGCCCTGGGAGGTGGACACAGTCTTGGGGGTGGGTACCTGATCAAGACAACCTTACTGAAGAAGTGACATAGGAGAATAGACAGGAAGGTAGAATAGGAGCCAGCTGGGTCAGGGGAGGGGAGCGAGGGCTGCAGATAGTCCAAACCAAGAGAGAAGCACATGCAAAGGTCCAGAGGCCAGACGGAGAGCACGCAAGCCTCCATGAAAAAACTGCAACATTGCAGAACGGCTTGTGGGCAGATTCAAAAAGGCAGGACCAGGGTCAAGGCTGATAGGGAAAACAGATGGCGCGTCCCTAAGGGCCTTGCAAAGCCGCGCGTGCACTTCAACCCGACACTGTCTGTTGGGAACCGCTGAGCTGGGAGGTCTCAAAGCACAGGCAGCCAGATCAGGGTAGAAAAGCACATTTCCACCCCTTCCCTCAAATCTGGGCATGGGGTCCCACAATCTGTGCTTCCACCAGCCCCTCCAGGTGGCTCAGATGCATGCTCACTTTTGAGAACTGATGAGCAAAAGGCTTTGAGGCAGGCGAAGCTGTGGTCTGCTTACAAGGACCTCCGTGGTTGCTGGGCAGGAAATGGTTTGCAGGTGAGGAAGACTGGAAGCCCAGCAGAAGAAAAGCCTCGGAGCGCCTAACACCCAGGGGAGGGGTGGGCCAGGGTCTGGGCCCAGGGTACTGGGTGGAACCTTGGCGTCAAGTACACAGAAGAAGAGCAGACTCGCAGAAGGAGACGGAACCATTTGTGACACGTGGGTTCCAGTGCAAGGTGCCTGAGAAAGAGCCCAGGAGGTAACTGGTCAAGCAGGGCAGGGGCTTAGGTCACGGCCATAAAGCGTGTGGCTGAAGCGAATGAAGAGCTGAGGCTATCCTGCCAGGGAGTGAGAAGACAAGAAGGCAGTGAGAGAAACCTGAGGGACAACGACATTTAAAGGATGGTCTGCACATGAGAGGAGGGAATAGACAGAGAGGTGGCAGGAAAACCAGAAAAGCATAGGGTCAGCCCAATGAGGGAACGTGCCGAAAGGAGAGTAATGGGCAGTGTCACCTGCTTGCAGAAGGTACAGCAGGTGGGCAGTGAAATTGTTGCAGGGACAGACGAGGCAAGGCACTAAAGATAGCAGGAAACAGTTTTATTTGGCTGCAGCCAGGTTCAGAGGGCACAGCTCTCGCTGTAATCAATTAATCCCCTAAACCCCGAGTTCAGGTAGTTTCAGAACTTTATACTCAGCATGTAAGGGGAGGGGTTCACAAGTTCACAGTCTGCAGAAGTTCACATAAAAGCAGCTTTTTCTTTCACTGTCCTGGGCAAGTTAACCCTTCTAGGACAACTCCTGAGAAGGGGAGAGCTTCTTCTCCCCTTTCTTTCTCCCCCCTGCCAGCTGTTACTATAGAGCCCAACTGGTAACTTCTCTTATCTTAGAAATGTAGACGTCTCCGTGAAGCTCCAGCTCAAGGCCAGAGGCCTTGTTAAAGGATCTGTCTTTTTATTATCACATTTTGCATTCGTAAACACACTTTTACAAGCTAATATACTAGATAAAAGTTTGTTGAAAAACTAGTAAGGGGGCGTTCAGCACCTAGAGTGCTAATTTCTTCCAGGCCAGGGGCCAAGTAATAGGGCAACAGGAACACAGGAAGTTCAACTACATTGAACTCTTTCGTAGAGACTCTTTTGCTGATAGTCCTAAAATCAATTATGGTGAAGATTTCTGGAAAAGCTTAGTTAAGGTTTTCTGTGGAGGAGGGGTGCCACTACAAAATGTGTCCCTTGCACTGAGATGCCAACAAACAAGGTGGTGTTGGCTTTGACCCAAGAAGGTGTAGAAGTCCTCTCAGAAACAAGGAGACTGGGGGAACTGGGGTTGTGGCTCAGCGGCAGAGCGCTCGCCTCGCACGTGCGCGGCCCGGGTTCGATCCTCAGCACCACTTAAACATAAAATACATTGCATTGTGTACAACTAAAATAAATAAATAAATATTTAAAAAAAAAAAGAAACAAGGAGACTGGGAGCAGAGGTTTCTCCTCCAAGAGGTTTGTCTGGGAAGAAAAGGAGAGAGATGGAACTGTGGTTGGTGGGATTGTGGGGGGCATGAGAGTGTCTTATGTTGGTTCCCCGGGAAATGGAGGCTGGGATGGGGGCTCACAGGCAGGAGATTTGTAGGGAGCAGGATGGGGAGGGGAAAGAATGGTGGAGACAAAGGAGTCGGGTGTTGGGTGTGACATGGGGAGAACAGAGGCCTCTTCAGAGCTCTGCCACAGACAGGGCAAAGGGTCTGGTCTGCACCCTAGGTATGGACCATGCCTTTATGCCACCTGTATGTTCTAATGCTTTGACATCAGGGGGTCCTTGGGGATCCTCCTGAGCTAGCTAGAGGTAGCAATGAGCCCTCTGTCAGCACAGCTTGCACATTGAAAGCATCCAATTCAAAATCCATGCCTTCCAGTGACACCCTTTATTGGACTCAGGCCACTATTAACCTGCCTTAATCATCACAGAGTCAGATACCAGACCACGAGGGAGAGTCTTCCACCTCCAAAAGCCCTTTGAAATCATTCACATTAAGCCAATTTCCCTGCTTTACCTTGGTTTCCAGCGGTAATCTAACAAAGGTTCTCAGCTGACCCTCCGGCTTCTCCACGTGGTCTTGCGTAGCACGTCTTCCCAACCTCATACTCTCTTTTTGTTTCTGAGGATTGAACCAGGACCTCATACCTACTACGCATGCACTCTACTCTGAGCTACACTCCCTGATGCCTCCTGTTGCTAAGGATTGCAAATATAAAAAGTCTTTCATGACAGTCATTTCTGTCTATGTGTCTTACCATGCCAGATTGAAATAAATCCCAACAACTCTTAAAATATCCTATCAAAGCCGGGCGCGGTGGCACAAGCCTGTAATCCCAGCACTTTGGGAGGCTGAGGCAGGAGGATCGCGAGTTCAAAGCCAGCCTCAGCAATGGCGAGGCACTTAGCAACTCAGTGAGACCCTGTCTCTAAATAAAATACAAAAAAGGGCTGGGGATGTGACCCAGAGGACGAGTGCCCCTGAGTTCAATCCCTGGTACCACAAAAAAATATATATATATATATATCCTATCATGGCTGGGTGCAGTGGCACATGCCTGTGATCCCAGCAGCTCAGGAGGCTGAGGCAAGAGGATCAAAAGTTCAAAGCCAGCCTCAGCAACTTAGTGAGGCCCTAAGCAACTTAGTGAGATTCTGTCTCAAAATAAAGAAATAAAAAAGGGCTGGGGATGTAGCTCAGTGGTTAAGCACTCCTAAGTTCAATCCTGGTACCAAAAAAAGAAACCCCAAAACCCTATGTTATG
This sequence comes from Tamias sibiricus, assembly GCA_025594165.1. Lineage (NCBI taxonomy): Eukaryota > Metazoa > Chordata > Mammalia > Rodentia > Sciuridae > Tamias > Tamias sibiricus. Next base: position 22,246,856 of record CM046661.1, read on the forward strand.
ATTCAGATGTTTCCCAAAAGCTTACATGAGAGACAATGCAAGAAGGTTTGAAGGAGAAATGATTGGGTTATAACCTTAACCTAATCAGTCAGTGAATTAATCCCTGAGGGGATTAACTGAGTGGTAACTAGAGGTAGGTGGGGTGTGGCTAGAGGAAGTGGTTCATTGGGGGCATGGCTATGGGGTATATATTTTGTAGCTGGAGAGTGGAGTCTCTCCCTGCCTTCTGATCATCATGTGAGCTGCTTCCCTCTGCCACACTCTTCCTCCGTGATATTCAGCCTCACCTTGAGCCTCTAGGAATAGTCTATTGTCTATGGATCAAGGCCTCTGAAACTATGAACCCCTACACAAACTTTTCCTAGTCTACAATTGTGCCAGTTGGATCTTTTACACCCTGTCACAAACCAGCCATGGGATGTGGCCTGCCCTGGAGAATAGGTGTCACCTTAAACAAGGATGCTGCCACTGGCAACCCCCAGGGGGCCTAATTTGTGATCTGTCAGCAACCACTGCTGCTGGTGCTGCAGGCACTAGTAGCCTTGTCCAGAAGGGCATGTCTGGGTGGGCATCGTGGCCTCCAGTGTAGAAAGAGCTTTTAAAGATGGAAGAAGCTTAGTGAAGTGCTGATAGGAGGAAGCAAGTGAAAGCAAATGAAAGGGAGGGATTAAAGACACACAAGAGAAAGGAACAACTGGCTGAGTGTGGATGGGAGGGAGAGGCCTGAAGCTTAGGAAGAGGGAAGAGCCTTGGGCTCAGGGAAGCAGGGCTTTTCCCTGACACTGGGAAAAAGGTGGAGGATTTCAGGTAGCTCTTGATGACAGCTTCCATTTTTTTTTCTTCTGTAAAATAGAAAGGACTAGAAAACTGGGAATGGAACCACCATTTGACCCAGCTATCCCACTCTTTGGTTTATACCCAAAGGACTTAAAATCAGCATACTGTAGTGACACAGCCACATCAATGTTTATAGCAGCTCAATTCACAATACCTGGTCTATGGAACCAACCTAGGTGTCCCTCAATAGATAAATGGATAAAGAAAATGTGGTATAGATACTCAATGGAATATTACTCAGCTTTAAAGAAGGGTGAAATTATGGCATTTGCCAATAAATGGTTGGAGTATATCATGCTAAGCGAAATAAGCCAATCCCACAAAACCAAAGGCTGAATGTTTTCTCTAATATGTGGATGCTAATTCACAATAAGGCAGAGGGCACTAGGGAAAAATAGCATTAACTTAGATTAGGTAGAGGGAAGTGAAGGGAGGGGAGGGAGGGTATGTGGGGATGGGAAAGATAGTGGAATTAAACAGAGATTATTACTGTATGTATACATGTGACTACATGGCCAATATGATTCTACAACATGTTCACTTAGAAAAATGAGAAATTATATCCCATCATGTATGATATATCCCAGTGCATAAATGCATTCAAGAGGCTGAGGTAGGAGGATGGCTAGTTCAAAGCCAGCCTCAGCAATTTAGTGAGGACCTAAGCAACTCAGCACAGCAAGACCTTGTCTCTAAATAAAATATAAAAAAAAAGGCAGGGGATATGGCTCAGTGGTTAAGTGCCCCTGGGTTCAATCCCTGGCACCCAAACAAACAAACAAACAAAAAAGATAAGGAGGTTTATTGAAGGTGGGAAGGTTGGTAAACAAGGGTGAATGGGAGAGAGTAAGAAAGCACTAGAAAATAATAAATGACATTGTGCAACAGTGAGGGCCCAGCAGAAGATAAAGACTGTCACATTCTAGTGGCGACTATCTGTGGCATTGTATGTTTTCTCAGCAGAGTAGGGACCGACAAGCCTGGAAGTTGTACTTCCCCGGAGACAGAGTTCTGTCAGACAACTGGGACAAAGGTAAAAGACAGTGCAGGGCCATGGGTTGAAATTACAGATTGAGGAGTCTGGACTGGGAGGAAGGGGATGATAAGAAGAGAAAACAGCTCAGGACTGTTGAATTCGATGGGGTCGAGAAACAGTTATGGTAGGAAGAAGTGAATGGATGGGGAGGTGGAAGGAGGGGCTGGAAAGTCACGGGAGATTGCAGATTGCAGAGGTGGAGTGGTTTGGGGAGACCAAAGCACTAGGTGTGTCCTGAGAGGGGACAGGGAAGATCCATGGAGGTACAGCACTCAGGGAGAGACATAAGAACTGGGAATCCATGGGTTGGACAGCTCAGGCTTGTGGGTGCTGAGTTCAGTAGAGGAAGCTGGGACCTGAGTAGAACTGGGTTCCAGAGTCATCAGGGAATGAAGAGGTGGCACGAGGAGGGCAACAGATGGCATTGAGAGAGAGGCATTGAGAGCAGCATGTCCCAGGGGCTGGAAGAAGGACCTTAGAAGTCAACTACTTTCCCAACTACTCTTCCTTGTTTGTATGTCACTTATTTAAGTCCTGAGCTGGTCTGCCTTGTCTCATGGCCATTACCTTGTGTTATAAGGTCTGTAAGATAGGAATTGTGATTCTTCTTGAAAAGGAATTTTAGAACAAAAGGAGCTTGAGCATCCATAATGTAATTTTACCTATTTGAATAGAATTTGCAAATAAATACAGCTGAGCTGGGGATGTCAAGTCCCATGAAAGACATTGTGTCCACATAGAGATTCCACCACGCCTCCTCTTTCTTCTTTACAACTTATACCTTTTGCTCTCCTTTATCCCAGACTATTTATTTAATGTTTTTTTTAAAAAATATATTTACTTTATTTACTTTTATGTGGTACTGAGGATTGAACCCAGTGCCTCACATAGGCAAGGCAAGCACTCTACCTCTGAGCTATAACCCCAGCCCCTAATGTCTTTTATTTGTGATAGCAAAGCATGTGTATTTTAGAAAATTTTGAAAGAAAGAAAAGAATGAAGAAGAAAACACAAGCTCCCTGTTTCTCCAAAATAACCATTCAGAGCTCTACCACCCCAAAGCAACCCCTACAAATATATTGACAATTTTTTTCAGGCTTCTAATTTCATCTTCTTAAGACCATAACCTATATAATGTTTGGATTTGGGGGAAATAATATGTTATCGGACAGGTCTGGAGGCTGGAAATCTAAGATCCATTTGTAGATAGGTTGGGCTTCCGCCGAGGACCCTTTCCTTGGCTTCACTTAGCCAGTCTTCTCACTGGTGTCTGCACAAGGTCACTGCTCTGTGCAGACCCCTCTGGTGTCCCTGATTTTGAGAATTCTTATTTTATTTTTATAACATTTTAAAATTAACTTCAACAAATACATAAATGAATTTTTATATAAAAATTAACAATACTGAAATTTTCAGCTCAGGTATGCCACTGCCTAGTGTTCATTTAAAAGAGGGGGCGTTGTATTGTAGATCTTGTTTTGTAACCTGTTCATTCTGTTTCACTTTGTACTGCTTCACTGGATGTCACCTGTGAGCCCTCGGGGTCCCCTCTTGATCTTCTCTGCTAGCTGTCCCAGGAGGCTGACTGTGGCACAGCCTTGTCCTCTGGCTTACTCTGCCTCTGATTAGGGAAAGCCCTGAAGAAAGAGGACAGAGGAACGTGAGGCCAGGGGTTTGTCTCAAGCAGCCTCCTCGTTGAGCTCCCCTGCTCACCCCATTAAAGGTCATTGTGGGCTCGTCTCTAGATCTTTGGAGCATTCTCACGTCTTTGATGAAGAGCAGACACCCACACAGCCCAGGTGGGAACAGTGCGACTTCCTTGTGCCTGTGGCAAGGGACAGAAGGAAAGAGCAGTGAGTGTAGTTTTTCAGCTGAGTAGCCGAGCAGGACCGACTGGCAGAGGTCACTGGATGTATAAAGCCCAACACAGGGATTTGTTCAAATAACAACCCACAGTGAAATTTAAGCAGAAACAGGATATTGCTATGATCTCAAAGTGTTTTTTCCCTCCAAAACTTAATAATTGCAAAGAGAGAGTTCACACACAGAAGCCTCGCAGATACCATCTGAACGGTGGGATCACTGTCAATACCACTGGTGATGCACATCAACATTGTGTACCCCTGATCCAATGCACTGTGGGTTCCTCCCCAAGGATGCATAACCTGCATGTGGTCATGGAAAAAATGTCCCATCAAGTATCTGACCAGTACACCTGGGCAATGTCGAGGTCATAAGGAAAGAGGGAGGAACACTTACCGACTGGGGCTTCCATCATGGCGATGAATGTGACATGGATCCCAGATTGGATCCTGACAAGGAAAAGGGCATCAGTGGAAAAACTAGTGAAAGCTGAGTAAATTCAGTGGTTTCCTTAATAGTATAGTACCAAGGCTAATTTCCTAGTTTTGATAATTGTTCTATGGTTATGTAAGACGATAATTATCATTAGGCAAAGCTAAGTGCAAGGTACACAAGAAATTCTCTGTATTATTTTTGCAATTTCTCCGTGTAAAATTAACTCAAGGGGCTGGCGTTGTGGCTCAGCCGTAGAGCGCGTGCCTAGCCCATGCAAGGGGCTGGGTTCAATCCTTAGCACCACATAAAAATAAATAAATAAATAAAATTTAAAAAAAATTAACTCAAAACAAACCTCCACAAACCCACAGGGCTGGGTGACAGGTTGACCAAAGGTGAGCACCAGCAAGGCCCCAGAGTCCTTCCTTGCTGTTTGGCTCCACTTGGGATTGTGCCCATTTGTGACTAGTTTTTGACTCCTTCATTGGTCCTTGAAGAGGAAGCTTGAGGAGCTGGTGTCCTTCCAGATCCTCAGCACCCAGCACAGAGTGGGTACAAAGATTGAATAAAGAATGAGTGAATTAGATCCTGGTTTTCATGATGGAAGCAGAATTGGCCTCTGCAATGATGGTCTTCAGAGCCACTGCAATTGTTAGGGTCTATGGGTTGGTCTGGGGTCCTGAGGAATCAGACATGGATCCAGGGTGGGGATAAACTTGGTTTGGGGTGAATCTCTGGGGCCAATCGTCCCCCTAGCTTCCTTTGCGTGGTTTTGGTGGTGATGCTCTTCTGAGAGGCACTGAAGGGGCAGCCAAAGTCAGCTTCCAGGTGATTTTACTCCCAGTTTCCTCCTATAGCTCCCCACATGCCCCTCCACCACCAACACACACGCACACACACTTTGGGATTATTAATCTTTTTCTGATCTGATTTGCAGGAGCATTTTATAAATTCTGAATGTGGACTCTTTAATGGGTGTGTGCAATATAATATTTTATATCCAGGGTCTTTTGATGATATTCTAAATATAGTCAAACCTGTGGATCATTCTTTGTATGCTTTATGGGTTTTTTCCCAAATTTCCTACCTTACCTTAAGTCCATGAGGATATTTTCTTCTAAAGGTTTGAGATGTTCTATTTTAATATCTAATTTTTTTAGTCCATCCAAAATTGTATAAAGTGTGGCTTCATAACCCAATTTCATTTTTTTTCCCCCATAGGGAATTCCATCATTCCACCTGCTTTTGGAAGAGGCTGCCCTTTCCTCATTGACTTCACACATCGCCTCTATCAGGTAGGGAAGTTTGTAATAAGCTAAAAGGGTATCTGGTGTATATAATAGAAAACTATATTTGGCTAGCCTGGTACAGTGGCACATACCTATAATCCCAGTGACTCTGGAGACTGAGGCAGCAGGATCACAAGTTCAAGACCAGCCTGGGCAACTTAGTGGGACCCTATCTCAAAATTAAAAGGGTTGGAGAGGGGCTAGGGTTGTAGCTCAGTGGTACAGGGCCCCTAGTTTTAATCCCCACCCCCACCCCGTACTGAAGGATATGGAAAACAACAGCCCCCAGGGAAAAGGAGGAACAACAGGTCCCAGGGAGAGAAGGAAAACAACGGGCTCTGGACTTTCACCAGCAAGAATGGGCTTTGAACTTGCACAGCTATTCCCCCAGCCACCCCCGCACTGCCCAACCAACACATTCTGCTATGATTCAGTCTAACCGAACCCTATAAAACTCAGAGTCCTCTTGTAACCAGTTGCCATTTCCTCCTGAAAATGTGCCCCTCCGCTGCTTACTAAAGCACAGCTGATCCACGGAGGTCTGTCCCCATTTCTTTTACTTTTGCTTTCAAGTACCATGGTGGGGGGATGGCAGGGGATGGGGGTGGGTGGGGGAGGAAGTAAGCTTATATTTGGGCCAGTGCAACTTCTTCCAGATTCTGATTCTTTTGTTGGTTTGAACTATTTTACAACTTCTTAAGTTGCAGATAACAAATAGCAATATGGGGTAATTTTTTTGTATAGACAGGTACTAAATTCTGATTGGTGGAGATTCCACTGAATTCCCTCTCCCACTGTGGAAGAAGCCAGGGCTTATGCCATTCACGTGTTCATTCCAACCTCCCTGATCTACTGGTGTGTCCTTTCCTTGGCTTGCCCTTTGAATTGGTGGTAAGATCTTATAAGTTCCCTCATTGTAATGAGTTAAATGCAACTGGTCCTTTAAGAGTCGCGTATCAGTGAAAGGGAACACAAAGACATCAAGTTAGCAGCCAAGTTCTTTCTTTCCACATGGGGGGGGGTGGGTCACGGTGACGGCCACTTTACTAGTGTTTCCACCATTTTTCAGCAGTACACAGGATGGCTCTCTACTTAGCCAGGAAAACAAGCAAACAGTACATATTCTTATATGTATTTATTCACCTGTGATAAAGGTATAATCACCACTGAACTGAATCGAGAAAGGTGGGCACTGTCCAGGAGCAGCCCGCATCCATCCATCCATCCACTCAGCAAATATCCACCGTGTCTACACTAAGCTGTGTTTGGTGCCAAAATGCAACAGGAAAGTAAAGAAGAAAAAAATCTCTTTGATCTGGTTAAAATTGATTTTCTAATTTCCAAAGGAGAAACTTAACCACATGGGCCTTACCCAAAGAGATATGCTATATCATGATAGGTTAGGAGAGGCTATGTTATGATGTCATCAAATTAGATGGTACAAAAAAAATAGGATATTCTCATTAGGTACGCGTGGGTCAAAAAACAAGTTGCTTTTTGCAACTTGGGGGAAGCAGTAGCATCCTCTGTTAATCTGGTGTGCAATCTGGTGACCAAAGGGAGACAGCCTCATTTTATCGAGGGGCATCTGCTTGGGCAGCCCAAAGCTGGTCAGAAGGAGGTTCTCCCAGGGACCTCCCCAATCCAGAGAGTAGCTGCCATCTAGAAACAGATGGCCTACTTGAGAAGGCAGCCGCTGTGCAGGTGGAAAGTTAAACAATGATGTGCGCTGTGGTTTGAGTGTGTCCCCCAAAGTTCCTGTGTGGGGAAACTTAATCCCCAGTGCATCAGGGTTGGAAGATGAGGGCCAATAAGAAGTTATCAGGTCGCTGGAGTCCACAGTTCCAATCCAGCCACCATGGACTAGCCGTGGATCTTGGGCAAGGTTCTCAGACTCTGTGTCCTTAGCTGGAAAATGGGGACAATCATGCTGTACCTCACGAAGCATTTGTGAGAATAAAAAGAGGCAACGTGGGTAAAGAACATTGAAGAGCTGATGGCAAAGGCTTGGTAGAGGAAAGTGAATAGTGGTTCACCTAAACAGTTCTTAAATATTTACCAGCAAAATTATTCTTTTTTAATATGCAAAATAGAACCCTAATATAGAAAAGAGATCAGTGCTCCAACTAGTCAGCCTTTCCTCCCCACACCTTATACCCCAATGATTCCTGAAACACTTTCACAGAACAGGGGTTGTAAAAACAATGCCTTTCCCCAAGAGTACAATCCCTTCTGCAAGGTCCCTGGCAAGGCGTGGTAGGGCCGGTGTCGAGACACTTTGCTCGTGGTCCCCAGGTAGTCCAGCAGGGGACTGGTCTTCCTGTCAATGGCTGCTGGCCTTATGCCTCTGGGTAGCTCCACCCATCTCCTCTCTGGAGCTACAGAGGATGAGGAGGTTCCCCCAGCCCTTCACCTGCACCCACTGGGCTACTTTGGGAAGTAATAACACAGGTGGATGCTGCATCTAAAAGGAAGATGGTCCAACTGAGTTCCAGAAAGATCTACCCTTACTTAGCGGGCACCTTCCTAATGAGGCCCCCTCCCCAGGAAAGCATGTTGGATGAGGCCAGGAGTAAGAGGAAGGTGAGGAGGCCCAGGAAGCCCACCTTCATTTTTCCTCTGAGGTCTCAAATGACTTTCCCCGGGAAGAGCAAGAACCCAGCTTCATCCAAGGCCTGACCTTTGTTCCTTGGCTGGTGTCTGTGATGCTGTGACACATGGGCCAGGCCTCTCAGGCCCCCAGCCTGCACTTGCTGTCAGTGGTTTCAGTCTTTATGATTGGCACCTGTACTCCTCCACCATGCAGTGTCACAGCAGTGCTGCTCAAGGGGACTGGTGCAAGGACTCCCTGGAGAGGTGACTTGGAGGCCCCAGCCATGAGCCTGAACTGGGGGTGGGTGAGGAGCGCTGGGAGGCTGCATCCACGCGTGATCAGATGCCAGGGCTTGGGGCTCAGGTAGGCCCTGAAGGATTCGATGAATAGGTTCTAGCCCCCCTCAAAGAGCAAAGGACAAGCTCAGAGGGCACAGCCCCCGGGGCTCACCACAAACACCCCTCCATTGGGAAACCTTCACTAACTCTGGTCTCACGAGCTTCCCTACTATTTAGTTTATTCCTTGATTATAATTCTTATCACAGTCTCTCTTATTTTTCTGTTGGTTAAGCAAATGCCTTTCAGATTAAACCAGGGAGGCAAACATGTGTTGTGTTTACCATGGTGATAGTCCCCAAAGTCTAGACACTGCTCTGTACGTGGCCAGGCCTGGGGGACGTTTAAATGGAATTGGCAGCTGCCCCACTCACCTCCCCCAGACCCAGTTGAGACCACCTTTTTTTTTTTCCCCTAGTTGCATGTTGACATAGTGGCAAGGAGTCATGCAGCCTCAGAGATTGGTGGCATCTGGCCCAGAGGAGACCCGAGAGAATAACTGTTGAATGCATGAATGAATAAATGGGATGGGACACAGGAGAGTGTCCGAGAGAGTGGATCCAAAATGTCCTGTGACCACTGCAGTTTGGGTGAGCCGTGAATCAGAGATGGGACTTGTTGCAGTGAAGGAGCGCTTAGAGGCAGTGGAGGGAGGCTGCAGTCCGAGCAGCCCAGGATGGCCTAGCGTGGGAGGGAAGAACTCAGGCTCTGCATGCAGACAGGTCTGGCCCTTTGGTTTACATGTGTGGCCTTGGGTAGTTTTCAAGCAGACAACACTCTGCCATTTCCAAAGGAGAAACTTAACCACATGGGCCTTACCCAAAGAGACAGGCTATATCATGATAGGTTAGGAGAGGCCAAAGGGCGAGAAGGCCAAGGTCACAGGGCTGCAGGGAGGAGGAGATGGGGGGGGGGGGGTACACATACTCATACATTGCTTGGCACACAGTGAGTGCTTGGTGAGTGAGGATTCCACTGTCATTGGAGCAGCTGCAGTGGCACCAAGCACAGAGTGGAGCAGAACGCCTGGGGACAGAGAGCAGAGTTGGAAAGACAGCACCCTGGCTTTTCCTTTCTGCAGAGGGACTTAGGACCCCTTACGGGCAGCTGAGCTCCTGCAGCCTGTTGTGACCTGTTTGCTCTGCAGCTGCCCCCTGAGGTGCTTCAGGAAAGTCACTGAGATGGTGACTAAGCACAGAGCAGGGATGGAGGCTGACACCAGCTAGCAGAGCACAGCTCAAGACTCCTCTGCAGATCAACACCCCGAGGGCCCCCAGATGGCAGGGGTTGTCTGGAGGAGACACTCTTACTAAACTGTTCCCCACTGGTACCTCATGAGCCACCATCTTGCAGGGTCATCATCCGGTTTTTGCAGAGCTGGGGAAGGAGCACAGGGCCTCTGCCATGCTGAGCAGGCGCTCGCCCACTGAGCTCCACCCCAGCCCCATCTCTCAGTTTCCACGAAATGTGTCTCTTTCTGTTCTCATCAGATGTAGGAGTCTTTCTGGTTCAAAGGGGAAAAGATAGAATCAAATTTATTATGTGACCAGCACTGGGCTCAGCATTCACCTTCCACATCAGCATGACAGCACCACACATGAGGCCTTCTGTCACCCTAAAGGTCTAGGGAGAGTAAGAAGTTTCGGCCAAGGTCATGGGGAGCAGTCTATGATTGAACCCAGAGCACGTGACCTCCCTCAGAGAGGAGCCCTCTGTTTCTGGCTTGCCAGTCTAGTCTCTTCCTGTAGTGTCCTTGGGCCAGGAATGCTGGTGCCAGTCTGAAGGATCACTGTCCACCTTGACCTTGCTAAATTCACAAAGTCCACACTGAGAAATGGGTCAGGGGGACTTGTGGGAGGGAAGACAAGTACACCAGCCAGTTCCTATTGGTCTCCCCCTCTAGAATCTTCTTGCTGTCTCTCCAGCTCTTGGAGTTATCTAAGGCTAAGTGACAATACCAAGGGGGCATCTCATACACCCCTGTGATTCTCTGCTCCTGCCCATGACCTGAATGCTGCGTCTACCCCCAGCTGACCTGGTCCCCGTGCTCTCAGCTCTGGAAGTTCCATCCTGCTCCTAGTCCAGAAGCTTTGTGTCCTTCCAGCTTCAGTGTCTTTTCTTTTCTTTTTTTTTTGGGGGGGGGGGCACTGGGGATTGAACTCAGGGACACTCGACCCCTGGGCCACATCCCCAGCCCTTTTTTGTATTTTATTAGAGACAGGGTCTCACTGAGTTGCTAAGTGCCTCACCATTGCTGAGGCTGGCTTTGAACTCGCGATCCTCCTACCTCAGCCTCCCAAGTGCTGGGATTACAGGCGTGTGCCACCGCGCCTGGCTAAATTTTTAAATTTTTAAACCAATCTTTGGTATATTTATGAACAAAATATTCATCATTTATAAAGCAATCATGATGTGATAAGGTGTGTTATAGCATTATTACGGTTTTTAGGAATACAATTTCACCACAAAACAAAACAAAAACAAAATTAAAAAAACACACTCAACACACCGTCCTCTGCGCCTGAACTCTGCACACCTGTTGGTCACTTGGAACGTCCCCACTCTGTCCCCTAGTTGGGACCTCTGAGGAAGGTTACCCCCTCCTTACCTCTGCTGTCTGTGACAGTCTGCCTTTGGTGCTCAGATGCTGGACATCTATCTGTCTTGGGATGCTGGTCCCAATGGTTGTCTTTCCCTGTGCATCTGTCTACAGCTTTCCCGTGGTGCATCTCCAGTGGCCCTGTGCCCGCTCACCGTGAGCCTCGAAGAGCAGCAGGAACAGGAAGAGTACTGTGTCTGCCATTTCCACTCAGAATCCTTGGAAGGAGGAATGCTGGAAAGCCCTCCCATCCTTTTCCTGTTCTCTTCCACCCTGCATATGAGCTCCTCCATGGAACTTCCCTGGAACTTTCTCTAACTGCCTCTCCAACAGCCAACTGCTGCCCATCTCCTGCGCTCCAGGAACTTCTCTAACGCTCAGACTCTCAACACCAGCAGACCTTGCCTGCCTGAAGGGCCGCACTGTGAGGCACCCTGGAGGGAACTTTCTTCCCACCTTCTCCAGCCCAGAAACCTTCTTACCTTCCCGCAGCCACCACCCAAGAGCTCCTGTTCTGCTCTGGGTAAGTGACGCAGGCTCTTCCTGTTGATGTGAAGCAGGGATTTTTCTATAAACCAGAGAAAGAGAAAGAGAGATTTAGAGAGAGATGAGAGCTTGACCTAGTGTTAGGAGTGGTATTTCCGATTTCCTCACTCTGGCATGATTGGAGTTTCTTATTAGGGGCATTTCTAGGTGTTCATCTCTGAGCATCAAACATTTCTCGACCTCTGTCCAGAAAGCGCACTTTGGTACATTTCTCACTGCTGGAGTTCTGGGCTGGATTGAGCATTACAGACTTTAGGCTGGCCTTACTTCTGACAGATCTAGCAAGGTTTTTTTCCTTTACGGGGTCTTCATCTCCTCTTTTATGAAACAGGAAGTAGAATTCCTCTTTCCTCCATCCTTAGATATGTGGGGAGAACCAGAGATTGGATCTGACCCTGAAAGGACAGTAAGTTAGGTGGGTTTTTTAAAAAAATATTTATTTTTAGTTGTGGTTGGACACAATATCTTTATTTATTTTTACGTGGTGCTGAGGATCAAACCCAGGGCTGCGCATGTGCTAGGCAAGCTCTCTACCACAGAGCCACAACCCCAGCCCAAGGTTAGGTTTTGATCAAGTCAAATTTGGCTTTTACTATTTTTACTTTCATTGCCTGTACTTTTGATGTCATATAAAAACCATAGAAATCATTGCCAAATCCAATGCCATGAATCTTTCCCCCTATGTTTTCTCCTGAGACTTTTATAGTCTTAGCATTTAGATCTTTGATCCAGTTTGCATCTGTTTTTATATATAGAATATGGTGAGTCCAACTTCATTTTCTGCACGTGTCTGTAGAGAACGGGGACAGAGAATGGGAGAGCAGTGTCTGAGACTGGGGTCTCTGATGATCTCATGGCTATAGCACACTTGGTGCCTGGGAAAGTTTCTTTGCAAAGGTGCAGGATAGTTAGCTGCTCTGGTAATACCTTTCACGAGAGGCTCTGTGCTAGAGTCTTATCAGCGACGACCTTGATCTCAGGCACATAGCTCCTGGGAACAAAGGAATTTTCTTGCTAGACAACCACAATGTTTCACCAGCTCCACTGCCCCTGACCCTGCCTGCCTAACAATGGACTTTCTTGAGAGCTACACAAAGCTCCTGACATGGCACATTGCAACAGTAGAATGCCACTGTGAGAAAGCCGAATAATGTTGCTAACCCTGTAACTTTCCTGAATACAAAGATAATGCATAATTCTTGCATAGTCTTTAACCTGATAATGAGACATATATAAATAAGGATTGCTGGCGTGAATCTTCAGATGTGCTTTTCCATCCGAGAGCAGTGCTCCACCTGACCCGAGCTGTATTTTCAAAAGTCTCCATACGTGTGTGAGTCTTTGTTTTTCTTATCCCCCTTCACCCCTTGCCAGAACCTGCTAGTTTGGCCGCGCTGGTTGTGGCATGTGCCTACCCAGGTGCCTCAGCACCCTTTGTTGACATGACTGTCCTTTTCCCACTCATCATTTGATGGTAGTACAAACAAAAGTTTATTTCTGGGCTCTCTATTCCATTCCAGGGGCCTATTTATCCATCTTTATGCCAGCATCACATCATTCTGTTTGTTTGTTTTGTGATTCTAGGGATTAAACCCAGGATCTCACACATGCCGGGAAGTGCCCTACCACTGAGCTACATCTCCAGCTCCTTTTATTTTGAGACAGGGTCTCATTAAGTTGCCCAGGCTAGACTTGAACTTGTGATCCTCCTGCCTCAGCCTCCTGAATAGCTTGGATTATAGCTGAGAACCCCAGTGTGTGGCCACCACATTGTTTTAATATTGTAGCTTTTTAAGTCTTGACATCGAGAAGTGTTAGTTTTCCAACTATGTGCTTTTTTTTTTTCAAGTTTCATTTGGCTAATTGGAGTCCCTTGAACTTGCATATGAATTTTAGGATATGCAACCAACTACATCGCTGTGATTTTATAGGACTTGCCTTGAGTGTATAGATATTGTCATCTTAACAGTATTGAGCCTTCCAATATGGATTTCTTTCTATTTATCTCCTTCACATCTTTTAGCAATATTTTGTAGTTTTCAGTGTACAAGTCTTTTTGCCTCCTAATTAAATTTATTCCTACTTGTTCTTTTTGATGTCCTTATAGAGTTGTCTTCCTAATCTCTTATTTGAATTCTTTGTTGTTAAGAGGACAGCAATGCATTTGATATTTGTTGATTTTTATCCTGCAACTTTGCTGAATTTTCTTATTAGCTCTAACAGTTTTTCTTTTCTTTGAATTATTAGGATTTTCTGTCATCAGCAAACAGAAATAATTGTTCTTCCTCCTTTCTAATTTGTATGCTTTTTATTTTTTTATTTTTCATAATTGCTAGAGCTTCCAGAATATATTAAACCGAAGTGACAAATGCACATTGTTTTGTTCTTAATCTTAGGGAAAAACCTTTTAGACTTTTGCCATCGATCTCTATCATTAATGGAGATATGAGGTTTTTATACATAATCTTTTTTTTCTTGTACCAGGGATTGAACACAGAAGCACTTAACCTGAGCCACATCCCTAGCCATTTTAATTATTTTAATTTATATTTTAATTTTGAGACAGGGTCTCTCGAAGTTGCTGAGGCTGGCCTTGAACTTGGGATCCCCCTGCCTCAGCCTCCTGAGCCACTGGGATTACAAGCATGCACCACCACACTTGGCTTATACACTGTCTTTATCATATTGAGAACATTTCCTTCTTTTCCTATTTCATTGAGTATTTTCATCACGAAAGTGTGTTGAATTTTGTCAAATGCTTTTTCTGCATCAATTGAGAAGACCGTGCAGAATTTTCCTTCCTTCTGCTAATGTGGTGTCTTACATGGGTAGTTTTTGTCTGCTGGACATCTTGCATTCCAGAAGGAATCTTCTTTGGTTATGATGTCTCTTTTCTGTCACATACATTTAAGTTCTTTGCACTAGTATGTTGTTGATGATTTTTGCATCAATGTTCATAAGGGATATTGGTCTGTAGTTTTCTTGTGGTGTCTTTGTTTGACGCTGGTGTCAGGGTAATGCTGGCCTCATTGAATGAGTTAGAAAGAATTTTCTCAACTTCAATTTTTTGGAAGGGTTGGAGAAAGACTGGTGTTAATCCTCCTTTAAATGCTTAGTAGCATTTACCAGTGAAGCTACTTGGTCTAGGACTTTTTTTCATTGGGAAATTTTCTTTGTTTGTGGCGACTGCTGTTTAAAGTGCTAGGGAAAGAACCCAGGACAGGTTAGGCAAGAGTCTACCCCTGAGCCATACCCCTAGCCTTTTGTGGGAGGTTTTTTAATCTCAAAATAAAAATGACTAAGAATGTAGCTCCGTGGTAGATTGTCTCTGGGTTCATTTCCCATCACTGCAAAAAACCAAAACCAAACAAACAACAACAATAAAAAAAAAAAAAAAAAAAACCTTGTTTTGTGGCTTAACATATGGTATATTTTGGAGAATTTTCTATATGTGTACTTTAGGAATGTGTATTCTGTTGTATGGACCATTTGGTCTGTGTTTTATATATCCATTTGGTTTGTAATGTTGTTTAGGGCCTCTGTTTCTTTATTGATCTTCCATTTAGTTTATCTATTATTAAAAGTGGAGTATTGAAATCTTGAACTATTATTGTCACTTTACTATTTCTCTATTTAATTCTGTCAGTGTTTGCTTCATATATTTTGGATTCTGGTGCTTGGTGTTTATAAGTGTTATTTATGTATTAGTCTGTTTTCTGTTCCTAAAACAGAACACCTGTGGCTTGATAATTTATAAATAAATGACGTTTATTTCACTCACCATTTTGGAGGTTCAAGAGCATGTTGCCAGCCGGGCGCGGTGGTGCACGCCTGTAATCCCAGCACTTTGGGAGGCTGAGGCAGGAGGATCGCGAGTTCAAAGCCAGCCATCAAGCAATGGCAAAGGCACTTAGCAACTCAGTGAGACCTGTCTCTAAATAAAATGCAAAAAAGGTCTGGGGATGTGACCCAGTGGTCGAGTGCCCCTGAGTTCAATCCCCAGTACCACAAAAAAAAAAAAAAAAAAAAAAGAAAGAAAAAAAAAAAAAAGAGCATGTTGCCAACATCTGCTCAGCTCTAGTGAGAGCCCCATTGGATCTAAAGTGAGTCTATTTTAGATGGCATATAGTTGGATCGTGTTTTTTTAATCCAATCTGCCAACTGACTTTTTTTTTTTTTTCTGTGACTTTGGGGAAATTGATCAATTTAAATTTAAAGTAATTACTTATAGGCAATAAGTTCTTTCTTTTTTCTAAATATTTATTACTTGTTTTAGTTGTACACAATGCCTTTGTTTTTACGTGGTGCTGAGGATCGAACCCGGGCCGTGCAGGTGCTAGGCGAGCACTCTACAGCTGAGCCACAACCCCAGCCCCTCAGTTCTTTCTTTTTTCATGTTTAGTTGATTTTTCTTTTTCCTTTTACCTGTGCTAGGCACTCATTTCCTTTTGTGTATGTTGTACAGATACATTTTGTGGTCACCATGCAGATTGCATATAACATTCTAAACCCCTAAGAGTTCAGTTTAAGTTGCTACCAACTAAATTTCAACTGCATACAAAAGCTCTATTCCTCTAAAGCCCTTTGTTCCTCTCCATTTTATGTTATTGATGTCACTTTCTATATTGTATACCCAATAACATTGATTTGTAATTATTTTTATTGTCTTTGAGTCCTGTACTTAAGAAGTGGAGTTACAAACCAAAATTATAATATATAAATTATAATTATAAAATTATAATTATATCTGAATTATATCTGCCTATGTGTCTACCCTAATGAAGATCTTTTATCTTCAACTAATTTCAAGTTACTATCTGAAGGACCCCTATTAGCATTTCTTACAGAGCAGCTCTAGTGGTGATGAATTCTTTCTTCTTCAGTTCCAGGGATCCAGGAGCCCAGGGCCTCACCTGTACTAAGCGTACTAAGTAGGTACTCCACCACTGAGCTACACCCTTGGCCCCTTCCCTCATCTTTTGTTTACCTGAGAATTTAATTGTTGGAGGATAGTCTTGCTGGGAGTAGAATTCTTGGTTAATACTTTGTTCTTTTAGGTACTTTAAATATACCGTCCCAATTCCTACTGGCCTCCAAGATTTCTGCTGAGCAATTGGCTGGTAATTTTTCAACAGTTTGATTATGTGTCTCAAAGAGGTCTCCTTGAGCTGATCCTACTCGGAATCTTTTGAACTCCTTGGATTTTTAGATTCATGTCTTTCTTCAAGGTTGGGAAGTTGTGGCCATTAGTCTTCAAATAATCTCATTGTTTTTTCTTCTTCTTGGTCTCATGTCTGCAAATGTTGGTCTGCTGAGGCTCTCTTCACTGTTCT
Organism: Tamias sibiricus; assembly: GCA_025594165.1. Lineage (NCBI taxonomy): Eukaryota > Metazoa > Chordata > Mammalia > Rodentia > Sciuridae > Tamias > Tamias sibiricus. The sequence continues at coordinate 22,263,723 of CM046661.1, forward strand.
TCATTCTTTTTTCCTTTTGGTCCTCAGAATCAATTATGTCAAATATCCTGTCTTCAGATTCACTGATTCTTTCTTCTGCCTGCTGAAATCGGCTCTCAAATCCTTTTGCTGGATTTATCACATCCATTATTGTATTTTTCAGCTCCAGAATTTCCACTTTGTTCCTGTTTATAATTTCTGTCTCTTTATTGACATTCTAATTTTGTTTATGTGTCATTTCCCTGATTTCATTTCATTTTCTGTGTTTTCCTTTAGGTTTTTGAGCATACTTAAGACTGTTGTTTTTAAAACTCTTTGTCTCCCAAGTCTGATGTCTAGGCTTCCAAGGGATGATTTCTTTCAATTAATTTTATTTCTTTGAATAGACTGTGTTTTGCCATTTTGTTTTCTGTTTTTAAACTTTAAAAATACTTATTTCTTGTTTGCATTGTGATTTTGTTGTTATTGGAAATTGGGCATTTGAGGGAAGAAATGGCCCCCCTTCACCAGGCCTGGTCTTGGTCTGAGCCTCAGATAGGCAGACATGAAAGCTCTCTGACCTTTCTCAATTCTATTTTGAGACAGGGTCTTGCTAGATCATTGAGGCTGCCCTTGAATTTGCCATCCTTCTGCTTCAGCCTCCCAAACAGGTGTGATTATAGGCGTGTACCACTATGCCCAGCTTAATTCACCAATCCAAAAGTGTACAAGTCAATTTTTTTTTCAGATTATGCGCAACTTATCACACAGTCAATTTAGAACATTTTCATTGCCTGCAAAGGAAACCCCATACCTTTTAGCCATCATCCCCAAACCTCTCATCTTCTCCCACCCCAACCCAAAGCCTTAGCCACCACTGGTCTATTTTCTAACCCTACATATTTGCCTATTCTGGACATTTCACACCCCAGGATCATATATAGGACATCTTCCCTTCACACACACTCGCCCCGCCCCCTTACCCTGGGCTCTAGAGGAAGAGCCGGAGCAGGCAGACCCTTGAACTGGTCCCAAGCTGGACTTGTACCCTGTGGCTGCAATGCGAGGCCTAGGGGAAGGACCCGAAGCTGTTGGTGTCTCAGGACCCAGCCACCAGATGGGAGGTAGTCAGAATAAGCAAGGAAAGAAGGGAAGTGTTCAAAGACCAGAGCTGAGGGAGAGGTGGAAGACAAGTGTAGCGGGAGGAGCCGGAGAGCAGGAGCGAGAGGGGACCACGATGGGAGGGCACGGGTGCTGGGATTTTAGAGCTCAATCAGTTCATAGTGATGACAGCGTCCGAAAAGAGTGGCCACAGGGAAGGACGTCTGAGGGAAGGGGAGGGCAGGTGTTGGAAGAGGCCAACTCACAGAGGCAGGAAATAGATCAGATCGGGGCGGGGGGGGGGGGGGGGGGGGGGGGGGGGGCCTGCGGGGGAGGTAACTGCTAATGACTACAGGACTTCTTTGGGGGTGAGGGAGATGTAGTTAGTGCGGATGGCTGCACATTTCTGTTAATATAGGAAAACCCTCCGAATTGGACATGTTCAGAGTGAATTTTATGGGTGTGATTTTTATCTTGATGAATATTTTTATTAAGAATGAAAGAAAGGGGCTGGGGTTGTGGCTCAGCGGTAGAGCGCTCGCCTAGCACATGCGCGGCCCGGGTTCGATCCTCAGCACCACGTAAAAATAAAGGCATTGTGTACAACTAAAGCAAATAAATAAATAAATATTTTTAAAATATATAAAATTAAAAAGAATGAAAGAAAGGACGGGCGCGGTGGGGCATGCCTGTAATCCCAAGTGGCTCGGAAGGCGGAGGCAGGAGGACGGCAAGTTCAAAGCCAGCCCCAGCAATTTAGAGAGGTGCTAAGCAACTCAGTGAGATGCTGTCTCTAATAAAATACAAAATAGGGCTGGGAATGTGGCTCACTGGTCGAGTCCCCCTGAGTTCAATCCCTGGTGTCCCCCGACCTCCCCAAAAAAATAATGGAAGAAAAAATAGTAAGGGGGAACTAGTCACTATAGTTCAGGTGTGATGGTAATGAAATTATAAAAAATGTTATGGTAAGAAACCAAAGCCCAGGGAAGGAGTCAGTTCCCCTCCATCCTCACAGCCTTTCTCCAGGAGGCCTGATTGGTCCCTACCTTTTGGTCTGTAAATGACTTTCCCTGGGAGCCCTTACTCCCCTTTGAAGTATAAACGTACCTGTGGAGGCTCCGGCCTCCTAAGAGGAGCCAATTCTTCCTCTTATCACACTGTACTTCTGTAAACATTCTTACAACCTTATATCAGGTAGATTAGACAATTTATGACACTAGATAGCCTATACATGTTGTGAGAAACTGGAAGGGAGCTCAGAGTTTTGCTTTCCTCTGGGTCCACCAGCGTAAAATCAACCTTGGAGTCCTCCTCCTCTCTGAGTGCTGCTTTCTGCTTCTAGATCAGTCTGTTTCCCCACAACACAGGGAGCCCAAGGGCAGGGGGAAAGGTAGCAGGGAGGAAAAGAGGGAAAGTGAGTCTTGGCAGAGGAAGGAGGTGAGCTGGGCAGGGGTGGGAGGTGTCAGGCTCAGCAGGACCAAGGGAGGATTCTGGGCCTTATCCAGGAGCACTAATCCAACAGGTCCCAGTGGTGGGAGGGACTATGGCACCTCCGGAAGTCAACCAGCCTGGCCCAGTGAAGGTGCCTGGAGGTGGCCCCAGTCCAGGTGACTGAAGGGAGTGGGGCAGGGCACTCAGGGAGCCAGCTGTGGAGATTCCAGGAGCAAGGCAGGAGCACCGAGCACTGCTGGGGAGAGGGAGCTGTGACTCCCCTGGCTTGAACACGGCCCCAGATCTTGCACTTCAAGTATGAAGCCCTGTTCTGTGAATCCCCCAGGCAAAGATCAGGTTTGAAAAAACTGAGAACCACCGCCTTCTGTCAGATGTCTCTGTAGGAAAACAAGCCAGAGAAGGTTAGATAAATAAGCAAAGGGATCCAGGGCTGGGGGCCAGCCCGAGTGACTAGCTTCCTACTGATGTTTCTGGAGAGCTTTGAGCTGTTAAGTGAAAATAAGGACTATCAGAAACAGAAATAGCAAGTTGGTCATGCGTTCAAACACGTGTTTTGTTAAGCATCTGTATACTCGAGGCGTGGAACATGGAATGCTAGACAGACTTGGCACTGCCCCCAGAGGCTTATCGGCTGAGGTCTGTGTGGGGGTGGGGCTGCCACTAAGCAAATAAGTACAGGAACTTCATCACTTCATTGGAAACATAGGAATGATAAGGTAAGGAGAGGGGCGCTCTGGTTGTGTCTAACAGGAATGTCATCGAGCCTGGGGGTCAGAGCAATGACCCCAGAGGGGATGGGCTGTGGGGCATGGTGCCTACAAAGGCCCTGGCACGAGAAGGAGCTCCAGGAACCAGCTGGAGTTAACCTGCCAGAGGGGGAAGGTGGAGACAGCTAGAGAGGCAGGAAGAGCCAGATTGTGCAGGGCATTGTGGGCCACTTGGAGGATTCTGGGCCTTATCCCAAGAGAAGGGAAAACGGAAAGGGAACATAGCGTGTAAATGGGAGGGCCTCCAAGCAGCAGCAGGCGGCAGTGGAGCAGAGCCCTTAAGAGCAAGGACTCTGGAGTCAGATCGCCTGAGTTCAAATCCCGGGTCTGCCACGTACAGGCTGTGCAACCAAAGTCAGGTTAGCTAACCTCTCTCAGTCTCCTCCCCTATAAAATGGGGTTGCTACCTATAGTACCTACTTTATAGGGTTAGCATGAAGATTGAATGATTAAAGCGTCTGGCACACAGAGTGAGGGGGAATCGCTGTCGTGAGTGGGCTTGACAGGAGCGACCCTGGCTGGGGATTCTCCCCTGTCTCCAGGCAGACATTCCCTGTCTGGGCTAAGAGCTATTGGCACCCAGGAGAGTTCTGGCCTCTGTAGTGGCTGCCACTTTGAAGACAAGGGTCTCTTGGCCTCCGTGACCATTCTTGTTGCATTGTCCTCTGGTTCTGACTATCCTGTGAGCTAGGAGGACGGGGAACATCACTCACACACACCCTCCAGCTCAGCAGGTGACAGGTGAATGAGTGGCTGGCTGGGTCTGTGACACACACCTGCACTCCATGAGGGGGCTGCTGTTGGACACTTTCCAACGGGGGAGTCAGTTCTCCACAGCTGTAGGAGCCTGATGATGGAGGACCGTGTTTACTTCGTAGCCCCAAAGGAGGGCCCTTTGCTAGAGACTGGGATCCTGGAAGCAGGAATTGAACCAGAAAGCAGGAAGCAGTCTCTCTAGAGACTGAGCGGCATATCCTTCCCAGCGATGATCTCCCGTTCTTACCAAAGCCCAGGGATGAAGGGGCCATTTATGTCACTTGCTTCTGTCAGGGATGAGTGGCAGCTTCCAGCTTGGCTGGTGCAACACCCCAGCCTGCCACTGGAAGGGCAGCTGGGGAGAGCTTTGATCTGGTCCCAGCAGGCTCCTAATCAGAGCCCCACTCATGCCCTGCTGCAGGCCTGTTCCTGGGAGAAGGCAGGGCTGCAGCCGGGGGGCCCCTTCTCCCCGCACGGTGCTGGGGAGATGCCCCCGCCTGAGCCCAGCGGCTCTGCAGGCCTCCTCTAGAGACTATTATTTTGGGAGAGTGCTGAGCTCAGCACAGCTGCAAGTGCAGCCAGACACACCATCCCCTGTCCCCAGCTGGCCTTTCAGAGCTGGCCTCGGGTGAGAAGCAGCCCCTCCTACACAGGCTCACCCTGTCCAACCATGTCCACCTTCAGGTGGCCCAAAGGCTATTCAGACAGATGGTGGAGGACCTGAGGGGCAGGTAAAGCAGCTGGGTCTGTGGGGACACAGCCCAGCCAAAGCCACAGTCCCTGCCCCCAGCCCTAAGCCTGAAGCTGCCAGCCCCCTCGGGTCTGCTGTAAAACCCAGGGCTCAGGCCCAGAGCTGAACTATGGGGATTCTATAAGTACTTCTCCACAGCGGGCTTTCTGCCCTGGTAGCCAGGACAAGAGTGACAACAAAGCCAGCCCTGCCAGGGGAGGAACCTTGGTCAGCACTCCAAACAGCCCGGCTTGGGGCCGGGCCAGGTCCTGCCAAGGTGCCCACGTCCGGGTGGCAGATTAGCAGCTGGGGCCCAGCCAGCTGGCTGCCCTTCTCCGCCTCACCAGAGCTCTTCCCCGCAGGTGGCCCCGGGGTGGGGGTTGGGGCAGTGGGAACAGAGCCCCTGCAGAGGGTCCTGCTGCTCTAGTGGCTCTCTCTGTTCCAGGTGCCCCAAGTTGGACAATGAAGCTGGCCACAGCAACTCTGTTGCTGGGTCTCGTGATGGTGGCGGCTGGAGAGGAGGAGGAAAACGATCCGTGTGTGTATGAGAACCTACCCTATGAGGACACCGTGCAGTGCAAGTAAGCGCAGGCTGCGGGCAGGCCGGGCGTGCCACCGAGCCAGGCTTTGTGGGACAGGCGGAGGGTATGGAGACAAGACTACCGCCACAGAGGGCGGCACTGGGTCCAGGACTTTGCAACAGGCTCTGTCCTCCTTCCAGAGGGCTGTAGATACAGCTGTTCCCTCAGCCCCTCTGAGCTGGCCTCACCCTCCTCTGGAATCAGAGGGGCATTGTGGGTCCCATGGAGGATTCTGGGCCTCATCCCAGGAGAACAGAAATACAGGGAACATGGGGGCAAAAGGGTGGGGGGGACCACAGAGCAGGGGGCAGTGCAACAGAGAAAGGCCACCCCTTGCAGCCCAGAGTGTTCCCTCCCGGGCGCCACTCCAGGCTGCGTGGGCATTAGGAAGAAGGCGTGTGATTGGCCCCCAAGTGAGAGATGTTTTCTGGTAATGGGCCACAGGTGTGTTTGGCCAGGGGCCCCCCCTTTGGGGCATGTGACCCCAGATGAAGCTTCAGCCCTTCCAAGGACACAAACTTCTCCCACTCTGGGTCTCACCGGGAGCCTGCAGCTCAGCCCCCTCCTCACTGGCTCTGTGATGAGAAAAGCGAATCTCCATTTTCCCATACTCCCGGGTCACCCAGATGGCTCCCTGGGGCCACTTTGATGCCACGCCCTGTGGGGTTTGGGGGCTGAGGAAGGCAGTGTCTACTGAGCCCATCCCAGGAATGGGGGAGAGGGCGATAGCACTTTGATTTCCTATGCCTCTTCAGTGCTTTTGAATTTTCGTCACCATTTAGAACCACCCATTAATCTGTACCCTCAAAAAGTGATATAGTTGAGACAGGCGTGGTGGTGCATGCCTGCAATCCCAGCACTTGGGTGGCGGAGGCAGGAGGATCGTGAGTTCAAAGCCAGCCTCAGCAATGGCGAGGCACTTGGCAACTCAGTGAGACCCTGTCTCTAAATAAAATACAAAATAGGGCTGGGAATGTGGCCCAGTGGTGGAGTGCCCCTGAGTTCAATCCCCAGTACCAAAAGAAAAAAAAAAAAAAAAAAAAAGAAAAAAAGTGATATAGTTGAATCCTAAAAAAGAAAAAAAAAATGTATGATTACATAAATGTTGGTCATATTAGCACATTTTAAAAAAATCTTCATAAACAGTGCTGGGTGGAGTTTTTGTTGGGGAGAAAGGAGAGACATGAGGCTGCCTCCCTCTCACGTGTGAGTTGCAGTTCCAGTTTCTTGGGTGATCTGCAGAGTGGCCCCAGGGGCTTCTGACCCCAATGCCTACAAGGTCAAACCCGCCATCAGATGGGGGGTCAGCTGACCAGGCAAGGCAGGACCAGGCTACGATCACTGGCCCCACTGGGGCATGCTTCAGCGCTCCCCCTTGTTTCCCACACCCCGGAACACAAAAGACATGGTAATATCTGCATGTCCCCCGGGGGTGGCCAGCCTGGGGCCCCAGGTCCTTTGATGACCCGTGTGCCTGGCACCCCAAGAGGCACCTGCTATGCCAGACACTCTGCCAGGGCGTGGGCTCCTTGATTCGCTTGGCATCTAAATCAACCTACAGAGGAGGAATCACCATCCCTGCTTTGCAGATGAGGAATCTGCAGGGACCAAGGAACCTGCTCCCGGCACTCAGCAGCAGAGGCCCCAGGACCCCTGGTCTACTCTGCTCCTGCTCTTTCCCCTCCCATCTCTGCTGCTCACTCCCGCCCAGGGCCCAGAGCTGCTCAAACTAGAATAAAGGGGGCTCATCCTTAGGGCTCCAGGAAGATGCCAGCCACCCCCAGTTTGAGAACCATAGACTTAAAACGCTGAGGGTGAATGCTAGGAAAATTATAAGCCATCATTGCAAAGAGGAAGCTTTGTCCTTGTCACTGCTTGGATGGAGTTGTCCTTGTCACTGTTGTCTGTAAGAGATGACCATGGGAATGAAGATACTTCACAGTGGCCCCCAGGAGAGAGCAGCACCTCCCACCTGGGCCCCTGCCCCAGAGCCCTGTCAGCCAGGCTGCTGACCTCCACAAGGGACCCTGCTCCTGTCACGGGTAGTCAGAGTCTAACAGGGAATCCTCGAAGGCAGAAGGTATGGACCTGATGGCAGTGATCTACAAAGGAGGAGGTTTATGTTGCGTGGCGAGCCGTGAGAAAGCATCGTGAAGAGAAAAGCATTTTAGGAGAAAGAGCTTGGGGGTGTCAGGACCTGGACTCAGTCTCAGAATCAAAAGTAACATGGTGGCCCACCCCACACCCGGTGGGCAGATCCCCTCCATGGCTGCCCCGGCTGCCGTGCATAGTAGCCCTGGTGAAGCCCCCAGTAATGGCAGCTGACTCCTGAACTTGCCCTGAAGAGCCCTGCCCTTCAGCAGGTGCACCCTCCTCTCCAGGCTCAGGGACTCTTCTTTGACATCAGCCCATTGTTTCTGGTTTTGACCCAGAGGCTGTGCAGAACAAGCGCAGGTCCTTCCTGCTGGTCTTGCTCCTTGGAGATGGGCACCACATCCCTCTCCACCCCAGCTCTTCACCCCACCTTCATCTCCAGCCTTCAGTGCCTCCCCAGGGGCAGAGGTTCTCAGCCTCCACGTTCAGGATGGGATGGTGGGAGATGGGCCACAGTCACACCAAGAGCCACATGCGGTGTTGGGGGGCGCCCACCAGAGCCCCCTCATGCCCTCTGTGAAGGCAGCCTCGTGTCCCATGGGCCTTCTTGTCATCCTTGCTGTCTTAGTCCATCCGGCTGCTCTAACAACAATGCCTTAGACTGGAAAATTGATAAACAATGGGAATTTATTGCTCACAGTTTGGAGACTGGGGAATACAAGACGAAGGCGCCAGTGGATGTGGTGACTAGAGAGTGCAGGAGCCCTGTTTGGGGGAGATGGCTAAGATTGCGGTTGACTACGGGCCATGGAGATGTTTGGCTGTTGCCGCCTTCCGTAGTCTCACGAGACTTGGCCCGGGATTTCGCGGGACTTGAGCGAGATTGCTGATCGGGTCTGCGCCATTTTGGTGGTGTGTGTGGTGCGTGTTAAAGTCGTTGTTAGAGCCAGAGAGAAAAGTTATCAGAATAAAAAAGCCGTTTGTTTCCAGTTCGCCTCTGAACTTCTTCCCGCGGCTTCATTGCTCCATGTGGCCATCGCTTCAGGCGGCAACAAGAGAGGGCCATTTTCTTCCTCAAGATGGCGCCTTCTTGCTGTCTCCTCACGTGGCATAAAAGAAGGGCAGCTTCCTTTAACCTCTTTCATAAGGACACTAATCCGTCTTCATAAGAGTGACTTCTTCATCCCCTAAGGCCCCACCTCTTGTTCCTATCGAAGAGATGAGTTTGGGTGTGGCAGGGGATATGAGCCTTCCGACCGTGGCCCTCGTTTTGGGCAGGTGAGATTCTGAGCCCCTTCCAGTGGTTCCACAGGGAAAACCACATTTCTCCAACCCAGTTCTTACCGTGACAAAGAGACCGACGTGCTCCTCAAGCTCACACGGGAGCCTGCAGGAACAAAATGACCAGCTCGGGAAGCAGCGTGGTACAGGGGGAAAAACAGATGAGCTCACCGTTAGTTCCCCCCAAAACCTAGCAGCTGTACAAGCATCTGTTGCCCCTGTTTCTCTGGCTGTGGCTCAGCTAGCGCCACTGGCTCAGAGTCTCTCAGGAGGTTGCGTTTCAAGCTGTCGTCTGGGATTCCACAGTCTCGCTCTACTCGCTCAGGTGGTTGTACATGTTGGTCCCCTGTCATGTGACTTCCTCACAAGACCACTGACACATGGCAGCCAGCCCCCCACCCTAGAAAGGATCCAAGAGAAAGACAGAGAGAGACAGAGAGAGAGAGAGAGCGCTTGTGAGAGAGGGACCCCAAGGAGAAGCCAGTCTTCTGATATAACCTTGGAAAAGACTGCATGTCGCTTTCTTTGTTAGAAGTAAGTCCACTAGATCCAACCCACTCTCAGGGGAAGTGACTACACAAGGGTGCGAATACCAGCACGTGAGGCCATTGGGGCCCTCCTAGAGGCTGCCCACCACTCCCTCCTTCCTCTTCCCCTCCTGGGCTTACCAACCACACGACCCCCTGTGAATTACTTCTCTTTCTATGGGCCTCAGTCTGCCAGTCTAGGAGATGAGCATAGTAATCGTTGCTGGGAGGCATCAGCGTGTCAAGTAAAACACACACACACACACACACACACACACACACACACACGCTCACGAGATTCATGTGACGAATAGGCATGGCCCCAAAGTCCTGTTCCTTTTGCTCACAGTCCCTTATGCAGGCCTAGCTGATGGTAAAGGGTGGGGGGGGTGGGCTATTCTCTTGGGTGCCTCCAGGTCTTCTCAAGGGATCAGGAGAGTCCCCAAATCTCAGGACGGAAATCAGAACATGTTCCCTGTGAGGTAAACCATAGGTAGCAAGGGCACCTGAGAAAGTGGCCCCTCTAGGGTTTTTGCACATAAATGCAAGTTTTGAAGGGCTTCCCCCCTCCACACACACTCACTTTAGTTTTGGTTCAGTTCATCTCAAGTTTGCCTAGGTCTTTTTTTTTTTTTTTTTTTTTTTTTTTTTTCAATTCGATCATCTGAGTTGGCAGTCACCACTGCCAATGTAATAAATTTGCCTTCACGGTCTTTGTCCCAAGCTTTTGGTAAAACACTAAATGGGACAGAGGCCTGCATGTGCTCCTTGGCACATCCTCCCATGTGGAACAACATGTCCCCTTATCGCTGGCTGGCAGCACCCCCACAGATGTGATGGGCAGGGTCAGAGACACAAATCTAATTCTTGGTCCCGGGGCACGTTCCCTATCCTATGGGGGCACTCTCTAGCCTTAGGCCCACTCGCCAAACATCAATTTGCTGGTTTCACGTTTGTTTATTTATGGTCCTGGAGGTTGAACTCAGGGATGCTCCACCACTGAGCCTCATCCCCAGCACTTTCTAGTTTTTATTTTGAGACAGAGTCTCCCTAAATGGCTCAGGCTGGCCTTGAATTCACAATCCTCCTCCCTCGGCCTCCTGAGTTGCTGGAATTACAAGCCTGCATCACCGCTCCTGGCTGCTGATTTTAACTATGTTAACACATGCAGAAGCCTCACTGGAATTAAGAGGGGAGAATGGCTACCCTCAACTTACCTCCTCCCTGTCGGTTAGTCTTTCCCAAGTCTGTGCTGTGTGTTGATTGTCCGTCTCTGTCCACGGATGGTCCCCTTCCACCTGCCTCACATCTTGCTGGCTCCAGTGATCAGGAGCTGCGGCAGTAACAATCCAGATGACCCCTAAATGCTGCAATGAAGATAATGGAGAACCTATCCCCTAAGACTCCAAAAGCTGCAGAAGCCATGCCATCCAAAGGAATTGCTGCAAACGAGCCAAGAGTTAGCCTCAACAATAAGCAAGCACCATTGGCTTAGGTGACTCATCCTGCATCTGAGTGCTGGAGGCATTGGTCCACCGAGGCAGCCTCCACCCATACCTGCTGGGCTCGGCTGCCTCTGCCTGTGGCTGGACCTCTGTAGGAGGCAGACAGCAGATGGGCAAGGCGGGGCTCCCCACCAGGAAGCTGGCCTCGCTTTCCTCCCAGTCCCAGCCTGTGCCGCTCTTTCTCCAGATCTGTTCCCCAAATTATACTCTGGGTGCACCAGTGAGAGGCATCACCCCCAGCGGGGCACGGTGGACAGCGGTGCCACACTGGGCTGCTAGGAAAGGTTGGGGACCAGGAACACCTACTCTGTGCCTCCCCCAAGAGGAGACCCAGGTCTTGGTGCAAAAACTAGCACAAGGGTAAGGAAGAAGGACAAGTCAAAAAAAAGTTGGTACCAAGATTTTAAAAAAATATCTATTTGAAATCTGTCTTACATTTCTGGGTTCAAGTATAGGTGAGTCGCAAGGCCAAGCCGGGAGAAGCCACACAAATCAGTCATGTTTGTCCTAAGCTACTGCTGCTCTTTGTTCTGCATGGTAGTTGCTTCCTTTTGGGGAGTCAGACTCTCAGAACCCCTGAGCTGTTCAGGCTCTTCTTCTCAGGAAGAAAACAAATAAATGGGCTCTGAGTGATTCAATGTTTTATCCACTGAGGGACATTTGCATTTTGAAAGCCTAGAGCCTGGGTGATGCTTCACCTAAAGTCGTGGGTTATTTAAGTAATGGTGGGAGTTTTAGGCATGGGGAGTTCTTGATTGTTTAGGAGAGTCAAGTCTTTGTCCATGAAGACGGCTGTGCTGAATTGCTGAAACTTTCCTTCTGTACTAAGAACATTCCTGAAGAGCAGGGCGTATTGTCCTTATAAACCCAGTCCTATTTCAAACACACTGGCCAAGTTTGCCTGAGGATGTACAGTTGGCCCTCCGTATCCATGGTTCTGTATCCATGGATTCAGCCAACCACGGATCGAAAATATTTGGAAAAGAATTGCATCTGCCCTGAACATGTGCTGATGCTTTTTTTGGTGATCATTCCCTAGACAATACAGTGTAACCACTATTTGCACAACATTTACATTGCATTAGATGTAAGTAATCTGGAGGTGACACAAAGTATGGAGGTTACATTGCAAACATTACACCGTTTTGGGATGTAAAATATTTAATGTTTTACAGGTTCTGTGCATAGGTTTTATGCAAACATCACGCCATTTTATATAAGGGACTCGGGCATCCCAGGATTCTGGTATCCATGGAAGGCTCTAGAATCAATCCCCAAAGGATACCACCAAGAGATGACTGCTGGGCTCTGCTGGAAATGCTGACCACTATCTTACTTCTCCCACCAGCCCCGTGAGGCAGGTACTACTAGTGTCCCCATTTTACAGGAGAGGGGACTGAGGCACTAAGAGGTCAAGTGACTCCTGGGTCACTCAACTAGTTAGTGGCAGGTTTGGGATTTCAACCCGTTTGACTTTACCTTTCCAATAGTGTTAGCCTGCAGCTTCGTGGCCCCCTAGGGCCCTGACATGGAGTGACCCCCTCCCTCTCTCCATAGGGGCCTTGATGTTTTCTACCCAGAGTTGGGGAATGTCGCCTGCATGTTCATTCCTGACTGCGACAACTTCAGACAGAAAATCACCTACTGGATGGAGCCCATCGTCAAGTTCCCCGGAGCGTTTGAAGTGAGTGAGTCGGGCCAGCTGCAGGGGGATCTGGGGGTCTTGACTTCCTCCTGAGCTCTCTCTGCTGTGGGACTTGAAGCCACATGCAGAGCTGTCAGGGTTGGGTCTGCTGGTACTAGAGAGCTGTTGCTGTGACGTGCCTTCCCTAGAGTGGCCCCGCGGCCCAGGGAAGGAGTGGGGTGGAGAGGCCTGCAGACTGGACCCTTGGCAATGCTGGGCATCTTGACGCTTGGTCGTCACAGTGTGAGACGTGCTCTTCCTGTGCCCAGCCATCTAAAGGTCAAAGTGTTTTAGGAATTGCAAGTGATTATTTCTTACTTCTTTTCCTGGGGAGCGATCAGTCCCATCCCATTCTGGAAGCTTCCCTGGGCTTGGAGGTCTGGCGAGCCTAGGGAAGGGCCGTGGAAGTGGGAAGGGGGGCTGCTGCTCCCAGCGGCCACGCCATGCCCCTGGGGTGCTGCTCTGGCCTTCTCTTCAATCTCTTTCTTCCTCGACCCCTGGGCCAGCCTGGAGTCAAAGTAATGGAGGTGGAGGCTCACTTCTTGCTCTCTGCTGTTTTGCTAGTGTCAACAGGATTGTGATGTGGCCAGGACACAGGTCACTAACGGGTGGAGACACAGGGACTGTGACTAGGATGTGACTGTCATTTCTGTGCAGTGGGCCAGGGAAGCACCAAGGGTTGTTTCCTCTCTCCTGGTGCAGCCTGGGGACTCACACTGCCCTGGTCAGGCCCGATAGTGGCCAGGCTTGGCCCAGCAAGGGGCAGGCTGGGGAGAGTGGCGTCACACGGTTGAAGCGTCTTTGTTTCTCCAAGTGTTTTTCACTATTAGAGGACTACTCCCATAGCAATAAGGTTTACAGAAATTTAACAGACCTATGCGGCTAATGTCAGGAAGCTTTACTGACGTGTCTTGTTGGCAACCGTGTCCTTTTCCTGGAAGGCTATGCGCGCACACACACACATACATATCGTCCCTTCTCCCTGGAGACCTCAGCCAGGCACGCCCGGGGACAAACAAGAGGAGCAGAGAACAGAAGGCTGCTGTGATCCCAGCTCCTGGGGCAGGGTGGAGGGCCCCGATGCAGGGAGGTACCCAGTTCCTTAGGGACAAGTATATGATCTCCCATGGGACAGGACTCATGACTCCGCCATTAGTTCACATGTCCTGGGTTTTCACGTGCAGAGCTCCAGGAGGTCAGGCCAGATCTTTCACAGTGATGTCCCAGGAGGACCATCTCCCACGCTCCATTCCCTGAGCTGCTGTTGCCACAAATGTCCACTAGATGGCAGTGTAGACTTTTCTAGCTACTGGCGTCCCTCCTGGGAGGGATTAGAAGCCAGCTGGGAAAGTCCTGTTTGGGTTTTGAGGATGCTGATTGTCCTAAGGTATGGACACATCACAGAGAAGATACTGCATCCGCCACGTCCTGAAATGAAATCTTCCATTGTCAAAAAACCCATCCTGTCTCAGCCCAGGGATAGGCAGGGGAGAAAACTGGTCTAGAGTTATGGAAGACAGAGGGCGATGGTCACAGAAAGCCCAGGAGAATAAAGACATTGTGAAGGAAGGGTTGGTGGAAGCAGCGGGCAGACAGAAATAGCAGTATTCTACTCCCATAGCACTATGGTTTACAGAAATTTAACAGACCTACGAGAAGGCAAAGTCAGTGATCAAAAGCTGCCCTTCATTGAGTACCACTGTTGGTCGGTTATTATTCATTTGTCATTTCACTCAATTCTGTCATCAAGTCTGCAAGCTTAGTATTTCTTTAGTCAAGATTGTTAGTGGCAAGTGACAAAAAGCCAGCTCAAACCAGTAGAAGTCTAAAGAAAGGGGAGAACTTGCTAATTAAAAAAAAAAAAAAAAAAAACTCCACATATAACTTCAGGTCTGGGTTGGATCCAGGTGCTCTAATTATGTGGCAGAGATCTTTCTATCTATCTCTTGACTCTGCTTTTTCTCTCTGCTATTTTTATTTGTAAATAGACTTTTTCCTGTGATGACAAAAATGGCCCCAACAGCTTCAGGCTTAAGTTTGATTAGTTTATCAATCCCAGCGGGAAAAGACGGATTCTTTCCAACCATTGAAAGTCCCAGGATTTGTCCTGCTAAGATCACATGCCCACCCCTAAACCAAATGGTGGCTGTGGGCAGCCCCGTTAGAGCAGAAGAGGATGGTTCTGCCACCGGAGCACAGGTGCTGCTTGTGCGAAGGGCCAGGTGGGGAAGCAGCAGTTCTGGTGGAAGTAAGGAGTCTGGCCAGGGGCAGCTCTGGACAGTGGCGGAGCCAGGATTCCAGCCCAGGCCTGCCCAGCTCCAGAGCCCACAGGCCTGAGCAGTGGACCATGCAAGGTCCTCTGAAGTGGAGCAGTGCTGGCAGAGCTGGGGGCGTGCTGAAGGGAAGCCTTCCCTAGTCAGTGTGGGAGGGGGACGGAGGACAGTCACTGCTAGGGAAGGTGGGGCTGGAGCTTCCTTAAGGACTCCAGGGAACAAACCCGCCCTTGGACAGGACGCAGGTGCACCCTGGGAACAGGGTCCCTCAAAAATGGGACAGGAGAGGGGAAGAGCCCCAGTACTGCAGAGGAGGAGGAAGCCATTTCCCCAGGGCCCTGGCTGAGGGAGAAAGGCAAGAGTGGGTGACCGGCTAAGTGGGGACAGTGCCTTGTTTCCAGGGTGATTAAAGCAGTGCCATCAAGGCCACAACTGCCAGTGGACATGCCGAGGGTGCCCCCCAAGCAAGCCCCGAGGCCCTGGCAGGAGGGGTGCAGTGGGTCTGGGACAGCCTCTGTGTCCACCCGAGGCCCTCCTACCGCCACACGCTGGCACAGGCCACTCAGCCACGTTTGGGCCTTACTCCCATCAAGATTCCTCCTCCTGCTCCAGGAAGCCTTTGCTGACTGCCCAGCTCTGGGCCTCACCCCTGTCCCTGGCTGATTGCTTCTTGCTCTGAGACTTTCAAATGTTTCCTGCCCACTAAACAGGGTGTCGTCGGCTTTGTTCTCTCCTGCCCATTCATGTCCCGCCATTGCCCGTTCATGTCCCTCACAGCTGCAACCACTTTGTAAACACTGGGAGAGCGAGGCCACGTGCTGCCTTTCCTGGAATCACCCACAGCTCCTGCCAGCATTGCAGGGCCCATGCTGGG
Source organism: Tamias sibiricus (assembly GCA_025594165.1). Taxonomy (NCBI): domain Eukaryota; kingdom Metazoa; phylum Chordata; class Mammalia; order Rodentia; family Sciuridae; genus Tamias; species Tamias sibiricus. The sequence continues at coordinate 22,279,306 of CM046661.1, forward strand.
TGACAGGGTGAGCCAGGGAGTGAGTGAGTGGATGGCCGGAAGAATGGACAAATGAGTGGCAGGTATAAGGACCCCTCCCTCCTAGAGTGTAAGCCCCCAGCTGTGTAAGCCCCAGGGTTTGTGGTTTAAGCTGCCAGGAGTCCTGGGCATTTGAAGGAAAGCTGCTGAGCCTGGCCGACCACAGACAGTGGACAGCACAGTGGGGGAGCTGGGGCTGGAAAGAAGAATCAGGGAGGGAAAGGGGGGGGGGCGCCGTGTTGGGAGCAGAGTGGCAAAGTCAGGTTTCTGTGCGCACTGTGGCTGGGAGCTGAGAGCTGCAAAAGTAAGTGGATGCTTTTCTCCTCCTGAGCTCTGACAAACATTAAGAGGCCAACATTTTAAATGCATCCTGTTCTCAAGCCAATGAAAACTGAAAGGACCCTGAGAAGTGTCTTGACTGGGGCTTATTCTTCATCTTAAATTTAACCAGCTGGAATCCTTTTGAAGTGAAGAAATTGCTGTTAAGTGGGGAACGTGCACTGCATTAGAGGGAAGGAACAAAAGCCACCGCGCTCTGTCCTGCTGTCCTTCAAGTTTCCAATCAGGCTCCAGAAAGCAGGTGTCCCTGCATTTCCCAGGCTGAGCAAGTGCATCTCCCGCCCCTGCTGCAGCTGTGCGTGTTGCTGCCCCCTAGTGGAGACACAAATTTCAACACCAAATCGGGAGCCCAGGAGGCAGTAGGGAATGAACCCAGGTCCCACTCCTGCTAGGCAAATGCTCTACCAGTGAGCTACAGGGTTTCACTAAGTTGCCTAGGCTGGCCTTGAACATGTGATCCTCCTGCCTGCCTCTCGAGTAGCTGGGTTACAGGGTGCATGCCTGCCACCATGCCAGCTCAACACCCATTTTATAGAGGCTGGGGATATGGAGACCTACATACAGGGTAGGGAGTCGCAGACTCCTCTCTGAAGGAGACCTCAGAGCTCACGGGCACAAGCAGGAAAATTGGGGGCTGCTGCTGCTGTCACAGAATAATGAACCGTGTCAGGACACTGGGCTTCTGATGCCCATGGTAGTTTCAGTGGAGCAGCCCCTGGTAGCTGGAGCAGATGCCACGGGCTGGGGGCAGGCTTTCCTAGCAGAGGGTGAGAATGATACACGTGGGCAGTCAAAGGCAGGTGTTTGCTTAGGGGACTGCAGCCACAGATGACTTGGCATTACCCCATGCCTGGTACCCCATACCAGTACCCCATGCCTGGCACTCGGGAAGCACTGTCGATCCAAGGATAACAGACACCATCACAGAGTTTCCAGGATGCTGGGGAGACAGACAGGTAGCTGGCAAGCAGAGAGTCAGATTTTGTCCGTGAACCAGCACCTGGCAAGGGACAGTCACACAGGGGTCAGGATGGCCAGGTGAGAGATGGCCAGGTGAGGGACGAGGCTTGGGAGGGGCCACGGCCACACCACAAGGAGACCGAAAGCTGGGTGGGCCCCAGCCTGGAGACTGGATTGTATCTGGAAGCCAGGCGGGAGGGGGTGGGGTCACCACCTGATTGTTGGACTGGTGAATGTGGTCAGATTAGCAATTCTGGAAGGTCACCCTGGCTGTAGGTGGAAGAATGGAGGGGAGGTGAGCTTGAAGACAGGAACGTGGGATGGGGTGAGAGATGTTAGAGAGGTGGACTCCATAGGGCTGTGGGTCTGTCAGGGTGGGGGTTTCTGGGATGGGTGGGTGAGGGTGAGGCTGAGCATATAATCTATCATCCCAAACAAGACCCTGTGAGGGTCAGGCAGGGGTGCTGGTCATAATTATACCAGGACAAAGGGTGTCTTCGGGCACAGAACCAACAAACTATAGTGGACATTGACCCCACTGACCCAAAGAATAGTGCCTTCACCAAACAAGGGACACAAGGGAAGCACTAGACTGATAGGGGCCAGCAGCCAGCAGCAGAGCCTTCCATACACACCAGATCTGAGGACACTGTGCACACCCAGAGGTGGCACAGTCTGAGGCTTACATTAGGGTCACTTCCATCCAGGCAGAAGTGGAATCTGTGAGGCCACCTGTCACTTAGGGAGAGGATGTGTTGCAGTCAATAGAACCGGCCAGCGGCGATTCTATTGGACCCAACTACCAGCAAGCCACAGGCGACCTGCACAGAGGGATCAGGGAGGGAGGGAGAAGCGGGAACTGTGCGGTGGGCTGGCTACTCGCACAGAGCTTGCCAAGAGACGCCTGAGACTCAATGCTGGCGGGAAGGAGCTGGAAGGAAGGGTAATACCAAAACAAGGCAGAAGGAGGGCATATAGGGCCTTCTGGAAACACCACTAAGATAAGCATTGGGGGGGGGGTCAAAGACAGGAGTTTCAGAGGGAGTCCCAGACACCTCACAACTGACAGGACCTGGCACTGACTGAGGTCAGAGACGGGAACCCCAAAGAGGCCTGGAAGAGCAGGAGGAAGAAGTTGTGAGTAGCAGGGGGCATGCTATCATGGTCACAGCCAGCTGGGGGTGCTGCTCATGCTGGGGTGAGGGGTCCCCAAGCCTCTGTGAGCTGGAGTCTCACCAGCAGAGCCTCACCTATGGGGGAGAAATGATGCAGAAGGTATCAGGGAAGGACAGGTGGCAGGGCTCTGGGGATGGGGTGTGGCGAATGCCCGGGTCATGGGCAGGGCAGAGCAGAAGAGGTAAGAAGGTGTGCAGGGGAGGAAGGAGCAGATGACAGGCAGCATGCGGAAGGGTGGCCACGAGGCTCTCCAAAGAGCAGAGCTAGTAAGAGCCAGTGGGTTTGGCCAAGTCCCTAGCACTGCTCTTGAGGGGTGGAGTGAGTTTTTCCAGAACAGGGGGTGGGAGGTAAAGTCAAGGCAGGGTGAAGGGCCCACCAGTGGGAAGACCATCAAGGCCAATTATTGGGGAAGAATTAATGAGATGTGACCATCACTCAATGCCCAGCACCTAACCAGAATTCAGTAAAACTATGTGAAAATTTTCACTGTGATTAGAGACCCGTTTGCTGGTTTGTCATCTAACAGGTAGATGAAAGAAAGAAGGAAGGCCAGATCTCCTGAGGCTGCGGGAGATGTGTGAGCTGGTGATAGAGACAGGAGACGCGGCACAGGGGTGGCTGAGGCTGTGAAAAAATTGGGGGTTGGAGCTGACGAGTAGAGCCAGGTCTGGGAAGGCAGGTGTGGAAAACACCCAGTGCCCAGTAGGGATGCATCCAGGGACCCTGCGCACACGTCGTTTCATTCATCCTTTGTTGCTGGCTCCTTAGCTCAGGTGGTCCAAGTCTGTTAAAATCACCCACTCTAGCTGGGTGCGGTGGCGCACGCCTGTAATCCCAGCACTTGGGAGGCAGAGGCAGGAGGATCGCAAATTCAAAGCCGGCCTCAGCAATGGTGAGGCACTTAGCTACTCAGTGAGACCCTGTCTCTAATAAAATACAAAAATGGTGGTCGAGTGCCCCTGAGTTCAATCCCCGGTACCAAAAAAATAAAAAAAATTAAAAAAGTCACCCACTGTGTCCCATTCCAGCCCAGGCTAACTGGCCAGGTTGTCAGGGGCACCTCTGGGCACAGCAGTACCAGGTGAAAAGGGAGAGATGATTATCAGGTTGCAGAGAAATTTCCCAGGCAGGATTTCACAATCCTCCACAGCAGGTGAGGGACACCGCCCACAGCCCCACTCACCCTAGACGGCAGGGTCCCGCCTCCCAGCCCACTGCTCTTTCACCTATGTAATTTTACCTCTGGAATCACCTAATGTTCGTGCTGGACTCAGGGTGTCATTCAGTCATTTATCCATCTGAGCCAGCCTTGATGGCACTCCACTCTCTGCCCCCTGCCACATACTGTCAAAGGAGCAAGGGATGTAAACACACCGAGAATCTCTGCCCTGACCCGGAAGGCCTTCTCATCCCAGCAGGAAGGTCCACTTAACTCTGACAATGGAGGAGAAGCCGTAGATGGGTGGACTATGCCCTCAGGTGAATGGCGTCTTTTCCAGGGTGCCTTCGCTAGGCAGCTTCCTGACCTTCAGACCCAGTCCTCTTCAGCCCCAACCACCTTTCCTGTTGAAGAACTCACTGCTTCAGGGCTTGCAGAACTTCTGGCCAGACCTGAACCTGACCCCTGGAGCCTTTGAACAAAGTCTGCAGTCCCCCGGTGCAAAGGGCACTACTGAAGCCAGGCCAGCCGGGCCCTTGCTCGGTAATGGAGTATCTGATGTCAGCTGAAGCTCAGTCAAGAGCTGGGGAAACAGTTCCAGATGTTTTTCAGATCAAAAAGTGTTTCTTTGGAAACAAACAAAAAAAAAAAAAAAACCTGTGTGGGCCGCTCTGCTGGGGCGGCATGTGGGACCTGAAGGTCTTTGCATCCTGGGTTTAGAAAAGAAGCCCTTCAGCAAAAATCCATGTGGGGCTCTTTGCAGGTCTGGGATCTGCTCACAGCGCACTGCTGAGTGTTAGAGAAGGCTTCTTGGGATTTAAAATAGCTGTGCAGCTCTCATGGGGGCCAGTTAGGCTGCACATACACACATCTTAAATGCTACTGGGACTTGTTGCCAATGTCATCAGAGAAAGAGAAATTTTGAGAAAGGTTTCCCAGATCTTAAAAAAAAAAATGTAATATGTCACTTATTATTTGTTAAAACTTGCACACTTGGGAGTGATGGAAAGAGGTGCCCACTGCAGTCTGGCGGAGAACTGAGGACAGGGTGTGGTGGGGGCAGTCACCTTACCATCCTGATTTTGGACCACAGTCCCCTGGGTGTCATGGGCAGGCAGGGCCAGTATTAGAGGCTCTGTTTTACAAGTAAGGAAACAGCAACTCAGGGAAAAATATTTTTAATGTTAGAGCAGTGTCAGATTTCACAGTGAAATAAAAGAGAAAACTCAGAGTTCCCATAACCCCCTGTCCCCACACACAGCCTACCCCACTGTCAAACATCCCCCACAGCAGAGGTGCCTTGGCTGTAATCGGTAAAGCTACATTGACATCATTGTCACCCAGAGCCAGCAGCTGCCATTAGGGTTCATTCTTGGTGCTGTACCTTCCATGGGCTTAGAGAGCATATAATGACACGTGTCCACCACGGTGGCCCTGTACAGCCGCTCCCCTGCCCTGGAAACCCTCTGTGCTCCGCCTGTTCTTTCTCCTTCTCCACAACCTTGGCAAACACGGATGGTTTCACTGTCTCCATAGTTTTTCCTTTTCCAGAATGCCGTAGAGTTCGAATCATGCAACCTGGCGCCTGTTCAGATGAATAGAGCCCAGACGCTGTACAGGCCTCCTGACTCGGATTCCAGCAGTTTCCTCCCTTTATATCACAAGGGGTTGGAATTGCTGTTGGCCTCTGCCCAAGCCAGTGGCCTCTTGCCCAGAGGCTCAGCTTCCTTTCTGAGAACTGTTCTTCCTTGAAGGGGCATTTCCGCCCCAGGTGTCACCTCTGGTGTCCTCACCATTCCCTTTCTTGTCTCTTTCTCCAAGGAGAATATAAACTCCTCGAGGGCAGAGACATCTGGATGTTTGGGAGACCCGCAAGAAAACAGCAGGTTCCCATGTGGCGCGATTCATGCTACAGTGTGGCACTAAGTGCAGGGTGCTGGGAGTTTTGTCTCTGTCTTGACAGTCCTTTCTATTTGTGACGCGTCTGTGCTATAATTTCACATTCCCGGTTTCTGATCAGTCCCATGAGACAGGTCAGGCAGGTGTTGGGTCTCTGTCCATGGTGGGGAATTGGAGGCCCAGGGAGGTACCTCATTTGAATCTCATCACACCCTGGTGGGCCAGATGGGTTAAGTGGAGTGAAGAGACTACAATCTGGACCCCCTGGCTTCTAAACCTTGCTCTTTCCCACCGTTCCACCCCTATTGTCACCAAGTGGTTACCACTCGGTGATATTTACTGGCCATTCTCCATGTGGCCAGGCTCTGTGCTAAGTGCTCTGCGGGGCCACCTAGCATAGTAAGCGGGATTTACCTTTGTTTGACAGATGAGGAAAACGAGGCATCACAAGATGCCACAGCTCATGAGCAGCAGAGTCAGGACTTGAAGCCCGTTCTGGGTGGACTCCAGAGCCCATGCCCCTACCCACCCACTGCACTGCTTCCTGATGGGGAGAGGGCAACTCACAGTGTGCCCCAAATGGCCTGAGGTGTTTCCCAAGCTCCTGGTCCCAGGAAGAAGCCAGAACAGGGAGCAGCACTGGCTGGGTGTGGGTCATGTGGTCCTCTGTAATGTCACCTCCCTTTACAAATGGGCCAGTGGTGAACCAAAATGTCAAGTGACTTAGTTAAGCAAGCGATGAGGCTTGGGTGGGGGCATGCAGAGGTGGGGGGTCCAGGAATCGGGGACTCTATTTTTTTGCTGCCTGTTAGGTCTGCAACTGCTAGCCCAAGACAAGTCAGGAGACCCCACAGGACAATTTTACTCCCAGTCCCGACTTGTTCCCATCACGTGGGGATAGCAGACGGCCTTGGCCAGGCCCAGGTGTGGGACCCAGAATCCCCATAGGAGGGGAGGGGAGGGTGGAGGAGCCACCACTGTTCCCTAGGCTCTCCCCAGGCCCAGAGGTGGGTAGGCAGGGATCGCTTCTGGAGCGCCTGGGGCTGCAATTTCAAGAGCCGACACCAGGGGGCGATAGGCGACCATCTTCCTGCCCCAGGAACCGCGGAGCCCGCTGCGTGGCAGGGGCCACCCAGGCAGGAAGGCCGTGCAGGGGCCACGTGTCACACGGTGGAGACACACCTCGTACTGAAGACACAGAGGGCCCCTGGTTTGGGTCAGGTGTGCACACCTCAGCACCCTACCCCCTCTCCCATCTCTCCCTTTGCCAATCGCTTGCGGAAATAAATGCCCTTCTGCTATGGATATGCAAAAAATCCCTAGAGTGGACCAGGGTGCTAACCCGAAATGCTCTCAGGGGTCAGATTCCCAAAGAGTTGGGGGAAGCAGCGGGTGGAGGGAAAAGGAGAGGTGCCGAGGCCGCTACTGGCTTGGAGAACGCCTGTCACACGCTCGGGATTGAAACCCTGTGCAGAAGGTCCCCTCTTCATCGCGGACTTTCTCGACCGCAGACTTCTTGATCCGGTCTGAAGACTCTAGCGGGAATGGCAGGTGGTGACCTGGAAAGAGGCCAGCCCGGGATCGATCGCAGACCTTTGGAGCCTGAGGGGAGAGTGTGGGAAGGCGCCCAGGCAGATTCGCACCCACGGAGGAGGAGGACGTTGACATTCCTAGCGCTGTTGCTTGGAGCTCTGCGACCTTGGTCCAGTTACTTCCTAGGCAGAGATGCCTTTCCCTGTCCTTAGAAGGAGAAATCTAGAGTATCCTTCCTAAGGGTAAGAGCTGAGGACAATCCTCAGCACTGATCTTTCTTGCCCCATCTGGAATATTAGACCCAGCAGTGACTTTCCCCCTAGACTGGGGTGTTGTCACTGGGCTGTTGACCCAGGCTCTCCGGATTCACCTTCTCATTCTTCATTTCTGTTCCTTTACTGGCTGCTCCTCTACTCCCCAACCTCTTCTCCTTCCATGGTCTCATCCAGGATCATGACTTTAAATATCCACATGACAGATTTCCTTCTCACATGGCCACTGGGGTATTTACTGGATCCCTCAAAGACATGTCTAATCCCAAGCATCCAATCGCCACCCTCCCCTCAGCGGCTCCATCTTCAGTCTGTCCCCATCTAGGTAAAGAGTAACTCCAGCCTTCTAGCTGTGTGAGCTGACCATCCAGAGTCATCCGGGCGGCTCCTCTTCTCTCCCACCATGTAGCCACTGCACCAGGAAATAGCCCAGAAGCTGACCACTTCTCTCCACATCCACACCCTGGCCAGGCCCACCACCCTCTTGACCTGGATTGCAACAGCCTCCTTGCAACAGCCTCCTTGCCCGGTCTCCCTGCTACTACCCCGGCTTTCCCCCAACCTAGCATGTTCTCAATCTTGCAGTCAGAAGGAGACTTTGAAGTCTGCAGGTCAGATCAGTTCATGCCTCTGCTAAGAAATCCTCTGATTCTCCAGAGTAAAAGGCAAAGGGCTGAAAGTGGCCTGCTAGGCCTCATGGGACCATGTGCCTCTGCCCTCATCTCCTTTCTGACCTCAGCTCTTCCCTCTCTTGGTCTGCCTAGCTGCCTGTCTCCTGGCTCCTTGCAGCTTCTTGATCAGGAGTGCTTTGGGGACTTCGGGCTGGCAGCAGCCTCTGCCTGGGTGGCTTCCTCCCTCTACTGCGTGGCTCACACCCTCACTCCCTTCAAATCTCTGCTGAAAGCTCACCTCCTCAAGGATGCCTTCAGTTCTGACAGGCCCGAGCCCCTTACTTCTCAACTTCATATTTGCTGCCTCTAACCTATGTGTAATTTAGGTACTGTGTTTTTTTTTTTTTTTGGGGGGGGTATATTGCCACCCCCATCCCACCCCACCCCTCCCCAGCTAGAACCTAAGCTCCGAAGGGCAGAAATCCTTCCCTGGTTCATTCACAGGTGCATGCCCAGCACTAGAACAGTCTTGGACACACGGTAGGCACTTAATAAATGTTTAATGTTTGTAGAATGAAGATTACTAGAGGAAGCTTTCACAACATCATGTATATAAACTTGTCAGTGTCTGTTGCCAGCAGCTTTCAGTAGATGGTGGTGGTGGTGGTGGTGGTGGTGGTGGTGGTGGTGGTGGGCATAACAGGTGACTGATGATCCCAGTCACCAGGTGACCAGTGCAAGCTTACACCATGACAACCAAGCAAGGCAGTGGCTAGTTGGCAGGAGGTTCAAGATGGGGAGTTTTCTTTTTCTCCTTTTGCTTTCCTTTTCAGTGCTAGGGATTGAACCGAGGTCCTTGGGCGTGCTAGGCCAGGGCTCTGCCCCGAGCTACACCCCCCAGCCTGCGAGTTCCCCACCCCCAGGGATCTGAGGAGAGATAAAAGGGAGGAGAGGTGGAAAGGAACTGTTTTACCACTCAATGAGGAGGATATCTACAAGGCTGGACACAGGACTGTGCAGAGAGTAGGCACCTGTGGAATGAATAAGCAAATCCCCTGCTTGTCTGTCAGTACGTGAAGAACTTATTTTGACAAGCTGGCTATGCAGCCTTGGTGAAAAAAGCTGGAAGGAAATAGGGACAATGGAAGGCAGTGACCTCCTTAGGCTGGGCAGTGGGGACAATCTGCAGTGTCCCCTTCCTGGAGGGAGGCTGAGAAATTCTTTGCTCAGGATCATGCCATCCTGCCTTGGACTTCCTGACTCTAGGGCCCCTTGCTGGGGAGAGGGGGTGTTAAACTGAAGAGAAGACCCCCAATTTGGGGAGCAGATGCCCCAGGTTCCTTCTGCCCCCAACACCTCTTCATGAAAACCTGGTCTTGGGTGATATGCAATGCCAGTAAAACTGCCTCTGGAATTCCTCTTGCAAGTAGAGTGATGGTTAATTTCAGCTTTGGAGCCCTGGATTCCTAATGTGCTGCGCCTGGAGCGGCTTGCCAGCTCTCCATACATCTGGCGCTCCCATCCTCCACCACCCCCAGCTCAGATGGGAAACCAAGGCCACGTGAGGTATACCTTTCTCTGTGTGTAATCGGGGAACAGCTATTTCCTCCTCCTTGTTCATCTCTTCCATTCCAGGGCCCCTGTGAAAGGTGCCTGCAAAGCTGAGTCCTGACAGGCAGGAGCAGCTGATAGGCCAGGTCCTGCGTCTGACTGGCAGTCATCTCCGCCTCAGACAGATAGGCTCCTACCCCAGGACCACTGGGAAAGCTAATGTCCAACCACCTCTACCTGAAACCCAGGGGGCTTAGAGCAATTGACATAAAGCCAACCCCCCACAGCTAGAGAATACCTAGAGGAGCAACATCCAGGTAAACATCTATCTGATCTCCCGGTGAAGGGGGTCTGCCTAAGAGCAGAATACCAATAGACAGAGTACGAAGGAAACAAAAGACAAATGTGAACTGCAACAGTATTTCAAACTTCTGCACTTAAAACATGTCATAAACAAAGTAAAAATCCCAGGATAAACTGAGAGAATGTATGTGCCACAAATATACAAAGGATTATTATTTTTATGCATAAACAGCTCTTATTAAGTCAATAAGAAAAAGATGAATACCACGTAGAAAAAGAAGGCAGAGTATGTTCACTGGTGATTATAGGAAGAGGAAAAGTTCATTAAAGATATGAAGGGAAGGTTTAATTCTATTTATAATTCAAAACATGTAATTTTAAAAAATGGTATGCACTTTATATAAAATCAACCAGATGGCAGTTTGTACTTTTTTTTTTTTTTTTTTTTTTTTTTTTTTAAAGGAGAGTATGTCTTACAGGTAGAGGTACAGATTGTTTCAACCTTTCTGGAAGGTGGTTTGATAATACGTATCAAAATCATTAGCAGGTTCATTGTGTTGGAAACAATGATTTTAGCTCTTTATTCTAATAGGATTGCTTAATCAGAGACATATGCAAAAAAATTATGTAAAAGGATGTTCATTGTAGTGTTATTTAAAGTAGTAGGAAAAAAAAGGAAAACCATTTAAATGTTCAACAGTAGATTGGTTAAATAGAATGTACCCTATCCATATGAAAATGTACCCTAAAGCCACTCAAAATCGTGTTCCCAAAGGATATTTAGGGCTATTGGAAAGTCTCACAATATATTTTTAAGTGAATGAAACCAAATGATAAAACAGTAATTTCACTTTAGTCCCAATTTTCAAAAATTATATCTTTTTATGCATGCAAAAAAAAAAAAAAAACAGATGAATGGGGAAGGCATCAAAATGTTAACATTGGATCACCTTGAGTGGTGGGATTAAGGGTGATTTTTATTTTCTCCTTTATGCTTGCCTTTAATTTCCATATGTTCTCCAATGAACAAGCATTACTTTAATAAGGGGGAAAATGCTATTTGGGGAAAAAAAAAAAAAAAGAGTGAACACTAAGAGGAAAAGGCTTCAGCTCCCCAAATGGTCTGAGTGCTGGTTGCTGTGGAAACTGTAACTTTGAATTGCCCAACTTTTTGTGAATTACTTTCCTGCTCTGCAGGGTTAGTGATGGCGCTCGATCGCGCATTCTCCAGGCGGAATGTGATGGGGTGGAGGGGCCCTGCCTCCAGCAGAGGTCCCCAAGGAGGCACCCTGACTTCCTCTCTGCTTGCAGGTGAGGAAGCCCTGCATCCTGCAGTGGATGCCGGGAGCACAGGCTGCTCCAGGTGCAGATCCTTGTTCGTTCCCCTGGCCTCTGCCATGTTTGGTGGTTCACGATGGGCAGCCTTACCCCACTCCCAGCCTGGCGTCCAAAGACCCAGTCATGGTGTGGGAGTGGTCGGCAAGTGTCTTTATTCGGGTTGTTGCTTCAATGAACGTAGATGGGGACTCAACTGAGCCTCAGGGACAGTTCACTGAAGTTGGGTATCTAAACAAAAGTCCTCCTCCCAGCCCTGCCCTTGTGGGGTTGTCTCTCTCTTTGCCAGGGGAGAGTCGTGCCCACCTTGAAGGGTGCCAAACACGAAGCACGGGAAGTGCAGAAGCTGGAGACCAGGTGCCCTTGGGGAGCTGCGAGGGCTCCTTCCTGTGCCTGTTCTCAGCACACGCGTCTTGCTGCCATTTGCAAGTCCTGCTGGGAGCTCTCGGGTGTGGAGAACTGGTTGATTTATAGATTGAAGCAGCCACAAGTTGGATTTTAAAAAGCAATGTGTCCTTTGAGCAGGAGCCCGGGCTGGGGGCTCTGCAGGCTGTCGCTTTGTCCCAGGGACCAGATGGAACTTGTTTTTCTGTGCACTTGGGGGTTTAACCCTTTGCGCACTCCCTCCCCAGCAGCCCCATTCAGGAACTGCTGCCTCCAGGGTGTGGAGTTAGGTATGAGAGAGAACTGTTCTTGAGCCTCAATAACATTTTTTTTTTTTTTTCTGGAAATGCCTCATCTTTTTAGTGCCCTGCCTTTTATCCGATTGCCTTGCTTTATTTAGCACACACTGACATGTGCCAGACGTTGCTCCAAGCACTTTTTAGAAATATTAGCCCACTTACACTTCACAACCATCATTATTCCCGTTTCACAGATGAAGAAACTGAGGCACAGATAGGCTGAGCCACTTGCTCAAGGTGGCACAGCTGGTGAGCGATGAAGCCTAAATTTGGATTAGAAGGCTGGTCGTCTGGTTCTCAAATTTGTGCGTTCAATCACAACATCGTGGTTCTGTCTCAAATAGCAGATAAATAAATTGTTACTCTGCTAGTAACATTCCGGAGCTCCTGGGTGATGCACCCCAGCTTGAACTTTAGGAGTGTGATCTCAGTGCGATGGAATCAAGTCCCAGGTGCTCACTCCTGACAGATCTCTGCCATGCTTTCTGTCCCGCTCAGGCTTCAATTTCACTATGGAGAAGGTCTGTGCAGTGTGTTGAGAAGGGTCCAGCTCCGCCCCACCCCACCCACAGGGTTGTCCAGCAGGGTCTGGAATCCTGGGCTTGGAGGTTCTGTTTTCCTAAAAAAGCTTCATGGCCAGTGCGCCCCACCCACCCTGCCCTCCCACAGGGGTCACCCCCCTCGGGGTGTGGGGGGTGGGGCGGGGCTCTGCCTTTTGACAACTTCTCTTGCCTACTTACTTATGCAGCAATAACTGCAAGGCCCTTTGACCCTTCATGAACTGTTGGAAGCTTAACTCTTCCTGTGCAGGAGGAGCTGTTCCTTACTCTAGGGACATCTGCAGTGACAAGAGCTGGTCGGAGACCAGAGCTCAGCACTCACCAGGGCTCTGAGGATGGTGGCAGAACTGCACTGGAGTCCAGGTGTCCAGGCCCCTCAGGCTCTGGGGGGAGAGGCTAAGAAGGCATCAGGTCCTTACAAGGTCACGTGGACACATGGGACGACTCTCTGCCCCACAGGATAAAGGGGACCTGGGGAAATTGGTGTGGTCTATTCCAGAAGTGATGTAGGGCTCAGAGTCAGATGGTAGGTTTGCTTTTAAACTATTAAAAATGGCAATATAATAATACTAAAATTGGGAACAAGCTGCTCTTTCTAAGCCCTTTTCTCAGGTAGCTGAACCGTGCTCATTTGCAGACTCAAACTTCTTATTTTAATCACTTTTCTATGGCAGTCTTTCTAAAATAGATTACATATGACCTTGCCTTCCTAAACGGAGTCTGAAGGACGTGATTTAGCTTTGTTAATGGAGTCCCTGTCATCGTGTGTAAACAGGTGCCACAGAAGGGCGCTCTTGCTTAGGTTAGCCTCTCTTTCCCGTGGCAGTGGGGGTCGTTGGCTTGCATTCTGACGGGGTTTTGTAGGCACCCTTGTACTTGACTGAGGTCATGCCTCCTTGCAGGGCTGGCCTCACCTGGAAGAGGAGGTCACCACCCAGTGCTAGGGTCTGGATGTGGTGTGCCACCCCAGGGTTCATGTGCTGAAGGCTTGGGGCCCACTGTGGTGGTGATGAGGTGGTGGGACCTTCATAAGGTGGGGTCTAGTGGGAGGTGATGAGGCCATTGGGGACATTGCCCTTGAGATGGTACATGTTTGTGAGGCCAGCAACTCAGGAGGCTGAGGCAGGAATATCACAAATTCAAGGCCAACCTGGGCAATCTGGACTCCCTCCTCAAAATAAAATAAAAATGGCTGAGGTGTAGCTCAGTGGTAGAGCACCCCTGGGTTCAATCCCTGGTACTGCAAAAGAAAAAGAAAGAAAAAAAAAAGGAAGGAAAGAAAAAGGGATTGATATTGGTCTCATGGAGTTAGTTCTCATAAGAATGAGAGATGTTAAAAAAGAGCAGGCCCAGCCCTGAATACTTCTCTGACTTCCTGTCTGGCTATGTGATCTCCCTTTCCTTCAAGCAGCTGTTCCCCTTCCCACTTCTCTATCATGTTGCAATTCAGTCAAGGGCGTCCTCCCCAGTGGCCACCCCACCTTGGACTTTCAGCCACCAAAACTATGAGCCCCTTTTGTGTATAATACCCACATTCAGGTAACCTGTTATAGCAACAGAAAACAGATTAACACTCCACTAATTGTCAATCATCTAGGACAAGGCATTAGAACTCTGGAGGTGGCCTTAGTCTCACGGGACAGTGTAGAGAGTAGATGGGAAGCATTAAAGATGATGTCAGCAGCTACATAAAGCACCAGGAGGGGACCTGTCTCTCCCCAAGGATCAGAATAGAAGGTGAACACAACTTGCTCCCTACAAGAGCACAGGCAATCCAAGAGAGCAGAGTCTTCAGTGAATACCTGCTGCTCTTCTTGATTCCCAGGGCCCTAAGGATGGGGATAGGGTCCAATCCCCAGGACCGAGGCTCAGAAAGGAGAGAATGAGTTTTGGGGAAAAGGCCTCAGTCATTGGAGCCAGGCCCACCTGAGGGTATAAATTGCCTTTTATATTCATAAAGAAAGCAGGAATTTTCTTCAATTACTCACAGGGATCTCTGTGGAGATCAAGGAAATTCATAGGCCTTTTTGCTTCTACACAAAACCACCCAAGACAGCTAAATTTTTTTTTTTAATTTATTTTCCTCCTGTCATCTGTCACTTCTTGCTGCTGTCAAAAGATGATTAGTATCCTTATGGTCTTCTAATTTGTGACAGGATGGGAAACCTAATAATGGAGAATGTCAGAATTCTGTCTAAACTAAGAGTAAATAGGCTGAATATGAGGATGTGAGTCAAGGCCTGAGTTCTCACCGACCAGCCTTGTGGCATACATAAAATGCATCTATGTGAATCATTTTAGAGGTGGGGACCAGGAAGGCAGCCTAGAATAGTCAGAGCATGAACCATGCAGGCTGAGTATCACTTGCCTGTGGACTGCAGGTGGGCTTAACCAGTTCGAGACCTTGACTTCCTAGTGCATAAAGTAGGCTGATAAAATCTTCCTGGCTGTCCCTGCTTCCCCAGAGTTGTTAGGCTGCTCAGGAGACATAATGCCTGGGAATACTCTGAAAAAATTAAAAACAGAATGTGCACAAATCCTGCAATTTTTCGGAAACAGTTTAATCCCTCTCTAATAACACTGGGTGGATGAGATGCCCCTCTCCTCTTTAGCCCCCTCCCACTAGGGAGAAAGCAGCTTTTTGGGGAACGAAAGGTGCTCCCTCTGAGGTGCTGCTCACAGACATCATGGAGATGCTCAGGGTGAGCTGCAGGTGCTGGAGGCCCAGCACCTGGTTCTTAAAGACAGGCACAGCCAAAAGCCTCACCGTTGCCAGGCGCGGTGGTGCACACCTGTAATCCCAGCACATGGGAGGCTGGGGCAGAAGGGTCCTGAGTTCAAAGCCAGCCTCAGCAATGGCCCCCCACGTGCTGTGTCCCTTCCCACAGCTCTTTCCCTGTTGGCATGGAGTGCCCCCATCTTCACCCGGTTCTTCTGAAACACCTCACATTATCATGCGGTGACTGATGGCAGCTTAAAATGTTATCCCAAGGAACTTTGCATGACAAGAAGCTGAACTATTTTAAATTTAAAGAAAGAGGAGGAGGAGGAGGAGGAAAGAAAGGGCTATTATTTTCTCCACTAGCAGGAAAAAAAATTAGATTTATTCAATTTTAAGCATTTCTCCCATAATTTTCTTAAATATTTCTGTATCTCAGTGTCTACACTAAGCCTTAGCACATTCAGATATTTGATTCACACACACACACACACACACACACACACACACTGATAGAAAGGTATATAGATATGGATCCTTAGTAGCCCTTCATACCCACAAGCTCTGCATTCTTAAGGTCAACTAACCTTGGATGAAAAAAAAATTAAATTGAAAAATATATATGTAAAATTATATCTGTACTGAATGTGCACAGACTTTTTTCTTGTCACTATCTCCTAAGCAATACAACAACTATTTGCATAGCATTTACATTGTATTAGACATTTTAAGTAATCCAAAGATAATTTAAAGTATGTGGGAAGGCATGCATAGATTATATGCAAATACTATGCCATTTTATGTAAGGTACTTGAACATCCATGGAATTTTGATATCCACAGGAGATTCCCAGAACCTATCCGGTGTAGATACTGAGGAACAGCTGTATGATCCATTTTACATATCTATATATAAAATATCCTAATATTATATATACAATGCTTATATATAATATATAATGTGATAACTATGTTATATATTATATATATGAGAGATAGAAGGAGAGAAACCATCATACACTATGTATCAATATAAGCTGAGAACTAGTGAAGTAAAGGAGACGCTGATTGTGGGATTTTAGGCATCATGTATGTGTCAGGTGGTAAGATAGTTGAGGCATCTGACACCTGTGAAATTATGCCTCATGAATTCTGCGTACCAACCTACCAGTGGCCAAATGAGGCACTGGCAGAGTCCAAGAGACTGGCAAGCCTCAGCATGAACACTGAGAAAGACAGACCAAGGCAGGAGGGAGAAATGAGAAGTGAAATAAGTATCCAGCACCAGAAAAATCTTTCTGAATAAAAGGTTGGGAAAGGGGGGTGTAGGAGTGCACCTGGCTCAGTTCCCCAAAACCTAAGAGTCAAGGATGAAAGGAAACTGATAATTTGGATGGTGGGGGAGGTCAGGTGAGACCTCACTTAGCCTGGGGTTGCTCTTGGCAAACAGAATGAAGCCCTGATAATATCTCCACAGAATACTCCAACCATCAGGTATATAAGTCATTGGGGTGAGAATCATGGGGCCAGGAGGGACAAAACTCAGTGATTCCTGATTATCGATGAGTGTCAGCCCTGACCCATGCATAACACCACACCAGGCCTAGGACAGTGGTTTTATAAACTCAACTCCTTATCTCTTCTCCCAGATTAGCTCATCTTCCTCCACATCACCCCATCTTCTTTTTTTTTTCTTTTCAAATTTATTTATTTTTTATTCTAAGTTGTTTGAAATGACAGCAGAATGTATTACATTTCATATTATACTTATAGAGCACATTTTTACATATCTCTGGTTGTATACAAAGTATATTCACACCATTTGTGACTTCATTTGTGCACTTAGGGTAATGATATCCATCTCATTCTACCATCATTTTTTTTCTTCACCCTTTTGCCCCCTCTCTTCCCCTCCCTCCCCATTGGCCGTTCTAGTGTTCCTCTGATCCTCCTATGCTCCCCATCCCAACCCCACTGTGAATTGGCCTCCTCACTGTATGCCAGGAGGTAGTGTTTTGGGAATATGTCTCTCATCTCCTCAATTACATTACCAGCAACTTTAAGGCTTATGTCTTTCTTAATTTAAATATTTATTTTTTAGTTGTAGTTGGACACAATTTTATTTATTTATTTTTACGTGGTGCTGAGGATCAAACCCAAGGCCGTGCACATGCTAGGCGAGCGCTCTACCGCTATGCCACAACCCCAACCCCTAAGGCTTATGTCTCATGTGTGACATACCAGATCTGCCCCAAGGAAGAGTAGGCAGTAGGGGGCAGTAATTGGGAGATCCAGGAGACAGACTGGCGTGAAACAATATGCCCATGGGAACAGGGCCCATGAGACCTCGTCTGAGTCCAGGTATAGGTCTCAGCCCCTGCAAGGTAATGTTGTAAAAATGGCAGAACTTCTATCAAGCCTGGAAAACTAGACTAATTACTGAAATAGGAACTCAAGACATTCTTATCAGCAAATTAGACACAACAGATGAAAGAAACAGTGAACTTGAAGATAGAGCAACAGAAATGATCTAAATATATATAAAGAGAGAAAGCGGTGTGGAGGACAGAACAGAGCATCCAAGCATTGTGAGGCAATATGTAATGGTCCAACATACGTGTAACTGGGGCCCTAAAAAGAAAAGAGAGAGCACAGAGCAGAAGAAATATTTGAAGAGATAATAACCAAAAGCTTGTAAAAAAGGATGAAGGGCAAGAAAACTCAAATCCAAAAAAAAAGCTCAGAGAACCTCAATCAGGATCAAACAAACAAACCAGAAAACCTAGACACATCATAGTTAAATTTCTGAAAACCACAAATAAATTCTGAAGACAACCAAGGCAGAAGGAATGCTAGCCATTCCCTTGCCAAAGTATTTCTAAATGCTCATGAAGGAAATGTGTGAGTTCCAAAAAACAAGCCCACTCCAACATTTCTATAGCTCCCTACGTACTTAGTAAGATTCCTTCCTTGGTGCTACGTCAAGGTATCTCTGTCATCTCAGTTTCACTTAGTGTAGAGTACATTTGAGTTCAGCTATTGTCAGCACACTAAGCACACAGAATCACACTCAGGTAATGCAGCTCATTCTTTGAGTCTGGAATCCATTTTTTATCAGTATGGCCCAATCAAAAAGTAGCTGCTTTCTTCTCTGGTCTAGAATCTCACTATATATTGCTCAGATTTCTGCCCCAAACTGGCAGTCATTTTGGTGTGGAAGTCTACTGTTTCAGGGTCAGAGCTTGTACCTGTTCCCCTAAAACCTGATTCTGGAGTAAGTCAGGAACAGCAAGGTATGGTAAGTTTGGGATCAGGGAGGATGGGGATCCTCTTGCAAGGCAGGACCAGGGAGGAGGGACAGCTTCTGTTGGAGAGAGAGGCTCAGTGTGGGCTGAAATTCTGTCACCTGAATCCACCACCCCAGTCCACAGGGTCCCACCTTTCCCAGATCTGATGAGGCAGCAAGTCTAACCTAGGTTACAATCCAGCACCCTGCATGGTCACACACCATTTCTGACTTCAGTTTTGTTGACCCTGAAGCTATAAGGCATAGGAGATTCTTTTAGGCTAATCATAAGTGTTCCCTGTCTTTCTTTTCTTTCCTTTTTAAAAAATGTGTTCCTTTTAGATATACATGACAGCAGAGTGTATTTTGACATATCCTGTTTTTCTGATTGTTCCTTGAGCCAAGAATTGACACCTTGAGCTTGTACTTTTTTCTTTAATCTTTCCACTCAAGTCAGAAGCAGCCATCTTAACCTAGCATATTTGCCCCATTTATCCTGCAACTCTGCCAGTCAAACTCTTATCTTCAGTGGGCACATCATTCTAGGCAACCACAATTGATCGTTACGAATCTTTTCCTACTGTGTGTCATGGACTATCAATGCTGCACTTGCTGATGGTAACCTGTTCACCCATCTTTACTGCTGGTTTTAAGCCTTGCAACTATAATGCTCTTGGGTGTAGTTTTCTTTTGCTTGGCATTTATTTTTGTGAGGCTTCTTGGATCTGGAGGTTTATAGTTTTTATCAGACTTGGAAAATTTTTGCCATCATTTCTTCTACTATTTTTCCTGCCCCCTTCTTCCTTCAGGGACCCCAGTTGCATGTGCATATGGCTACTTGACGGTGTCCCACAGCTCACTGATGTACCACTCCAGGTTTTTTCCAGTCTTTCCTCTGTGTTTCATTTTGAATAGTTTCTCTCGCTGTGTGTGTTAGTTCACTCTCTGTCACTGTGGCAAAATACCTGAGAAATTCGACTTAAAGGGAGAAAGGTTTATTTGGGCTCCTGGTTTCAGAGGTTTCCGTTCATGGTCACATTGCTTTGGGCCTGTGGCGAGGCCGAGCATCATGGCAGGGGAGCGTATGGTGGAGCAGAGCTCTGCTCCCCTCATGGCAGCCAGGAAGGGGAGAGAGGGAGGAAGGGGCTGGGGACAAAATAGTCCCTTTGAGGGCACACCCCCAGCGACCTCCTTCCTCTATGTCGGCACCACCTCCTAGGGTTTGCACCACAGGCTGACAGCCATTCCTTTGGCAAGTGGCCTTTGAGGAACATTTCAGATCCAATCCATAATACTATGTCTTCCAGTCTAATAGAAGCTGTGTAGCTTATTTTCTGTTAAATCCCATACAGTTTATGTTTCATCATAGACATTGAAATGTATCTTTTCAGGGGGGCACTGGGGATTGAACTCAAGGGCACTCAATCCCTGAGCCACATCCCCAGCCCTACTTTTTTTTTTTTTTTTCATAGCCAGGGTCTCACTGAGTTACTTAGTGCCTTGCCGTTGCTGAGGCTGGCTTGGAACTCGAGACTCTCCTGCCTCAGCCTCCCCAGCTGCTGGGATTATAGGCATGAGCCACCACACCTGGATGAAACTTACATCTCTTAAAATTCTACGTAGATCTTTTTAAACACTTTTCCATGTCTCTGGGATATTTAAGCATTCCTCTACCTTCCTGAACATATGGGATATAGATATAATAACTTTTAATGTATTTGTGTATTACTTCTATTGTCTGTGTCATTTCTGTGTCTGTTGCTGTTGATTGATTTTTGTCATCATTATGGTTTCTATTTTCCAGCTTCTTCACCTGCCTCGTAATTTTTTTAGGTGCCAGACGTTGTGAATCATTACTTTGTTAGATGTGAAATATTATATTCTTGTTAATATTCTTTTTTTTTGGTACTGGAGATTGAACCCAGGGGTACTTTACCACTGAGCTACATCCCCAGTCCTTTCTTATCTTTTTGTTTTGTTTTGTTTTGAGACAGGATCTCACTAGGTTGCTGAGGCTGGGCTTGAATTTGTGATCCTCCTGCCTCAGATTTGTCACTGGGGTTAGACGCATGCACCACCACGATGAGCTTATTCTTTTCTTTTTAATTTTTTTTATTGTTTAGTTGTTGATGGACCTTTATTTTATTCATCTATTTATATGCGGTGCTGAGAATCGAACCCAGTGCCTCACACATGCTAAGCAAGCGCTCTACCATTGAGCCACAATCCCAGCCCAAGCTTATTCTTGCAAATACTCTTGAGCTTTGATCTGGCATATCATTGGGCTCATTAAAAACAGTTCCATCCTTTGGGGGGTTTGCCTTTAAGCTTTAGTGAATGAGACTAGAGCAGCCTTTTCTAGGGCTGGTTTTGGCCCATGGCTCTGTGTTCTGCCTGCTGCCTGATGAATTATGAATGTTTTATTACCATGCTTGGTAAGAATATAAACGGTTCCCCTTGTGGGCCCTGAAGTGCGTTCCCTCAATTGATTTGGGAGAGTCCTTTCCCTGCATTCCTATGGTCTCCACACGTGTATGCAGGTCAGTTCTCAGGAAGACACAGCGGGGTCTTCTGTAATTTCCAGAGTTCTCTCTCTGCCCTGTGAATTCCCAGGACCTCGACCTCACTGGACCTCCTGCTTTGCCTCCTCAACTCAGTGTGACCACCAGGATCCCTGGTTCCCCTCTCTGCAGCCTGGAATCTCTCTCCAGGCGATAAGCTGGAGTAATTGTAGGGTTCTCCTCATTGGTTTTCCCTCTCTTACTGATCGCCATCCTGCACTGCCTGAAGTTCAAAGTCTAGAGATGGCTGTGGCACATATTTTGCTCAGTTCTTTTCATTGTCTCAAGTGGTGGCATGAATCTGACCCTCGATACTCCACCTTGGCTGGAACCAGAAGACCTTCAAACCCAACCAGACACATCACCAACCCCAAGCAGGAGGATCTATTCCCTGTGACCTCTTCTACTTAAGTCAGTGTTGGCTTGTAGAAAGCTGGAACCACAATCTAGCTATTTTAAGCAGAGAAGTACTTCCTACTGGAAATTGGGTGCTTATGATGTTGTGGGGGGAGTTGAGAAGTAGGCTCTAGCTTAAGGCCTCCAGGAATGGCTCCACCAGAGATAAAACCACCAAACTGGCCCACCCAAGGAGCAGCTCGATCTGCCCCAGTGAGAAAGCTGGGAAGTTGGGAGGCTGTTGTTGACTTCAAAAGCACACCACAGTCTCTGCAGTCCAGGGGTCAGGAAGCCACCACCACCTCTGCCTCAGGAGACTCTTAAACTCCCACTAAGTCAGGAACTAGACATGAGAACAGAGTCTGATGTCTCTGCTGCCAAATCTCTCTCCCCACGCCCATGAACCTGACAGTAACACTGGAATGCTGCTGCTGAGAAACCCAATTGTCTCTGCAAGTGCACAGACCCAGGAGGGAGGAGATGGCCTCTGCCTCCCTGGGTGCAAGAGTGCATATCACTGGTGAAGTTGCATTTGCATCCAGAACCAGGGTCTCCAGGGCAGACGCTCCCTCTTCTTGGCTCGCCTGTTTGCAGGGCCCAGCAGCTCTCTGCCTGTCGAGGGTGGTGAGGTCTGGCCTGTGCTCTACTCACTCCTCCCAAAGAGTATGGGTCCAGGTAACATCTGGTGATGCTCAGCGGCTTGCTCAGAGACCTCAATATTGCTTGGCTCAACCAAAAATAAATTGGAAAAGAAAATTGAACATTGCATCAATTTGGAGCAAGTTTATAAATTCTGCAGCTAAGCAATACCAATAGAAAATGATAGATCGCCACAGAGCAGGGCGTCCCTGCAGTGATGTATAGTCACATTAGCTGAAATACCGTATTACATGATTCCGCTTTATTACCAGTGTTGGTGGCAGACAGAAAAACAGATTACACTTGAGTTCAAATCGATAGGAACTTTATTTACTGGCCTTTTAAAAACATATTTCTGCACTTTATAAAAACATACGGTAGATGCTATTGATAGAGCTTGTCTGCTTGTTAAAAAGCAATTTTCCCAGAACGAGGCTTTTAAGCTGTAATTTACGGCATTACTTTTTACCTCCTTTTTTCAGGGTTCTGTTCATCTGGCTGTGCTTTGACGACTTCCTTAGACTTCCCGTGCCTTTAATTTTCTCTCCCACTTACCATCTCTCTAAACTCTGCGCTCCCCAGGGCCTTTGAGCAGGATGGAGAGCCCTGTACATCTTCTCCCACCAGAGGCTGAGGTCTCCCCAGAGGCCACCTTCCCTTCCCCAGCCCCTCCATCTCTTGTGGATTTTGAGGGGGCACCCGTGGGTTCCGATGGTGCAGCCTCTGCTCCTTTACGCTCAGCCCCATGGACCCTCCTCTCCTCTCTTTCTTTGTTCCCCCGAGCCCTGGTTTCAGTCAACCTGTGTGGTAGGAAGGTCATCCCCCATTTTACAGCTCCCGGAGGTCACACCTAGGTTTTCTGGCTCCAAATCACATCAAGGCAACGTGGAGATTCAGAGACGTGCCTGGCAGCGAGCCTGGTTCGATGGGAAGACGGGGGCTAACGCAGGAGCTGGGCTGGGCCGGAGTTCGTGATCCAGCTGGGCAGGCACCCGTCAGTGGGCACGTTGCACAGTGATAGAAGCACGTGTGGGTTTGGAAAAGAGCAGGGACAGGTGGGCAGAAGCCCAGGAGGCTTCCTGGGCGAATGAGGACTCGGTGGGGTGCTATGGTTTGAATGTGTTCCCCCCCCCCCCCAAAAAAGTTCATGTGTTGGAAACTCAATCCCAAGTTCATATGTTAGGAATATTTGTAGGTGGATCCTCTGGGAGGTAATTAGCATTAGGTGAGGTCATGAGGGTGGGGTCCCCATGATGGTATTAGTGGCTTCATAGGAAGAAGAAGAGAGGCCTGAGCTGGCACACTTGCTCTGTCTCACCCCATGGTGCCCTCCACTATGTTATGATGCAGCAAGAAGGCCTCTCCAGAGGCTGAGCAGATTCCGGCTTCATGCTCTTTAATTTCCCAACCTCTGGAACTGTAAGCCAATAACCTCTTTTCTTTATAAATTACCCAGTCTCAGGTACTTTATTTTAGCAACAGAAAATGGATTAAGACAAGTTATCCCAGGATTCTCTAAGAAAAGAGAGAGATAAGCTGAGCAAATAAGGTGAGAGCATACTGAGCCCATCACTTGCTTGAAAGGCATGGTGGTGGATGCCCCTGACATCTGGCAGAGAGCTGAGATTGGACAGGGACAAAAGGGAGGTATAGGTTCCTGGGTACAGGAATAGCTTAAAAATAATGGTTTAGGAAGATTTGCCCCATAGTGCTGTGCAAGATCTGGCTGGATATACATGACCCAGAGACGGTGCCTGCAGCAAGCCAGGGGTCCTCAGCTGAGAAAAGCCCTAGGGTTGGAAAAGGACAGGCCCATGGCCACCTCGCTTGCAAGCCCAATGGAGCTGGAGCCAAGGCTGCCAGTCCTACTTCAGCTTATCCTCATAGAAGGGCTGGGTCAGTTGAGCACTCGAGGGTCCATCCTGTGTCCAAGGAGCTTATATTCTAAACAAGATGGAGGGGTCACTGTGGGTCCCTGCATGTGAGAGACAGTGAAATGGAAATACGTAGGAAGCGGTTAAACTCAGAGCGTGGACTCCCTTTTGATTAGCTGCTGTTGTTATTACCAGGTTTTTTTTTGAGTTAGCACGTATATCAATAAGGGTCACAGTGAAAAACAAGGCTCCCTTCCACTCGGCTCTCCACCTCCAAAGCAACTGTGGTCAGCAGGGGTGTGTGTGTGTGTGTGTGTGTGTGTGTGTGTGTGTGTGTGTACAAGTGCGCATCCTCCAGAGGTATTTCAGAGAGCTTTGTTTTCTAAGAGAATAAACTATAAAGTGAAAACATCATAAAACTTTATTTGGTCAATGTTATAAAAATATACTAAGTGTTTCCTCAGGACCCAGCAACTTGGGAGGATTTTCAAAAATAAAGAAATAAAAGCCACAAGGAGTAAAATAAGGAGTGACAAGTCTGGTTAGAAAGATGACCTTGTCCCTCCCCACCCCTCAACTTTGCTTTCCCGATTTGAGCAGCACCTACCCCGGGGAGAGCCTTGGCGCCCTCTGACCTCTCCCTCCAGACCCCTGTTCCGGCAGACAGCGCCGTGCCCTCCACTGCCCATCTCTGCCTGAGAGCTCCCCATTGTCTATGCAATGTGTCTGGTGCCAGGGTCTCAGCCCAGTGGGCCACCCTGTCTCAGATCCCTGTCACTGACATTGTTGTGGTGCCAGGGCAGTCAGTGCCCCAGGCTGGATGCTGCTCGGGGGACCAGCAGATTATTTGGAGGTTACAGTCTTACCCTGAAGGGCAGCCAAGTGGCATGTCCCTCTGTGGCTCCCTGCTCCTGGATCTTGACCTTGACCAGAGAACCCAGACTTCAGAAGTGCTGAATGTTCTCTGCACACGGTTCCATCCAACCCTCACACCTCCATGAGACAGGCTCAGCTTCCTGCTGCATTTATTTTTTTTTTAATTTGTTTTAATTAGTCATACATGACAGTAGAATGCATTTATGCACTGGGATATATCATACATAGATGGGATGTAATTTCTCATTTTTCTGAGTGTCCATGTTGCAGAATCATATTGGTCATGCAGTCACAGATACGTACAGTAATAATGTCTGTTTTGTTCTACTGTCTTTCCCATCCCCACATGCCCTCCCCTCCACTCCCTTCACTTCCCTCTACCTAATCTAAGGCAACACTATTTTTCCCTAGTGCCCCCCGCCTTATTGTGAATTAGCATCCACATATTAGAGAAAACATTCAGCCTTTGGTTTTGTGGGATTGGCTTATTTCGCTTAGCATGATGTTCTCCAACTCCAACCGTTTACTGGCAAATGCCATAATTTCACCCTCCTTTAAAGCTGAGTAATATTCCATTGAGTATATACACCACATTTTCTTTATCCATTCATCTATTGAGGAACACCTAGGTTGGTTCCATAGTCTAGCCATTGTGACTTTAGCTGCTGTAAACATTGATGTGCCTATGTCTCTACAGTATGTTGATTTTAAATCCTTTGGGTAAATAAATCTAGATTCAGTCAATTGAAGAAACCCCCAAGTTCCCCCAGCCACTAACTGATAGCCAGGGTGACAGCATGCTGTTAAATGGTGGGCAGCTGCACTGAATTGCCTCTTGATGGCCAGTCTGGGTGGGAGAGTCAGTAACTGCTTCTGATCGCTTGTTTGTTAAGTGCAGAGATAGACCTGAACGCTCTGTCGGAGGAAACTCTTTCCCAAACATCAGCCCTAGCACCTTACAGAGTTTATTTGGAGCAGAGTAAGATATTTATCTAGTGAGGGATTCATTGTTAAATAAATGAAACGAGCAAGTGGTTGAATAAATCAACAAATTGACGTGTAATTCCATGCTAATGAATAACAGAAGAGAAGGGAGCCTGACTCCTAAGGAGGAATGGAGAAATCAACTCTTCAGGCAGTATGTGCCTATGAGGTCATGAGGCAGATTCTTGGTGACCTATAGCTTGGGACAGAGACGATTCCCAAACACAGGTGTTCCCTGATTTTCACGTACGGGCTGCATGCCTGGAACACGGGGCTGACTTCCCCAGAGGACCTGGGGGACACCAGTGAGGAGTGTGCATTTGAACGTGAGTGTAGCTCCATTCAGAAAATCACTGGGGACCTTTGCCAGAGCAGCTTCAAGAGCAGCAACACTGCAGAAGCCAGAAACGCAGATCGTTGTGTGGACGGTCCTCCCGTGTCCTTCCAACCTGGCATTTTCAGTCTTTTTCACCCTGACACTAGAGCATACAGCTCCTTAGCTTCTGCAAGAAGGCAAGCGCCAGCTTCCTGGAAGAGTCCAGAGGGACTGTAATTGTGTCATGTGCCTGGTGCTAGGGTGGGGAGCAAGTGGGGACCAGCGGCCAGCACAACCTAGCTTGGTGCTTGCGTCAGAGAAAAGACCAGGCCTGGCCTGTTGCTGGTGTTTGGTTGCAAGGGAAAAAGGAGGTGGCCAGACCTGGCCTGAATTCAGATTCAACCTCGTACTATATATATATATATATTTTTAAATATTTTATTTATTTGTTTTAGTTGTACACAATGCCTTTATTTTTATGTGGTGCAGAGGATCGAACCTGGACTGCGCATGTGCAAGGCGAGGCTCTACCACTGAGCCACAACCCCAGCCCCCTTGTACTATATTGTGATCTTAAATGCACTAAGCCTCAGTTTCCTCACCCATAAAAGGGGGAAACAAGAGAACTTGCCTCTTAAGTTGCTATGGTTTGGAAATGATTTGGGTGTGTGCCCCACAAGGGTTCGTGTGAGGAAGCCAGATCCTCAGTGTGACGGTGTTGGGAGCTAATAGCACCTTTAAGAGGAATGGCTCAGTGGACAGTAAATAGGTCATCGGAGTCAGTGCCCTTGGAAGGGATCTGATGCAGTTCTCCAGGGACCCTGGCTTTTTTCCCATAAGAGCAATTTGTTATAAAAAGAATGAGCCTGGCCCCTGAAATCTTTCTGGCTTCCTGCCTCATCATGTGATCTCCCTACTATTATGCCATCCACCATGTTGTGACACAGCTGGGGGGTGGGGTGGCTTGCAGAGGCCAAACAGATGGGGCCACCTGGTCTTGAACTTTCCAGTCTCCAAACTGAGCTAAATAAACATTTTTTCTTTATACATTATACATTACCCAGCCTCTGTTATAGCAACAAACAGACTAGTACACAGGACTGTTGGAAAGAGTAAATGAGATGATTCATTTAAAGCACTCAGCATGCAGAAGCTCTCAACAAATAAAAGCTCTCTTTACTCACCAGCATCCAGGGGGGATGGTGGACATACCCTGTGGCCAGGTAGTACCTAGTTTCAGCATGATCACTAGCTCTCCTTGCACTGCGGGATGTACCATCTGGTGCAAAGAGACAGAACATTCCACTCTTACTTCCAAAAAGTGTACCCCTTGTGTGGGGGAGAGCAGCAAGCTCTGGGTTGGAGGTAACCCGGCAATTACCTGACAGTAAATGTCACTGTGGTTCAGAATGCAGAGAGCATTGCAGGGTGGGGCTTTCTGGAAGAGGAGAGCCTGGTTATCCCTGGAAGGATGGGCAGGACTTGAATGAGTGGAGAGGAAAGAGGGAAGTCTTTTCCAGCAAGGCAAAGAAATTAGGATAAGCCTTAGACTTGGAGGCAAAAAATTCATACTTGGATGCTGCAAAATTCAAGAGTGGACAATAAAAGAATATGGAGAAGTTATAGAATTGAACTTGTCACGTGAAGGCTGGGGTCAAGTGGGAAATGCCCTCAGATGACAGAAAGAAAAGTGCCCTGGGCTTTGGGGGAGTCAGGTCAAGGGGATATGCTGGTCATGGGGGCAGAGCTCTCCCTTCTCCCTTCCTTGTCCTCACTGGGCATGAACTGAGCATCTTGTCTTTGGGCTCCTCTTTGATCCTCCACCTTCCTGGAGCCCCAGGGAGCGGTCTGGAGTCATGGTTTGCACTCACTTCCACCTAATAGCCGGTGCATCTGCCAACCCTCTTGGAGAGGGGAACTTGCATCCTGACAGTACAATAGGCTCAGCAGTGAAGGCAATACTGTCATTGTGGTGGTGACAGCGGGCTCCAAGCCCTGCCAGGTAGCTTTAGCAACTTTCCAGTCCTCCTTGTCTTACTAATTAGGAGCGTCTATCTCACTGACTTGGGCTAGGAATCCCAGATAACAGCTCTTCAACCTTCATAAACGCTTCTCACGGAATACTAGAACCAGGTGCATTTCATATTCATTTTAAAGAGGCCCAGCATTTGAGATCTGTGTACGAGCCCTCTGCAGCACGGGAACCAGCTGATCTGCCAGTGATGGCAATCGGAGGGACATTTTCCAAGTGGCTCTTCAGCTGCCTCCAAACTCTTTAGCCCTTGAGTCAAGATGTGTCTACTCCATCCACTCCATCCTCTTCCCAGCTCTCTTCTCAGACGTGAGGACAAGGACATGTGTGTCCAGGAGTCGGGAGCTTTTATTGCACTTCACCATAAATATTTGTGAACACCCAGAGCTGATGGTGGGGGTTGCCCCCTTCTTACATCCCCCATAAATAGTAATACAGTAATCAAAGTTTAAGCCGCCTGAGATGAAATAATTGCTTAACAATCATATAAGACAAAATGATTCAACAAATGACAATGCCGCCCCGTGATATACGGAACAGATGCATTCAGTGTACCATATTATAATGTGCTAATACAAGATTGACAGCACAATAATAGGAGTGAGCAGCAATTCAGCCTATAATTCCAAACCAAATGTGAGGCTGTCCACGGAACTCAAATCCTAGCAGGCTGCAAAATTAGAGGTAACACTGCGCAAGGTTCAAGACGACTCATTAGCAGGTTGGCAGAGTGTTCCAGGAGCAAATTTGTCTGTTGAAGGAACTAATTTGGTGCCATCTTCAGCTCGATGTTTTTTTTTTTTTGTTTTTTTTTTTGTTTGTTTGTTTTTTTAATTTTAAGTGCAGATCCATCCTTCCCTGGATAGGAACTCAGGGGCAGGAGTTTAAGATATGCTTGCAACCTCTTGGGGCACAGAGAGGTCACTGGTGTCAGCTTTTGAGTGGCCAGTTTGAGGCCAGGAGTGTGGGTGTGTTGGGCAGGGGATGGCGGGAAGCGGAGGTGATGGTGACAAACACTTCTCTGGCCAACCTCAGCATGACAGAGTCACAGGACCCCCTGCTGGCTCTTTGGGGCTGTTCCCACATCAGAAAGGGCTTGATGGAGGATATAATTAAGGGTAACTGTGCTAAGGATCCTTCAAGGTCCTGAATTTCTGAACCTCTAAACAAGCATTGCAATCCCCACTTTCTGCAGATGCCCTGTTGTTCTCAGGGTACCTGGGGTTTGTTTTAATCAGGTGGGGTACGACACCAGAAAAGGAAGGTGACTGTCATGAAGGAAGAAGTTTATTCTCACTGGTCCCTAGAAATAGGCATGGCATGCCACACAGTGCTACCGGAAGCACCAGAGTTGGTCAGGAGGCAGAGGCACGGCGGGCATGGTTTCCATGGAAAGGAACGGGCGCGGCAGGGCGAACAGGCTCGGGATTGGCTGGTGGGAATAATTTCAGCAAGCTCTGGGGAACAGAGACTGTCCTAGTCCTCCGCCACCTGGCCCTGGATGGCCTTCAGTATAAGAGCTGGGTTGAACAGCGTGCTTATGAAAGGCTCACTCACAGGGGTAGGGCCATTATCGCTAGGAATTAGCTCTCCCCGGGAGGAGCAGCAAGGCCCCAAGATGTCAAAGCACCAAAATACAAAATAAAAGCCATGACAATAGCCTCCATAAACCACAACCCTTGTCTTTCCTCCTGGTGCCACGTTCCCTTCTGCCAGGTGGAGACCTTCCTTTGTGTTGGGACTATGTCTGCCAAGGGATAAAGATTTGACTGCTTACCACACCTTAAAGGACCGGGGCTAAACCAAGGGGTGTGGCTATGACGTAGCGTGAGAGGCTGAACCGCCTTGCTTGCTGATTGGTTAGTTCTAGGCCTATTTAAGTCAATGCTTGTTCAATAAAGCGAGTTGTTCTCCGGACATCCCGTGAGCTATATACAAGACTTTCTAGGTGTGGCGTGTTATCTGTTCAAACAGACAGAGGTAAGGCATCTAGCGATTTCTGTTCTTAAGCTCATTCTCGCCGAGTAAGCTATATTTTCTTGCTGGCAAGAAAAAAAACTTCCTGTTAGGGCCCGATAGGAAGATAGCTTAGAACTCGGCCCCTTTCGTAACTCAGCTACCCCGGCACCTTTGTCCTTTGCCCCAGATCCCTGGTAGAAACAGGGTGTGGTGACATTACCACACACACAGGACAAACAGCTGCAGCACTCTGCACGCCCCCCGCCCCCCAGTGCCAGACCTGGGAGGTCTCAGAGGGAAGATGTCACCCACCTTCACCCCGGGGACCCCTTCAAGTGCTCCTGTCGGTCTGCCTGGGTCTGGCTGGCACCACCATGTGACTGGTCCTGTTAATGTACAGGCTGTCATAAGGGTGACTTGGAAACCCTCCACTCCTTGATTCTTCCCCCAAACATGCTATGTGGCCTTGGCAAGGATGTCACTTTCCTCTCCTGAAAAGAGAAGTTGAATCCCAGTTTTAAATGCTTTTTTTTTTTTCCCCTGAAAAATTGGAGGAAAAGATGGAAGGAAGCAGCAGAAAAGCTAATGAGATTGGCGTCAACCTGTGACACTAGACAGTCACACTAGAGAGGTCCCCAGGTCTCACCAGTGTTCCTTCTTCATTGATCCTGTTGAGCTAGACTCTGAGGGGGATGAGGATGGTCACAGTAACAGGCTGTTCCGTGCCTATGGGGAGGCCGGGTTTTGACATTTATTACCTTATTTAATTCTCACAGCCCTGGATTGGATAACTGTTCTCAGCACTATTTGATAGCTGGGGAAACTGAAGTTTATGGAGGTTCAACCACTTGTCCCCACCTTCCTAAAGTCAAGTCTGGAGCCAGGGGGCTGAGCCTGCAGCCTCTCACCTAATTGCTGCACTACTCTTCCTCTGGGGGAGGAGGTCCAAGGGTAGGTGGTCCAAGCAGAAACTGATGGCATGTGCCCCAGACAGCAATAGCTAATAATCCCAGGAGACAGAAAGAGAGAGCGGATTACACAGGAGAAGCGTTGCACATGGGGACAACTCTGGAACCTAAGGGATGTCACTCATTCCTGTTCTCCACAGGTCTTTTTGTGTCCTCTAGATGCCTGGCAAGGCTCTAGTTCTCAGGAGTGACCACTGTGAACAAGACTGTCAAAGTCCCAGAGAGCTTTCAGCCTGGCGCAGAGGGACAGACAAGAGAAAGGTGGACTAAGGCATACCATAGTTGCAGGAAGCAGCAGGTGACAGGATCTGGCCTCTCTCTGTTCGGGCCTGTGCGTTAGCTGACTCTGATCACCAGAGCAGGCACGAGTCCATCAGAGGCTGGAGGACTGCCGCTGCTGCCTTCAGGGGCTGGGTCAGCATCCCTGCAGCCTCTGGGAACCAGCAGCTGGGTCCAGACAGATGAACAGAAACCCACACTTAGCACTGAAGACACAGGGCATGTGGCACAGGGCATTGCTCACGCAGGTGACGTGAGAGTGGAGAAGCTGAAGAGCAAAGGACAGACATTTCAAAAGTTAGTAGCAACCAGAAGCAATTGCCATCCACAGGGTGGAGGGACCAGGTGAGGCTGGGGAGTTCTGAGAGTCCCTGGGCTGAGGTGTCCCTGGGAAGGGGACCACCAGGGGACATGGCAGAGGCCAGGAACACTGTCCAGGGCCAAGAGCAGAGGTAGAAATATCCTGGCTCCTTCCTCCCTCTGGCCTTTCAATCTCCTGCAGCACCTCTGGTGACCACTCAGACTCAAGCCACGTGACACAGGAGGTCTGGGAATTGAAGCCTGCCAAAGTCAGTGTCCATACCCCGTCCCCCATGCAGAGCAGGGCCGAGAGTGGGGAAGGAAGGCCTGAGTAAGGGCCAGTAGGCCCGGGTCCCATATTTCTCTTTCTTTAGGTTACAGCATCAAATTCTTGGGGCCTATAAAACTCTTGGTGGAGCAGGGGAATCACTGGCTTGGAGCAGAATCTTAGGCTGGGGCTCCTCTCACTAGAGCCCATAGGACCTGTCCCCCCCCTCAGTGTTCCACCTTGGTCACCCCATCCATCAAGACTGCAGAATGGGGAGAGAGGCCTTTTCCTAAGACACGAGAAGGAGAGAAGGGGCCCCTGCCCTGAGTGTGACAAGCAGGGATGGGAAGGAGGGCACAGACCATCTTGAGGTGTCCCCTGGAACTGGCATGCACCTGCCACAGGGCAGGCACCTGATCAAGGAAGGGATGGAGACTCTGCTCTAGGAGGACCTCACGTTAGTATTAGGAGCAAAGCAAATACAGTTGTCCCTCAGTATCTTCAGGGGATTGGCAGCATGACTCTCCATGGACATCAAAATCCGCAGATGCCCAAGTCCCTTCCATTAAATGGTGTAGTATCATGGTAACCTGTGCATATCCTACTGTATACTTCAAGTCAGCTCTAGATCACTTACAAGACTTAATACAATGTAAATGCTATGTAAATAGTTGTTATACTGTATTGTTTAGGGAATAACGACAAGAAAAAACATCTGTACGTGTTTAGTACTGAGGCAATTTGTTTTTCAAATATTTTCCATCTGGAGTTGGTTGAATCCATAGATTTGGAACCTGTGGACATGGAGGGCCAACTGTACACACACTGTCAGGGAAGAGACATCACACCCCCAAGAACAAAGCAGAATGCAGATGCCTTAGGAGTGGACTTGAGCATTTTTGCCTTTAAAACTCCAGGGCAGTCAGCCATCGTCTCTCTTTGATCTTTATACTGGAATAATAATATCCTACACATATGTAGCCATTTGAGTATCTAAAAGTGACAAAAACCCTGTGAAGTAGGTGTGCCTGGACAGTAAGTCAAGTGGCTAAGGTCGCACCAGTGCCTACTGGCAGATGGGGCCAGCCAAGGGCTTCTCTGCTCAGCCGAGTCTCCCTGGAGGCCTTCGTGACAAGGCACCGGACTAGTCACCTTCTCCCCATAATCCACTCTCTCCTGGGCCCACTTCTGAGGCCCAGGAGAAAAAAAAAAACACAGTGTTTAGCACCCCACTATGCAAATGCTCTCTGCGTGGCATAGAACTTTATTGCATTTTATGATGAAATGAGCATACCAGAAAAAAATTTTTTTTTTCCTTCTTTCCGTGAGGGAGGATGAAGAGATGTGGGTCATTGACACTGCCATCGATCAATGCTTGGATCTCAGAGATCACTGCACTGCTACTGTGCGGAAGTGGGTTGAATCCTGTGCTTTTGTGTTTGCAGCATGTGTGTACCCCGTGGCCTGAGCACCCCTGTGCTGCCTCCCTGCCTTTCCCCACTGGGGAGCAGTTATGGCCCTGTTTAAATGACCTGTGTGGGATTTAATAGGTGGCCTCACCTCCCTGGCCCTTCATTTTCTGTTAACTGAGGAGTTGGGACTAGATGACCGCGTGGTCACTTCCACTTCTTTTGATGCTTTTTGGAGTCCTGATCTTCTGGGGAGATGGTCGTTTCTCCCTATTGGATTTAAATCTTATCTCTGTCACTAGCTGATTCATGCCTGCATGACAAGTGTATTGAGTGACTCTCTTGTGCCTGGTCCAGTGCTAGACTTGGAAGTGACGAGAGTAGCAAAGACAAAGTCCCTGCCCCTAGGGAGCTCCTGGTTTGGTGGTATAGGCAACCCAGATCAGACACATCACAACGCAACCTATTGAGGGCCCCTCCAGAGGTGTGAGCTCTCATTGTGTGGCCTTCCACAAGTCTCTGAAATCTGGGGTTCTGGCTCTTTGTCACCTGGAGACCTTTGCCTACCTGCTGTATTGTGGCCCTATTGGCTGTAAATGGGCTCTTAAAGACTACGCTAGAGCAGTAGACATTCAAGCATTGCCCATGGGCAAGAGCTTGTCCTGTTCTTCTGTCCCAAAAAAAGAGGTACACAGAGGAGTCATCACCACAGAGTTGGGAAAAAGAACCTTAATTTATAGCTCCTGCTCCTCCCCATTCTTCTGTAATAAGGAAGTAGAATAGCATTGCCTGACTGCCCTCTTCCAGCCTCCGGGGTCTGTTCATGGTGGCGTCACTGTGGTGACTGCGATTAAAGATCAAGAATGTTTTGAAGCTGGGCATGGTGGCGCAGCTCAGAGGCTGAGACAGGAGGATCGCAAGTCCAAAGCCAGCCTCAGCAACTTAGCGAGACCCTAAGCAAATTTGCGAGGCCCTAAGCAACTTAGTGAGAGATCCTGTCTCAAAATAAAAAATAAAAAGGTCTGGGGATTTGGCTCAGTGGTTAAGCGCCCCTGGTACCAAAAAAAAAAAAAAAAAAAAAAAAAAAAAAAAAGAATGTTTGAAAGGAAGAATGTCCTGGGCATGGCCTGGATGTTGTTGGCAGCTCTCTTCCCATGCACTGAGCCTCCTCTTAGGTGAAGCCAGGAAATGAGCCCCTGTTAGCAAATCTTGGGCTCCACTCCAGACTTGGACTGGCTAGGTGTGAAACCAGGTGTGAGCAGCTCTGAGGAGGAAGGCAGTGGGGACACCCCAGCCCCATAGAGGGAAGCCCTCCCCTGTTGTACTTTGCAATCAGATATGAGCAACAGATGACTCACAGCCTCCGCGGGAGAAATCGCACTAACTTGGCGCGTCAGGTAAACTCGCACTAAAATGTAAGAAAAGTGCAACCTAGAGAAGGGAGCCTTCCACCGTGCAGCGTTCAGCCCCCACCCCCGAGCCCAGTCTCTCCCACAGGCTCCCCACACATCTGGCCTGCGGGATGAGTTTTAAGTAGAGACCCCCAAATACCACTTTACAATGCCAGTCGAGACTCTCCGGTGTGCTCCAGCCTGAAATACCAGGGATCTTGCCCTCCAGGCTCCACCTTCACTGGGCTCCTCCCCCCCAGGAGCTGCTCCTGTCCCTGGCCGGGGATTCACCCGCAAACAGCCGGCTTGTAGTGGCGCCGTAGTTTTCCTGTCCCAGCCAAGTTACTATTTGGAGACACAGATCGAGTCCAGGTAAAGAATGGGACTGTATGGCCTCCCTCTGCCTGGCGGTTTCAGCAGAGAAGGTGACAAACTCGCGTGTGCGCGCGCGTGCGGTACTGGCGCGCAGTCGTCTCCCTCTACAGTCGGTGGAGGTGGAGGTTGAGCTGCTCATCGCTCTGCGTCTTGGTGCCCCTCCCTCCACCTCCTGCCAGGCTCCGACTCCCGGCGTCCTACACTGCAGGTGGCCCCAAGGCAGCGCATCTGTAAGCTTCTCCATGAAGCTCTGTGAAGTTAACGCAAGGCGCTGTTGTCAGGGCTAGGAAAGCCCCCGCTGCCCACACGTGCGGTGGTCCCCGACAGGGCAAGAGAGAGAGAGAGAGAGAGAGTGGGTGAGCGTCGCGGCGGCGCAGGGGGACGCACTGGGCTCGCCTGGGCTCGCCCTGGAGTCTCCCTGCTGCACCTGGCCTCGGTGTGGGGTGCGTGCTCACAAGCCTCTGGCCTCTGGGTTTTCCCTGCATCGCATCTGCAGCCTGCGCCTCCCTCCTTTCCCGGGCCGGTGTCCTGCACTTAGGCTAGTGGGACTACAGTCTCCAGGCTCTGGCCTGCTGGGCGCAGGCAGTAGGGCTTGGCCTGTGCTGGGCTCTGTGCTGGGCTCTTCAAGTAAGGACTGCTAATCTGACTTCTTGAAGGCTTCAAAGTCCCAAGAACCTACCCATCGACCAGGGGGCTCAGACCACCTGGGCATGGCCCTGTAGTTACTGATTCATAACAAAAGTCTTTAATGAAACACTTATAGTCCCTTCACTCCAAAGTCTCCTGTCCTCATTCAGACATCCAAGGACAGGACAAGGAGGAAGTGTACCAAAAGGGCCTGAGCAAGGAGAGGGGCAGAGCGGCTGGGATACCTTATCCCCAAGGAGGAGGATCTCAGTTCAAGGATTCCCACCCCAGGCTCCGAGGTATCAGGGCCTCCTCACTGCTTGGTTGTCTGATGACTACACCAGCTGTCGCTGGAGAACCAGGTTGGGGAAAAAAAAAAGTCCCAAATACTCATGGTCCATTTGGTGTGTTTTTAAGGGCAGGGAAACAACAACAACAACAACAACAACAACCCTGAAACCCAAACCATAATTAAATAGCTAATATGTGTGGTCTGCTTCTCTGTTCCAGTATCATGCTGTGTAATTTTGCATTTAGATCCTAACCACGACTTAATAAAGGAGGCACTGTCATTGTTCCCATTCTAAAAGCAAGTGGCCAAGGTCCAGAGAGGTTAGCTAACTACCTCAGGTCACACAAAGGCTAAGGGAGAGGTGTTCATCTTCCTTTCTACCCTTAACAGCATCAGACATTTGCTTACATTTTCTTACTAACCAAACTAAGTTTTGGCTTTGCTCAAGAAAGCTAATGTCCCATCTGAGAAATAGCTTTGTCTGAATAATGGGGGAAACAACTCCTAGCTCATTTATTTACTTACAACTTGATGCTTCAAGTTCTGTTTGTTTATAAAACCCAAGCACTAGCAACACACACTGTCACCTATGAAGCATGCTTGTGGGCTG
The DNA here is from genome assembly GCA_025594165.1 of Tamias sibiricus. Lineage (NCBI taxonomy): Eukaryota > Metazoa > Chordata > Mammalia > Rodentia > Sciuridae > Tamias > Tamias sibiricus. The sequence goes on from CM046661.1 coordinate 22,315,865, forward strand.
CCAGCTGAGTAAAGACAAGCATGTTCCTAGTGCACAGACGCTTTCATCATTGGAGGGTGACCTCTCTCCAAGTTCCTGGCTTTCAGGGGTTCCTAAATAGTCGCTAGCGGACCCTCTCCTGGAATGGGGATGCAAGAAAAGTCCCAAGGAACAGAGGAGTGAACTGGACACGTCCATTCTGGGTAGTTCATCCATTCAGTCCTCAGCAAACACTGGGCACTGTTATTTCACTGTGGTCACTATGCACCCGTGCTGCAGAAAGCTCCCAAGGAGCCTGGCAGACAGAACCAGCAGACAGGTAGCATCCACAAACTGCAGAAGGAGTTGCAGGAATAATAAACAACATTTGAGCTGGATCTTGAAGACTGAGAAGACCAAGTCTAGAAAGGCCGGAAAGAAGGTTCAGGTGAAGGAAAGAAGAAATGCAGTAGCAAGAGATCTAAGTGGCTTTGGAAGCACACTGTGGGACTTGGCTGGGTTTCTGGACAGTGCAAACGGAAGTGCTGGGAGACTAGCACAGAGGTAGCCCCGGGCCAGCCTGTAAGAGCTGTGGGTGCTGGAATCAGGCCACCTGGCCCTTCATAAATCCCAGTCTTGCCCCTCACAGATGACTAAGGAGCTGGTCAAGAGTGTAAGCTAGGGGCTGGGGTTGTGGCTCAGCGGCAGAGCGCTCGCCTGGCACGTGCGCGACCCGGGTTCAATCCTCAGCACCACATAAACATAAATGCATTGCATTGTGTACAACTGAAGTAAATAAATAAATATTTAAAAAAAAAAAAAAAAGAGTGTAAGCTAGGTTCCAAAACACAGAAAATGCTAAAATTTGTAAGCAGTTTCCTCTTAAAAACAAACAAGTAATTGGCGCATATTGAAGATGATTACTAAAATGCTACCTCACATGCCTTCATGACTTGGAGAAAAGGGTGGAGTTACCCTTTGGTGGCTGGGAATCGTGCATAAGGGCTGGTGCCCTCGCTCACAGGAGTGCACTGAGTTGACTTCTCTGGCACATGAGTCTCGGTGGCGGTGGCAAAAGGGCTGCACCCCGCTGGCTCCGAGGGATCAATTCATTATTCGCTACTAGGTCGGTTCTGCTGTGGGTGCGAGGCCTGAATGGACAAACAGGCGAGCAGCCGCAGACCCCACCCAGAAAACAAAGCTCGAAGGAGGGTAGGCCACCCTAACCTCCGTGTCTTAAAGCCCCGATGAACAGCTGGAAATGACTTGCCCCTGAAAAAAAAATATATAATAATAAATTCCACATTATCATTTCAATGGCTCCTCACATAAATACTAAAGAATCAGAAAAGCTGGTGCCTCATGTTGCTCCCGGAATCTAAGAAATGGTATCTTTCAGTTATCGGATTTTATTTCTTTGCAGCATTACATTTTATACATATTTATTCATGCAGAACAGAAGCACAGTGTTATTGAGGCTGCCATGGGAGTGGAAGGGAAAGCTGTTATACATAAGAATGCACTGCATTTACATCGCCACACTCCGCAACAATTGAACTATATGCAACTGTTTTTTTTTTTAATAATAATAATAAAAAAAAAACTCTGGTTTGCATTTAATTTGCTGGGTTTCTTTCTTTCTTTTTTTCTTTCTTACTCCAGAATTTTCATATGCCATAGAAATGTGAAAGGGGGTGGGGGATGAAGATCCTTGAAGATTAGAAAGGGGGGGTGCTGGCAAGAGGCAGCTTTAGTGGGGTGGGGTCTCGGAGCCACAGCTAGTTTAGAACTATCTCTTTTTTAACAGATGCAGTTAACTGAACTGCAAAACATTCATCTTCCGATTTAATAACTCATTCTCCCTGCATGGAGACAGGGGTATTATAGTGCTGGATATTGCTTTTCGGGCTTTTGAGTGTCAATGATGAATCCCCATCTTCTAATAAAATACATTTTCATAGTAATTGAAATAATAATTTTTTTTCCTCTCCATTTTCCCAAGTACTTAAAAAAAAAAAAAAAAAAGGTGGGGGACTTTTGACTTCTTTCCCTTTCCCCTGGCCTGACCCCCTCCTCCTCCTCCTTCCTCCTTCTTCCTCCTCCCCTTTCCCTTCCCCTCCTCCTCCTCTTCCTCTTCCTCCTCCTTTCCCCTTCCCCTTTCCCTTCCTCCTCCTCCTCCTCTTCTCCTCCTCCTCCTCCTCTTCTTCTTCTTCTTCTTCTTCTTCTTCTTCTTCATCTTCTTCTTCTTCTTCTTCTTCTCATTATTATTAAAATTCCTTCCACTCCTGATCTGTACCATGATGTTCTGCCAACAGTGTTTTGGTGGCCTACACACTTCTCCAGGTTTACAGTTACTGGGTGGGTTCCAACACACAGAGCTAGCTAGGGGAACTGAGGCAGCAAAACCTGAAATTCCTTGCTGGGTTTGGCTTTTCATCTCCAATTGCTCATAGAGCTGAGCGATTTCTAAGGATAGGGACAAATGTGGTAATCAGACATCTGGGAGTGGGGAGACAGAAAGGAGAAGGGAGGAGCCCTAGACCTACAAATCCTGAAGTTCACATACTAGGCAACCCCTAAATCTCCCCTCACACACCCAAGGTCAAGACCTGGGACTGCTCTTCCCCATTTCAATGCACCTCTCAGGCTGTAAGAAATCTCATCCTCAGGAACGAGTGTGGATATCTGCATGTCCAGCACCACATTCATTTCTCAAGTATAAAATCGAGGCGGGGGTAATGTGGGCACTGATGTTATGCTGAGTGTAATATATTCAATTTGCAGCTCTGTTAACAGGGTTACTTTAAATGCTATCTTGGTGAACTTAACTTGAACTGAAAAATGTAAAGTTGTCTCCTAAGACATCTTTTCCTCTCATCTTTTCCTTCATGGATGACAATGAAGAGAAAAAAGGAAAATATAACTAAGACTGTGACAGATTTAAGAACAATCAAGGTACAGCCTCTCCAGTCTTTAGAAGATTCTCCTGGCCCTTTCTCTTTATACCACCCAGGGAAGAGACCTTGTTCAGTTTAAGCTGTCATTTAATTGTGCCTATAGGAATTCTCCTTCGTCTATGTCTAATCTTCCCTAATCTAGCAAAGGAACTTGCAAGATAGGAACCAGAGCTTGGAAACAGTCTTAGCCAGAAAATCAAAGCAGTTGCTGCATGCATGGGGAAGAAAACTCCCAACCTTCAAAGGCAATGTCTTCATTCATAGTATATTAGTCTGTTTTGTGTTGCTATAACAAAATGCCTGAGGCTGGGTACTTTATAAGGAAAAGAGGTTTATTTAACTCATAGTTCGGGGCATTTGAGGGCATGATGCCAGCTTCTGCTTGGTTCTGATAAGCCTTCATGGTGATGGCCTCACAATGGCAAGAGTGCATGTGGAAGAGATGTTTCAAAACAGGAATCCAGAGGCTGGGGAGGGGCTAGCATTGCTCTTTTTATAACAACCCACTCTAGAGGGAGCAACTCACTCCATGAGGACAGCATTAATCTCTTCTGACTACTTCCCACTAAGCCCTACCTCTTAAAGTTCCCACCACCTCTCCCATCACCACAGTAGGAAGCCTAGTTTCCAGCACGTGAACCCTTGGATGAGAGGGACAAACTGCATCCAAACCATAGCACATAGTAATGGAAATAATAATTTCCCACTTCTTCAGTTTTCCAGGTACAAAAAAAAAAAAAAAAAAATGTTGTCAGCTTCTTTCTCCTTTTCCTTTCCTAGCAGAAAACTCACAGAGGGCCCTGGCAGGTTTCAGGGACCAGGCTTCACCATGCAGGGATGGCGGCAGGGTGCAAACCACGAAGAGTCCTGTCTCTGGCCCAGTCCATCCCTAGCAGGGTGTAGCAAGGTGGCCAGGGGCTGGGTGTTTTTTTTTTTTTTTTTTTTTTTTTTTTTTTTTTTAACATTTATTTATTTGCTTTAGTTGTACACAATGCGTTTATTTTTACGTGGTGCTGAGGATCGAACCCGGGCCACCCACGTGCTAGGCGAGCGCTCTGCCACTGAGCCACAACCCCAGCCCAGGGGCTGGGTTTTGTCATTCCCTTGCTGAAAGCTGACTGGTGGTAGATAGCAACTTCTCAGGTAAAAAGACACAGGTTGGAATCCTGACTCCACCCTTTCCTAGCTGTGAGTAGCTTGATTCATATATACTAGTAGCTACATCATACAAATGCTCCAAGGACTGAGACAATACATGCAAATCCAGGCATTAAATCTGTGGCCTCACAATTGCAAGAGGGCATAGTACTATTTATCCTAGAGAGGCCATTCTCAGGTCCATGGGCAAGAATGAAACTATATTTCCTACTACAGTGATGGGAGTGACAAAATGAGATATGAACTGTCCTTAGGACAGAATTGCCGTAGGAGAGGACACTAGGGGCTCTCTGACCTGGACTTCTGGACAGAGTCAAGACTCCTGCTCCTGCTTTGCCAGGTCATCATCAATCCCAGCTGTTCCTTTTCCTCTATCCTTCCCCCCATTTCAGTGGATTAAAGGAGCCTGCTTTGCCTGGGACCTTGGGTTGGGGTGGGGGGTTGGGAACAGCAGCAGAAGTCTTTTATTTTCCTGGCCTTCTCCAGTTGATCAGGGAAGGAGCAAACCCAGGCCGTCTGCTGAAGATCCTCTGGGGTGTTGCCTCCACACCCTCATCTAGGGCCCTCTTTGATCCTGGGAACTTTGAAGGGGATTGCTCAAGAACAAAGCCCCATCTCTGGCAGAGGCCAGGGGCTTCTATGGACAAGTAGTCACTCAGAGCCTGAAAATTCACGGCCTGAAAAAGTCTGTGGCCTGTTAGCTTTCAAAAATACACTTTATTTTTTAGAGTAGTTTTAGGTTCATTGCAAAATGGAGTAGAAAGCACAGAAAGTTCTCCTGTACCTTCCTGACCCTTCCAACCCCTCTCCCCTGCACCCCCATCTCTCCCACTGTCAACATCTCCCACAGAATGGTACTTCCGTTACAGTGAACCTACGCTGACAGACACATCATTATCACCCAAAGTCCATGATTTATATTGGGGTTCACTCTTGGTGATGCCCATTCTATATAGGTTTGGACAAATGTATAGTGACATCCCTCCATCATTCTAGTACCAAACAGGGCAGTTTCAAGGCCCTAAATATCCTCTGTTTTCCTCCTATTCATCCCTCCTCTGCCAGTACCCACTAGCAACCACCAATCTTTTTTACGTCTCCATAGTTTGCTGTTTCTTGGAATGTCATATAGTTGGAACCATTCAGTATGGGCCTTTTCAGACTGGCTTCTTTCACTTAAAAATATGCATTTAAGATTCTTCCGTGTCTTTTTGTGGCTTGATAGCTCCATTCTTTTTGGTGCTGAATAGTATTCCACTGGGTGAACGTACCAGTGTGTTTATCTGTTCACCTTCTGAAGGACATCCTGGTTGCTTCCAAGTTTAGCCATTATGAATGAACATCTATTTGTGGGCTTCAAGTGTACATAGATTTTCAACTCCTTAAGATAAATATCAAGGGGCACAATTGCTAATTCTATATTAAGAGTATTTTTGTTTTATTAGAAACTCCCAATCTGTCTTTCAAACGGCTATTGCATTCTCACCAGCAATGAATGAGAGTTCCTGTTGCTCCACATCCTCACCAGCACTTGCTGTTGTCAGTATTTTGGATTTTGGCCATTCCAATAAGTGTGTTGTGGTATCTCACTTTGTTCTAACTGGCAATTCCCTGATGACATGTGATGTTGAGAATTTTTTTCATATGCTTATTTGCTACCTGTATATAGTAGTCTGCTCTATGCATGGAGGACACATTCTAAAGATCCCAATCAACCCTGAAACCACGAATAGTACCAAACCCTACAGGTTTATTCCTTTTTCCATCTTAACCAAACACTTATCACATGCTATGACCATAAATACACAGTTTGAGCATGCAGCAATAAAACTAGAATTTCTTTTCCCTTCTTCACAATTTCATGGGTAGATTCATCCTCACCCTAGATCTTAGCAACCTCAGCATATGATTTTTTTTTTCTTAAGTAAAAACTTTTCACTCAGAGGGAGGTCTTCATGGCTTCTCTAACATATCTGAACTGTCAGCATCACTGTTCTTGTACGTTGAGGCCACTATCAAGTAAAATCAAAGTTCCTTGAGCTCAGGTACTGCAATACTCTGACAGTAGATCTGATACCTGAGATGGACCACCAAGTGACTAATGGGTAGGTGGCACAGACAGAGGCCATATGCAGGACAAAGGATTCACACCCCAGGCAGGATGGAGGGGGATGGCATAAGACTTCATCAAGCTACTCAGGTGAATAATTTCTGGAATTTTCCATTTAATATTTTTGGACCATTGTTGACTTTGGTGACTGAAACCTTGGAAATCAAAACTGATGATAAAGGAAGACTACTGTTTTCTTCTCTGTGAGCTATCTGTTCAATTTGCTTTGCTCTGCTTTGATTGTGCCAGGGCCTCAGGTATGCTAAGCACGCACTCTCCCACTGAACTACACCCATAGTCCATCGCCCATATTTTAAAAAAATAATAATTAATTTTAATTAAGTATGTATGACAGCAAAATGCATTTTGATTCATTGTACACAACTGCAGCACAACTTTATACCATGGCCCATTTTTTAATTGGATGATTCACTTTCTTATGGCTGAATTTTAAGCTTTCTTTATTTTGGGTCCCTATCCTTTATCAGATATGTCTTTTTCAGATACTTTCTCCCAATCTGTGGTGGAGCTTCTTATTCTTTTAATGGGGTCAAGAGAATGTGTTCAGTTTTGTTTCCTCTTCCTATGTGTCCAGCAGATCCACAGCTCCTTATCTTCCTGAAAGATATGAAAAGAGCTAGGCGCCATGGCCTATGGCTGTAATCCCAGCGGCTTGGGAGGCTGAGGCAGGAGGAGTGCGAGTTCAAAGCCAGCCTCAGCAACTTAGCCAGGGCCTATGCAATTCAGCAAGAACCTGTCTCTAAATAAAATACAAAAAAGGGCTGGGGATGTGGCTCAGTATTTGAGTGCCTCTGGGTTCATCCCTACTGAGAGAGAGAGAGAGAGAGAGAGAGAGAAAAAAAACAGAGTAGCTGTGGAGGGACATGGCTTCTGGTGACCACCATTCCCTTCAGACCCACATGCCTATCTGATTCCTTAAACATGTGCACTGTGCCAGGCACTAAGTCCTGGGGACAGACACATCCCTGAACAAAAAAGACAAAGTCCCCAGTCTTGTGGAGCACACTTTCTGAGAGGGGAGTCATATACTAAAAAATATAAAGACATATGCTGTTCAAGCAAGGATAGAAAAAAGGAGAATGGAGGTGCTGGTACAGAGGACATTTGCAATCTACATGTGGTGGCAAGGTGGGCTTCACCGAGAGAGAGAGAGAGAGAGAGAGAGAGAGAGAACGCAAGCCAGCCAAGAAAGGAGAGAAATCAGGCAGAGGGACCAGCCAGTGCAGGGGCCTGGTGTTTAAGGGACTACAAGGAGGCCAGTGTGGCTGTAAGGGCCCATAGGGGGAGAAACAAGAGGTACAGTGGTGATGGTGGTGGCATCGGTGGATACATGCAGACCCTAGAGAGTCTTGGTCCTTGGATAGCCTGTAGCTTTTTCCTGGAGAGATGGGGAGCTATTGGGGGCATCTGAACCAAGAGGTGACAGATCACGCTTAGATTTTCACGCTAATCCTCTGCCTATCATATTGAAAACAGGCTGTGGAAGTCCAGATGGAAGCTGGGAGGCCCTTGCAGCAACCCAGCAGAGGTGATGAAGGAAGTGAACTCAGGTGGGCTCCATTTCCCACATATCTGAAGGCAGAGCAAACAGGGTTTCCAGCTGGATTAGGTGTGGGGTGAGAGAAAGAACAGTAGACAACACCGACATTTTTGACCTGAGCCACTGAAAGGATGAAGTCGCTATGAACAAAGACGGGGAAGAGCAGGTTTCCTAGTGCAGAGATGGCGCAGACACCAGGGTAGCTTTGGGGGCTCCTTCGGTTTAAGCTATTGGACAGCCTCCTGGAGATGTTGGATAGTGCCGGGGAGATGGTTTTGGAGTTCAGACGATCTGTGTACGAGACGCTGGGCTGGGTCCTATGAAGAATAAAAGGGAAGAATAAATAAAACTCAGTTCTGCCGCCCCCACCTCTGCCCAGGACTCACTGGGAAGGCGGAGGAAGTGGAGGAGGGTGAAGCTTAATACAGCCACACCCAGGGGAAAGCAGCTCCTTCCAGACTCCCATGAGGCTTGAAGGCAGGCAAACAAATCCAATATATGAAAACTGCACTAAGGAGACAATCAGATAAAAGACCAACCCCGAAACACTTCACTCAATACCAAAAAGGTGGCAAGCAGGGGAAGCCAGGGCAGGGAAAGAGACACTTCAGACTTTTAGATAATCACAATGGCTCCTCCTAGTTGGCCTCTTCACCTACCAGGCAGGTGAAGGAAGAGAAGGGAGACTGATGGGGGTCCCACCCAGCCACTGTGGGCAATAGCTTCTGCACTGGTCTCAAGCAGCAGTATCAGCCCTGGGCCCCCCAGCAAGGCTGGGCTGGGTCGTGCTGTCTGTGCTTTGGGATGCACAGAGGGAATGTCTGAAGGGAAGACAGCCATGTGGGCTTGTCACTTACAAGCCAATATTAGACCAAATCCCTAGCTTCGGTAACCCTGGTCCCAGGGCTCCCCATGCCAGCTGTGGTCCTCATCTTGAAAGACGGCCAACTGCCCAAGCAGAAGCTGTGGTTTCACATTAAACGTCCCTGACTCTCCTGTTCAAGTGGCAGATGGTGAATTTCATGCAATGACGTGAGCAAAGGCCCCTCTATTTCCAGCCCTGGAACTCAGACTCTGCGAAGAAGCTGCTAGTCTGCATTCTGTGCCCTGAATGCTGCAACTCTCCAGGTGGGAGTGGGAGGAGTCCGGGATGTTTCTGCCAGGGCCAGAGCCAGGAGGGGAAGAACAATGAGCTGGCCTTTGTCCCAGGTTACCCAGCAAGGAAAGGAGAACCAGGGCACTTTGGGAAGCCTGGAGAAGATGTGAGGGACAAGACCTGCCATCTACCACCTGAAAATCTAGTGCTTTAATAAGCAGAGGCTGATATTAGCACTGGTGTACCGAGGAGACCTCAGAGAGATAGGCGGAATGGTGCAAGTGGGGGCTTATTAATGGAATGTCTTTGCTGGCTCTGATCTGAGCGCGAGTAAAACTGAGTTATGGAATGGGGCCAGATTAATGAAAATGTGCATGGGACCAGCCCATCCTCCATGATTTCCACCCAGCACTTGGCACCTTCTGACCCAAATATGTTGACAGAGTCTAGTGTCCTACACCCAGCTTTCTCACCTCCAAAGATAGAAGAAGATTTATAACACAATAATAACCTTCAGGAATCTCAGCCCACTCCTGGACGGCTTTCTTGAGTCGCCAAGGGAATTCTCTTGGCAGGGCAGATTGCAGGATAATATTAGGGGTTTGGAGTTCTCTGAGGGGCTTCCCTAGAAATGTGACTGGGGCCTCCTTTCCTGCACTCTTTTTCCTCTTCCTTCGTTCCTATGGCACTGAACTTACCTGCTGTTTCTTCAACTGGCCTGGTTTTCTGCCATCTTCTGAACCCCCCCTCCCCAACAAAATTCTCTCCCCTACTGATCTTTCTTAGATCTCAATTCCACTAACTCCTCCTCTTCCAGTGGGGCAAACTCAAACATCATCACCTTTTGGGAAGTTCTGTATACAAGCTGTATATTAATAACATTTATTGCTTTCTTCTTTTTTTTTTTTTTTTTTTTTTTTTTTTTTTTTTTTTTTAAAATTCACATTCAGTGCAGAAAACATGGAGTTTTTTTTTTTTTTTTTTTTTTGTTTTTTTTTTAAAGAAAGAAAACAAAATCACCCATCATTGTCACATATATTCTTCTGGTCTTGTTTTTCCCCTCCTCCTTCTTCCTGTGTTTATATGTATTTTAATTGGGAGCATACTGTACACACTGTTTTGTGATTTCCTTTTTTTTTTTTTTTTTTTTTTTGTCTCGAGGTTATATAGTCAAGCACAAAAGAGGCGGCTTGACATAGTGGTTACGTGTGGGTGGGCCCCGGAGTCCGACTGTCTGGGTTCAAATCCTGGGCACTGCTAGGATCCTGAGACAGGGGCGGTTCCTGAATCTGTTTCCGTGTTTAGAACAGTGCGGTTTACACCTCGCTGTTACCATTTCTCCCTGCCCTGTGCCTTCCGGGAGGTCAGAGAGCGATTGCTGTTCGTCTTTCTGCCCTCAGCGTCTTGCTGGGCACAGAACGGTCATCCTAACATTGTTGTATGAGTGACCCCCCCCCCCAATAATGCTTAGCGCCCGGAAGCTGGGGAAAGCTCCTGAACCGAGGGACCTGAAACTCGCGTTGGCAGCCTTGTTTCTCCCACTCATCAGCTAAAGCGGGTCAGTAGATTAAGTCCGCCAGGGCCCCCGTTTCCTCGTCGTCAAAGCGAGACGTCAGGGTGACGGTGAGACCGGCAGGACCTGCTCGGGGAGCCACAACTTTCCAAGTGAAGTTTAATTTCCCGGGGCTGCGGTCGGGCTCTGGATCGCGGACTGCAGAGACCCGGAGAGGACGGCGCGGGCTGGGCGCAGCCGCCGCCGGGGCGCCGCGGCCACGAGCCCACGCTCGGGCGCCCATCGCGGCGGGAGGTGTGGGAGATGGGCGCGCCCGCCACCCCGCAGCAAGCACCCTCCCTCTGGTCCCCGCAGGTCCGAGTCTCGGGGCCCCTGCGGGCGCCGCGGCTGCTGGCGCCCCATCCGTAGCAGCCCTTCTCCCCGGGGCCCATCCACCGCCCACCCGATCCGGCGGGGAGACCCCTCCCCTGTTCCCGCGGGCCTGGCGGCTGGGGGCAGCTGGAGCGAGCCCCGCGCTGCCACTCCGGGCGGGCCCAATCCCAGGCTCTTCTGAGCGGTGGGGGCGGGGCGGGGGGAATTCCTTCCCGCCGCGGCGGCGGCGGCGGCGGCGCACCGGCAGCAGCGCACCGGCAGCAGCGCCTTCCCTTTTTTAGCTCTCCTTGGAGGCTCTTTCCCGTCGGCGCGCTCTGCCGGGCGCTGGGGAAAGCGGCGCCCCCCGCCCGCGCCCGCCGGGCCCTTGAGAGGGGAAAGGAGGGGACTGGCTTGGGGACCGGGTTCCTTTGTCAGCCCGCCACCAGCGGGGGAGCCAGGGTGATTCCCAGCCGCCGCAGCTCTGGCCGGGCTGCACCGAGCAAGGAGTTGTTTTGTCGTTTTGCAAAAACACCTTCCCCCCCGCCTCACGGGCTGTTCCGAAATGGCATTGAGTCAGACCTGAGTCACAGAAAAATGTGGGCCCGGGCCCCCTCCCCCTGAGGTTCTTCCCCGGCCCGCCCCCAGCCAGCTCTTCCACCCGCGACTCCGCAGCCGTCTGGACCCGCAGGTCTCCGCCTGGCCACCGAGCCCAGGCGAAGCGGTCGCCAACACTCGTTGTCGCATCCGCCCACCCACCCAGGGGCCATCCCTGTAGCTGCCTGCCCCACGGCCCCAACCCCTGGTGCTGTGAAGACGGTGCATCTGAATCTTGGGGCCGGCAGTCCCATCCTCTGTCCCCTGCCCCCAGGCAGGACAGGCCGCCTGCCCCTGACCTGCCCAAACAGATTGTGACTGCTGGGGGTCAGTTCACCAGCCAGCGCTCAGTGGTGGCCGCCAGCTCACTGGTGCATTACCCTCTAGGACTGGGTCAGCCTCTTCCACCTCTGGCTACCTATTTTCCGCGCCCCTTCCACCCTTTCCGGAGCTCTCTGCCGAGAAGGTGCTACACGACTCTATTTTTAGGCCTAACAAGCTGCCTGTGAGGAGCAGCTTCCATCTGCAGCATTCAGAGCCCTTTACAAATGCTAATGAATGGAAGCTGCTTCCTCTTGAGTAACTGAGATTCTTCAAGCTCCCTCTGCACTCCTCCCCTGCGCTTTCCCAGTGGGGAAATTGAGGCAGGGGCTAGGGTGTGGAGAAGTTCCAGCCCAGATCAGAGCTCCAAGCTTCCTATGTCCTGTTGGTTGGTGGTCCTCTCCTCTGGGGTTCCTTCTGACTGTTGGGTCTGGAGTTAAGGTCAGATGTGTCTGTCCTCAATGAGCTGCATCCCTGGGAGAGGAGAGTCTAGAAACAGGTCCTCACCATACAAATTAGTGCCCCCCCCCCACAGCTGATTTGGCAGAGAATGTTACAGGAGCATGGGGGTCTCAGCCTGGCGGAGGGGTCAGTGCTGTTTGTGACCTGTTTATAATCAGTAGGAGTGGAGACTATAATTGAAGATTGAAGTTAATTTAGCAAAGGGCAGGGGGCCTGAGGGCACCCTGAGGGACCCACCCACATTTAGCAGTTGTGTTTATTGGGGTGGCAGGAATGTGGGGAGATGGGCCTTTCCCATGTAATTGTCGGCCCTGTGCCTGGAGACTCCCTGGCTGCCTTCTCGGCAAATAGCTTCTGATGGCCGTCTTCCTATTATCAAATCCCAGGCTGTGTGGCAGTGGAGGTCACTATGCTGATTGAAGGCTGGCTCCATTCTAGGCTTAAACTACAGCTCTTCCACTCTTGCCAGTTGTGTGGCCTTGGAGAAGTTAAGTGATTTGTCAGCCTTTTGAAAACTTGATTTCCTCATCTGTAGATTGGGTATATATTAGGGCTCTTTGGGAACTTTAAGAGGTGATGCCCTGTTTAAGCACTTACAATAATAGTGTCGGGTCCATGATAAGCCTGCAATCAATATTTGTTATTATTAATATTGCCAGAGTCCTCTGAGCTCTGTGTGATGTGACTGTACCTTCAGCTCCTCTCCACCTAATCAACACCAGTCTCTGTGTTGGGATCCTTTGAAAGAGTCTTGCTTCTGTCCCTCTGCTTATTTTAAGTCCTGGATCCTTACTAGGAGAACCACTGACCCTGTACTTCCTAAATCACTCTTCAGGGAGCAAAAAAAATATACTTCATTTAGAAGAAAAGCCTGGCTTCTTATTGAAGTGAGATGCTTCTGTAGAGAAGTGGCTAGCATATGGAGTCGTAGAACGTTGTAGCTGGAAGACATCCTGGGGTCCTAATCCAAGCTTGCAATTTTCTGAGACCCAGAGGCTGAGCTCCTTGTGTGACTAGCAGCAGATCAATGGTGGGAACCCAGGCCTCCTACCCCGTCATCCTCTGGACTCCACTTCTCAGCCATCCCTGGGCTCTGTGCTCACTCCATCCATACCTTCAGCCCAACCTGAGTCCTTCTTTTCTTTTCTTTCTCCTTCCCCCATCTGTGTTAGTCAACTTTGTGTTACTATAACAAAATACCTGAGATAATTGATAAAGATAAAAAGATCTATTTTGACTCACAGGTAGATTCATTGCTTTGGGTCTCTGGTAAGCATGCTGGATGGCAATGACCAGTAGCACATGATGGGACAAATTGTTCACCTCATGGCCAGGAAGCAAAGGAAGAAGATGAAGGGGCTGGGGACCCACAGTCCCCTTGGAGGGCATATCTCCAATGACCCAAGGACCTCCCACTAGGCCCCACCTCCTAAAAGTTCCACCACCTCCAAATAGTGCCACCTGGGGGACCAAGATTTTACCACATGGAAACTTTAGGGGACACTCACCCAAACCATAGCACCGGTACTATGACCAAATATGATTTTGCCTCGTCCCAAACCATCAGTTGTAGCCTGTTCCTGTATCAGTCAGGGTCCCACCTGGAGATAGATATGGGAGGATTTATTGCAAGGTATTGGCTTACACTCTTGTGGGGCTAGTGAAGCACAACTCCAATCCATGGGTAGGTGACCAGTAAGAACAGGCTGGAAACTTTCAGGCCAGAGCTGACCTGCAGTCCACAGTCAGAATTTCTTCTTCCAGGAAATTCAACTGATTAAACCAGGCCCACCTGGATTATGTTGGATAACCTCTTTTAAATTCAACTGGTTATGGACATTAATCACATCTACAGAATACCTTCACAGCCATACCCAGATCAGTTATTTGTTGTTGTTTCTTTTTAATGGTGGAAAAAATTTATATTTAGAATTAGCTAGCCAGACTCAGTTCAGATGACCCTCCTTGGGTTGGCAACATCCGAAGCATCAAACATATACCTTCCTCTCTCCACCAGGCCTGATTGGGGTATTGGCCTTGGGCACATCAGTGTCACAGAGCATCTTCACAGCCCTTTGATCTGGTGTTTGTTGGCCTTGACTCCCCCAGTGAACACAGTGTGTTGTCTTCTCTCTTCTTCATGGCAAACTCAGTAGTCGGGAAATTGATGGCATATTGATCAAGCTTGTTTCTCCCCAGGGGTGCACTTGGGCCACCAGTAGGTGGATGATAGGTGGATTTTCTCTCTTCTTCTTCTTCTTTTATTTTGTGGCTGTGGACACCTTTTAGCACTGTCTTCTTGGCCTTCAAAGCCTTTGCTTTGGCCTTGGTTTTGGAAGGGGAAGGAGCTTTCTTCTTTGCTTTGGCGCCATCTTGGTGAAAACTCGAGGTGAATAACTGGGTTCCATGTTGACAAGTAAAACTGACCTCCATGGTTCCCTGGGGGCCTCTGTTCCTCCTCTATCCAGCTTGTCTGACACATTGCTTCCATATTAACCTTCCAAAAACTCTGCCCTGCCCTCCTTTTTACAGTTGTCCACGGTGGTCCATGGGTTATAGGAGAAAGCTCAGCTCCTCAGCCCCCTTGCCAATTGTTCGCCTCATTTCTCTACTTCTGGAGCCTTCCATTCTAGCCCATGCGCTCACTGAACAGTAACCATCTCCTATGACCTTCCTCATCCATGACCACTGCCTAAGTCTCACTCCTCCCTTCCACAAAGATCCCCCCTGTGCTTCTCTTAACTCCTGCAGCCTGCTAGGTCTCACCCTGCCCCCCCCCCACACACACACACCCAGCTTGGTGCTCAGCTAAACATGCAGGAGAGATTAATTCAACCTTGGGAATTGGTGGGGAGGAGGGAGAATGACTCTTAGTGCCACCTCCTTTTCTGAAACCACCACTATGCCTGCCAAAGCCTCCTAAGAACTGCTCCTAAGACCTTATTACCAAACTGAAAGTCGGGGCCTAGGGGAACATGAATGGTGGCTACAGCTATTTCCTCTTGGTTTCTTTTCATTTATCTCTCTGCCTGCCACTGCACTCCCACCTTTCTTTCTAAGAGAAATTCTTAGTCCTTGATATTTCTTTTTCATCAAACTGACATCCTTTGGACCTAGGGAAATTTAGACCCCAGATGGGCTGTAAGACTCCAAACAAGAGCCAGAACAAAAAATAGAGCCCTGACATCAGAGAGCCCCTGGTCAAACCCCTGGTCCCCCACTTCACCAATGTGGTTTGGAATCCACACCTGTGTGGACCTGAACCTGGATCAGGTAGTAGCTCTGGCAAAGAGTGGACAGTGGCTTCCAGCTTATCCTGCTGACTGGAAGCCTTACGTTCCCAGAGGGTTCCCAGAGAGGAAAGTTTAATTCTATTTGAGCAAATATTTATTGTGCATCTCCTGGTGCTGTGTGCCCTGGGGACACTGAGAGTAGGTGTGGTCAAGGTCTTTAAGAGCTCACAAATGAGACAACTAGGGTGAAAGCCACCAAGTAGACCTCAAGGCAGTAGGGTGTGTCATGAACAAGGGCAGCCAATGGCCCACCGTGTGCTCAGGAAACGAGGCTTGGATGGACTACGGAGGAGAGACTGTAGCTTCTCCTGCCTCTGTCTCTGGCACCTGGCACAGCACCTGGCACAAAACAGATGCTCAGAAAGTCTCTATGGATGACTAGCCGACGCCTAGGGCCTCCAAGAAAGGTTCTTGCAATACATACCCTGGGGTTTAAGCTTTGCAGAGGGAGTCAGAGGTTGAGAGGACCGTAGAGATGGAAATGTATAAGAAAATGTGGTCAAGCCAGAATGGGAGATTACTTAGCCTTAAGAAGGAAGGAAATTCTGACCCATGCTGCAGTGTAGATGAGACATAAAGACACTATGCTAGAGCTGGGGTTGTGGCTCAGTGGTAGAGCACTTACCTAGCATGTATGAGGCACTGGGTTCGATTCTCAGCACCACATATAAATAAATGAACAAAATAAAGGTTCATCAACATCTAAAGAATTTTTTAAAAAGACACTATGCTAACTGAGATAATCTTGACACAAAATAAGGTCCAATGCTGTACCACTCCACTTATGTGACGTTTCTAGAATAGTCAGATTCATAGAAAGTAGAATGGTGGTTACCAAGGGCTGGGAGGGGTGGGGAAATGGGGACTTGTCCCATGAGTTCAGAGTTTCAGTTTTGCAGGATGAAAAGAATTCTGGAGATTGGCCACACATCAACATATATCTACTTAAGAGTACTGAACTGCACACTTAAAAATGGTCAAGGTTGATGATGGGGTTGTGGCTTAGTGGTAGGGAGCTCACCTAGCATGTGTGAGGCACTGGGTTCGATCCTCAGCATCACATAAAAGATCTTGTGTCTGCCTACAACTAAAAAATAAATATTTTTTAAAAATACTCAAGGGTGGGTTGGGGACATAGCTCAGTTGGTAGAGTGCTCGCCTTGCGTGCACATGGACCTGGGTTCAATCCCCAGCACCACACACACACAAAAAAAAGGTCAAGGTGGAACATTGCATGTTATGTATATTCTAGTTGTTTTTGTTTTTTTTTTTTGGTACCGGGGATTGAACTCAGGGGCACTCGACCACTGGGCCACATCCCCAGCCCTTTTTTGTATTTTATTAGAGACAGGGTCTCACTGAGTTGCCAAGTGCCTTGCCATTGCTGAGGCTGGCTTTGAACTCACAATCCTCCTGCCTCAGCCTCCCAAGTGCTGGGATTACAGGCATGCGCCACCGCACCCAGCTAGCTTTTTTTTTTTTTTTCAAGGTGGGGAAGGGACCTGAGAGCAAAGGTGTGAAGCAAGGTGCAGAGGCCAGGGAATGTAGGGGATGCCCAAGGGAAGGCTGGCTGAGTGACAGGGACCAAACTGAGAGTACAGGGAGGAAGCAGTAGGAGTTGAGACCAGACAGAGGCCAAACAGGCCTCGAATGTTATGCCAAGGGGTGCGGAGTTAAAATTTTGCCTTTGACTTCATATATAGCTGAGGAAGGGCTTTCAATATTCTCTTCAACCTTGGCTGCTATAGCGTTGTCCAGGGCCCTCCCTGGGAGAGGGAGCCTTTCGGTTCTACCCAGTCCCACCTCTTCTGTTAAGCAGCCTGAGGCTCAGCTCACCTGGGCAGGGAGGCCAGGGCACCAGAGCACTCTTGAGGCTTCTCCTGCTAGCTTTAGTCTGAACCGGTCCCCGGGGTGTTCAGGCTCCAGCTGCACTAATGGAATCCAGTGAGATTCCGGCCTGATTCACTTGACTTCTTTCCAATTGAACATTCACAGGCAACCCAAGGGCGGCAAGCTCTCCGCCTGGCACATCACCGGCTCCGCCTCAGAAGCTCTGTGGTGTCCCCATCTTTGACTTTCTCCTGGGTTGCTGGCTTCCCCGGGAGACTTCCGGCCATGTAATGAAGTCCCCTGGTAGGTGGGCCTCAGTTTGCTTGGTTTGCTTCCTAGGCCTGGGTGTTCCTCGTCCTAAGTTCAAAGCAGGAGTGAGCTGGTGTATGAGGTTTTGGAGTTCAGTGGTGTTTGCTTGTCCTTAGTGACTGGGTGATGCGGGGACAGCCCTGGAATGCTGACTTCTGATGGAGCTGTGAACCGGATGCCCTGTGGCAGATCTCTCCAGAGAGCTCCGTTATTTACTTAACACAAGACGTTCAAGCTTCAGTTATCTTCCCTGTGTCTCAGTTTTTTCATCTCTAAAATAAGCATGTCATTTCTTTCTTGCTTCCTAAAGGTATCAAGACAGTGACTGTGATAGATATGACACACTTTCATTTACTGCATTCTACACTGACCGAAATGAAGACAGAGGAAGAGAGTTCTCATTCTGGGGCTGATGTGAAAGCCAGGCTCATTTCTTTCTTTAGGGAAACAATAGATTTCTCTGATGTCCTTCCGATTTTGCTCCCCAACATCTGAGAAATGAAAAAAAGAAAAGAAAAAACAAACAAACAAATGATGATTAGGAGACATGCAGAAATCTGGACTGTTCTCCCCATTTCAACACCCACCCCCCTCCCGCTTTGATCGGAGAGGACCCCTCCATCATCATAATAACAGTGAGAGCAAAATGCCTCAAGTCTGGCCACCTCAAAGAATTTCACCTGGTCCTCACGCTCTAGGGAATGGTGGAGGAGATGGTTGGTGTGACAGCAAAGAGTTGGACCATCTGTGCTGGCCCGCCGCCCCACGAACCATTGGACATCCATAGGTCAGCCATGGACAGCTCCTATTTCAAGTAGTTCTCCCAGGTAGCTCTCCTCTTGCATCCTGTCCGACACTTCCTGTTCATCCCCATTGCTCACGGCTGCCTGACCCAATGCACTGCCTTAAATAAGCACAAAGTGAGACAGAGAGAGAAGCTTAGTACTAAATACTTCAGGATTTGATATTGGTTTCTGGCTTTTCAATCTCGTAACCCACTTCTGTGTCCATATTTGGTTCTGGACTCTGCATCCCACTAGAATCAACTCCATAAACTCCCCCATCTTGGGGTTCTCTTGTAACTTCAGGCAGAGGACTCACCCCATCAGTCTTGGATGTAAGGACCCCATCAACCAGGCCAGCTCCAGACTGCCATCTGAGCTTCCAATACTGGTTTTGAAATCTTGCTCATTGCTTAGAAGCTGAAATACACTAAGCATCCACTCCGTGCACTGTTGGTGATCCTTCAAGAACTTGGCTCTAGTCATGAGTGTTTCTAGAATAAGTGATTAGGAGCAAAAGGCTGAGAGAAGGGTATAATCTTTGGTAGGTGATTTGGCCCCACGTAGTATGGAGGATTTTTCTATAAAGTGTGAATTCTCTCTGAATACCTTAGGGCATAAACCAAAATGTGTGCGCACGCACCAATTCAGAAAGTAGTCCATGTGTTCCCTGGACTACCCAGTTTTTATTTTTAAAATAAAAGAAATAAAGAAAAACAAATATCTCTACTCCCACACTAAAAGATGACTAGTAGTATATATCATGGTAAAAACTCCTCTGCACTTTTGTGTCTGTAAGTTGCATCTTACTTTACATATCAGTCTATATTTTCTTCACATTGTAGTTTATCAGTTCATGTCATCAAACATTCACTTATCATTTTTTAGTGGCTGAATAGTATTCTACCTGTAGTGTAATTTTTAACATACTTCCTCTACCCAATTTCCCTTGCTTGGACATTGGATTGATTCTGGGGATTTCCTACCCCCCACACTTCGTTATTATAAATAATTTGGTTTCAGGAAAACTTAGACCTAAATCTTTGACTATTTTTTTTTAATCCTAGAAGATAAATTAATAGGTCAAAGGGGATGTACCTTTCAAAGTTTTTGATATTCATTGCCAAACTGACTCCAAAAAAGTTAAACTGATTCTTACTCCTGTACCTTCAACCCTACAAAAACATTGTGTATTATGAGTTGTTGAAATAAATACCAACATGATAGGTGAAAAGCAGTATCTCCCTCATTAATTATGAAGTAGGCTGGTCTGTTTTTCATATGCTCTTTAGCCATTGATCTTTATTTTGTGATATTTCCATTCATTGTTGCTAATTTTTTCTATTCAGACTTTTTTTTTTTTAATTATTGATGAGAGCTTTTTAAACCATTAAGGATATTATCCCCTCTATCATATACATTGGAAATATTTCCTTGATCTTTTGTTTGCTTTTAGTACACTTATGGTATTTTATTTTTTTTTTTATTTTATTTTTGATGTAGAGAGATTGTACATTTCTTGCATGGTCTAATCTGTCAATCTTTTTCCTTTATGGCTTCTATTTTTATATCACTATTGGGAAGGCCTTCCCCACTCATTAGAGCATTTTTCCTCATTTGATTTAGCTCTGAGTTCCAGGAACATAATTTTCAAGCTATTTTATCTCCAGAGTTCTGGACCCCAGGGATGCCAGACCTCCAAAAGATCCACAGGGTAAAAGGGAAATACAAAAATGTACATCTTGGCACAGACCCCACGGCTAAGGATTTCAGTTCTGTTCTAGTCTCAGTGACAGTGTGACCCACCCGAGCTCCACTTGAATACCCCTACTGATCCCACCCAGGGGGCATTTCCTTTTTGTTCAAATCGTTACAAAGTTCCCTGGGTTCAGAATCATGTCAGCCTCTTCCCTAGCATCCCTCTCCCTGGAGAGCTCAGTGTCACCAAACCTGTAGCCTGTGCACCCACAGCCACCCTTGCGGGGCACAAGTCACCCCAGGCAATTACAAGTGAGAGAAGTACAGGGAGGAGAAGGAGCTCATCCCAGGGAAAGGAATTTGCTACCACCAGCAGTGAGGACCCGGACAGAAATACTGCTGTGCTACTCCTACCTGGGCCACGACACCTCTTCCAGGGCCAGAAAATGCCTTTCTTTCCTCTGTGTGTGTGCTCGTGCACTTTCATGCATCTGTGTGCACACGCACAAGTACCTACTCCCTCA
Source organism: Tamias sibiricus (assembly GCA_025594165.1). Lineage (NCBI taxonomy): Eukaryota > Metazoa > Chordata > Mammalia > Rodentia > Sciuridae > Tamias > Tamias sibiricus. The sequence continues at coordinate 22,336,382 of CM046661.1, forward strand.
CACAAGCCTTTGTGGCACTCAAACACACTCTCTCTCTCTCTCTCTCTCTCTCTCTCTCACACACACACACACACACACACACACACACACACATACACACTTTCTAACCTTGCCCTTCTGCCAGTTAATCCTAAATTGAAGAAACTGTAATTTGCACAGGAAGAGGGGGAGGGGAGGGGGATCAAATAAAACCTTCTGTAGAAATAGAAAAAGCAGCAAGCATGTGCAGAGCAATTTTTCCTTCTGCATGCTTTATTAAAGAATTATATGACATAATTACACGTTATAATGTCTTTACACATATTTATGGTAATTACGTCAATGTGCATTTGATGTTCTGTAATTACAGTAAATACACAACAATCCTGACAAATCACTTGATCAAGAATTCAAATTCCCTAAGTGAAGACTGGGAGAAAGGATATTAACCCCTCTGTTTCCTGAGGGCCCGGCCCCTGATTATTCCTCTGCCTTTTCCAGGCTCTTGTGGGGTGTTTTTATGCGCCTGGGTGTTATCAAGGCTCAGTGACACCGCTTCCACTGGGGATGCTCCTGAAACTGGTCCCTACTGCAACACTAAATTTTGGTGTTTCCCTTTCGGAGGCTGTGTGGACACGGGCTGGGTAGGAGGAGTGAGCACCTGATTCTAAGAGGTGCCCCAGGTTCAGATCAGTAGAGGGGATGTGTATCTGGGGAGCCCTCTGTGAGAAGGATTGACATGTGGGGGAATACAGGTTGCCTGACAGCTCCCACCCGTGGAAACTGGAACTTCATGGGCAGAAAGAGCCTTGGCCTTCCGTGAACCCCACAGTAGTGCCTCCCGTACCCACAGACTCAAAGCCACTCTTGTTAGCTAGTTCCTAAAGGACAGGCCCTTGTCCACTTCTCTAGCACCTGGACTCATGCACTGGGGTTTTTCATCTTGAGGCTGTGACAGACACCCCCGCCAATGTGTGTGTGTGTGTGTGTGTGTGTGGCACTGTATGCATGGATGATGTGGATGGGTCATTTTCTTCTCTTACATAATTATTTTTTATGGTCTCATGGTCTCTGGATTCTGGTGTTGGCAGGTTTGTAGTTTTTGCTATCTAGGACCCATGATCATGATCAGTTTATCAAACACAATTAGCAATTGGTAAAATCATTGCCCCGGTTGCTATACGTCCCCTGTGATCTGTCCATCTGTCAGGCCCAGTTCCTCCTAAGGCCTGGAAGAAAACGTCTCTTTACCGTCACCAGACAAATTCCTGGTCTGAACTTTCCATAGATGTTTATTTAGCCCAAGGAGGGAGCACTGGGCTTCTAGCAGGCGGATCATAAAAACTGAGTCCAGGATTTACACTGCAAACCTCCTAAGGGACATAACAATGGCTCACTGTGTGGGGGACTTCCTCCAGGGAAGGGACTGTGCTGGGAGGTAATTGTTGAAAAGGAAGGAACAGAGCCAGGGGTGGGAAGCCCTGTTTCTTTCTATTCCTGTCTATCCCTGACCAGCAGCTCTGCCACTTTCTCTCTGGGGAGAAGGGTCCCTTCCCACCTACTTCACGGGCCTTGAGCTAATAGATGTTAAAGAGTTTTAGAAGTTAAAAGCTTTCAATAAGTGTAAGGACTTTGCAATAAACTCTTTCCAGTGCCCAGCACTGACCTCCTTTCGTTGGGAATGGAAGCAGGAACAGCCTTCCCTGTTTGCATCCACAGACTTCATCCCACCTCTGTGACCCAGAGAAACCAATTATCCCTGGAACAGGTGGTCTTGAAGGATGATTTCACTGGTCCCCACTGGGGGGGGGGGGGGGAGAAAATCTGTTACTCTGGTTCAGACCAGTGTGGGAAAGGACTCAAACGAGGGCTGACTAATGATTCGTAAAAGTAGCGTACTTATTGACTAATAGAATTCTTAGTCATGAAGCGTCCATGCCCCATACATACTGAAATCAAAGCAATTACATATTTAAACGGAGTGGGCTTCTTTGTGCAGAAAGAGCTTGTTTCAGCCCAAGTCGGGGGCTCAAGGTGAGTGACCCTTTACTCCCCCATAATGAAAATGCCTCCCAGCCTGCAGGCTTCCCAGTGGTAATTGCTGCCAGCAGAGATAGAGATTCCACTGGGCTAATGATGCCCTGTTCCTTTCAGAGGCCTCGCTGTAGTTTCAAGGAAGGGCCAAGATTGCAAAGGAGACTCAGCCCTGTAGAAATTAACAAGCGAATGTGTGCACGTTAGCATTCTGCATTTTTCCAACATTGCTCTATCTCCTGGTCTTCCTCCTGCTTTCTTCCTTTTCTAATTGCTAATTGCCCAGGACCTAGTCAGTTTGGACCCATACCTCATCCATGCATTCAAACATGGGAGTGAAAGAAATGGAAACAGATGTAGCATTTTCTTTCTTCCTTCTTCTTTTTTTCCTTTTTAGTGAGGACTCCGCACGGCCAGGAACCATAATTCATATTTTCTTCACACTCACAAAAGACTCTGCTGGAACCAAGTTTGTGTTGGAAAACAGATTTTTCTAGGCTTGTTCTGGTTGGGCATCAGTGAGGGGTGTAAAACTGCTGTTCATTTATTAACTCATAGCAAAGGTGGGCTCAGAGGGAAAGGAGGCCCGGGCCTGCTCTTTTTCACATAGGTTTGGACAAGAAACGGGTATGTTTATGCTCCTTGAATGGTCTCTCAAACAGGGAAGGAGCAGGATTTGTTTGTGAAATCAGAGCAAGGCCATTTCGCCAAAGCAATTTCCTGCCTCAGTACAACAGGTAGGAAGAAAAAAAAAAAAGAAAGAAAGAAGGAAACTGAGTTCTTCTCATTTCTAGGGGTTGCCACTTTGGAGGTGGAGGGCAGGAGTTGGAAATTAAATATTCGGGAGAGAAATCAGCCAGAGACGAAGTCTCCAGCAAGAGAATGTCCATTAAATCTCAGTGATGGGATTGCCAGTAATGACTGCCGCCGCCAGCTCTCCCTCTCTCCCCGCCTCTCCACCTCTCCCTGCCAGCAGCACTGGGAGTTGAGTTCCTCCCCCCGGGGGATTCTGCTCTATTCTTTCCAGGTCTGTGTAGTCCTTAGCTGCAGAGTGGCCCACTGTGGCCCCAGGGGATTGAAAAATAATTTCATTCCCTGCACCCCTGCCCCACGCGCTGATCCCAGCTGGCCCGTGGCTCAGCTGGGCGCTGGGGTCACATGCGCAAGACCAGCAGGTGCTTGAAGTAAATGATCAGGGCGTCAGGCGGGCGAAGGCTTCTAACAATACGGAAATCGCATTTTCCACTCAACTCAATTGCAGTGCGTCCAGCGGTCTCTCTGCACCAAGATTCAATTATCAGACCCAGTGCGTGTCCCTCCCTCCCTGCCCCAATCCTACCTGTGCTTGCTAGGGAGCTGTTTAATGTCCTCCTTCCCTGGTAGTCAGGGGTGATGGGATTCCAATAGGTGAGAAGGAGAGAGGACTTCTCTATTTAGTGTCAGCTGCAGGTGTGGGGACCCCGACAGCTTGATGGTGAATGACATCATGGAGAAGCACCACAGTGATAGTTAGAAGACCCTTATTCTAGCTCTGTGGTTTTGGGCAAGTCACTCAGCCTTCCGGAGCCTCAGTTTCCCCCTCTGTACAATAAGGTACAGCAGATGACCTTTGAGGCTCACCATCTAGTTCTAAAATCCCAAGAAATCTATCTTATGATGTCTCCCAGAGAGGCCCAAAGCACTCCCTTCACGTTCTCAAGAAGTATAAATATACCACAGTGGGTTTCACCTTTACGTATATAAAGCACCAATTAAAAAAAAAAAAAAAACTACAAATAATAGAGGGAAGAATGGAGTAGAGAAAGGGGAACAGTGTAGGGAGGAAGGAAGAAAAATAGGAAGTACTGGGGATTGAAGTGGAGCAGATTATATTTCATGCATGTATGATCATGTCAAAATGAACCCCGATATTATGCATAACTATAAAGCACTAAACAAAGAAAGAAAGAAGCAATTTCAAAGAAAGCAGAATACAAAGTCACAAATAGGTCATTCAGTGCTTCAGGAAATGGTGTGGCTGGAACTCATTCCAGATGTTTGGACTCCTAGTCCGGGGTCTTTTGCACCTCCTTCCTCTGGAAGGCCAGCAATCTCTGTGGGGTCCTGACTGGTAGGATGTGCTCAAGGAACCTTGCAGGCCAGTCTTGGATGGGAGACAGGAGGTGGAGACTATACACCAAGATCCACTGTCCCCAAGAGGTTGCTTTCCTAGGGCTCCCTCCCCTCGGTCTTCAGTTTGTGAGGCTGTCAATGAAAACTGGATCCAAGTGTTGCTGATTCAATGATGTTTGCCCAAATGCTGTTTCCTAAGAACTGTTGGATGCCCAAGATGCTTTCTGAGTCTGTTTGCTTTTTCCAACAAGCCCGTTTCTTTTCCTGGAAGTGGAACATGGCATGAAGCCGGCAGAGTCTGAACCCAAGTCTATTCCAAACTCCTTTCTAAACTTGGATCACAGTGCAGTGACAGGCCTTCCTCCTGCCCCTCCCCAAGGTCCTGGGAGGCTGTAGCTGTCAGTAAGCCCTGACTGTATGCAGCAGTCTTTCTGCCTAGGTGCTAGACCTGGCTGCGCACATCCACGTTTCAGTTCCTCTTTGAGCCACACTGGGAGGAAGGTCTAGAATCTCCATCTCACTAGAAGTCACAAATGGCCGGCTCCACATTCAGAGCAAGGCCCAAGACCTTGATCTTTCTTGCATTGCACACACATTTGCAATGAAGATGTGCCCTTCTTTAGACCAAGAAAAGCCCCTCCTGGTGGCGCCACCCTGGACCTATCTCAGCCCTGCATCATCATTGCTCACCTTGTATTTAACCTGACTTTCTTGTCTGGCTTCCCAGTTCTCCCAGCAGACCAGCTTGCTCCAGAAGGCCCTGGGTCTGTCCATTCCCACTTCTAGGTGGTCTGGCTGTGCAAATTTGAGATGCTGGCTTGTGGCTACCGGCTCCATTCACTCTTGCCTGTCCACCATCAGGCAGCCTGACCCTAAACCAAGGAAGGCCTTAGAGTAAGAAGCACAATTCTTCCAGCTCTGTCACTCACTGGCCCAAGTCCTTGAGCCCACCATTTATTTCTGCTAAAATTTTCTGTCTTGAGGGAATATCATAGTAATACCCTCTCCTGGGGAAGCCAATGAGTTAACATGAGTGGACCAACTTGGTGAACTTGGTGAACTGTAAGACCTCAGGTGGACACAAGCCCCTCTGTGCCCACCACCTCCAGCCAATTCACTCTATTTCTTTCCATGAGCATTGGTCCAATGCCCACTCCTTCTGCCTCTTCTCAGATTGAACTCGGGTCCTCTCTCCCTGCCCCACTTACAAACTGGTTGCATTCCGCAGCGACAGATGACAGATTAAAGCCCTGGACACTTGAACATCTTGGGTTGGCTCCATGTAAAAGAAATCAGAAGCATCAAATTTTGACATCTTTTTTTTTTTCCTGCATAAAAAGTAGATATGAAGAGTGAAGAGTGTAGTAACACCCCAGGCCAAGTAGCACGTTCAAGTCAGCATGGCAGGTGACACCCAGGATGTCAGAGAACGTGACAGCAGCACTGGGGACGTGAATAGCATAATGCCACACATCAGTGTTGCCGGCAGAGCCAGGATAAGTTGGCAGTGGGCACGGAAGCACCGTCTGGGTCAGAGGATGCCAAGAAGAACTGGTGTGTTATCATTAGCACGAGCAACACAGACTCTGGCGAGGCTGCTAACACAAGTTGCTGTGTCGTCCAGCTGTCTTCATGCTCTCTAACTGACCTCAGGGCGGCAGATTTCCTTTCCCCTGCCCATGCAGGGGAACTTCTACCTTCCCATCTACACATCTACATCTTGAAGGGTCAGGTCTTTCTTAAACACCAGGCAGGCATCTTGCAAGAAGAAGGCACTTAATGTCTATTAACTAACAGCCACAGTCTCTTCTGTTCTTTTCTTCTTGGTACCAGGGATTGAACCCAGGGGTGCTTATCCACCGAGCCACATTCCCAGCCCTTTCAATTTTTTTTTTTTTTTTATTTTGAGACAAGGTTTTGCTAAGTTGCTGGGGCTGGGTTTGAACTTGCGTTCCTCCCGCCGCAGCCTCCCGAGCCGCTGGGACGACAGGCATGCACCCAGCCACAATCTGTTCTTATTTAGTGACTCAATTTCTCCATTTTCAAAATGGGGAAATAATCCTCATGTTCTTCCAGAATGGATAAGAGAGAGTGTCACTCCTACAGATAATAGTGACCATCTACTAGAACCTCTTGTGTTCACCTTTGCTTCGGACAGTGACCTTACCCATCTATCCTTGCTAAAGCCCAAGCACTGAGCTGGGACTGAGGGTGCTTGCTGTCCTTCAGGTCTAGGCCCCTGAACTGTACTAGGGACAGGGAGCAAGGATCTCCAACTCTGGGCAACAGTGGCTAGTGCTCCTAGCCATGATGAGGTAGCACAATTTTGGCCTTCAACCAACAAAAAGGAAACAATCCCGACCACCCTGTAGTCATGCCCTTTTTCCAAGACACACATTTGTTTTTTCCTGAAACAAAACCCAGGAAAGGGCATCTCTGCTTCCTTCCTACTTGCAGTGGCTGTTACCAAAATCCCAGGGTCTCCACCTTTGAGACCCCATCTCCTCCTTTCTACTCTCCTCTTTCTCTGGCTGCCCAGCCTCAGCATTGACCTGTTTCTTATGGGTCCGAGTGGAATTTGGCTGTATTGGAAACATCCAGGCAGAGGTGACAGGGTCAGGAGACAGTGGACATGGGTCTGGACACATGTGCCGGGAGAGTGAGCACACACACCACACGCATACACGTGTAAACATGTGACACGTACACACCTCCCTCCCATACCCCCTTTGGCTGGTCCTGCACACTCAGCCTGCCCTGGCCCAGCCCCCATCGCCGCTGCCACTCCCCCCCACCACCCCCCATGCCCTGCCGTGCCCGCTCACTGGAGCAGACAGCCCTCCTGCGCCCTCTCCAGCCTCCCGAATCCAAGGAGGGGGCAGGGAGAGCTGCTGGATAATGAGTTGAGAACTTCCAGCCTCTGTCTCTCTCTGGCTGGTGACTGACACAAATGGAATTCATCTTTAATCATCTGTTAACTCGTTGTCTATTATAGGTCTTTAATAGCACCATAGATATTCTTAATGAAGCATGATTTAAGGTATTTACAGCGCATGGACCGACAGACATCACTCACAGTGTGCAGGTAATGAGGCATAAAACAGCTTTTGAATTTCCCCCAAAAGAGAGAGCGGAGAGGCAGAAAGAGCTTCAGCTCTTGCGGGGGGTGGGGGTGGGGGGAGGAAGGAAGGATTAAAAGCCTTGCGTTGTAAGGTTTGTTTTAAAATGTTTAGGCATTTAAAGTCATCTTAGCTCTTCTGAGGTGTTTGGCTCACAGAGTTCAGCAATTACCTGCGCCCGGGGCGGCAGGCAGGCTCAGGTTCCGAGTTCTCGGCAGCCACCAGGCCCAGGTGTCTCTATGCCCTTGCAGGCTGGGGTGGTGCCGGGGCTGCGCAGGCAAAGGCAGGGCTCAGCCTCCATCAGGGCCCTCCCCCACCTGCCTTCCCCGATGGTGTTCCCAGGAGCAGCCTGTGTCAGAAGGAGCAGGGGTAGAAGGACGGCCACCATTCCCCCGGGCCTCACAAAGCCAGACATCTTTCTCCTTCAAAGTAAAGCCTTCGAGAAGCAGAGGGACCCAGCCTCACATCTGACCCAACCCTTCCTTTCACCAATGAGGAGCCCCAACTAGTTACCCAGCTAGTTAGTGACAGCACCAAGACTAAACCCAGGGCCCCCTCCTCCCAGCCCAAAGCAGGGCCCTGTCATTCCAACTCAACAGACTCCCTAAAATTCCCCAGAAAATGAGGACTTCTTGGAGCAGAGAGGGAGAGATGGGGTGAGGGCTCTTTCCCAAGGTACGCTTTAAATATGGAGCGGACATTTAAATGGTTCGGGCTATGTGTGACGGGAGAGGAGCTGCTGGCCTGCTCTGACCCTGTGGCCCAGGAGGCCCTTTGAACAGTCTTCCGGGTGCTCCCTCACATCCTCTCTCTGCCCCACCCCCAGGAGGGTACTTCATCTTGAAGCCCAGCTCCCCAGGCCACTTACTTCACGTCACCTCCACTGCACCCTTTTTTTCTGCTGTGCATGCTACAGCAACTTGGCCTGAGCCCAAGGCGAGGGCTGGGTGGGCGTGACATGCCTCCCTCGACTTTTCCTTCAGCTGACCCCAGGTGGCCCCTCTCAGGCCGCGGTAGAGAACCACACAACCCAGGCCTGGCAGGTTCCACTCTTTCGAGAAAGCTCCCTGGGGGCAGACCTGGGCTCTCTGCCACTCTCGCCTTCTCCTCCCCCCGAGAGAGGGTATGGAACAGGCTCACCTCAGTTACCCCTGGCTCAGCAGGCGGAAGAGAAGTGGGGTGTGGTGGGGTGAGGGAACCAGACCATCCTGGCCCAACAAAGGTCACCAGAGTCTCTCCAAGTGCCCACCATTATCCAATCAACTAATGACCAAAGAGAGGGTCTCAGGGTCAGGTCCCAGATGTGCTGGCCTCCTGTCGAGGACAAGGCAGCCACCCTATGAGTGGGTTGGAAGTAACTTCTAGAAGCCAGGGCTAGAGAATGGGTTTCTGCGCACACCTGGAGCCAACACAGCCCCACCAGAAACAACCTCCAGAATAGGAGAGAAAGGGTGGGGTAGAAGCAGCCACAGGAGAGGCGGGGCCGCTGCGAGGGGAAGTGCATCGGGATGCTTGAAACTCTCTAGCCAGGAAAGGCCTTGGGAGCCAGGACTTCCGTGTGGCAAGGGCTCATCATAATTAATAGTAGCTTCTTTTCCTCTCAGCTGGAAAGTGGCAGTTCATAGCTGCATAAGAGTCTGGGGAATTTCTGGGGCCTCATCTTGGTTCTTCTGTAATTATGTCGGGACGCTGTGCGCGTTCCGGTTAACGACTTCAGTTGCATGCCTTCCCTTCCCCACCACATCAGTAAGGACTCTGCCGAGAGTCGTGTGGCACCTCTGTGCTTCCTGAGGGGGGCTTGGGAGAACTTGCTCTGAAGATGGAACAGCCGAGACCCCCAGGAGTGAAGTGGCCGTTGGAAGTGTGGCTTCAGAGCGGTGATGGAGACCACAGGAGCCTGGAGGAGGCGCCGCCCGGCCTGGAGCTCCTGGGAGAGTCGTGTCTTTGTTTTCTCTCCTTTCCACAGTACCATCTTCACCCTTGAATCAGAGTCCCAGCTCTCCAAACTTGCCAGAGAACGTGGGAGTGGCCCTTGTCATACGCGAAGGTCACTTCTTAAGAATGTTTCTAGAAAATGGGCATGGCTGGGGAGGCTGCCATCAACCCCCAAAACATCTGCTCAGGGCCAGGCCCGGCAAGCCTTGATTTTTCTCTTCTCTAGGCGATTTTGGAATTTTCTAGAAGATTCCATTCCTGGGCTGGCCATATGGCAGGTCATTGAGCACCATCAGGTGTGCCCCACATTCCCGGGCACTGGTTTCTCTGATTCTATTCCCTGCCATGAGGACATGTTTTTAGCAAAGCTTGTGCGCGGCACTTAGACGGAGCAACCAGTTACCTAGGAAACTGTCCCTTCTATACATGCTCCGCGGCTTGCCATCATCCAGATCCAGCTGCCTCGATTGGCCTTTTTTCCTTGGCCTCCTTTGACAGTCCCTCCCCTTCTTATGCCAGCAGAGTAGCTGCTAACCAGGACCCAGTTGCATAACATGTGGGGCCCAGTGCAAAGTGAAAATGCTGGGCCCCCTAGTTCAAAAATCATGGAGAATGTCAAGATGGTAACAACAGAGCACTAAAACTAAGCACTGACCCTCTCAGTGTGAGGCCCCATGCAGTTGCACAGGTTGCACACCCTGCTTCTACTGTCAGTCAGAATGGCCCCTGCACTTGGCTCCTGGGGCTCTGCAGGCCTGCTGGGATCCTGGCCTGGTGACAGAGGCATGCTCCCTCCACTTCTCCACAATAGCTTTCCAAAGCTCAGTCCTTGGATTCTTAAGGCCCTCCCTGATGACATCTAAACAGGGCTTTTGTATTTGTAAGGACCATGAACTTGATGTAAGCCAGATTCCCTCCACCCAGAAAGCAGGTGCAGTACTTCCCACCTCCTGCAGCCCCATAAGAGCATCTGCGTTGGCACCCTGAGTCCAAGTGGACCCTGGTCTGTCCAGCCGTGAGTGCTGCCTCTGGTCACCATATCCAGAGACTTTTTAATGGCCATGATCCTCCTTTCTGCTCTCAATCTCAGGGACCTCCTCCTAAGTCCCCAACTCCCCAAGAACCCATTGTGAACAGATCACCCACAGGTTTCTCCAAACCTTTTAAAGAGCAATTTATATTTTCAGCCTGTCTCACCTCTGGGGATAATGAATTAGACAAATTTACTACCCACTGTGTAAGTTAGCAGTTCCTTTTATCTGTGCTAACTGCTTCCTTTCCGAGTGTCAAGAGCTCCCCCCCAAGTCCCACCTCGCGGGGTTTGATGACCAAGACTGGGTCTGAACAGTTGTACTCTCTGTCATGTGACATGCTTGGATCATACCCGGCCTCTTGCTGTCCTTCTGGGTCTCACAGCCCGTTGGCTGGTGTCCTTAAGGGACTTGTTGTCTGTGGCCATTCTTACCCTTTTCTGAGTTGTCCTCCTAGAAGTGCATGCAGGATTCTTCCTGCCTGGGCCTGGCCTGGCACGGTTCTGCCCAGCTTCTGTGCTCTCCCACAGCCCCTCAGGCCAGCCTGGGCTTGTGCCCCCCCACCCCCCGGGGTAGCATTTTGCTGGTCTGGTTCCTTGGGGGCATCGTTGCACCATTCAAATAAAGGTGGAGAATAAAAGGCCCAGAACTGAACCCAGAAGAATGTGATCTAGACGTGAATGGAGAAAGCGGTCCACGTGTGGCTTTCTTTGTTGCCATCTCTAAGCTGCTCCCTATCAATGACAGATGGCACCAAGGTTCTTAATTTCAAAAGTCACCTCCCGCAGGGGCAATGGCGCATGCCTGTAATCCCAGTGGCTCAGGAGGCTGAGGCAGGAGGATCGTGAGTTCAAAGCCAGCCTCAGCAATGGCAAGGTGCTAAGCAACTCAGTGAGACCCTGTCTCTAAATAAAATACAAAATAGGGCTGGAGATGTGGCTCAGTGGTGGAGTGTCCCTGAGTTCAATCCTCAGTTCCCCTCCCCCCCAAAAAAGTCACCTTTCAAAAGCTTTTGAAAGACTAACCACAGTTTCCCATCCCATGAAGTCATTTACCCCTGAAGAAGCCCGACAGATCAAGGAGGCATGAGTGCCCCGTATAGAAACCCTCCTTCCTCCCCCCACATCAAGGGCAGCGGAAGGAGCCCCTGAGGGGCACACAGGCCTCAGTTCCCTCATCTTTAAAATGGGAATGACAGTGCTGAGCTGGAACATGGGATGTGTTTGGCATGAAACACACACAGGTTCAGTTTATGGTAGCTATTATTTATCTGATAATCGTTCATTACCAGATGCCTCCATTTATATGTCCAGGGTTTGCTTTTTCTGGAGAGGCGTTTCCTTGACGGTAAACTGGGCTGCGAGTGCCTTCATTATGTATTTTGTGACTTCATTCATGTGTTCAGCACCCACACGTACGTACTGTGCATCTCATGGGTGTCAGGCACTGGGCCAAAATAGTCACGTGTCACTTAATGACAGGGACAGGTTCTGAGGAACATGTCTGGTTCTGTGATTGTGGGAACATCCCCGAGTGAGCTCACACACACCTAGATGGTCCAGGTCAACCACTCCACAGGGCCGCTCGACACAATCCAGAGACGAGTCAACTCGGCTGCAAGGCGGCAGCTGGGTGACTGGGCACTGTTTTACAGTCAACCTTTTCTCTTGTAAGTAAAAGGAGTACTCTAAAAAGCACAGTAGGGTGAATACATCAACCAGTCACACGGTCATTTCTTATCATTATTGTTAGGTACCATGCAGAACTGTGCGTGCTATACTTTTACACAAGCATCAGTGCAACAGGTCTGTGTCTGCCAATGTGAGTGACGCTTAGCACTGCAATGTTATTACAGCGACATCTCTGGGCAATGGGAAATTTTTAGCTCTACTATAACTCATAGGACGTTGGGTATAGCTGTCGATGGAAATGTCATTACGTGGTGTATGACCGTCCATACTCAGCAGAGACCACTAAGAGCCAACGCCAGGGAGCTCTCGAGGTGCAGGTGAAAGTAAGCACACCTAAACCCGGTACCATGAAATAACTAGACAGATGTTGTCGCAAGGGTCTGAGTCACATTGTGCCCAGTGCAGTCTTTGGCCCAATGAGAACAGACAGATTTTCCCCAAGATGCTCTGACCCCACAAGGTTGTCAATAGTCAGGAGTCACTCAAAGCCCTCCCCTTCCAGTGTCTCAATAAGTGAGCCGGGTCCTTCTGGAACCGCCAACAGACAGAGCCACGTTTTTATCCACACCTCCCCTAAAATTCTGCCAGGCCCCATGATTTGTGGAACCCCAGTGGTAAAGAAGATCTAGAACTTCCTTGTCCATTTAATGGGTGGTGTGATGTGAGAAGGACTGTAAAAGTCTGTCCAACATCTGAAAACAGATTTGCACTGTGATCATCACCAGAGATGACTCCTGATTCTCGGAGCTTTTCCAGAATTGGCTTTTTTTTTTTTTTTTTTTTTTTAAATCTTTTGATAGGTTAGGAGAGTACTATAGTGTGTCACACACAAAAAATATTTTTTTCCTTTGACAAATGTCTGTCTTACAGCCGGCCAGTCACATTCTGTGGGTTTCTTTGAAATAAAAAAATGCTCCTTGGAAATGGAAAAAAGATTTAGAAGGCACACAGCTATATCCCCTCATTTTTTTTCTTTCTTCCTACATCACGTATGCTCCTAAGAGCTCCTCAGCCACCCCAAGTCGGGTTTGGGCCTGGGGAGGAACCCCACCTCTTCAGCCTCAGCAAAGGAGATGGGACACTCGGTACCAGGCCCTCACATGGGTGAGGTTGGGGGGAAGGTGCTGAAGTGAGTCCCAGGGGCCCCTCAGGTTGTGGGACTTGTGGCTAGACGTGATTTCACGCACGTCCCTTGGGAAAACAGGAAACCCCTCATGAGGTTCACAAATCAAAGCGTGTTGGACGCAGCAGCGTTTGCTCTGGGCTTGTAGTCACCACTGTATGTCACATGCCAAGTCTCCTAACCCTCCTGACCCTTGCCCAGAATTCTGAGTGGTTTGCATTCTCCCAAAAGCTCTTTAAGAAAGGGAGTCACTGAGATTTACCTCCCATTTCCTATGTGGAAACACTGGTGCAGGCAGAACCAGCTTTGTAGCTCAGAGCCTCTGCCTGCCCCTGCCCTTCCTGCTTCTCTGGCCTAGACACCTCCATCTCCAGGAGCAAAATGCCACCACCTCTTCCGAGGGCCCTGCCCTCCCTGCACCTGCTGTCAGGTGGGCCCCTGGGGGTCTTTTGGTGGGTCAACCGTCAGGCGACCAGTACTACTTCCAAAAGGCTGAGCCACCATCCCAGCCACTCACCCTGGCTAGCTGGGTTTGGTCACCGGAACGAGTGTGAAAACCACCACCTTTGCAGGCCGGAATCTGAAAGAAATTGGAAGCCTGCTGCTAGCTCCATCCCCACTCTTCTTCTCGTGTTTGCTGTTATTTTTTAACACTTTTTTTATCCTCATAAAAGCACTATCCTCTTCCCCAGAGCTTGCCTGTAGCGAAGGCATGGTCTGTACAACTGCAATTATTTCAGAGAACAGATGGAGTGAGGAGCAGAAAGTCTGTTAATAGTAATAGAAATGCTACATGTTAACCTGGACAGCGCATGATGACAGTCCCATGACTACCCGTTCTGTTCCCACCAGCTGGGCAACCAAAGTAGGAATGAGATATTCACAAACAGCCATCAGCCACGTAGCCACCTAAAGTTAGAACTCAAATTCCTTCACACTGGGGGCTCTGGCAACTGCAGCGGCTTAGCCCGGAGCAGAGGAGGCCTGGCCGCAGCTTGGGCTCCTGGGCCTCCCAAGGCCGCAGCTATGGCTCAACCGCCAAGGCATCCAGGGTGGATGGGCGCCCAGGCCTGGCTTTGAGGCAGAAGCCACAATTGCTGGCCCTTGCTAGGGGCCCGCCCTAGCCAAAACCAGTGCTTTCCGTGGGTGCTCTCAGGCAAGGCGTCTGGCTCCTCTGAGGTGACAGGTGAGTTGCAGGCCTGAGGCTCCAGCTCTCCCTGGCTGAGGCAGACGGGCCATATTGAGTGGCCCAGGGTCAAGGCCAGCAGTGCAATGGACTTGTCCAGCTCTGGCATCAGAAAATTTCTTCCTCTTTCTAGAACATGAAAAAAAAAAAAAAAAAAAAAAAAAAAAAAAAAGCAAGGAACCGTGTCTTATTCCAACAGAAGAAATGGACAAATTCATTTCAACAAATATTTCTTAAGCATCTACTATGTGTAAGAAAATATGCCAGGTACTTCAGGCATGGCAGAGAAATAGTAGTCCCTGCCTTCAAGAAAGTTAGAATCTAATAAAAGAGACCTGCAGGTGCCTGTGTGTAACCAAACACATAGCAGAATATGGCGTGCTTCCCAGCAAGGCCACAAGAAAGGTACCATTGGGATTCAAAGAAGAGGACACCTTCTCTGGCTCAAGAATAGGTCTTGGGGCTGGGGTTGTGGCTCGGCGGTGGAGCGCTCGCCTAGCATGTGCGCAGCCCGGGTTCGATCCTCAGCACCACATACAAACAAAGGCATTGTGTACAACTAAAGCAAATAAATAAATACTTTAAAAAAAAAAAGAAAAGGTCTTCACAGGTGACACGTGTCTTAGAGAATGAGAAGATTTTTTTTTTGATGGGTAAAGAAACCAACAAAGGCATAGAGGTGGGGATGCAAGGATCACCCTGGGGACCAGAAATGTCCCCAGTCTGCATGGGCCCATGTAGGGGTCCTGTGGGGACAACTGGGCAAGCTGGACAGGGCCTCCAGTGCCAGGTTATGAAGTCTGTATTTACCTCCTAAGTCTGTGGCCAGCTGGGCTTTAGGGAAAACAGTGGGCAGTGATTGCAAGTGCTGGTCTGCACATCTTTCCCCACCACATCCAGTAGTCTCCCCGTGGACAGCTCAGATCAGCCATGATGGGAATATTTACTTCCCCATGGAAATGAGCAAGTGCTACAAGTCAGGCCCTGGTTTTTTTTTTTTTTTTTTTTTTTTTTTTTAAGACTCAGTTTACCAGGACACCAGTAGATGACTCTCCTCTTAAGCAAGCTCCAAATAAGTAGGAAGGGAGGTGTCACGGGAAGAGTCCCGCGAGGATGCTGTTGAAATGGTAAGGCAGGAGGTCTGGCAGAGCTTCCCCAGCGTGTTAGAGAGAGTCTGACCTTGGAAATATGTAAGAATTGGGCATGACCTGAGAGGGAAGAGTCAAAAGGTGCATTTTGACCTTGGCTGACAAAGAGGCTCTGCACAGAATCAGGTGAAGCCAGAGGAGGAGCTGGCTGGGGGGGGGGTGGACATGAACGTGGCTTTGGAGCTGGAGATGGTCCTTTGATGAGGACTTCGACAAGAGGTGTGACCCACCCTCTCTGCCGCTTAGGGACTCCGCTTCTTCTTTTCCTGGCTTCATTTCCTCTGCCCCCTCCCTCCCTCCCTCCTGAGCCGTGGATAGTGTCCTAATTCGCCATTGGACATGTGCAACTGTGGCTACCTGCTTGGCAGCAGGTGAAACTTTGAAATTTAAATGAGCCCCTCAACTTCATTAAGACAGAAGAGTTGCAATGGCCTGGAGCCACAGAGCACATGGGCTTCAAGGAAGGGACAGGACAGGGAGCTCAGCAGGACTGGAACTCAGTGCTCAGCACACCAGCAGCCTCTTGGCATGCAGCCACAGAGCCAGGTGAGAACCTTCTTTACCCCGGACATCTTGGGTGGGCAGATGTCATAGAGGGACCGTTGTCCCTCGAGGACTGGGCCACACAGTGGCAGAAGGCACTTGATGCAGGGACTCTGGAATGTGCTGCCAACAAGTACGTCTTGGTAGTCCATATGCTGTAAATTACAGAAGCGTCCTGAGACCTAGGTGTGTAGAATTTGCAACCCATAAACAAATACCATATTGTGATAAGAGTCAACCCCAGATCTGTTCCTCTGGCCCCCCAGGCTGTGCCTTCCCACTCTGCAGGAAGAAGAGGGTAGAATTTGGAGATGAGGGGCATGGTTTCAAATCCTGGAGAAGCCTTTGGTAGTTCACAGTTGACTGGCATTTACTGATGACTCTGCATGTTCTGGGCTCTGTTAGGACCCACGTATGAATTCACTTCATGTGTAGAGCAATTTAGGAGGAAAGCACTATGAGTACTTTTATGTCCATATTATAGATACTGAACTTGATGCCCAGAGAGTTTCATCAACTTGCCCAAGACCACACAGCAACTGAGTAGGAGTCACATCCCAAGAGTATATTGCTTGGGGGCAGATCCCCTAATTCCCTGGAGTATCAATTCTCCACCCCTACACTCAGAATAATTATTTCTGTTTAGAGGGTTTTCCTTGCAATGGCCTCTTGTTCCTAGTAATATGATTTCAGCCACACCAAATTATGGCTCTGGCTGACCCAAACCTGTCCTACCTGCTACCACCAACCCCCCAATATTCAACCCTGGCAAAATCTTCCTTTATTTTTCCTCATCAAGCAGCACCTTCTGTAGCCCAGTGGTAGCGCACTCGCCTGGCATGCACAAGGCCCTGGTTTCCGTCCCCAGCGTGCAAAACAAACAAACAAAAAAAAACACCTTCTCTATGAAGACTTGGCCCGCCCATGCTCACCTGGGTTCCCACAGCTCCTGCTCAGGTCTCCATCCTAGATCCTGGTGCACGGCTGTTTCACCTCTGTCTCCCTCTGTGGTCTGCGAACCACCCGAGGCAGGGTGTTGGAAGTGTTCAGGCAGCTGAACCAGTTGAAGGACTGGCACGATCGGTGGTGTTTGGTAACTGCCTGAGAACGTCAGAGGGGCTGCCGTGGGTGAGGACGGGCCTTGTCCTGACGCCATTCCTGAAGACTGTGAGTTCTGGGGGGCCTTTCTGGCTCTGTGAGACAGCCGTTTCTCAGGCTGCTGTTCCTGAATGGGAGGCATTCCCCAGGGCAGGGAGGGTGGCCCCTAGCTGGGGCCATGGGAGACACCAGCTGGTGCTTGCTGGGTTCCCCGTAAGGGAAGCCTGTCCTTTGTCCCTGCCAGCATCCTGCCACCCGTCCCATTCCCAGGCCAGCTCCGTCCCCTGGGGACCTGGAGAGAGAGGAGGAAGTGAGGGCTCCCGGAGGTGACGGGGTCCCGGGGTGACCTCTTCCCAGACTCCTGGAGAGGCTCGGGCTCGGCTGGGGCCCCCGGCTGCAAGAAACGGGCCTTCCAGAGGAAGTCTTGAACAATCGGGGGCAAACGCTGATGCCGCTCATTCACAACAACAAACCCCCGACCCTAGACACTGCTTCACAGTCTCCAAAACACTCATACCTCCGGCTCCCGTCGCCTTTGGAATAACCCTGTTGTGTGAGACAGGTGTCCCTGCCGTTCTGCGGATCAGGAACCACATCTGGCTGCTGGGAGTAATAGCTCCCAAGATTCACAGCCTCCCCATGGGACAACTGGGGCTCAGAGGCAGGCCCCGTGTCGTTTGTTCAAGCAACCTCTTCAGAACATCAGGGTGCCTTTCCAAAGACCAGCCTCTGGCACCCACTTGCCAAAAACGGGCATGGAGAAATGACATGTGTGACAATAGGAATGTGTTGGGGTGGAAGACAAACCCCCTACCATCAGAGATAAAGGAGCTGGTTTCATGCACCAAGTTTAGAGGCTGGTAAT
The DNA here is from genome assembly GCA_025594165.1 of Tamias sibiricus. Lineage (NCBI taxonomy): Eukaryota > Metazoa > Chordata > Mammalia > Rodentia > Sciuridae > Tamias > Tamias sibiricus. Next base: position 22,354,246 of record CM046661.1, read on the forward strand.
CTCGATCTGATTCAGCAGCTCGGGGACCATGCTCTTTATGGCCTTTGGCTTTATCATTAGCACCCAGGCTTTCAATGTCACCTTTGTCCCCTCTTGGTCCCAGGATGGCTGCTACTCAGCCAACAGCACATCCACATTCCAGGCAGGAAATGGGGGTGGGTGGGTGAAAGAACAAAGGACATCTCCTTTCTGCCTTTTTATTCAGGAAGGAATCCCTCGCCAGAGCGTCTCTCCTACATTTTAGCCAGAACAAAGCCTCCCTTCAGTTCAGTAGAGGCTGGGGAATCCAGTATCTCAGCTTCCCAGCCTCCAGAGTAGAGGCAGGGAGGGCGAAGTCAGACAGCTGACCCATGGTGACAACACAACGCCTCTTTCCAAAGATGGCAACCCATGACAAGAGCCCCGGCCCCTTGTCCACACAGCCTGGGGTGCGCCTTTTGCACCTTTGTCAGCCACAGTGGGAGAGAAGGCTGCCTGCTGGGTGGGTGCCAGCCTGGAATGGGAGCCCGTCCTGGGGGATGAAAGGCTCTAGGCCCAGGGGTAGCACCAGAGGGCATCCTGGCGGGCACACAGCCCTGGCCAGCAGCAGCTGTCGCATGCAGCCTCCCAGGAAGAAGGCTCTTAACTAGATTTCCCATGCAGAGCTTTGTGGGGAGGCTCAAGCCTCCACCCACTGTGGGCTAAATCTGTGTTCCAACCACCATCGTCATGAACAGTGGGCGCACGGGCGGCTGTTGGTGCTCTCGGCTCCTCGGAGGCGTGCTGGAGCCCCGTTGTCTTCAGGTCCAGGACACAAGGGACCCCAGCTGAGGTCAGAGGGAGCCAGCCTCTTTACGTAGAGGACACAGTCTCCCCTGAGGCCGGTGCACCGTGCAGGAGGGAGGAAACCTGCTTGTGGTTGTTGGTGGATTCGGCCAGGAACTCTGGTTAACCAGGCTCGGATTGTACCTCTAGCCCCGAACTCTACATCAGGCCACCTGGGGAGCTGCCACACCAGCACCACACCTGGGGACCTTTAGCCAGAACCTCTGCCACCCAGCAGGGCTCAGCCTTGGCAGCTCGGACGAGCACCCCAGGTGATTCTCACAGTTAGGCGCCACCTTGGGGAAAATGGCTCTCACTCCACTTGACCATGAACCTCGACCTGAGCAGGTCCATGCTGTCTCCATTCAAGGTCAAGTGAGTGCTGTAGGACTCCAGGTGCATCCATTTCCTATTGAAAAATGAAAGCATGCTCTGTTGGACCCTCCCCAGCTTCCTGCATTCTCTAGATGGGCTGGATAGACATCTGCATGTCACAGAGTCAAGGGCCCTGCTTCAAAATGCATTTGGTATTTACTTTAATTGGGTCTGGGAAGACACAGAGATGGAAAAGATAGAGATGAAGCAAAAGGTTTGTACGCCTAAGCACAGGAGGCATTGTGCACTGCATATGGCCACATGGGGAAAGCACCAAGTTAGTCAGGAGGCAGAGGAAGTGAGGGGAAAGAATGAGTGAGGTCTTAGTCTACTTTCTGCTGCTATAACTGAATGCCACAGGCTGGGTAGTTTATAAACAATAGAGGTTTGTTTAGCTCACAGTGCTGGCATCTGGGGAGGGCTTCTTGCTGCATCATAATGTGATGGAGGGTATCACACAGTGAGACAGTAAGCATGCCAGCTTGGGCCTCTCTTCCTTTTCTTATAAAGCCACTAATGCTGTCATGGGGATCCCACCTTCATGACCTCAATGGATCCTAATCCTCCAAAGTCCCCACCTCCAAATACCATTAGCACAAATTTGGGGATTAAGTTACCAAAACAAGAACTTTGGGAGGATACATTTGAGCCATTGCAAGTGAGAACCTTCATTGAGTTTTTTTGCAGGAAGAAAGGGAGGGGTGAGGTAAGCAGGGCACGTGGGTTTAACATTGGCTGGTTTGAATAAGGCTGGGGGGTGCTGGTGCATAGGTCCACCCTTAGTTCTCTGGTACCCGGCCCCTGGATGACTTAGGCAGGGGGACAGTGGCTAGGCCTGATGAAGGAGGTGTCGAGGTGGTGACACTCGGGTAGGTTGGTTTGTGTTTGTAGAACATGCTCTGGGGAGGGACTGCTCTCTATAAGAACTAGCCAGCCCTGGCCAGCAAGGCCTTGCCCCCACATCACAGCAGCAGAAAATTCAGAAAAAAAAAAAAAAAAAAAAAAAAAAAAAAGGTACAAGATTAACAGGGACCCTGCCTTCTCGGTCCTGGACCTGGGACTGTCTCAGTGTTTCCTGAAGTCCAGGCACACTCTGTCCTAAGATTCTTTTTCATTCCTTCTGTCTGGGAAGAGCAGGCATGCGACTCCTCAAGTGGCAAAGTGGAAGGAGGAGGCCTTGGAGATTTTTAAGCAGCAGGACAAGACCTTATTTGTGTTTCAAAAAATTAGGATCCAGGGAAAAAAATTGATGGAGGGTCAAAGTGAATGTGGAGAGACAGGAAGCTATCCCAGGAGGACAGACAGAAGATGAGGGCGGCTCGGGCTGGTGTGGTGGCCATGGAGACTGACAGGACTTGATGGTGGATTGCAGGAGGAGGGCAAAGATGGCACCTGGGTTTCTGATTTGCAAGAAAGTGCCTTTGTTCACGGGAATAGGAAACTCTGGAAAAGCAGACGGTGTGGGTGGACGTGGTGCGCTGAGGAGCTTTGAAGCATCCAAGGTGACATGTGACATGGGTCTCTGGACACAGGCCTGGTGACCAGGCGCAGCTCTGGGTGGGAGAAGTGAACGCAGCCGTGGTCTGACCTTGCTGAGCGGAGAGAGTCTTGGCCTCTGCCCCAGGGGAGCGAGGCCTGAGGAAGAAGGTGACCCAGGAGTCACCAAAGCCAGGAAGAGAAGGTACTTGATGGTGGAGCAGCGGCAGCCATGCCAGCTGTGGCTGGGACGTCAAGTATGATGAAGATGGGCAAGTGTCCCCAGGATATGGTGACATGAAGGTGGTGGCCTTCGTGAGGCCTGCCACCGAAGCAGTGGGGGCAGAGAGGGTTGAGGAGCGAGTGGGCACCAGGACACAGAGACGGTGTATCAACAGCTTCGTGGGGTTTGCAGATGGAGCAGGGGGACAAGAGGGCCAGACAAGAGCTAGGAGGACACGGGGACACGGGGCCCTGCCTTTAACCATGGCAGAGATGTGCTCATGTGGTGATGCTGAGGAGGAATGGGAAGATGCACTGTTGTGGGGGGGCTGACGGGCAGGTAGAGGGTGGTCTCCTCCTTGAGCTTGGGCCATGCAGATTCTCAGACATGATGCAGGGCAGGGGGCAGCTGCACCTGGGGTCTCTGGCTTTGAAGCCTATCTTGATGATGGCCTCATTATTCTCTGAAAAGTTACCATTGAAAAAAACCCATCATCCGAGAGACAATTGGGGAGAGCTGGGAGAGGCTGGAGGTCTAAGGATTTGGAAGTTTGGAAATCTTGGAAAGTCGTTCCCAAGCACAGGAGATCAAGTTCACTTAAGCAATGCTGAGCAGCACTGAGGGCCCACAGTGAAACTGGTGACCAGTTTACATGGTGGAGCCATCGTCCCTCCTCCTGGAGTGCTCACTGCCTAGTCACACAGAAGCAAAGGAGGGGGGTTTGGCAGTTTCCTCTGGGTTAAGAAACCAGCGAAGAAAAGAGGGAGTTGATGGGCTTTGAGGAAGCTGCCAATGGTCTGGAGGTACCCAAAGATGAGTCCCCAGTAGGCATTGTTGAAGAAGCAAGCTGGCTGGAGAGGAGGTCGTGGCTAGAGCTGGTGGGTTTGAAGATGGAGCTGATCAGGGGTTGGCCAGCCTGGGAACGTGCCTGTGGAAGTCAATGGCTGAGAGAGAGAGGTGGCCCAAGATGCAGGGATCCAGGGCGGTGGCGCTGGAGGGGTGCTCCACAGGTTTGCTGAAGCCACTGGGACGGTGGCAAGATTTGGGGATGAGAAGAAGACTGAGCAGCAGGCACAGTGCATGACACTAGCAGCCACCGCCAGGAGGGCACAGGTGGCAGCATCCAAGACAGAAGAGGCTGTGGACCAGAGAAACTGAGCAACAGGCGGCAAGGATGCCCCCCTGACCTCCTGAGGCTGGGCCTGTGGACATGAGAGGACACAGGGTGGCCAAGGAGTGCTGGGGGACAGTCCTCAAGCAGGGCTCCCGGAAAAGACAAGGACACGGAGACAGCGATTTCTGGAGAGACAGAGAGGGCTGAGCCAAGGCTCGTTATCGGTGGCCATTCCAGAGGGAAGGATGGAAGAGTCTGGACGAGGAAGAGGTGTGGTGGACTGGCTCAGAGGCCAGAGAGAATAGGACACTGTCCGCAGAGGGGTGAGCAGAGGACCAATGGCTGAGAAGGGTAAGGTGGCTTTGATTGAAAAACCAGGCTGGGAGGCAGACTATGGAGGCCCAACCATCTCTTTAAGGAGACCAGCAGGGCAGTGACCAGAGGACAGGGCTCCCTGACCTACAGGAGTCAGTGTCAGTGTCTGTTTCTGCTGCCCTGGAGAGGGACCTTTCTCTATGAGACTCACCAGCGTCATGGCAAGCGACAGCAAGGAGACAACCCTGTGTAGCACCGGTGACTGAGGACAGAAGCCACAAGTTCAAGGATGAGGCAAACGTGGCTGGGACAACTGATCAGGGCAATGAGGCCACCTCTCCATCAGTGGAAATATTTGCCACCTCCTTGGTTCCTTCCCACTCCACGGCACATCTTCCCTAACTCCCAGTTGGGACACACCTACTAAAATTCCTTTGGGAATAAGAGGATAATCCAATTTTTAAATGGGCAAAAGATTGATATAGAGAGTTCACCAAAGAAGGTATATGAGTTAGTCAATAGGACACAAAAAGATGTTCATCAACCACTAATCACTAGGAAAATGCAAATTAAAAAACATGAGATACTACATTGCAACCACTAGAATGGCTACAATCAAGATGCCATGAGATACTGGTGCTGATTAGGATGCAGAGACCCCAGAACCTTCCAGCACTGCTGGGGAGGTGGTCAAATGGCGCCACCACTTTGGAAAACCATTTGGTGATGTCTTAAAATGTTGTACATAATTTGCCATCTGACCCAGCAATTCCATTCTAGGTTTCTCCCCAAGAGAACTGAAAACCAATAGCCACACAAGACTTGTGGCAAATGATTGCATCAGCTTCACGCATAATAGCCCCAAAGTAGAAATAACCCAAGTATTGATCAGTGGAACATTATTCAGCAATAAAAAGGAAGGAAGGACTAATGTGCGCTACGACATGGAGGAACTTCAAACACACTGAGCGAAAGAAGCCAGGTACAAAGACCACACATTACACAGTCCTGTTGATATGAAATGTCCAAGGAAGGCAAAAAGGAGATTAAAGAGACAGGAAATAAATTATTGCTTGCCTGGAGGTGGAGAAGGAAGCAGAAATAACTACAAATGGGCACAAGCCCCTTTTTGGGGTGATAAAAAATATTGTAAATTTAGATTATAGTGATGGTCCTACAACTCTACAACTACAAAAAAAAAAAAAAATCATTAAGATTTACACTTAAAGGGGTGAAGCTGCCGGGACCAGTGGCACATGCCAGTAATCCCAGCAACTCGGAAGACTGAGGCAGGAGGATTGCGAGTTCAAAGCCATCCTCAGCAATGGTGGAGCACTATGCAACTCAGTGAGACCCTGTCTCTAATAAAATACAAAAAAGGGCTGGGGATGTGGCCCAGTGGTCGAGTGCCCCTGAGTTCAATCCCTGGTACCAAAAAAAAAAAAAAAAAAAAAAAAAAAAAGGATGAAGCTTGTGGTTTGCAAATTATAGCTCAATAGAGCTGTTTCAAAAAAATTAAAAGGGGGGGTGCATTTGGACAAGTTCAGACCTAATTCTGCTTTTGTATCAGCATCATGGTTCCCGAGGACTGTGACCTGTTCTCATGACCCTGGTGCCTCTCTCCTGTCCTGTTGCTTGGTGGTCACATTCTTGGCCAGCAGTTGCTCTTCTCCAAATGCCCTTCAAAAATGAATGAGAATTCCCTGAGCCCTCTGTGGCAAGGCCATCTCTCCTTACTTCTTAGCATCAGTGAGAAAGAGCTAGGGACTGACATCTCCAAGGTAATGCTATGAGATTACTATACATTCGACTTTACGTTATAATTTCAGTTTATTTTTAGCAGTTAATAGCGCACAGGCTCAAAAATCAAAATGATAGAACAGGCATAGAGAAGCCTCTTTTCCCACATCTATCCCATTTACCCATAAAGCTACCCCATCCACAGCATCCACTAATTTAAAAAAAAAAAAAAAATCCTTCCATAGTTTGTTTATGCAAATGCAAGCAAATGGGAAGAAATATCTCATTTTCTCTTTCTTATATAAAAGTAAGGAACTAGATACTTGTTTTGCACCTTGCTTTTTCCACTTAATTTACCCTGGAGAGCTTTCCACATCAGGTCTGAGAGATCTTCATTGTTTTCTTCTGGGTGTTTTTTGCAGCTATAAAGTTTTCCATTGTAAGAACATATCATTGTTTATTAATCAATCCCCAACTGATGGGCACTTGAGTTATTCCTAACTTTTTTTTTTGCTGTTACAGACAGAGCTGCATGAATAACCTTAAATACAAGTCATTTCATACGTGGGCAGATATTTGTAAGTGGAGAAGTGATAGGAGTAGGATTGCTGAGTTGAAAGGTCAATCACCAGGGTTACGAATTCCCAGAGCAAGCTAGAAGCCCTTTGCCCCCAGCCCAATCAACAGAGCACACTGTCAGCCTGTGGGTTCCCATCGTGCGTGGAAAGGGCCTTGGTTCTATTCAGCTTCCTGCAAGCATGGTCACTTTCTTTTCTTTTCCATTTTATTTTATTGTGCTAAGAACACTTAACCACTTAACAAGGAGATCTACCCTCAACAGATTTTTAAGTTACAACATAATATTGTTAACCATGGACACAATGTTGCAAGCAGATCTCTAGAATTTTTTCATCTGGCATTACTGAAAGTTGATACCCACCGATTCGCGAGTCCCCTTTCCACCCCCCTGTTCTGCTTTCTGCTTCTGCAGGCCTGACAGTTTTCCATACCACCTGTAAGTGGGATCTCATGGCATTTGTCCCTCTGTGTCACTCAGCATAATATCCTCAGACTCTGCCCGTGTTTCACATTAGAGCATTTCCTTCCTTTTAAAGGCTGAATGGTATTCCATTCTGTGTACAGATGGTCCCCAACGTACAAAGATTTGACTTCTGATTTTTCAACTTTACCATGGTATGAAAGTGATGTACATTCAGTAGAAACCTTGCTTTGAATTTTGAATCTTGATTTTCCCAGGCTAGTGATCTATGCAGTACAATGCTCTCATAATGCCCAATATAGGCAAATGCAAATGTCCTGAACACATTTCAGGTAGGCTAGGCTAACCTGCCATATTCGGTAGGTTAGGCATAATAAATGCATTTTGGACATAGAATATATTCAACTTCTGATTGGTCTATCACAACGTAAGCCACATAATCCAAGGAGCACCCATATATATACACCATTTTGTCTTCATCCATTCATTGATGGGCATTTAGATTGATTCCATGTCTTGACTACTGTGACGACTGCTGCAGTGGACCTGGGAGTGCAGGGTCTCTTTGGGTCTCTTTGAGATTCTTTCAATTATTTTGTACATATCCCTGGAAGTGGGATTTCTGGGTCAGACACGCAGGCAGGCTGACCTTCCCATTACTTCTAATGCACCACATAAATGTTAGAATCATCAAGCTCCGCCTCTTCATTTTTTTAGCAACGAGCCAGAGGAAAAGGACTTAACTGAAGTCCCCCACGTGGCAGTGCAACGAGCATTCGTACCTGGTGTGCCTGGCATTTAACTAGGAGTGCATGGTTCTCCCCGAGAAGTACAAGACCGTCTCTGACCTGGGCAGGAAGACACGTGGCAAGTGTGAGACGTTCTGGAGACAATGCCGTTGTTGGTTTGGTTGTTCTGCAGCACTGGGGGTTGACCCCAGGGCCTCGTGTGTCCTAGGCAAGCCCCCAGCACAATCCATTGTTGGAAGTGTTGGCTGTGGGTCCTTCTCTCTCAGCTGTACCTACAGGACGAGCTGCCATGGTCAGGAACAAGTTTCACGTTCTGGGAGCCTGACCAGTCTCCCCTTCTCTACTCTACTTTAGCCTGTCTGCTCCAGAGAATGGGTGGGATTATAAGGTCTACCTAAGGGTCAGCACTGTGTGTGTGTGTGTGTGTGTGTGTGTGTGTGTGTGTGCATGCGTGCATGCAGTACTGGGTTCAAACCCAGGGCATCACATATGTCAGACATGCTCTCTGGCACTGAGCCACATCACAGTCCAGCTCTTGAATACCTGTTTCCCAATTACTCTGGTGAACAACAACCCCTTGACACACACTTCTGCCCAGCATTTTCTAGGGAGATTTTGTTGGCAATCAGGGTCATGGAAATGCCTGGGACCCAGCTCCTGAGTCCACTAAGACAGATGATCTGCAAGACCATCAGCACAGTAGCTCTTTCTTTCCTGCTGAGTCTTTGAAGAGGTCTATTATGAGGTTGCTTAGCAGTGCAGTGCTTGTATTAGCCTCTCTCCTGTTACTATAACAGAATAGCCAAGTCTGAATATGTTATATAGAAAAGAGGTTCATTTAGCTCACAATTCTGGAGGGTCATGGGCATGACACTAACTTATGCTTAGCTTTGGTGAGGGCTTTATGGTGGATGGCATCACAATGGCAGGAATGTATGGGAGCAAGAGATCACATGTGAGATAGGAAGGCAGAGAGCAGCTGGGGACTAACTGGAGTCCCATGAGAAGTATAAGAACTACATTAATCCCTTCCAAGGGCATGCCCCTAATGACTTAAGAACCTCCCCCTGGGCCCTGCCTCTGTTTAAGGTCCCACCACCACACTGAAGCCCAATCCTCCAACACATGGGCCCTTGGAAAAATCACATCCAGGCCACTGTAGTAATCGAGGGTAAACTCAGCATATGACCACCCCAGAGAAGGCCTGCAGCAGCAGACTCACCCACTCTTTATTCACTGAGTAGAGACACACGGTAGTGTTAGACAGCCACAGGTGGGCAGTGGGGAGGGGCAGCAATGAGAATCAGGGATGAGGACCAAAGAGGAAATTGCCCTGGCCATTGTTTGAACAGAATTATGAGGGTTCTGGGATTTCCCAGAGCACCCTTTTTAAAAGTATAAATCTTTTCTTCTCAGCATAAAGACAACGTGTTATAGTGCAGAAACTTTCAAAAATGCAAAAATAAGGTTCATAATTATTCCATGTTTTAACTTCCTCCTTCTCCACTCTCCTTCCCATAGCAGAAAATTTTGGTCTTCTTCCCTTTTTTTAAAGACAATGAGATCATGGAGCACATAGAATTTCATAACCCACCTTGTGGTTCTATGTCCTTAAAAACTCTAGACATAAACATTTAAAATCTGTATTAATTTTATAGGCAAAAATAGGATTTAATTTTATTTTACTTGCATGACCTTCATTACTATTGAAATTGAACATTTGCTGGTATGTTTATCAATCATTTGTATTTCTTGTTTTACGAATTCTTTGGATGTTGCTTGTCTAATTTTCCACTGGGTTATCAGTCTTTTTCTTATTCATTTAAAAAGTACTTATGTATTAAGAATACGAACACTTTTTCACGTACCTTGCATATATTTACCCTAAGTTTATTGTCTTTGAATTTCATTTGGCTTTTTTCGCCATATACAAGATTCAAAATCCTATCTAGTTAGATTATATCAATCTCTTCTTTCATGCCATTTACTGCTGACAGTTTGGTACGTAGTTTTCCAGACATTTTCTATGCATATGCAAATATATCTATAAATATATATATAGAGAGGGAGATAGTTATATATGTAAAGTCTCCCTGCACATTTGAGATGTCGTATCCTCTCTTCTTGCAACTTGCTGATTTCACACACCAGCATATTACAGATATTTCCCGTATTAGTATATAAAGATCTAATTCCAACAGTATTCCCTTGAATGAATTCAATATTATGTTCTTTAAACCAGTTTTTGAACATTGTTTTTCATTTACACATTTGAATATGGAAGTTTTCTGGTGTTTGAAAGAAACAGAAACCTAAGTTTATTTATTCCATGTAGTGAGTCAATCGTCCCAATGGCATTTATAAAACAATCTGTCCTTTCCCTCTGACTTGAAATAACTTTGTCTTATATTAAATATCACATATAAATAAAAATGGTAACTATCATATATTAAATATATAGACTGAAAATTTGAGTTTCACTCTAGATTTTCTATTTTGCTTCTTTTATTCATTCCTCAATCAATGCCACATTTTTCCAATTATTATAGCTTTAAAATATATTTTGATACCTATAAAATCAATGTCATTCCCTGTCTCATCTTTTTCAATATTACCTTGGCTCTTGGCTCATTTTTTTTCCTTCTGTTTGCTTTTTTTTTTTTTTTTGCATTTAATTATGGGCTTTGGAATCATTTCTGAAATTCCAAAAATAACTACTTAGATTTTAGATTGCGAATGTGTTTAATTAATAAACGAAAGCTTTACTGACACTTTTAAAAAACATTTCAGTTTAAAAGCAAAGTGTGTATCTCTCCATCTATTCAATTTTTCTTTATGTGCCCCAGTAACATTTTTGTTTTCTTTATATCATGCTTATTTTGAGATTTTTACATTTTTTGTTACAAAATTGCATTTTAAGTGGGATTTTTAACATATTTTATTTTATGACTTATTAAGATAGAAAAAGAAAGCTTATTAAGATAGAGAAACTTAGTGTAAATGTAAAATGGTTTTTTGTGTACATTTGGTAACAGCTTACTTTACTGAATATTATTCTAGTTGTTTTCAGTTTTTTCATGCATTTCTCATGTTGACAACTATGTAATTTGCAAAAACAAAAAATTGGGGAAAAGGGAAGGATAGATGGTTTTATTTCTTCTTCTACTGTATTTATACTCTGTTTCTTTTTATTGTTTATTGTTTGAGCTAGAACAAATTCTGGGTTGAATCAAAGATACAGTTTTCTCCTTCTGGGAGTCCACAGAGATCACACACACATCCTAATATTTTCATCTCCTTCTCTTTTCTCTTCCAAAGTCCTTGGGGATTTTCTCAAGTTTAACTTCACATTTTCTGATTCCACTTACTATAGCATCTAGTATGTGGTTCCTTGTCCTTTTGTATTTTAACATTCGACAAACAGCATTTGTATCCCTAGACTCTGGAAAGCTGCTGGTGATCCCAATGGTCCCAGCCAGTGTTCTTTCTGGGTCATCACCCTAACTGTCATGGCGGCCATATTGACACCACCTTCACCCCACCCTTGAACCCCTCCCATCAGCATCCATGACTCCAGGCTCCCCTGGCTCCCCTCCTGACTCTCTTCCCCTCAGTGCCCTCCCCTCCCCACCCCTTCAGTTCTCACTCCACAAGTTCTCTCTGAAAGATGGTGTCCATCCCCAGGTCCACTACCCACTTGCCAAGTCTTGAGAGAGCTCCAACCTCATCACTCCATTGAAAGGACAGCCCTGCCTGTGTGTTCCATCACCAAACCCGCAGCCTCAGTTTCTCCAGCCTTCTACTCCTGATGTCCATGGTGCCATCGTCCTTGAGCTGCCCAAATTAAAACCTGAGTCATCCTGAGCTTCTCCCTCTCCTACATCCGCCCCTGCCAGTAGCCTCGTGCTGCTGTTTCTACAGTATCAACATCTTGCCCATCTCTATTGCTATTGCTATTGTTTGAATTACCGTCCATCTGATCTTTTTTTTTCAGAGCATTGCAGGGATCTTGATTTTTTTGCTTTGCTTTTTGTCTTTGACTCTGTCGTCACTGTGCCCCTCCAAAACACACATTTAATCATGTCACTTGTCTGCTCGAACCTTTGCAGTGGGTCCTGCTGCACCATATGTTCTGAACGCCTTAGGACATAAAAAGCTGTCTATCATGTGGCCCCAGTGCTCTCTTTAGCTTGTCACCCGCCATACCTTCCCAGATGCCCTAGGTCCCAGCTGTTCCCCAGAAGTCCCCTAGACCTTCCCCATGCCTTAGTACATGGCATTCCCTTTGCTGACAGAGGGCTTATCTTGACCCTTTACAAGATCAAGTTCAGAAGGCAACTCTGTGCGGCCTTCTGGGTTCCTGAGGTCAAGAGGTTCGGGCTCCCTCCCCGGTGTTCCCTCAGTACTTGGGCACCTGAACTTGGTAGAGAAGTTGCAGGTATGTCCATCCAGGTCAGGAGGAGAGCCAGCGATCCCTGGTCACCATCTCCTTGCCCTCTCCCCCCACCCCACCCCCAACTCACAAGTCTAAGCCCTCACCCCACTGTGCACATCTGCACCTGACCAGCCACACGGCACATGACCATGCGGAGCCGGACTGCCCAGTGACCAGCTACATGCCTGTAGTATACCCCTTCTCTCACTTTCTGAAATGACTACTTAATGCTTCTTCTCTATCCCTCAGTGCCCTATGATCCTTTCCCTGATGACCTTGCCTCTAATCCATTGAAAACTAGAAGCAGTTGCAAGACAAACGTCCTCATTCCTCACCACATCTTCCAACTCTCTTGCATCTGAACCTGTGCCCCCTGCTCCTCCCAGAGGCCCGGCCCTCCACTTTGCTCTGGTTCCTGTCCCCTCCCACCTTCCCCTAGCCTTGGCTCTGGGGAGGACTCTCTTCTTCCTCTCTGCCCTGGGCACCTGCTTTCCTGCTGGAACATTTCCATCTGCTTACAAACATTCCTGACTACCACCCATCTCTTTAAAAAAGTCTCCTGACCCTTCCTTCCTCTCCAGGCACGGCCCCTCTGCATCTCAACGTCCCACACCCAAGTTCCCTTTTTATTATGGTCTTTAACAGCTCAGCTCCTGGCTCACCTCTGCCTCTTGCGCTCCTCAGACCTTCCTCCTCCTCCACCAAAGCTTGTCTTGCCAAGATAACGATTATCTTCAGGTTGTCAAATCACGTTGTCACATCTGTGTCCTCCTCTTGTTCTACGTTTCAGCAGCCTTCAGCAGGCTCGGCCACATTCTCCTTCTAGAAACACCTTCTGTGTCGGCTTCCATGACACCTGCTCTCCAGGTTCCCACACTTCTAAAAAAAAAAAAAAAAAAAAAAAGAATCAAGGCACAGAATTTCCTTGCCTAAAACCCTCCAGGGGTTCTGTTGTACTTACAGTTGACTCCCACTCCTACCCCAGCCCACAAAACCTGCTGTGGGGCTGGAGATATAGCTCAGTTGGTAGAATGTTTGCCTTGCATGCACAAGGCCCCGGGTTCAATCCCCAGCATCACCACCAAAAAAAATTTAAAAACCTGCTGTGCCTGGCCCCTGCCACCGGCCACCGGCCACCCCACCCATCCTTTACTCCCTGCCCAGCGGCCACTGGCTGCAATGGCATTCTTCCTGTTCTCACCCTGAATACATGTGGCAGATCCTTCCTCTTCCTGGAGGCCCATTTCCACTTGTCCCACCCAAAGTCACCTTTGTCACAGCTGGACACGTACTTACCTGTTTGTGTTTATTATCTGCGTCTTAGGATAAAAGCTCCCTTTCCAGGAGCATGGCACACACCGAGCGCGCTCCCCTGGCCTCCTGGTGCCTGGAGCAGCATCAGGCACAGCGAGGTGGGCGGCTGAGGCTTTTGCTGAAGGATGAGTGGGTCCTCGTGCTCCTGACACAGGCACGTGTTCGTTCACCTGCTCCAGCTCTACCAGAAGCTCCCGGAGGGCGGGTGCTCTGTTGTAGGTTCCTTTGTTTCCTGCGGCGGTGGCCAGCATGGTGCTGGGGACCTCTGGGTGCTTATAAATGTGCCTCCTTGGACTGGTTTTTTCATCAAGGGAAAGCAACAGGTTATGGTGTCTGCTTCATAATCTGCATTTCTCTGAGAATAAACACGACAAGAGGGATGTCATGCGAACAAGGACCAAGTGGGTAGGAAGCCTAAGGCTGGCCGGCCCTTCTCAGCTGGAGTGGGGGTAAAGGAGCGCCTCCCCCCCACACTGGGATTCTCATCAATCTGGCCCTGGTGCTACATGACCTTTTGGTGTGTGTGTTACAGGGCGCAACCTACATATTGATGATGGTGGACCCCGATGCTCCCAGCAGGTCAGAGCCCACCAAGAGATACTGGAGGCACTGGCTGGTGACAGATATCAAGGTAAGCAGGCCAAGAGGCACTCTGCGATGTGTTGGGAAGACTAAGGTTCTGTGCAGACTCTTCTTTAGAGGGGGACGAGGCCAAGCGAGGACGTTCACATGTCGGACGGCCCCCAGCACGCAGCCGTCAGCGTCTCCCAAGTTTCCCAGTGATTTAAAAAAAAAAAAAAAAAAAAAAAAAAAGTCCAAGGACCAGCGATGGCTGAACCAGGACACTGAGTTCTCAGCGCGAGAGCAGGAGAAAGCCCCGATATCTGGTGTTTGTTGATTTTTGTGGCCTAGGTATTTCCACCACGGGCAGTTTCAAGAGACCACTGATTTAAGAACCAAGTCACAAAATGTCTGAAAATGCAGTGGTTGGTGCCAGCCCAGCAGTTGGGGGCCCTGGTGTGATTCCCTAAAATCCAGCTGGCAGTCCTGGCAGTGGGGGCATGCTGGTGGGGGGGGCTCCTCCTACTGGGCAAGGGGCGTGGAGAAGCATGCCAACTGTCCTTGCTTTGTGCAAAATAAGAAACACCTTCAGGGCTGGGGATGTGGCTCAGTGGCAGAGCGCTCGCCTCACACTGCGCGGCCCGGGTTCGATCCTCAGCACCACGTAAACATAAATGCATTGCATTGTGTAAACTAAAGTAAATAAATAAATATTAAAAAAGAAAAAAGAAACACCTTCATCGTTATCCCATGAGAGTTGTGAAGGAGCCTGGCCCACCCTTTCCAGGGCAGGTCTCAGGGACACAGATTTGGTGCACTCTTAAAGGGGCTTCTGGGGAGGGGCAAGGCTCCATTGCCAAGCAAGCCTTTTGATACTCTGGGTTAAACGGAATAAACCCCATTCCTCACGGATGGCCTTCTAGAACTTCTATTATCCTCATATGCACTACAGTTATCCCTGGATGCCCTCAGGGGTTGGGGTGCCAGGACCGCCCCCCCCCATGGGCACCCGAATCCACAGGTGTAGGATTTGCATAGAGCCTACGCAATCCTCCAGTAGACTTTAAATCATTTCTACATGATTTGTAATACCTGGTATAACATAAATGCTATGTCAATAGTGGTTACACTGTGTTGTTTAAGGAATAATGACAAGAAAACAGTCTATATGTTTGTTCCGGATTCAATTACATGTATGTGTGTGTGTGTGTGTGTGTGTGTGTGTGTGTGTATGCAGATAGTGATCGATACAGATATATTTTCAGTTCTCAGTAGGTTGAATCTGAGGAAAAGGAACCACAGACACAGAGGACCAGCTCCCCATCGCATGCATTTATTTCTCAACCTCATGAAATTACGGCATCTTTTGTTCACGGGCGCCTGGCCATGTTTTTTGGGGAATTCCTCACTAGCCTACAGTATTCACAAACCTATGCCTGGAAATCCTGCGGGGTGGCTTTTGCAAAGGCCTCAAACCTGGTAAGGTAGCGGGAACCCAGAACTAGAAAACCTAAGTTTGGATCCAGTTTGGGTCGCGGCTGGCTCCCAGCTCCCTGATCTCTGGAACCCGCCTGGCATTTTGTCTTTGTCCATGACACAGGAATCATGGTACTGATTTTTATGGGGTCATTGTGATGATCCGATGAGATGGCCCACTGAGAGCATGCTGGAAAATGTAGCGGAACCCACAGACCACAAGGGCGTGTGTTTTTTTCCTGCGAGAGCTATGGACAGAGGAAGGGGCATCAGTATAACTAGGTGTTGACTCCTGAGCAAGACACTGGAGTGGGGACCTGGAGAGGGCAGTAGCCTGGCAACCGACCCCAGCCCTGCAACCAGGGCCCTTCCTAGAAGCTCAGGGGGGCGACCCTCCTTGGAGGCAGACTGACTGCTGCCCAAGGGGCTCCCTCCAGGACCCCCTGGGAGCAGCTTCTTGGGCAGTGACCAGCTGCCTCACGGCACCAACGCCCTTCCCTGGCCGGGTGCTCCTCTAGGAGGAAGCTCTTTGGAAACACTGCAGGTGGGAGAACCGGGGTAGGGCCATGCCACAGGGACGGTGGGGAGCAGAGGGCTCAAAAGGGAAAGATCTCCCCCGTCTAGAGCACTGCTGTTTTCTGGACACTCCTGAAGTTGGCAAAGGGTGGTGGCTCAAGAGTAGCACGCGCTCCAAAGGTCAAATTCACTGCCTGCATGCTCAGGCACACGGGGCCTCCTGCAAGAGGGTTCCACTCTGTGATTCTGAGGCCAGAGTGCAGACACAGCCTCGGACAGGATGAGAGCTGAGGGGCCTTGGGACCATGACACAGCCTCTCTGCAAAGCCCAAAGCCCCCACTCCCACCCTGCCACTCCCCTCACCCCCCCCATCCTCACTCAGGACATGTCTCTCACAGGAGCCTGTGCCACAGACGTGTTTAGCCCCAGCAGCCCAGTTTAGAGGCAGAGCAGGTGGCAGGTGACAGGTGGCAGCTGTCAGGCAAGACTGCTAAGCTACAGAGCTTAACCGGGGCCACCTGCCCGGGTGCGGCCCTCGGCTTCCCGATCGGCCAGCTGGAGGCGGCTCTGGTTTCAGTCACATTTTCACCCACTTTCCCTCATCTGGGTGCCCAGCAGGAAGCAGCAGCCCCCCCCCCCACCGGCTGTATTCACTTGAGCTGCCCACCTGCCCCCAAATTCCGCCAGCCTCAAAGTCAGTAGAAGCCAAACCCGCTGAGGTCCCAGGTCCTGGACCTCGCCACAGGAAGCCAGGGCTCTGGTCAGATCCGGGAGCACTTCCTCTGTGCCGGTGCTCACCACGGCCCACTAGATCTCAACAGCATGCACTCGGTGTGCCGGCAGCTCGTACCATGTGGCTTCCCCAGCCCTTCGGGCCAACACGGTCTCCAGGTTGAAGGAGCAGTGGGAGGGAAATGTGGCCTTGTGTGCTGGGAGGCTTTGGTCGTGGGTAACAGCGCCTGTGGTGGAACCATCTTCCAGTGAAAAGCACGTTTGACACTTTCCAAGGTCTCCATCCCTTTGTAAAGTAGCATTGCCCATTTCACAGATGGGGAAGCAAAGCCTGGAGGGCCGGATGACGTAGGCTCTCAGGTGGTGGGTCTTGGGTACGTGCCCCAGACTCCAAACCATGCATGCCTGACATGCAGAGTGGGCTTGGTAACACATCTCTGCCAGCTTCCCTCTGTAAGATGGGAAAACCATCTCTGCGGTCCCCCTAGTCCCCTCCCAGGGCTCTATAACTGATTGTCCTTGATAGGTAGCAGCTACCCAGAGAATGCCACCAGCATAAATAAAGCATACCTGGTCACTGTTTTGAACCCCATAAAACGACACCTCACCTATCATCATTCCCCAAAGTGTCTCAGCAGGAAAGCATGTGGTGACCTCCCTGCAGAGGGACAACAGCCCTGTGAGCCCCCAGGCCACAGAGGCAGACTTGGTGGAATCTGGGCTGGGCTTGAGATTAGGGGATGGAGTCTAATTAGATGGTGGACCAGACTATGCTCAGAAACATCTGTAGCCCCGCAACTCACCCCAAAGAGAGTAGGATAACCTCTATACTGCAGGCAACTTAAATGAAAACTAGGAGTTAGAGAGATGCCCAGCAGTAGGGACCATTTGTTCACTAATTCAACAAATAAATATATTTAACACTATTCAATGTAGCATAGTGGTTAAGAGCAGTGACTCTGGAGCCAAACTTCTGTGGTTCAAATCCCAAATCCACCATTATTAGCTGTGTCATCTTAGGCTAGTTGCTCGACTTCTCTGTTTCAGTATACTCCCTTGTAAACTGGAGACACTAATATCCTCTACCTCACGCTGTTGGTGTGAAGATTAACCGAGTTATTTTAGATAAAGTGCTTAGGACAATACCCAGAACACATAGTCAGCCCTATACAGTTTTTATTATCATTGCTCTAAGTGAAATACCTCTGGAGGTCTGGGGTCACAAACACAAAATAGAAGAAGGCATTGTCCTGCACAGTGGTATTAATATGAGAACCCAGGGGTAGACATGGGGTGGAACTTCCTCTATCTGTGGGTTTCCATTGGTCCAGGAACAGGACTAAATGGCAGTACCAAAACCTAGCCAGACCAGGGCAGGCAGGAACTGATGCCTACCACCTGGTATCCTTCCTGGCCTTTCTTGGGAACTCTCCCACAGAGTAGAAGAGGTTTCTCTGGACAAGTAAGGTCTCTGAGCCACTACCCTAGCCCCGTGTCCTCCGCCTATCCTCAAAGCTGCTTTCTCAGTCCTGATTGACTCTGATTAATAATCTTCATGCCTAAGCCTAATTAAGATATCAATTAATTTGCATCCATTCATTTCAAGAGAAATGCAGACTGGTCCCCCTTCTATTTGTGTCTGAAATGAGTGCTCAGGGCTTTCCGTGTAGATATTTTCATTAGACTCTTTATTGTTAATGGGAATATTGAGCACAAGAAGATGGTGCATTAATACTTTCCACAAAGAATGTCCTGATTGGTGACAAAGAACATGAGGAACAATTAAGGAGACAAGAGTACCTTTTTTTCTCTTCCAAAAAAGAAAATCTTCCTAGAAACCGTCAATGATTCTAAAATTTGCCCTGAATATCTTTTTTGTTTTTTTTTAAGAAAGAAAAGGAGCCAGCAAGTTCCTGTTTCTCTTTCATTCAGTGCCCTCAACCTTTGGCAGCTGTAAATGCAGCCAATCCCCGCACGAATTGAAAGGACCTCTAAGGGGTCATTATTCTGTCTACTTTTCTATAGGGTTGAATTTTTCCATAATTGGAGTTTTTTTTTTTTTTTTTTTTTTTTAAGGACTTCTAAGTGCATTTGGTGAATAAGATAAATGGGGAACCCAATAAACAAAGCTCCCTGCTTTCTGGAAATGTGGTCAGAGTGTGCCAGCATCCTTGCGTGTGAGTGACAGGTCCCACTCCTGAGTGATTTTAGTCAAGTCACTTGACCTCTCTGAGACTGTGGCTTCTCATCTGGAAAACTGACCCAAATCCTTACTCCCCAGGGCAGAGAGATGAGCAAAGGAAATTACATAAGCAAAGAAGTGAAGCCTTCCTCAAGAGGTACATTAGCCTTATTCTTAATCAATCCAGCAGCAAATCTTGTAGAAATTTAAATGTATATATGTAATTATGGAATGTGATTTTTTTATATATACCTAGAGCCCCACTAGTGATAGTAAACAGAATAAATGATGTTTATCAGGACCACAAGTGAGTAGAAGAGCCCGGGCTTTTCGGGGTTATGGCCCTGCCTGGGGAGGGTTCATTGTAAGTAATGAAACAACTGGAAGGCCCGGTCACACTCCCTGAGAGCACGTATGTTTAGATCCAGGGGCATAAAGAGTGTTGCCTGCTGGGGTCAGAGACCAGGTTTGTTTCCCCTGGATGGGAGGAGCCGAGCCTGGACTTCCAGGGAATGCCTCTTTCTGCTAGCTGGAAATCTCTAAGCCTCAGTTTCTTCACCCTCACAATGGGCATGATAGTAATATCTATTTTCCAAGTGTCTAGGCTCCTGACACATAACAGCAGGGCCTCAATAAGTGATTCTCTCCCCTACCACCCCAACTTTGAGATCTGACCATAGCAGCTACTTAAGATTTAGCCAATTCCCTTAGAATACCAGACTCAGGTTTCGCAAAGTAAAACCCTTTTGTCTTTCAAGTCTAGAAGGACCTGGGCCCAGTTTGGAGGACCTGGTTTGAGCCAGGCCATCTGGGTGGAGGTGGGCAGTCAATCTTGTCTGTCCTTCAGCCTCTGGGGACTGCCCTGTGACTTGCTGGGCTGGATCAGGCCCCCTGGGTCATCCCTAACCACAGCCAAGCCCGGGGCTGGGTTGCAGGAGATGGTCAGGCCTCAGCTGGCCTCCCACAGCCGGCAGGGCTACGGGAGGCCCTTCTTTTATTTTGAACACAAGACCAGCAGCACCCCTCACCATTTCCTTATCACCACAGTCCCCAGCCACTGTCATTGTCCTACCCCAGAGATGCCTTCGCTTCCATTCAAAAAGATTTAAATAAAATGTTGCTACAAAGTGGAATATTATCTTTTGATGAATGTTTTTAAAGCCCTTTAAGTTTTCATGGTAATTTCTGGTGTAAAATTATTTGGAGATAAGAGCCAAATTAGCTCTCCTATGCTGAGGTCGCTGTGTCCTGTTATCCATGTGAGCAGTGTTTAAATATAATCAGTCCTTAGACTAATGCAGCATAATTGTTCATTTGAAATAGCTTTTTTTTTTTACTCCATTCAATGAGTCATTAAAATATTCAAGGGATAATGCAGTGAATTGGAAATGAATTTATCATATTATCCCATACATACTGTAGCGCTTCAGGTAACTAAGGAGAAGGGGAGGGGGAGGAGAGAGAGGATGTGGATACAAGGGAGGAAAGGAGCCAGCTCCCGCGGGAATGTGGTACACAGGCTTTTAGTGGGTTTATGGCAAGCCAGTGTGGAGAGGCCAGGACGGGAGGGAGAAGAAGACAGGGAATGCTGTTCTTCAAGGAGGTCTCTCTCTCTCTCTCTCTCTCTCTCTCTCTCTGCACTCTGAGAATCTGTGCTCCACCACAGCTCCGCTGTTAACTTATTTTTATCAAATATGTGTTTATATCAGAAAGTCGTTATGGAAACCAATTCTGCCATCCAGGAGAATTCCTGGATCAGGCAGAAAATTCTCTCATCGCCCCCCCCCCCCACCACGCGCATGCTCGCAAACACACACACACACACACACACACACACACACACACACGCCTTGCACGCCTCGCTCACCCGACCTTGCACTCGCTCTGACCTGACAGCAGGGGCAGTGGCGCCTTGGCTCCCCTCCAGGGCCAGAGCTATGAGATAGGCCTGCCTGAGGCCACCCGTCCCCGATCCACTCCTGTCCTACAACAAGGAGCCGGGGCTTGCCACCAGCCCCCACCCCGTGGCAGAGGCTCTCAGGAAAGGACGGGGCTTGGGGTGGGAGGAGAGGCTTGGCAGAGTCTCTGGAGCACAGTGACCCTCCCTTAGTCTCAGGAAAGTTCTGTCCCTCGGCATGGTTGGTGGCACGCCCTGGGCATACTGTTTGAATAGGGCTGGGGACCAACCTGAGGACAGTCAACAGAACTGTGAGGCTCTTTAGGAACCACATCAGGTCATCAACCACCAAAGAGGAGGAGGGTCAGCCTCGGGAAGCCGGAGGAGTAGCTGTGGAAACCTCAATGAGAAGCAGGGAGGCCCTGCTGCCCCCACCGGGCAGCAAAGGACTGTGGGTGAAATCTGACAGGCAGCAGTTTGACTCCTTATCAGGAAGAACTTTCTAAGAATTTGAGCTGCCTGATGATGGAGCACATACCTCACGGAGCGAGTTGCTCTTCACTGAAAGTGATTATCCATGGGTGGCCCAGGACATGTGCTCTCCCAGGTGGAGGCTGGGGCAGGTGACCAGTGAGATGCGCCCCTTGGCACCTCCAAACAATGCTTTAATGTGTATTTCCCCTCCTGGCCAGAGGTACTCTTAGAGCTTATATCCAGATAACTAACATAGAATCACCAAGAACAACTCAAGAAGGAAGAATAAGGAGGAGGAAAAGGAGAGAGGGAAGAAGAAAGATAGTAAGAAAAGCCATTTACAGGGGCTGGGATTGTGGCTCAGCGGTAGAGCGCTCGCCTAGCATGTGCGCGGCCCGGGTTCAATCCTCAGCACCACGTAAAAACGCATTGTGTACAACTAAAGCAAATAAATAAATATTTTTTTAAAAAAAAGCCATTTACACACTTGGCACAGGTACCAGGCATTGCCTTTTATATTAATATCTCATTTAATCCTCACAAAAGGAATTAAATGGAAAAGGAAGGCAGCAAAGATAAGAAAACTGAGGCCTGAAGTGGTAGGCTACATGGCTAAAATGTCACAGCTAGCAAGTGACTGAGGTTTGAGCCCAAAGCCTATACACATACTCACAATGCCATGGTGCTTTTATTACTCCACTTTCTGTTGTTATAACAAAATACCTGAGGCTGGGTCCTTTACAAAGGAAGGAGGGTTTTTTCAGCTCACAGTACTAGAGATTGGAAGTCTTTCAGTTGCAGACTGAAAGTCCATCTGGTGAGGGCCTCGTGGTGAATGGCATCACACTGGTGGGAGCCCATGTTGAAGAAATCAAATGTTAAGACAGGAAGCCAGAAAAATTCAGGGATCAGGCTTGCTCTTCTTACAACAACTCACTCTTGAAGGAACTAACCGGGGTCTCAAGAGAACTACACTGATCCCTTCTGCAGGTCTTACCACCTTCCTCTGGGCCCCACATCTTAAAGGTCCCACCACCTCAACACTCCCATACAGTAACCAAATCAATCGTTGGGGGACACTCTATGTCCAAATCATAGCAATACTTCGGCAGAGTTTAGGTGGGTTCACACCCATTACCTAGGCATAGCCTGCATAAGAGTTTGCTTTGGGGTTTGTGCTGGTGGGAGTCGTGTGGTTTGGGGTCTATGGCCTCTCTGTGCTTGGCACCTCATCTGAGGCACCACCCTGACCTTGGCTTCCAAATGCAGCCTGGCCTCCAAAATCAGTTCTCCAACACACCATGAGCAAATGATTTAGCTCCCTGAGTCTGTGGCCTCATCTGGGTAAGAGAAACTACTACCAACCCAACAGGAAGGTTGAAGATTGGGTGAGAAGAAATCGGTCACACAGCCAGCACACAGCAGTTTCTATGTAAACGCTGCCTCTCTGCTCTTTCTGTTTCTGTCACCCTAAGTCCTCCACAGGGAGCTTAAAATGCTAAGCCTTTCATAGTAAGGAACATATGTCACTCCCAAGAGATAGGACAGGGTCTGGCCAGGAGAATGGTCACCACGTAAAAGACCTGGAGGGAGAACAGCTACCCACAAGATCAGACATCAGAGAAAGGCGTTAAGACCAATTGCTTGGCTGTGCTCAGCACTGTGGCTCTTCAAAATCAATGAAATGAAGTTAAAATATGTATTTGATGAGTACATGTTAGGAATTTCAAATGCAGTTCTTCTGATGCCCACTTGGAAAGACAAGGCCAATATACAGGAAATACCTCAAGCGATGCTCTGTGTGGTATGGCACCAACTCCAACTGGCCCTTCGTACTCACAGAGCTGTGAGGCTTGGGAGCAGAGAAACCCTCACAGGAGGCGACCTCTCCCCCTTCAAGGCTCAGCTCAGATGTTACCTCCACCCATAGTCTTGCCCTCACACCCGAGACCAAGTCAGTCCTGCCCACGCTTCTACCACACTTAGTCAAACCACAACTAGTGTCCTCATCACTGGGGTTTATTATTATTGGAAACTCTTTTCCTTCTTAGACCATGAGTTTCTGGAGAGCAGAAATGTGTCTTATTCTTAATATATCCTTAGCACTTAGCATGGTGCCCAGAACATAAAAGACTATCAGTAAATGTTGAACGAATGAAGGAAGACATGGATGAATGTTGCATAAGTGAGTTGATATATAGATGGATGGATGGATGTTGAATAGGTGGGTGGATAGATGAATGGATGGATGTTGAATAATAGATGGGTGGATAGGTAAGTGGATGGATGGGTGGGTGGATGGATGTTGGATAGGTGGATGGATGGATGGATGGATAGATGTTGGATGGGTGGGTGGATGGATGGATGGATGGATGGATGTTGGATACGTGGTTGGATAAATGGGTAGATGGATGGATGGATAAAGGTTGGGTATGTGGATAGATAGATAGTTGGAAGTGGTGTCACTCTATGATGACTTCATGGTGGAGATAGAAATTGAGCTGGGACTTGAATTGTGAGCAAGCCAGAGAAGTTCAAAAGATAAGGATGGGAGCACCATAACAAAAAGCTCAAGGTTTGATGGGAGAGAGAAAAGAATCATAAATACAGAATAAAAGCCAAGATGACTGAGTTAGTTGAGGCCCTTATCACTTGTCTATGATTTTCATTGCTAAAGTCTTCACTGGCCCCCCTCCTGGAATCTCACCCCCTACAAAAGTGTCCATCTTCCCTTCATGGGATAATTTTTCTAAACTCTTGATGTGATCATATCACTTTCCTATTTGAAGCCCCAAAGTGACTCCCCAGTCTCCAGGGATAGAATCTCCCCAGCGTGTTGTTCAAGTCCTTTGAGGCTCTGTCCCTTCCTGTTCACCTCCCAGACTTGACAGTCTCCTGATTGAGGTTTCTCTAAACTTCTCTGTTATCTCAGGTCTCTGGGGACCATTACTTGCTTTGTCCTTTCTCCCTAAAAGCCCTGCTACAATCTGCAAATACCTGGTTGCTTTAAATGGGTCAAGATCTCTAGATGAATTACACCTTCAAGGTCCAGAAAGAGATTAGATTTGGGATCACAAAATCATTTTCACAAATAGGAGAGGAAAATGTGGATCCCTGAATTGAGACTGGTGAGTGTAATATCAATCCCCATCAAAATGAAAAAACGGCTAATAAGCAATTGCTCTGAGACAACAGAAAACAGTACACATTAAGAGTCTGCCTGGGCTCACCCAAAACAAGTCCCTCCTGACCACGTGGATTTCTGTTGGTCCACGCTCTCGTCCTTTGGGACCAGAAACAGCTATAAGCAAGCACAGCACAGACTGACTGAAAAAAACATGAAACTTGTCAATCATGGGAACCTGTGGGCAATGAGGTGGGTTTGTGACTTGCTAATGAACCAGTTCTGAAGAGTATTGATATGATGTAGTCTCAGTCAAAGTTGGTTGCTGCTAACATGCCACAAGATTCTGGTATGAGCCTCACCTTATTCGATGTTTTTATGAATAGGATGCCCACTGAATTCATAGGTCACATGAAATTTCAAGGAGCACTGAATATGATGGATAACACAAAACAGTTCATTTTGGTAAATCAGAAGAATAGTCCTACATGGCAAGAATTAAATTTAATAAGGATTATTCTAAAGTTCTATATTTAGGTTTCAAATCAATCGCATGCATACAGAATGGGGAAAATCTGGCATGTCAGAGGTTCATGAAGGGAGAAGATCAAGAAG
Source organism: Tamias sibiricus (assembly GCA_025594165.1). Taxonomy (NCBI): domain Eukaryota; kingdom Metazoa; phylum Chordata; class Mammalia; order Rodentia; family Sciuridae; genus Tamias; species Tamias sibiricus. Next base: position 22,379,369 of record CM046661.1, read on the forward strand.
AATTTTTTTTGTTAATTCTTAAGCTAATTTAAATCCAAATTTTAAGCTAATAATAGAATGTCAAACCATTATGCAGAAGTTAAGACAGTTAGTATAATCTTGGGCCACATCAGTAGAAGTAGAGGCTTTAGATCATTGAAGAATCATCGCTCTCCTTTCTCTGTGTGGACCAGACCACCCCTGTTCACTTGTTCATTCATTCATTCATTCAACAAGCACTCAGCACATCGTAGGTGGTAGGTTTCATTCAGTCGCTGCAGACCAAGAGCGTATACGATCAGATCCCTTCCATCAAGGAGTCCCCTGTCTGGTAAGGGAGCAGGGAACAAAACCAGTGACTGTATGGGCCATGAAGGGACAAAGTTAAGTCCTGAGACCCAAAAGGGATGAGAAGAAGGGCAAGGGGGGAAGGGTCCTGAGAGACAGACACCTGTGAGCAGAGTAGAAACTCACCCGGCAACCAAGTAAGGAGTGGGCACCCAGGCAGTGGGAACCGCAGGAAGGAGGGGGTGTGTTCTGGACAGAAGGAGGCCCATGTGGATGGAGCCAAGTGGCCAAGGAGGAGCATACAGAAGATGAGGTCAGGAGACAGCGAAGGAAGTCGTGGAGGATGGAGGCTCTAACCCTGGCTGCTCCTTGGGTCACCCAAAAGCTGCACCCAGACTTGTTAAGCCCAAGTCTCCAGTGATGGAGCCTTGGAACCCCCCTGTTACTCTCCCCAGGTAGGCAAATATGGCCTGGGGGAGCGGGAGGGAGAAGTGGGGTGCTGCTATTCAACGGGTCTGAAGTTTCAATTAGGAGGGATGATAAAGTTCTGGAGCCCTCTTGTACAGCACTGTGCCTGTGGTTAACAATGCACACTCAAACACTGAAGAGGGTAGATCTCACGTAAAGTGTCCTCACCATGATAAAAAGGAAGGAGAGAAAAATAGGTGCATCTCGGCTGAGAACCACCGTTGCAGGGTCTTCATCCAGGCCTGGGCAAAGAGATTCCCCCACAGCCTGCAGGGGCACTTTAGCCAGAGGTTAAAACACTCAGTACCTTTTAAAAAAGATTCCTCTGACTGCTGTGCAGGGTGGCAGCACTCAGCCATAAGAGGCCACTATTGCTCTTTGGAGGGGGGTGCGGTGATGGTGGCCTGCACCAAAGCAAGAGCAGAGGACATGGCGGGGACAGCTTCAGGACCTGTCATGAGGTTAGGAGCCAACCAGACCTGCTGATGATTGACACTGAAGGTCAAGGCTGGTCAGACAGTGGTTTCTAGATCTGGTCGCCGTTTCCTGAAATGGGGACACCGGAGTGCAGGTAGGGTGGGAGACCAGGGTTCCAAAGTTCTGTCATAAACACATCAATGCTCAGATGCTTTTTGGAGCTCCAGGTGGAGATTTCAAGTAGGAGATTAGAATCTGGAACTCCCAGGAGAGGCTGACAGGGGCCTGGCTTTGCCATGTGTCTGTGCTGCCTTTGGGGAGGGAGCTGTCTCTGGAGATGTCCAAGGAGAACCCGTCTGCCAGGGGCTGGGCAAGAGTCTGGGCTCCATCATCTCTCTGACACTGGGACTTTATAAAGGAACCTGTCACCAGCATTCCCGGAGCGGAGCATCATCCTAGAAGGAGCCTCGTGGGAGAGACAGCGAGGCCGGGGCTGTGTAGGACTCTGGAGGCCATGAGGTGTCAGCTCTGTCTAGCAGGGGACTGGGTGGTACTTCAGAAAGAGTTTAGCATCAGGATTCAGAAGACCTGCCTGCCAGGCCACTTACCAGCTGCATGATACCCCGCCAGTCTCTGCTCCTGCTAATTGAGACCGTTAGGTAGACTTTGGTGACAGCACAGAGCTCTGACAGTTTATGGTTCCATACCTGATCCTCTACTTAGCAGCCCTCAACCTTTCTCTCTGCCAAAATGTTGCTCATAAGCACAACCTGCTCCCCTGGGCTTTGGAACACATAAAACAAGCTCTAAGTTCCACGCAATTCCCTGCACGCTCTCCCTTTCAACAAGACATGTCCAAACGCCACAAGAGCCATGTGATTAGACATGGAAGCTGCTCTCATTTATTTTAAAGGTAAATCACTCGCTGGAGCATTATTGTCAGCCACACCTGCCTGGGAACCTCCTTTCTAATGATCTGCAACCCACAGTTGGGACTAGTGTCAGGTCAGAGTTTACAAACCTCAACTACAGACCACAGAGGACCAGAGTGGGCCACTGAGTAAGGCCAGGACTGCACAGCTCTCGTTTTAAGAGAAAGAATGAAGGCTGGGGTTGTGGCTCAGTGGTAGAGTACTTGCCTTGCACATATGAGGCACTGGGTTCAATTCTCAGCACCACATAGAAATAAATAAAATGAAGATATTGTGTCCATGCACAACTGGAAAAAAAAAAAAAACATTTTTTTTTTTTTTTAAAGAGAAAGAGTGAGCCAGCAGCCTCCTACATGCACGGGGGAGGACAACGATAGGAGGCATGGGAGGGGTGGCTGCAGGAATCCAGGTGGCCAGGGTAAGAAGGTAGTATGAGGCTGCAGGGCTGGGGAGGCCCTGGGGCATTCTGGGACTCTCCTGCCAGCCTCCATCCAGGAAGACCAAGGTGGAGCAAGTGGAGAGATCAGAGGCTACAAGGCAAATAGCCAGAGGCCTGGAGTGCCAAGAAACATGCCCTCCTGCCCTGGCTCTGTTGTTTCCCAGAGATGAGGGAAAAGCCTGGTCCAGAGGCTCAGGAGGAATCTGCAGACTCTGCTCATGTGTGGGGAGGGGCTGGGGGAAGGACTTAACCCAGGTGGAAGGACAGATGCCCAGAGCTCCTTGGGCTGCTGGCCTGTCAAACCTTTGGCTAAGAATTAGCTTTTCCTTTCAAAGAGGGTGGAAGTCACTGTTTTCTTGTCTCAGTTGATGAACAGATTCTGGGTGGCAGGAGTCACCATAGAAACAGGTGCTATCTTAAGCAAATGAGCCTTATTAACCTTAAGAGTGGTGGAGTTTTCACAAGATTGCACATATAGGGTAGGAGGGAGAGCCGAGTTTGGTGGGGGGAGGGCTGAGGTGGCTAGGAGTCGCGTTGCCGTGGCTCTGGGTACGGAGGTATGTGTGTGTGCATGTGTGTGTGTGTGTGTGTGTGTGTGTGTGTGTGGCGTGCACTGAATGTATGTGGATGCCCATCTACATGTGCTTCTGCAAAACCAGGAGGTGAACTCAGGTTCTGCCTTCTCCCTAAGAAATATGCGTGTCCCCCAAAGAAACTGGCCTCAAGGTTGCAGGGACCAAGATCCCCACTATGACCCCAAGCTTTCTCTCACCACCACTGTTTTCAGCGCCTGCATGTGCCCTCCTGTCTGCTGCACCCAAAGACCTGGGCGGCCAATGAGCAGGGCCCCCTTTGTTCCAGGAGGTAGTGTGGTGCAGTGGTGGAAACAGGGATCCTGACCCCAGCAGGACCTGTGTCCATATGGCTATTCCATGACTCTGATCAGTGCTGTTCCTCCACGAGCTCCGACCTGTAAGAGGCAGAAACAGCATGCAGTTCACAGGGCGGATGCGAGGCGATGATGACATCATGTCTGTTGACGTAAAATGTGTCCCCAGACCCTCCCCCTGGGACCCGCCTTCTTTCTGGGGTGAGGTGCTCTTCCCAGGCACAGGGGTGATCTTTCCCAAGATGATGTCATCTGTCAACAGGCTTCTGCTCAGTACCTGCCGGGAGTTCAGTGCTCGGCTGGGAAGGCGAAGAGCAAGGTGAGGGCCAAGGGCTTAGCCTGGGGCACGGAGGACTGAAGGGCTGGCGTTGGGCGGGGCCCGGAGGAAGGACAGGATTGGGATAGGCAGGGAGGAGAGTGACAAGAAAGAGGGCGTGTGCTCATCTCTTGAGGCACAGGCAGCCAACTTCTGGACTGTTCCTTGGTTAAGAAAGGTAAATGAAGAAAGAAATCGGGGCGCTCCCTCAGGATCCGGGAGATGTGTTTGTTGGTTCCAAGAAGCACGGCTGCTGCCCTCTGCAGCCCCTCCTGGGGCAGGACACTCCTTTCTGGTTACCAGGCCACCTCACCCAGTCCAGAGAGTGAATCCTAACGGTCATCCGGGAACTTTCTACTGTGTGTCCCTAGAGCCCGAGGTGCACTGGCAGAGGGAGACGGGCTGAGCCTCCTGTCCAGAGGCCGTGCACCCTGGGAAGACTCAGCCAGGCAGTGTCTTTTCCTTTGCTCTGAAGAGCAAAGGTCAGAAAGCACCTGAAGCTGGGACAGGATGTCCAGCACAGCTGGGGGACCCTTCCCTGCTTCATAGATGTCTACATGTCCAGGGCTGAAAGCGGCATCAGATTCATCACTTGACAAATGGAGAAACTGAGTCCCAAGGTCGCACAGGCTTCCAGGGCAGAGTGTGGACGGGAATTAGGGTGTCCTGCTTTTAGTCCTCAGCTATTTCTGCTCCCTGTCTCAACCTTGCTGAATGAGAAGGCAGGCCCATGGTGAGAGGGCCCCAGGGGCAGTCATGGGGTGGCTAATCAAGTGCCAGGGACACTGAGGCATAGGAAGCACCGCTAGGGTCCCACAGGTTCACCCTGGGCTGCTCGGCTCATTCCTCCTCTCCCTTCCAAACATCAAAATCCAGCATTTTGTGAGCCTTACCCGGACCCTGCTGAAAACTGCGGTTTTTAGAGATTTCAGAAAAATTCTCCCAATCCACCCATCCTCAGCTCCCAAATAATCATCCCCATTGGCTTTAGAGGTGCCTAAAATTCCTAAAGAGTAGGGAAAGCATTGTGACACAATTGAAGGTGTGGCTGAAAGGGGTCCTGCGGCAGGGGTGGCAGTCATGGGCTGGCCTGAGCCCCAAACTCAAAGCAACAGCTGACAACATGGGAATGGGGGTGGGACCACTCAGGGGAACAGAGCAGGGGTCCTGGCCATGATGGGGGTTGTGCCATAGTCCTGCACAGTCTGCCCCTTCCTCTACATAAGCAGCCCCCAAATGTGTGGTTGCGCCCCTCCCTGGTGTTTTAATGGCACCCAGGTTTTAATTTACAGGCGTGACTGAGCAACGGCATGGAGAGGGCAATACCGTTGCAAGAAGTTTTATCACAGCTCCAAGGGAGGAAGGCCTGTCATGTCACACCATGCAGGGCCACATGGGGACGCACCAGGGCGAGTCAGGAAGCTGAGAAGTCAAGGGAGATCATGGCCTGGAGCCTTTACTGTGGTTTCTGCAGGAAAGAACAGCTAGGCAGGGTCAGCAAGTTTGAATATGCTCAGTATCGCACGTTGGCATAGTGTCAGTGGGCTCTGGGCCATAGGAGTGGTCTCTAGCTGTCGAGTGCCTGGCCCCGGGATGATTTAGGACAGGTGGAGTATTAGCTTGGTGTGTGAGAGTTAGATGGAGATTCTTGAAGGGTGGACGCTGGATTGGTTGGTGTGTATATGAAAGGCGTGCTGGCTGGCCACTGGTTCACTGTCCCTAGGAACTGGCTAGCCCTGGGAGTGCATTCTCCCCAGAATTAGCAAAGCATCATAAAATGCAGAAAATAAAAAAAAAAAAAAAAAACCATGAACGATATGCCTAGAGCTCCATCTTTCCAAACGCTGCTCTTTTGTAAGTCCGGCTCCGAACCACCTGGCTCAGGACGCCTTCCTGGGACTCCAAGGCCCGGCCCCTTCTCCAGCCTCCCACTTAGCGCTCAGCCGGTGCCGGTGCCGCACAATTTAGCACCTGATTCCACGCTGTCTTGTTTCCTAGTTGTCCCAGGGCACTTGCCCCACTTTCCCAGCCCCCTGGGAAGGCTCTTCTCGCCTCCCTCCTGCACTGGTGTGTATCCAGTCCTTACCAGGAGCACCGCTGTACTTGGCATCAGTTTTGCCCTGCCACCATCCCTGCCAGGGTGTCGCCCCTGACCACCTTGCCTTTCATGCATTCATGTCCGGGCCAAGCTGACACCATCCCTCCAACAGACAAGACTCCTCCTGTCAGTCCTTCTGATTACAAGGCCTCAGTGGTCTGCCAGTGACCTTCTCCAACAACCACACGCCCCCCCCACACACACACACACACCTCCTGACTCCATCAACAACTTACTCCTCCCTCCAAACCTCCTGTCTCACCATCCCTTTCCTGAAATATCCTCTCCCTTCTTCCCTTCCCAAATTCTTCCCAAATTTCCAAACTGTGCTTAAAAGCCACCATGTGACTTTCAGTCAAATGACTCTCTCCCTGAATCCTCCCAGGGGAAATGAAGAGTTGGTCTCAGGGCCACCTAGACCCCTTTGGTCTGTAACTGTCTGGCTACTGGCATTCCCGTGCAAGCAGGTCCTCAGCCTGTGGCAAGAACGTCTTGTTAGGCAGAACGTGGGTAAAGAACAGGACTGTGCTGGCTGATGTAGCCTCTTCCCAGGGCCTCTCAGAGCACCGCCTAGCTGCTTCTATTGACCACACTATTGATCGCCACCAAGAGCAAGACACAGTTCTGTTCAACCCAACCAGGGTTTACTGAGCACTCTCTCTATGCTCAGCTCTCTGCTAGGCGTGGAGTCGGGTGGAGGTTGCAGAAAGCTGGGATTAAATCCTTGCCTTCAAGGAACTCAAAATGCAAAGGAGAATTAATCTGTCACTCTCTCTTACACACACACACACACACACACACACACATACACACTATTTGAGAATTGCCAAGGTAACTGTTGGGTCTCTAAGCTAAAGAACCTGGTATTCATATCAACTTGAATCACTGCTTTTGCTTCTGTTGTTGGATTGTTTTGCGGTGCTGGGGATGGAACTCAGGGCCTTGCACATTCTAGGCAAGCACTCCGCCTCTGAGCTACATCCCCAGCCACTGAGTCACTGTTTTTAATCCCTGCTTTGGATTTGTCAGCATTAGACTCTAAGTATCTGACTATACAACCCTGTGAGCCATTGACTGTGGGCCAGGCCAAGGGCAGTGTGTCAAGAACTGTGGACTTAGAGAGTTTCCTTTGGGGTTTGTCCAACACTACTTCCATTTTATTTTATTTTGAGACAGGGTCTCATCAACTAGCCTCACTAAGTTGCTGAGGCTGGCTTCAAACTTACGATCCTCCTGCCTCATCCTCCTTAGCCACTGGGATGACAGGCACATGCCACGGCACCCAGCCACTTCTTCCATTTTAAACATTCCCATCTTTTGTCCTCTTAACCTTAGATATGCTCTAGAATTCCCACATTTCAGCATATAAACTGCACCTCCCAAATAAATGTTCTTGATACTTAGAAGCACAAAAGATAAAATAATAGAAAGAAATATGTTACTGCTTTGTGTTGACTTTTGACTCAGAAAATATGGTAAATCCATTTATATTTTATACCATTGGCCACATCCCCGGCCCTTTCTTATCCTTTATTTAGAGACAGGGTCTCACTAAGTCACTTAGGGCCTCATTAAATTGCTGAGGTTGGCTTTGAACTCGAAATCCTCCTGACTCAGCCTCCCATGCCGCTGGGATTATAGGTGTGCACCACTGCACACGGCTCCCTGTATATTTTATACCAATAAAGGATATAAAATTGATAAAATATGACCCAATAAACGTGAAGAATATCAGTTAAAAAAACTTTCATGGAGAATATGAAAGACTTTAATATATTGAGATATACATTCATAAATCAATATTCCCTGAATTAATTTTCACATGTGCTTCTTGCTGATGAAAAAAAGGGATTTTGATTGTAACTTAAGGTGATTCCAAAGTGCACCCTAGAAGGGGACAACCCCAAAGAATATTCAAGAAAAAAAAATATTCAAGAAATATTTTACAATATTCTATTGTAAAAAAAAATTAATAAGGTAATAAGGGATGGGTCAGATGGGCAGTTTTATTTCCAGATATTAATACATGTTATAAATCTTCATATGGAATATTGACCACATTTTATTGGAGTATATATGTGTGTGTGTGTGTGTGTGTGTGTTTACTGTCCTTAACACAATGCATTTACAAATCAGTAAGATAATAACTTTACATATCTCATGGGTCTGTTGGAGTGAGGAAATTAAGCAGCATTTAAGTACCTAGAACAGTACCTGGAATATAGGCACTCAATAAATGTTAACTGCTATTAATCAATTTCCTTAATCAAGAAATGGGCAAAGAACATAACTAAGGGTCTCCCCTTCTCTCTCTCTTTTTTTCTTTTTTCTTTTGTTTTCTTGCCCGCCCCCCAACACCACCCAACAGTGCTGGGGATCAAACCCAGAGCTGGCAAATACTAGGCACTCAGTCTACCTGTGTGATCGGGACTCAGGAAATTCTTTAAAAGAAGTACAACATAAACAAAAGCAAAAAGCCATCTCCCTCTCCTCACCCGATGCCTATCTCAGATGGCCCTTAAATTCGGAATGCTTGGGGTTTTGTTTATATAAAATAACATCCAGTGTCCTCTCATATATTGCTGGTGGGAGTAGGAGTGGTTAAGAGCTCTTCTGCAGGCTTATTCAGCTGCCTGTACCAAAGGACAAATGCCTTGAAAATGCATATAGCCTTTGACCCAACAATCTCCTTCTAGAAATGTATACTAAATTTATATTTTAAAAAATGTTATCTACCAAAGTAAAGTAGGACATGTTAAGTGCCAGATAATTACTAAGGAAATTATAATGGATGTGAGCCACACTTTATCCACAACGCTATGCATCACCATACAGTTTATAATGTCAAAAATTACAATTCCCAGCACTACAAAAAAAAAAATTAAAAATTAGAAATGACCTCTTTGTCCAACAAGAGAAGCAACTCAGTGGTGGCATATAGAGGGGTATGCAGCTATTAAAATGAATGAAGATGAGTATAAAAGGACATCAATAAAATAATCACATCATATTGTTAGGTGAAAAGAGAAAGCAATGAATAAATAATAATAAATAATTAGAGCACGACCCATTTTTGGTGCATGGGAAAATATGCTCAGGGAAAAGAAACTGGTAAGCCAGAGTGCTCCTATAAGTCAAGCCTGAGTAGTAGTATAGGAATATGAGTGCTTTTTAGGCTCTTCTTTGGGTGTAGTTATATTTTCCCTAATTTTCTATAATATGGATTTTTATCATTAGATTTCAAAATGCTATCTGGAAAATTAAATTGTGAGGCAAGAAAATATCACAAGTCTGGGGGCTGTAGAGAGAATTAGGAAAAGGGAGCCCTGGGCCACCTGCCCTGCCCCAACCATGCTCCCTGGGCACCCTGCCCACGCCTCTGGCATCTACCTGGCACTCCATTTGCAATTGTAGGTTTGCTTGCTGTCCCCCTCCTGGGCTGACAGTCCCATGCTGCAGAGTCAGGGTCCTTCATCTATGTGTCTGTAGAAATTCCCTGAGTGCTCTTTGAAAGAGCAACATACACTTAGAACAAAAAATGATCCCTCTCAAACTAAGGCGACATGGTGAGTGCTGACTGGCTCACAGACAGTAGGATGAGCTCACAAGAGGGAAGCTTTGATTTTGACTGCGACGCGTGGCCAAGTCTTCTTTCCATGTGCGGAAGACATGAAAGTCGCCTGGAAGTATGGCTAGGATACGACCCAGCCCAGTATCACTGTGGGGCAAAGAGATTCTAAAGGTTACTGAGGAGAGGTCCACCAACCCTCGACCCCAGCTCTTTCATCTCCACCTAGAAGCACCCAGAATTATTCTGCTGGGGCAAGACCACACAGCCCTGAGAGGTCACCGGTGGCAGGGAGCCCTAATGACACCCTAGTGTACCAGTGTTACACGAAAAAGGGCCATCTCTTTGTATTAAGGAAACACTGATCTGTGACATATCCAACCAGCTCATTCAATGACTATCAATACCAATTTCCTCTCATTTGTTGGAATCCGTTTATTAAGAATCCAGAGAATTTTAAAGATTAGCTTCCAAAGGCAGGGACCTCTCTAACTTGTTCATCGCCTTTCAGCCAGGGCCTAGGAAGGTGTTTAATGAATAGTAAGTGCTTATTAAATGTTTGTTGAATACATTAAATATGGCAACTTAAATATTGGCTTACAGGAGCCTGCACCGTATGACGCATATATGTGATGACTATATATATACATTTCCATGGCTGCCTTGTGAATATGCACTATGTGTTTGTACATAAGATATGTAGAGAATCCAAAAAAACAAATGTGCATGCATGTGTGTGTGTGCGCGCGCGTGCGTGTACACACACACACACACACACACACACACGGTGCATTTGGGAAAATATCAAAAGGAGAAGCCCACAGCTTTCTCAGGAGTCAACTGCATCCTTTGAGAATAGAATTCCAATAAAATAGAATTTGGATGGTGTCACAAATAAATTTGCCTTTCTAAAAGCTCCCAAATTAAAATTTGAGAGGCTTGAACATGAGGACAGGATGGCAATGAATAGATATGAATTTGCTTTATTTGTGCAGCTCGAAAATCCTCTCAGTACCATTTCAGGGAGACGAAGGCAAGCTGAGGTGAGGGAAAGAGACTAGCTGGGAGCCGGGAAGGGCTGTGGCTTGCCTGGACAGGTGGCCTCCTGCCCTTACCCCCCAGCTCCACAGCCTGAGTCTCTCCCAGAGCCCAGTGGACACTGCAGCTCCTGGTATTGTCCCACCCTAGAAGCCCTGTGATTCCGCTTCTCTCTCTCTCTCTCTCTCTCTCTCTCTCTCTCTCTCTCTCTCTCTCTCTCCCTCTCTCTCGCTGTGTGCCCGGAGTGGGGAGCACGGTTGTCTGCAGGAACGCAGCGCTTTAAGCTAATGGTGCCTGTGAAATTACCCAACTCAGCTGTCTATTCTTCTGGGCCTTCCGCCAACCAAAGGGCACTGGCTGCCCCCACCCCCCCCACACACACCGGCCTAGGAAAAAAGTTCCTGCTGTCACACTGCTCCAGCATCTTAAGCCCTGGGGGATCGTTGCATGTCCCAGGCACTCACAGATCCCGGCGCCTCATGCTAAAGACTGTGTTTAAGGGTAATATAAACAGTTTGATCTTTAAAGAACCCTGGATGCATAATATCTATACATAGTTCTTGAATTTTTATTCTAAAAACAATTAGCCAAAAAGCCCTTTTTATATGATATTTGCAACTACACTGACAGTAACAGCAATTAAACCCCGTCTGTTTGCTGAGAAAGGAGCCAACTCTCTGTTTCTCCAGAAGCCTGTAAAATGTACAAATTCAGAACTAGAGCGCTAAGCCTTCAAAGGTAGCCACAGACCCTTCAAGGTCAGGCCTTTACCCAGTTTATGGTACCCCTCGACTGCGCTTGATCCAATCATGTTGACTAGCCGCATCAATGCCAAAATGTTCCTGGTGCTTCCTGCTACTTATAAGCCTTTGCCAAACTGTGTGCCTCCTCTGGAGCTTCCTTCCCCTGCCTGTTTTATATTTCCTGGCCTGTCTCATCCCCTGACTTCCAGTATCTGCCTCTCAGAGGGGCTTCCACCTGGCCCGGGGAGGATCTACCCCATGGGTCTCTGCACCCTTCTGATCTGTGCTTTCCTCAAGGGCAGTCCTACACCTAGCTCTGTGCCTCTCTGTGTGATGAATGAATGAGCAAGTGAATGAATGAACAAACCAATCAGCAACCAGCCCCTACAACAGAGGAAGGCTAATACAAGGAATTTCACAGATGTATTGAATGCAGATGGGGTTCCAGGGCTGAGTTACAGATGGGGGAATGGGGTGGGATTTGGAAGCAAACTTCCACCTAGACTTGAACTGCTGTTCTTAGCCCTGCACCTTGAGGTCCCACTCATTCAAGGCTACCTTAAACCTCCTCTGCATGCTTTCTTGATTGGGGAAATGTTGCCAGGCTCTTCATTTTGATCTCTTTTTTTTGCATTCATTCAACAAATATTTTTTGAATGGCTGCTCTGTGCGCCTCTATTCTAGGCACTTTGGATGCATAGATTAACAAAACAAAAATCCCTCCCTCATGAAGCCTACCCTAAAGGTGGGCAATGCTTAGAAACAAAAGAAAAGGAAATGTCTGGCAGACCAGGAGGTGCTCCTCACTCTGGAACAGGCCTGCAGGCAAGACGGGATGCACAGTCTGCAGGACTGAAACTCAGGGAGGGGGTCCTGATAAGGTGACATTGGAATGACACTGGAGGAGGTCAAGGAGTAAGGCTCAGAGATGGGGAAAGCTGAATCCAGGAAGAGGGACCACCCAGTACAAAGAGCCTGCAGGACATCCAAGGAGATGCTGGGGGCCCAGCATGGCTGCAGAGAGCCAGGGTGGACAAAGGTGGAGGGCAGGTCAGGCCTGATCAGGGCTCAGCTTTTACTCTGGGTGCTTCAGGAGGCAATGGGGCATGTGAACCTAAGAGAGGTGCGTTTTGCTGAGGTTTCAGCAGGATGCCCCTTGCTGCTGGGGCCAGGGGTAGGAGAAGGAAAATCTTACAGGAATCACTGCAGTGGTCCAGGTGAGACTGGAAGGCCAGACCCAAGGAGCTCCCTCTCGTGTGCATGTTACCCCCTCCAACATGGACCACAGGGCATCCGCAGTCACACCTGTCCCCCTGAAACTGACCTCAGTGAAACTGAAAGGCTGCCTTTGTGTCAGGGGGTTGGCAGACTGGGTGGAGTCTCGAAAGGAACCTTATTTTGAGGAAGAAGAGTCATGTCACAAAAGTGCCTGATGAGGTGAGGGGACATTTTTTAGGAAGACAGTAAAGCCCAGCTCAGGTTCACCCAGGGAGTGACCTCCCTTTGAGCACTGGATCTGCTCCAGAAGGGCCCTTACACCCTGCAGAAGTCACCCCAGAACTCTACTGTGGGTTCAGCTTCAGTCCTGTGCCCTGGAGTAGCCCCGAGCTGCCCAGGCGATGGGGGTGGGGGGAGGCATAGTCCATAGCCCCAGCTCAGGGAGCTTAGCAACAGGGCCACATCGTAAGCAGCAGCAGAGTCCCCCAGAGGGGCAGCAGCATGTTGGCACGAACTTTGAGTTTGGGGCCTGGCACCCACTGCGTCTCGACTTGACTATCCTGGGCTTCCAACCAGGCTTGACTTTCTGTATCCAAAAAGTGAAGAGATTGGACCCGTGAATCCAGGGTGATCTCCACCTCTAAAATTCCGAAATTTTGCAATTTCCCTACTTCCTCGACTCACTGCTGGCCTATTATTCTCCATCCTGATGACTTAAGAATTCACGTGTACACACTTAATGCAAAACTCTGTCTTTCTGTTTGATTTCCTAGTTACATTATTCCAGATAATACTCCTCTTGCTTGCCAAGAGAAGAGAAAAAAAACTGACATTAATTAAAGATTTGGTCTGTGTCCTAATCAGAAATTTTGAAAATGAATGTATCATACTGTACGTTCTGTAATGTAGTCTGCTTTTTTACTTAGCAATATATCATTAACATTTTCCCATGTCAACACATAATCTTCCAAACCATGATTTTTACTGCAGAAGTAGTTTACCATATGGATGTACTATAATTTACTCAGCCAATCCTTAAGTGTTGGACATTAGGTTGTATCTTTTCTCATATATATATATATATATATATATATATATATATATATATATATAATCACCAATGCTACAATGAATCGAGTCGCTAATACACAGCTCCTCATTCACCTCTGCGGTGACTTACTTAGGATAAATCCTCTGAGGTCAAAGGTTTCCCATATGCAAAGGCTTCTTGGTACATTAGTAAAATGTCAGCCACAAATTAGAATTTCTATCCATTTAGAATCCTACCACAGTAGCATGCAAACAGTCATCAGGACAACCATCTTTGGGGGTGGGTTGAAGGGAGGCGAAGTGAGGCTGTGGTCCAGCCCCTCTATTTTACAGGGAGGAGACTGAAGCTCCGTGGGAAGAGGTGGGACTAGACATTTTTCCTGGATGCTCCCCACAAGCTTGTGTGAGACTCTGAATGCAGCCAGGAAGCAACCGAGCACTTGTGCCCTGTCACGTACACACATACACCTTGCCAGCTCACCTCCATTCCCACTGCCATGGCTCAGGCTTCTGGAACCTTCCTGCCACCAAGGAGCCCCTGCCTCTCCCTCACTGGCCTTCCACAGCCACACTGCCTCTAAGAACAGGCTGCTCTGACAAGTCCTCCCTTGTCCTCCTTGGAAAGTTTATCATCTTTTCCCTGATAAACTGCTCCTTTTTGACCCTCTCACGCCACCTCTGGTGGACAGATATGGGTTCTCGTCCTAGAAGCTGCAGGGATGGGTGATTAGGAAGCAACCTCCACCTTGAAACCCCGCTCCTTCTTTGCTTGCCAGTTTTCCTCCCCCCCCCCCCCCCCCCCCCCCCCACGTAGCCAGCCTTCCCCAGGTGTCTCCCACTACCAGAATTTTCCTGCCTGTTGCTCCCATGCACCTCTTCCCCACACCCCCAGCTTTTCCAAGATGAGCCCTCTACTCCCTAAGGTTCCAACTAACTGCACCCTCCTTGCCTCCGCCTGGGCTCCTGCCTGTGGACCTATAGCTCATCTCTCTCCCTGCATGCTCTGCGAGGCCATTTGTAACGCATCAAAGACCAAACTAGTTAAGCTCTTGCCTGCCCAAGCCCTCGCCTCCATCCCTCACCTGCCTAGAGCATCCTTTAAGGTTGAGCTCGAACATCACATCCTCCTGAGGCCCTCCTGGGATCTTCTTTTATGCAGCAGGCTGCCCCCCTCCCCACCGCCGCTCCAGTCCAGGAAGCTACCATAGTACACACATTCCCAGGTGTGGAATTCATGGCACAGTAGTTTATGTTTCTGACCCCTCAAACTAGACTCAAGTACTTGAGAGCAGGGGCCACATTTAATCCCCAGTGTGCATTCATGGACTGAATAGTGACAATGGAGAAGAGTGTATAGTATAATTACCCTTTAAATCCTTCTTCCTCTTTGCCATCACTGACCAACTGGGAATCTGTACCGAGAGTGGTTTCGGACTGCAGGGAGAAGGTATGGGTGCCATGAAAACAACACATACCTATCGAAATGCTGGGATTCCCCTCTTCCTCCGTATAAATCAATTTCCAGACCTGAAGCATGTCCTGTGGGCAGGGTCAGTTTGAAATTTTCAGGCCGTGTGTAATTCTTGCCTTCTGACCACTTCTCAGTGCCAACTTCATGCTAACCTGACTGATACGTCTATAAACAGACCCCAACTCTCCAGCTTCACTCACTCTATTCCAGTCTTCAAATATACCACCCTCTCACCACATGAGCAAACCTCACCCACCCTCCGAGAGAACACTCCTGGAGGACCCCCCAAGAGGGCGTGTTCCTGGAGGGACCCACCCCTGAAGACCTCTCCCTTGCCTGAACTCATCAGAATCACAACCAGAAGGGACCTGCCGTCTTCCTTTGCATGACCCAGGGGCAGTGGCCATGTCCCTTCCCTATTAGCTCCCTCACCTGTCACCTAGCATGGAGCTGTGCGGAGTGTGTGCACTGATGAGTAACCTTGGACCAGTCTGTTGAAGGTTTGACCCCCTAGAAGGATTGAAGAGAAAGAGATTGTTTCTTTTCTGCACCCTAAAGTTGCTCTAGCAACCCTTAAGAAGCCACTAAGAGATGGGTTTTCAAAGTTCAGAAATATGTCTAGCCTCTTACCACAGGCGCCGCCCCCAGTCTAAGGAAACAAGCCCCCAGAATACTATCATGTATTGCAGCGCTCCCTCCCTGGTGCCACTCATCCAGAGCCCTCCCAGGATGGCAGGATTAGCGCTTCTCTGCTTCTCTGGCTGGGAGATAAAAAGGTGAAGTGGGCAGGAGGGAGAGAAAGAGGACCAGATGGGCTCATTTCTGCTCAGCTCTGGGCACTTTCTAAGCATCCATTTTCATATTTCCTTCTTACTACAACACTAAGATGCCGCATCCAGTACTTGATATAGTAGGAAACTGTGGTTCAGAGGAGTTCATTCAGTTATCCAGAGTCTCCTGGCTAGTAAGGAGCAGAGCTGAGATTTAAACTCGCCCAGGTTCATCAGCAATGCCTGTGTTCTTTCACGTACACCTGTTGTCTCCAGGGTCAACTTCTGGGCAGCAGTGAAGCCCAGCAAACATCTCCACGGTGGCCTGTTGGTCCCAACTCTGCCTCCTCTACGTCACTCACTGATGACTTCCTCCATGCTAGACTTATAATAGAGTCACAGAACTCCCCAAGGAGACAGTAGACTCAGAGAGGACACACAGGTTTCCCATGTCATGTCACTACCATGCTACCATATGGCAGAGCTACCTCCATCTGACTGTCCCACCTCCGATGCCCACCCCCGCCCCTGCCATAGGGGCTTCTGCCTCAATACTCCTCCCTGTGGTGAACAGGAGCAGAATCTGTGGCGAGGTGGACCCATCCCAAACTAGCCCACACCTCCACACCACGCCAGAGGCCTGGCCTTCTCTGAAAGGCCATGTTGGAAGATGCTGAGGGTCTTGATATGGCTGCGGCTCTGTCCTGGGCCAGATTCCTGCAGGTGTCCCAGAAGAACAGGCAGCTCTCAGTTCTATTCCCTACTGTCTGGCATCCTTGGTTGGGGACAGCTGAGGGCCAATTGTTTGTTTCTTTTCCCTCAATGATAGGATTGACAGGGCACAGCTGAATTTGGCCCTCGTTCATATCCTCCCATCATTTGGGGAAAATGCAGAGAAGCTTCCGGAGTGAAGCCACCACTGTCACGAGTCCGGGCCACTTGGGTCTGTGCTGAGCTGCTCTGTTGTTCCACTGTCCCGGAAACAACTTCTGGGCCTGGGAAAAACTGAGGGGAACTTGGCGGCAAGGGCGTGAAGACACCAGGATGCTGAGGAATCGGGTCCGCCTCAGTCACACGTTGGAGCCCCACCCACAGGCACAGACCAGGCTACGTCCCCAGCACCCTCAAACGGTGGCAGAGCCCAGAGCATCTCTGATGGTCCTCGCCTCCAACTCGCCGCCTTTCTCCCCGTGTCTTGTGGTTGACAGAGGGTTATATAACCTGGAATGAGGGGAGGCCTGGAGTTCTCCCCAAAGCACGAGTGAATCAGTTTTTGCTGCCGTCATTTTCTCAGCAGGAATCTGCTTTATGCAGATTGGATTTAGGGGTTTTTCCTGGATGCTTCTGTTTCATTTAACATGCAAGGGCTAATAACTTGTCACAATTCAATAAGGCGGTGGTTACAAACACCCGGGCGGCTGCTTATTTAAATGCAGGTTTGTTAATTAGCTTCTCTTAACAAGGCGTGTGCTAAATCAGGCTCCCGGCTGGCAGCACCCAAGCCTGGCACGTCTCCCGGGACGCGAGGTCGGGATGTTGGTTGCAGGGTCACATCCAGTTGCCGGCAACAGGGTCAGAATTCAGGGCTAGGAGCCCTGTCGTGGCCACCCCACTGCCTCAGTTTCCTTAAAATTCAAGGAACCAGTGATAAATTTTAAAAGCAACTGCAAGAGAACCACACACTCTGTCTCTTCCTGCCTTTTCTAGTCCTTTTTCTGCCTTTGATTCATGAAACCATCCTCCCTTCCATGGGTGTGGCTTGTTTATCACTGCCACTGTTCTTCCCAGTCCCCACTGCTTCCGCCAAACCTTCACAGGTTCCTTCAGCCCTCGCTGACATTCTTCTGCATTAGCATACCACTACGTACTCAGTTTGGGTGGCAAGGGCACAGGGACAAGAGGCAGAGGAAAACCAACGGACTCCGAGGTGGCTGCTGCATGCCAGAGGCTCTCTGTGTAATCTTCATGACAGCCTAGAGCTGGGTGTCCTCCACCTCCCGCCTTCTCCAAATGTTGAAATCGGGGCCTAGACAGGTTACATAACCCCTCCAAGCCACTGGGCCAGTGAGAGTTGCTCTAGGTTTTAGGTTGGACTCCAAGCCTGTGCTCTGTCCACTGCTGGTGGACAGGAGGCACTCGAAAAACAAACATGGGCTATGTGAGTGTTAGTCATTGCTGCCAGCATGGTGATCCCTGCACTGAGAACAATGGCCCTCGTTGAACTCCCAGGAATGCTGGAACCTAGTTCCGTCAGGAACCTGTAGGAATCTCGCTGAGCGTCTGACCCCCAGTCACAAGAAAGCTGCAAAGAGCCCCCAAGAACAGCTGGGCAGCTGCCCTTAGAGGGCCCGCCCTTTGTGAGTCCTAGCAGAGCAGCCCCAGGCACCAACATCAAGACAGGGGAAGGAAGCTGAGCCTTGAGCCTGAAGCAAGGGGGAGCTGGCCATGCCCAAACCCCAGGAGGTGCGTATCCACAGACACCTGCTATCCCAGTTGGACAGCCACACCCATGTTTCCTCAGAGGGAAAACACAGGAAAACCCAAAGAAAATTGCTGTGCACTCAGTTATTCTCAAGAAAGAACTGAAAAAGCATCGAGATATAAAAGGAAAATAAAACTGAGGTTAGAAAGAGGAAGATAGAGCCTGAGAAGTACCAGGTTGTCCATATCCTTCTCCTGAAGAAGCAGAGGCCCTCTACCCAAAGCTGGGGGACCATTCTCAGAGGAGAAGCAGGTGCCCATCCAGTCCCCTCTGGTTGAGTTTAGACCTGGGGTTGCTTCTGCCTGTTGTGGGTCTGGGCAGGGAGACTTGGGAAGACCCCTGACTCTGGCAGTAGCCAACACCAGGAGTCCTGGAGGTTGTTTACTAGGTCACCACCAAGGACACTAAATTCCAGGTGCTATGTGTGTGTTCACGTTGTCATTCTCAGGATATCTAAAAGTGTGCCACTTCCAAAGCGGGGTCAGCCTCTAATAAAAGGGTCCTGAACCTTCTAGTTGGATGAAACTGGTGGGTGTCTCCAGAGAGAAACACCCATGCAAACATACACAAAGGGATACAATTTTCTAATTTCTGGTCATGCACCCACCTCTTGAAGCCTGCGCATGAGTCCTAGGCTAAGAATTCCTGCTTGGAGAAGACATTCTGAAAGGCCTTTCTCCTGGTTCCCCTCTGAATCTGAATGGGGCTTTCCATATTGTGGCCCTCACTGTCCCTGTCTGAACATTGTAGTTCTCTAAAATTCTCGGATGGGTGGTTTGGTCATTTTCATGCCCCAGGAAGTGGAGGCCTGGATCCAGTGGTTGTTCAATGCACAATGCTTAGCATATAGTAGGTCTTCCACAGATTGTGTTGAATGAATGCAGGAAAGCTTCCTACATGCTCTGTGATTTTGTGCTACTCCATTTTCACGGCTCACAGTCAACATTATGGCCTTTCTTTTAAAGGGAAGCATAGGAGGTACACAGCGTCTGGCCTTCTGAGTTTTCTGTCCAGTGTCTCTGGCTTCCACACCAAGAGACCTCCCCACACCCACCCCAAGTCTAATCCTCCCAAGTCACTGTGTGCCAGTATCCAGTCAAGGCTGGTGTGGGCAATAGCAGGCAAGCCAAAGAGGAGGGAGGGAGGGAGGGAGGGAGGGAGGAAGGAAGGAAGGAAGGAAGGAAGGAAGGAAGGAAGGAAGGAAGGAAGGAAGCCACACTCCTGGTCCTCACCCCACCAGACACTGGGAACTGAGATGCCTCAGCCCTGCGCCTAGGGTATGATGGGTTTCCTGGGCCTTGGTGAGATAGGCCCAGCTCTGTCACCTCCCAAAGATGCCCAGCTTGCTCCCTCTCCCCAGAGAGAAGCATGGAGAGCCAGCCATATCTAAAGTCCACTCAGGGCACCTCCAGGCAATGATCTGAGCCTGAGCCAAACTCAAGGACTGAAATTGTGAGGGTCCGGGATGGGGGCGAGGCCAGGCAGGGAGTTTGGTCTCCCCAGATGTCTCCGGTGGCGGGACCACCTGACATGCCAACTGAGGCGGGAGTGGCTGTGTGGGAGGCCTGGGTACAGGGGGAGGGAACTCCTACCCCCGCCCAGGCCTTGGAGCATTTGAAAGGCAAATGTGCTGGGTTGCCTAGGGAACGGGAGAAAAGGGACTTCCCTAGCACCGGTGACTAGTAAGGGATGGAGACGGAGCTGTGATGCTGAGAAAACTGTTTCCAAAAAAAAAGTAAAAAGCGGTGACTAAGCAGCCCTGGTTATGTAAAGCGATCCCTGAGGAAGTGTGGGGGAAAGCCTGGAACCCACCCCCGGGTCCCTCCTCCCCACTCCCAGCCCCGCGCCTGCTGCCTCGCCTGCTCGGGGAGTTTCCACCAGCCCCTTCCCCCTCCCGTCCTCCCGGAACTCCCTACTCCTCCACAGGACTGTCAGGAGGGGCTGCAGCCAGGATCTCAAGCCAAGGGCAGTCCAGTGTGGTGGGCAGGACAGGGCAGGGACAAGGGGCAGCCACGCCCTGTCCCTAAAGGGAGACCCCCTCCCCCCGGGATGGTTCTGGGACCTCTGCTCAGAACGTAGTGTCCAGGATCAGCCCAATAGGAGACAAAGGGTCACTTGTCATCTTGGAATCAAAGGGCTGTCCACTGGGAAGGCAGAGTTCCAGATTTGAAGCCCCATACTGCTGTGCAGCCATGGGGAGGTCACCAAGCCTGGGGCCCGTCTCCTCAGCTGGAGATGGAGATGGCGTCTACCCCACAGGCTGTTGGGGTCATCCACCAAGACGACTCGAGTGCAGCTCTGGGCACAGGGAGACCCACGGGAGGTGCTCAGCCTGTGAGTTCCCTTTCCCCTAGGCCAGGAGGATCCCTGGATCTCCTCTGGTCCTTTCATGGAAGGGGAAGTACGAGATTGGACACTGGACTCCTCCCGGTCAGTGGGATGAGCCACACTGACCCAAGCACCTGCTCTGCCTGGGGTTTGGTGGGCATTGGGGGCCTTGGGCCTCCCCAGGTTCTCACCTCCCTTCCCAGAAGGCATCTCTCAAGAGCAGGCCAGGAGAACTGTGTACCTCAAAGGGTCAATGAGATGTGGTAGCCCCAAAGCCCTCCTCTGGGGCTCAGGCAGAGTCACAAAGGCCTCTGGCTTCCCCATCTTCTGCAGTGTCTCCTGTGGACATTGGGAAGGCAGGTGCTCTGGACAAATGGACCTGAGGACACAGACTCGCCTGGGATCAAGAAAGCCATAGAACAGACCTGGGAAACGCTGGTTTCTGTCATCAGTGAAGTTGACCAAGGCCTGAGTGAGGAAGTAAACCGTAATCCGCCCCCATCTCCAGGTAGAAAGCGACTCACCTCCCATATGCTTATAGTTCACAAGCTCAACACACAAAGAAAAACATCACTTGGGATTCAAGGTCTGCAACTAACATTTTCCCAGAGGTCCAAGGGATGGCAAAGCCCTCCATTTCTGTTTAAACTCTGTTCCCTGCACTTCCCTCAGACTTGCTCTTAAAAGGGTCTCCTGCATGGAAGGGACAGATCTGTTCTGCTTGGACAGATCTGTTCTGCTTCTCGGGACAGGTCAGGGAGAAGGGCAGAGATGCCCCCTGCAGAGGCCTTGGCCCCAGCTGCCCTCACTCCCACTGCCCTCCTCTACCCTCCTCTACCTGGTGGCAGGTCTGCTTCCACTCTGCCCCAGACTGGGGCTCAAATCCAGCTTCCCCCCAGCCCCGCAGACCAATTCAGTTCTCTTCTAGGATCGTCATTACCTCTTGTCTTTGCTACTGGACTTCAAGCGTCAGTTGGTGTCCTTTCTTCCAGGCTTGGCCTTCCTGGCCCTTCTCCATGTGACGTGCAGGGCAAGGGACGCTGTGTAAGTCATTGATGGAGCCAGGCACAGTGACACATGCCTATAACCCCAGCAACTTGGGAGGCTGAGGCAGGAGGACTGCAAGCCTGAGGTCAGCCTCAGCAACTTAGTGAGACCCTATCTCAAAATTAAAAAATAAATAAATAAATAAAAAGAGCTGGGAATGTAGCTCAGTGGTAGAGTACCCCCGGGTCCAATCCCCAGCACCAAAAATGATTTTAAAGAAGTAATCGATAGATATTTGCCAAATGAATGAACGGGTTCCCAGTGGAGATGCTGTCCAGCGTCCCAAGAATTCTACCTGTTGACAGGCAGGTATGGTGGGGGGCCAGGGACCAGGGACCAGCCCCACCCTCTCCCTGAACTCTCAGTTCCTCCACATAGTGAGGGTGACTCAGATGTTCTGCTGAGACCTTTAAAGCTCTTTGCCTGGTGGCCTCTGTGACACCTTGAATCTTGGAGTCAGAGCCACACATTCCCCTAGCTGGATCTCCTCCTAGCTGGATGACCTTTGACAAGTCACTTATTTATCTGTACCTCAGATTCTTTATCTGCAAGTTGAGGCCAGTATCAGCAACCTCAAGGTTGTAGCAAGGATGAGCACCTATGCCTCGGAGGTCCCAGGAAGCCATATGTGAATGCAAACACGGGGGCACCTTGGACCCGCGTGGGGTAGGGTCCTTCTGAGGGGACTCTGGATCCCTGGGACTCTCCTTTCTTAGGATTTCCACCTTCCCTCTGGCTAGCTCCACAGGCTCAGGGAGCCCGAGGCAGCTATCTGTGAGGAAACCCCTGCCCCCGCCTCCCCCGCCTCCCCCGCCTCCCCCTCCCACCTTCCCACCACCTACTTCCCAGAGACTCATAATTGGTGTTGTGAGGATTAGTCACCGCAGCAGCCAGCGCAAGGCTCTGCCTCCCCCACAGCCCAGGCCCCCCACACAGGCGGACTGGCTTAATTGGAGTTCCTCACACCTCGGAGGACAGCCTGTGATGAAGTGACAGAGGAGTCAGATCCCTGGTGGCAGCAGGCCCCGACTCTGGAGGGACACTGAGAGCAGTGGAGGACTTTGCCTTCCCTAAAAACATCCCCTTCAGATGGCCTCCGCAGAGCAGCAGATGGCCCTCAGATGGCCTCCGCAGAGCAGGGAGAGGCCAGGCCAGGGCAGCAAGAAGGCGGGGCAATGTCCTCGGTGCCCAGCACCCAACCAGACAGAACTTCCAGAACCTTCTCTGAGGTTTTCTGGGAAGATCTCCACTCAGTTCTGTCCATCTCAGCAGAAAGGTGGCCCCAAGCTCAGCCCCATCAATAGACCCTTCTCCTCCAAGGACCACAGGGGAGGAAAACTGGATGGCAGGAAGGCTGGGGAATGGCTGGGGCAGAGCAGCACCAAGGGCCCCAGGAGGCCCAGGACCTGTCCCCCAGCACCGCCCCTAAAGTGGGCTGAGTGGGGCACCTGAGAGGCTGCAGGATCCAGTCTCAGGTGGAAGTTCACTGATCTCACTGCTGGTGGCAGTTGGGTCAGGGGGAATAAGATCACTCGTCACTTTATCCAAGTCAAGTAGGGCGAGGTAGACAGTTGCCACAGAGCTCAGTAAGCCCAGGACAAGTGGGAGAGCCAGGTGCAGGTGAGCACCCAGCTCCAGGAGTGTAGGAGGCAGGGTCCCCCGCCCCAATCCCAGAGGCAACTGGAGCGGGGAAAGGTAATGTGGTGGCCCCTGCCTGGGAGTGCTGCTGTCTCAAAGGTGTTGCTCTCCATGGGGACTGTCCCACCCTGAACTAGACGGAGTGGTGGTCAGCATGTGCCAAGGACCTGGGAGAGGAAAGTGGAGCGTGGGGGGCTAGCATGAGGGAGCCGGGCTGCAAAGTCTCACTGAGAGTCAGGGAAGCCAGAAAGCAAAAGACGACCTTTTCCCACACACGGCGGCTCCCCGGCTGGCATGTCTAATTGGATTCCCTCTGCCTCCCACAAGGTTATCCTCAGCGCCAGGAAAATACCTCATGGTCGGGTTCTCTCCTCCCTCTCAAGAGGAAGGCTGGGGGCTCGGAGCAGCTCTGCCATTCACAACATTTCCCCGAGCCCCAGCCACCCCCGCTCTGGGGTGACAGGCGTGTGGAGCCGGATAAGAAGAGCCTAGAAACAGCAGGGCTGGGGCAGTCGGGAGCCAGGGGTTGAGCATCCTGGCTGTCTTCCACCTGCTGCTGGGAGACCTGGTCAAATGCAGCCTCAGCAGATGCCTGCTCTTCTTCAGGGCCCGACCCTCCCCTCTTCCTCCCTGCCTGCCCTGGGCCCTGGCTCAGGTGACTCTCTAGAAGGATCCCACCCACCGTCTCCTCCTCCCCAACCTGGTGCAAATCCCACCAGTGCCTTAAGCAGCTCCTCCTGTGTATCCGTGACCCCGTGGCCACAGCAGCCCTTCCTGTGACATTCCCTGTAGCAACCTGTTGTCCAGTTGTCCTCCCACCTCCCCAACTAGAGCGCTCGCCCCAGGGACAGGGCCACATCCTGCACTTCTCTCCTGTGAGGCTGGGCGTGAGGAAACACTCTGATGATGGCGTGCTCACATTGTCCTAGGCCAGAAGCCCAGACTTCTGTCCCAAGGGCCTGTTTAACTCATATCTGAGGCCGCAGAAAGCAACAGAGGGGCTTCTTCCTTTTTCTCTAGTCTACAAGTTCCTAGAGGACAGTGTTGGTTGCCTGTGGGACTCACGCAGCACCCACAGTTACATAGCAGAGGTGCTCACTGCAAGTTGGGGGTTGATAAGAAGGTGGGGCAACAGGATCTCTCTGCCTTGTCATCCACGCTGCGTCCCTGGTTTCCACTGAGGATAGCCTATCAAGTCCAAGGCGAGGGACCCTGGCCTGTGTCTGAATATATAGCCTGGTGTTGTCTCTCCACCAACTCCACACGGCCTGATAGGCCTGTGGGGAGCAGGCCCAAAAGTTTTCCAAAAACATCTTCTTGTTGTTGAATGTAGAACTCTGAAAGAGCGTATCTGAGGTTAGGGCTGCAGCCCACCATCCGCTGTGCTCTGGTCTTCCCATCCCAGGAGGCTCCCGTGGGGCAGCCATGCCCTCTCTGTCCACTCTGCAAATGCAAGAGTTGCTGCATATGGGAGACTTGGGGAGAATGGAGGAGGGAGGGAGGGACAGAGCAAAGAAGAAGCAGAGGGAGGAGAATCAGGGCGGGAAGGCTGGATGAGCCCTGGGCTGCTCCTTGGGGCAGCTGCTTTCTGGTGGTCCTGGCCCACCTGGCTACTTGTCAGTGCGGTTGTGTCCTCTTTAGCACTGTCCCCCTCTGACCTCACTAGTGCCACCCCCTCTTCCGCCTAATGCCCACCCATCTCTCCAGCAAGCCTGCCCTCCCTGGGACCAGTCACCGGCTGCCCTTTCCACTGCCCCCATGCCATCCTTCATACAGGCCTGGCTGATGATGTAAGGTCATGTGTCAATCATCCCCTGGTGTGAGGAGAAACTGGCTGGTGTGGATTATTCAACCAACATCTTGGATGATTTGATCAAAAAAACAGCCAACCAACCAGTCTCCTTCTCCCTGTCCATCAGCCCAGCTCTTTAGCATCATATGTCAACAATGAGTATGTTTAATCAGTGGGAAGTAAGTGGTGGAATTAAAGGTGGGGAGGACTCAGTGTCTGCAAATAGGGAGAGAAACTGCATCAAGAAAAGATAAGCAAAAACACAGAGGACCCCACCAACAGATAAACTGGTGAGCAAGGGGTACAAGAGGGTGGCATGGCACCCTGGTTTTAAGACCAGTGGTTTGAAGCCTAAGAGCAAGGCAGAGGGTGACCAGAGGGGCCAACAGACCCTGCAGTCAACCTCACTGACAATAAAAGGGTCTCATATGCCCAAGCACCCATGGAAACCTCCTGGCCTCTCTTACCGTAAAAAGACTATATGGTCCAGCTTCAACACAGATTGGCCTTCATACTTTGGAGACTGTTCATGTTTTATACCAAACCCCATCTACGAGTAAAAAAGAGAGATGAAGGGAGGGCAAAAGGTTTGCAGTGGCTTCTGGAGGCCCATGTACCTCCAGAACACCTTGGCATAGTCCTTCTACTCAACACAGGCACCCCTAAAGCATTTCAGGATTCTGTTCTGCAAAGAAAGCACTGCCCCTCACTGAGGCTTCCCTTTGACACAGAAGGGAAGAAGGGGGCAGGTCCAAGTGCCCTATGGCCCTGTGGAGATGATGAGGTATGCCCTTTGTGGCCCTGGCCAGGAACTCCCCATGTGTATCAGAGACCCCCACTGTCCCAGGGGTGAGCCCAGACCACCCTGGCCATCTCTGGTGGGGACAGATGGCCCAGAGGAGCTCACTGGCGGAGCCTCCAGAACGGGAAACCCCCCCAAGAGCCAAGGAGTCGGGCAATCCTTCCTGCCCACTCAGAGATTCCGGAAGCCCTCCCAGCCTGGGGAACCCGCCTCCCCAACCTCTCTCTAGCTTCCTCTGTCTGTCTCCTTCTCGCGACTCCTGTGAGTGCACAGGAGGGCTGAGGGAAGCCCCGTGTGCTGTGATGAACGGAGCTAATTTCTGGTTTGCTGGTATGCCGCAGAGACGCTCCTCCGTCCCCCTCCCTCCCAGCAAACCCTCTCCCACACACAGACAAATAGGCTGCATATTTAATTGGAATTCCTCACACCTACAGGGTAAAGCCTTGTCAGTAGAAATAGAGCCCACAGCCAGCTGGCTTCCCCCATTCCACCCACCTTGTCTCTTAAAAAGAAATCCCCCCCCCCATACGTGAACACCACCCACGGGCCCTTGCACTTCCCTCCCAACATGGTTGTAAGGGAGGGATTGGTTGGCAGTGCCGCTCCTCGCCTGGGCTGCTTACAGCTGGGCCCACCCGGCAGAGACCACCCAGGGGCTTCTCCCTGGCAGACAGGTCCTGACACCCTCTCATTGCCCACCTGGGGACACCCCCTCACCAAAACACTTGGGCCCAGGGTCCCCGAAGGACACTGTCAGGAGGCGCCGGCAGCTTCAGTGGAAGGGACCAGGTGGGAGGAGAGGGAAGGAGAGCCTACAGGCTAGAACGCTGCCTTCAAAGAGAACGCGAAGGCCATCTCTCATGGCCCAGGTGGGAGACTGAGGCCTGAGAGGTGATAGAAAAGGCGTCACATGACAAACGAATGCAGAGCTGGGCTGAATCTGGTCCCTGCTCCAAGGATGTGGCTTTTCCCCTTGCCCTGTGGCATCTCTTCCCTGATTGGGAAGGGAGGTCTCACAGAGGCTGGCAGGACCAAGGGAGGCGCAGCTGCTGGGGAGGAGCCGGTGAGAGGCAAGGGCTCCGAAGGGCACAGGGCCCAAGAGCGAGGAGTTCTCTAGGGGAAATCCGATGGTCTAACTCCCACACATTCACAGGGAGGAGGCCTGGGGAGAGCAAGCTGGGGCAACAAAAGGTAAAAACAAACAAACAAAAAAAAACACCATAAGCCTCTGGGAGGCTGAACTCCTTAGGATGGCCTCAGGGACGCCCAGCCCAGAAAACACAGCTGACCATCCCTGATGGGGACAGATGGGCCAGAGACCTCCCTGCCAGCAGCTCCAGAACAGGAAGCCCCCAAGCCCCATGCCATGACCTTGACATTCAGGGTCAGCATCCTCAGCTGGGTTTATGGGGGCCTTGGTGTCCCAGAGTGAGTTCCTGTCTCACTGCCTTGTCCCCGAGGGCCTCCTCCTTTCCTCTCTGGTTGAGACTAAGCCTGGCGCGGGCCCGCGCCAAACCAGTGTGTCAGCGAGTAGACAGCTGCCTAGGGGGCTCTGAAGAGCGCTGTGACATCCTCACGCTCCCCCACAAAATATCATCTCAGTTTGCCTGAAAGTTCACCATTAGTGACTCATTTCTTTGGGTTAAACATAGCCCTCCCTTCTTAAACTCAGCTGCTCCAGGAAAGGAGGACTCATTGAGCTCTTAACATCCCCGCCTGAATGGGGAGATCCGGGAGAGCCAAGCATG
This sequence comes from Tamias sibiricus, assembly GCA_025594165.1. NCBI lineage: Eukaryota > Metazoa > Chordata > Mammalia > Rodentia > Sciuridae > Tamias > Tamias sibiricus. The sequence goes on from CM046661.1 coordinate 22,406,890, forward strand.
AAGGTGGAAGCAGAGGAGACAAAAAGCAGGCAGGAAAGTTCCTGAAAGGGAAGAGGCCAAAGGAAGGAACAGCAAGAGGCAGGTCCAGACCAAGCCACAGCCACTCCAGTGAAGGAAGTGACCTGCCTTTACCGGGGGGCAGCACACTGTGATTCGAACAGCCCCTCGACGCCGGTCCTCATTTGACCCTCTGGGGGTCGTCGCCCCCACTGTACAGGTGAAGAGATGAGGAGCTTGGAGGCTGGAGGACTTGCCACCCAGCCAGTGAGCTGCAGAGCCAGGACTCCACCTCCACACCTTTGAACAGAGCCCTTCAGGCTGCCCTCGGGAGCTCCCTTCCCCCACCTCCCCAGAGCAGGGAAGATCCCTGGTAGAGGAACAGGAAAGAAAGAGTGCAGGGTGGAGGAGGCAAAGCGAAGGCCACCCTCCTCCTAAAGCCCTGACTGAAACTCCAGGCAGAGCAGGCCTGGCTGAAGGCAGGCCCCTACTCACTCTTACCAATATGGGAACCATTCCCCTCAGGGACAGGAGGCCTGCAGAGGGCTTTGCTGGCTTGTGGTGTGAACAGGAGGTTCCAGAGAGAGTAAGGAAGGCCGGGCCCAGGAAGGTCCCTAGGAGAAAGTGAGGGAAGCATGAGCAGGCCCCAGGAGCCCTACTGAGAACCCCCACACACACTTCCCCAACCAGTGCCCTACTTCTCCCCTCCTTCCTCCTCTGCTCAGCCTTTCTTCCTCCAGCCACACTCCACCCCTCAAGCCCTCTGCCCTGCAGGAAGCGGCCTGTCCGCCATATTGAAACCGTCCCCCATGACTCCCTCTTAACGAGCCAGGTTAAATATGCTGTAATCAGAGTAATCATACACCTGGGCTGGTTCTCGAGAGAACTGCCTTTTGTACTGCGATAGGACATTAATAGCAATTATTCTGCTTTGTAATTGGAGCTTTAAATACTAATTCAAACAGCCAGAGGAAAACCAATTAGTGCTAATTTATCTCTATGTGTTTTCCAGAGCTGGTGTCTGTCACACTGTGAAGAAATAGGTTGGTAATTAGTACAGTTGGGTGGTAGATAGAAGTAATTATCAGATTCTTTCATTTTTCTTTGGGGGGGAAAATGGGTAGGGGGTGGGGAAGGCCAAGATAGGTTCTGTAAGCCTTTGTTCCCTAGAGGTTTACAGAGAGGGCCTTCATGTGCTGGCTGTGACATCCCAGCCCTCAGCATCCCAAGCCATTCAGGTATTCCTGAGCGGCAGGTCGGTTCAGGTAGAGGCCGCCTTGGAGGCCTTCACAAAAGCCCTCCAGCTCATCGGCCCACAGAATGCCATCAGCAGTGTTACCTCAGGAAGCCTTTCCTGTTTGTCTAAAGGAAGGCTCTTGAGCCCCCCTCAGCTGACCATAGGGTCAATGGGACAATAGGACCTGGGTCCCAAGACAGCCTCTCAGTCCCTAGTTGTGTGGGCCTGGGCAGAGGCACTGAGTGTCTCTGATTGCTGCTTTCCCTACTCATAAAATGGATACAAGAATACCTGTCTCACAGGGTTATTTTGAGGACTGAATTAAATAAAATAAGGTGTATAGTGGACCTGTAACCCCGTCATAATAGGTATGACTTATGGCATGCTTGCAGTTTGGGACTCTTCCACATGCTTTTTCACGTATCATCTCAAATGATCCAAAGCCACAGGCAGGCTCACGGTGTCAGTTATTTCTCTGCTCCCTGTCTCGCCCACCTAGACAGCCCCAGAGAAATCACTTGATTGAGATAAGCCTCAGATTCCTCGTCTGTGTAATGGGGGCAAAGACAGTAACTTCCTCAAAGAGTTACTGTGAAGATTAAATGAAGCCATGATCATAGGCTCTTCTTAGCACAGTGCCAAGCATGGGGTAGGAGCTCCGTCAAGGCTACCCATCGTGATCAATAGCGTTATGTTAGTATTTCATTACAAATGGTTTTGTTGTAACCTATGCAAGCCCTCTGTTGAAGGAGGTAGAGATGTTACTATAAATACATCCTATCAGCAAACCCACAAGTATTTTATCCAATGCTTGATCCATACTTGGGACCGTAGGGGACCCAGCCCCCACTACTTAGAAAGCTAAGACTAACCTGCCCTGAGAAGGGAAGATGGGGAGCTAATGGCATTTCACAGAGCTTCTCAGTGTGCAAAGTGCTTTCACATATATGATTCCAGTGCCTTCTCACAAGCGAGGGGGCTGAGAATTACTTTAATCCCCATTTTACAGATCGGAAAATGAGACTTGGAGAATTTAAGTGACTTGCTCAAGTATGTGCTGGAATCAGAAGTTAAAGCCAGGGGCTTCTTTCACTACAAAACCTGCAGAGGCACTCAATAAATACTTACTGAATGGATGAATAAATGAATGTGTTTTCCACTAAACAAGATATCCTACACTGCCAAGGCATGCATCCTGCTTCTGCATGGAGGGCCAGGCTGACCAAGGAGAGATGGGGCAGAGGCACAGAAATCTCCCAAGGAAAAATGAGTGGGTGGTGAGTTGGATAGCTTTCTTCTGCCCTGGTGAACTCTTTTGAAGTGTTGAATTACAGAAGTTTCTGGCCTCACTGTGGTTCAACTTAGTGATTTTTGACATTAGGATGATGCAAATGTGATCTGTGTTCCATAGAAACCATACTTGGAATTTTGAACTTTGATCTCTTCCCGGCTGGCGAGGTGCAAAACTCTCTCGTGATGCGGGGCAGTGGCCATGAGCCACAGGTCCCAGTCAGCCCATGATCACAAGGGGAAAAAATTCACGTTCTACATGGCACAACATAGTTAAACTGAGACTGCAGCAAGATAGATTAAACACATCTTCCACTGGCGATGATTTTCATCCACAATGAGTTTGGCGGGACACAGCCCTCTCATAAGTCAAGGAGCATCTGTTGTAGGTAACATTGAAAACATTAATTACCTGGAGGAAGAACTGGCCTGCCCAGGCCCTCTCCTGTTCACCACAGACCACCCACCCACTAATGCACTCAGGGGACCTGTCTGGGCTCTGTAGGTATTGGAGGTATGAGCCTGGGCCATGCCTCCAAGGATGGGCATGTGAAGGTAGGGGAAGGGTTGCAGCTGGGGGATACAGCTTCAGCAGGGGCCTGAGGAGCAAGGGATCACATGTATTTGAAAAGCAGGGACAGACCAGCCCAAGCAGGGAGGATAAGTGCTAGGGGTGGGGGTAGGGCTGCAGGCAGGCTTTATACCTGCAAAGGTAGGCTTTGTCACCGTGCAGAAAAAGCAGATTTGATGAGGGCCACCTCCTACAGGGTTTACTACTCCCCTAAAGGGAGACTGTTCTCTGTCCACTAAGCCACTTACTTAGTCTTGGGATACCTTACTACATTGACTGTTGCTATAACAAAATACCTGAGGTAGGATAATTTATAAAGAATACAGTTTCACTTGGCTCATGGTTCTGGAAGCTGGGAGGTCTAAGAGTTGGCATCTGTTTGGCATCTGGAGAGGGCTTTATGCTGCATTGTAACATGGTAGAGGGTATCACATGGTAGAGGGCATCACATGGCAGAGAACAGAGCAAGTGTGCCAGCTTCTGTCTTGTCTCCCCTTCTTATAATGCCACTAATGCCATCATGGGGACCCCACCCTCCTGACCTCATCTAGCCCTAATTACCTCCTCCAAAAGTTAGCTACTTTCAAATGCCATCGGCATCTGAATTTGGAGATTGAGTTTCCAACACACAAACTATGGGGGACACATTTCAAACCACAGTGTGCACTTCCTCCACCCTGGAGAAGGGGAGCCTTCTTTCTAATTCACAGAGAGGGCCCTGCCATATGCTTGCCAAGCTGTGGACTTCTTCCCAGAGGGGTGCCTATTTCCTGTGGGTTCACAGCTGCCCTGGACTTGCCTTGTAGGAATGAGAGAGTTAGGAAGGCAGTGTTTGAGGTAATTCAACTTCCCAAGGCAGCAGGGGAAGGGAGGAAAGAGTCCAGAGACCCTGAGGGAGGAATGGTAGCTGGAATGGAGAGAAATGGAAGGAAAGAGCAGGGTGCAGACACGTAAGCAGGGGCAAGAGACCAACTGGGCATGCGTCCAAATAATGGGAACAGCTACGGTGGGAGGGATTGTGGGTAATTTTTTCCTTTGCTTATGGATACTGTATTTTCTAAATTTTCTACACTGAGCATATTTCTCTTTGATATGAAGAAAAACAATGAAACTTATTTTTAAGAGAGGAAGAGACATATGCTAGAGACATTTTGAAGGAAGAACTGACAGGACTTGATAAGTGACTAGATAAGGGTGATAAAGGAGAAATAGATGAATCAAAAATAACTCCCAGAATTTCGAGGCTGGGTGAGAGTGAAAATGACAGAGCGCCGGCAGGCAGGCAGGGGACCTCCGTCCAGGGGGAGGTCCGCTCCAGTGTTAGGCTGTGAAGCTCTAGCTGCTGGCAAGACCCAGGATGCTATCTCAGCAAGGAGAACGGAGGCATCTAGAACGGAGGCTCCTTGTCAACTCTCCAGGTTGCGGGCAGCCTGGGGCCAGGGACAGGACTCCGAACATCTTCACCCAAATGCTCAAACCACAGCAGCCGAAAAGGAACCTAACAAACACAGTAATTCTTCCACGTCAAAGCCCTGGGGACCAGACCACCTCGCCAGCCTGGGGGCTTGGGCTGCATGGCTGGAGTGAAGAGGTGGGGTGGCTGAAGGCACAGCCAGAGAGCCAGGCCAGGGAGTATGACGAGGAGTGGAACGGAGGCTGAGCAGGAGGAGGCTGGGGAAGTGAAATCACGCAGGTGGGGAGGTCCCAAGGATCTCAGAGTCACTGGAAGTGGTGATGTAAGGATGGGAAGCAATCCTGGGAGCACTTCACACATAGAGAAGGAGCCCCCAGAACCTCAGCCTCCAGCCGACGCCTCTCCCTAATGCATATAAAGGCATCAGGTGTCCAGGAGCCCATTCTGCCCGGCTCCTGATTCAGCTGTGGGCTGCAGAGACTTTGCACCTGGTAGAGACCCAGGGACCCACTGTCCCAGGACACACAAGCACCAAGACAGGAAAGGCTGTTTCCTGGGGACCCTAGAACCATCTGCCCTGTATCTGCAGTGACAGGGTCAAGGGTGGGAGTGGAATGCTGCGCCCAGTGGATCAGCAACCAGCCTGCACCGACTCCCCCGCCGCTCCCTGTCCTGGGCCCCCCCACCCCGCACCCCCGCACCTCTGCCCCAGCCCTCCTTGCACCAGGCTCGCCTCTGGAACCATTGCCTCCCATTGCCTCAGAAGACTCGGTATTGACCGGCCCAGGCCCCGCCCGGGGCTGCGTCACCGTTTCCTTGGCAACTGAAGGAGCCGGGCGAAAAGTAACACACAAAGCAAACAAAGTGAGCTCCACATGGGTGGCCGGAGCAGGCACCTCAGCATCCCGGGCCTCCGATAGCCAGCGAGGGGGTGTCTTCCAGCTCCCTTCACTGAGTCCACTCATTGGGGGCTCCCGTGAGCACCCCATGCCCCAGGCGCTTCCCAACATGCCGTGGTAGCGCCGGTTCCCGCTGCACTGTGGAGCTGTGTCACCAGGAAACTAAGATATCTGACCAGGATCCCCGTCGGTACACGCACGGGGGCTAATGAAGTTGGGACCTCAGCTCCAAAAAGTCTGTCGTCTGCCAGGGGGTAGCTGGGAGGAGACACAGAGCCACTGGGTGGAGCAACAGGAGCACTGGAGGAGAGCTTGAGGGCAGTCCCTGCAGGACCTGCTAGGGACCTGTTAACTCAGGGGTCCTGTTAGCGCCACCACCCCACTGCCCTCACCCCACTCCCTGCAGCACTGGGGGAAATTCCCTCCCGGGCTGTAAGAAAACCTTGTAGGTGTTTGACTAGGATTCCGTAGTTTTCAAAACATTGTCATGAAATTATAAATGCAAAAGCAAACACGCAGGCCTTAAAAACCATCATGGTTTTCATCCACAGAACCCCCAGCAAGATCAAATGATAGAATATTTTCAATGTCCAAAGAGATCCCCTATATGCCTCTTCCCTGTCCACTTCCACCCCATGGGGACATTATTGGGACAGCTGTCACCACCCATGGGGCGTGTTCTTGAGCACTGTGCAAATGGTATCATGTAGCCGGTGCTGGTTTGTGTCAACTTCCTTCCCCGTGTTCTGCCCATGTGGCTGTGGAAAACAGGGGTTTGTCCCCCTCTCTGTGCCTTGTACCCACTGCGCCTCTCATTCTCAAAGGCCTTCACGTTTGTGCTCCTCTTCCAGTCAGGGCTTCAGCTGTGACCCCCTCCAGGTGTCTGTGACCCTATGACCCAGTGCATCCACACCAGCTGGTCTCAGCTCATGGGGTCCCTCTTCTACCCGTCTCCATGCCTGGAGACAAGTCACATGGGAATAAGAGGGGGTCCTATGACTCTGTAGGGATAACCTTGAATTCCCTCTACTTTACAAAAAAAAAAAAAAAAAATAGGGGGGAATTATTCGAAAACAACAGCACTTTATTATTAGTAACATATTTGTCTGTGATACATCTCACAACTGCTGGTCCCACACCAGTGTGTCACAGCTTAGAGGCTGAGAACTGCCAGTCTAAGTGGTGTGATTTCAGAAGTAAAGGAAGGCCACTTCCTGCCCCCAAAATATCTCTTTCCTCCACCCCACTGTTTCCCCTTGAAGTTTTACCGTGATTTTTTGCTCTGTATAAAGCAGCCCCAGTGTCCTCTTTTAATATGTGTGTACCCCGAAGTGGGGGGAATCCACTAAGTTCACACCACTGCTTAGTGTGACTTACAGAGGAACTGGAAATCACAGGTCTCCCTTGCACATGTGGGGACTCTCTCCAGCCCCACAACAAGGTAAGGAGGATGGTATCGTTGTCCTCACTTTACACAGGAGGAAACCAAGGCACAGGCAGGTTACAGAACTAACATAAAGCCACACAACTATCAGGTTGCAGAGGTGATCACTGAAACCCAGCTTCCTGTCCTCTAAAGCCACTGTCGTGATCCACCAGCAAGGGCAGAGAAGCCCCACTGAAAAAAGTGACACCCTGGGGCATAAAGCAAAGAGAGCATTTTCATTTTGGATGCCATATTCCCCAGGTGGGCTCTGCTGGAGGTGCCAGGATGCCCTCCATGGTCACAGACATCTGCTCCATCCTTGGTTGTCACCAAGGCCAGGTGCACAGATGCTCTCCCTGAACTTCCTGGGGACCCTTCCATGCACAAAGAATGCCCATTAAGAACCAAGGGGTTTATGTTGTTGGTGTGGATTCTCAATGTCTGTCTCAGCAGAATAACCATTAGGAAAGTCTAAGTTAAAAAATTTAAGGTAAACAGGGCAACTGCCAATCTGTCTTTAGGACTTTCCAATTTCCTTCTTTTTTGTTTTAATAACATAATTTTCAGTGTGCGGTTTGCTCTTTCAATATTGCCCTGACCCTTGATGGATTGTATGGGATGCCTCTGTTTTATGGGATATGTTGAATTTTTGCGCAAAAGGCTGATTGAAGATGAGGACGTATATTGCGGGGCCATTATCTGTTTTAAGCATTTTGGGGGATGCCAATGCAGCAAAAGCTTGTAAACAATGAGATGTGACATCTTTAACTTTTTCTCCAGAATGTAAGGGAAGCAAAAATCATGCCTGAGCATGTATCTATGGTTACATGAATAAATCGCAATTTTCCAAAGCTTGGCTCATGAGTAACATCCATCTGCCACAAATGATTGGGCATTAATCCTCTAGGGTTAACACCAAAATGAGGATTGGGGCAAATGTGTCATACAAGATTTACAATCTTTTACAATTGTTCTGGCTTGCTCTTTTGTGATTTTAAACCTACGTTGCAAGGTGGTGCTGTTGACGTGAAACTGGGAATGAAATAAAGTAGTGCTTGTTGTAGCGCTGAAAGTATAAAATATTGTTTTTGTAAGTTCATCAGCCTTTTGATTACCTTCATGGAGGGGGCCAGGCAAATTAGTATGTGCTCTAATATTGGCCTACGAAAAATAGAGGTTCTTTTCTTGCCACAAAAGTTTTTGTATTTGATAAAACAATTTAAAAGCTGGAGTATGAGGTGCTATTGGTCCTGCTAACTCTAATTTTGGGACGGACAAGGCTTGTACAATATAGTGGCTATCTGAAAAAATGTTTATGGGGCTGGTCTCTAAAATTTTCCAGAGCTCTTACCACAAGCTTCCAATTCCACTAGTTGAGCTGATTTGTGTGCAGTTATGTAAGTCATATTTTCTTTTGTAGTGACTATTGCAGCAGTACCATTTGAGGACCCCATCTGTAAATACATTAAATGCCTTAGGAATAGGTTGATTTTTTTATTACCTGTGGAAAATGATAATAGGATGATTAATACAAAAAGATAATATAGGAGACTTAGAAGGTGATTATCAAAAATTTGCAGACGGTTAGAGCATCTAGCTATAGCCCAGGTCATTATCGTTGAAGCATAAATATTCAATCTGTGACGATGAAAATAGGGAGTAATAAATAGTAGCAGGGTAGAGTGAATGCCAAATATTTTAGTAGAAGTTTTAAGTCCATTGAAGAATAAGTTTAGCCACCATGGAGGTGCATAAGATTGCAATTATACTTTTACGGAGAGACGGGAAAAATGTATCCATAATAAAGGCCCCTTGTTGCCAAAATACTCCTGTGGGTGTATATTGTGAAGAAATAATAATCAATTATCAGCGGCTTGAGTTTAAATCAAATTCTGTCACAATGAGCTCCTTCAATGGCTTTTCTACTAACTTTAAAGCTTTCCTAGCATCTGGGAGTCAGTGTATTCGCGGTGAGGATGGATCAGGTCCCTCGAAGGTTATATCAAATAAAGGTTTTAATGGCCAAGTAGTGAGGTTTAGTGTAGGGCGAAGCCAATTAATGTCACCCAGCAGTTTTTGGAATCATTGAGGGTGGTTTAAATGTTCTTTATTTATTAAAATTTTTTGGGGTTTCTAACAAAAGTATCCATGATTTTAAATCCTAAATATAATATGGAGATCTAGTTTGAACTTTTTCTTCTGCCTAAATAGGTAATCCGTAGTTTTTTTTAAATTTTCTACCATGGTCACTGAATATATTAAAACTAAGATTTTTTGATTAGGGATGGCGCCAGTAAAATTATCATCCATGTAATGTAGAACACATGAGGTTTGGATAGTCTATTTTTAATGGGTTGGATAAGCTCTTGTCCACTAATATATATTGGCATTGTCGGGTGGGGGGCTCTGATTAGCCATTCCCTGTTGGTAAAACACTTCCATTGATATCATCTGGATCACGGGCCATATACTTGTGTAATAGAATGGGAACTGAAAAAGCAAATCCTGGGGGCATCCAGAGGATGTAGGGGAATAGAAAAGAAGCAATCCTTTATTATCAAGACTAATAAACATGGAAACTTTTTGGAATAGCTAAAGAGATTCGAAGACCCCCCCACCCCCCCCCCCCCCCCCCCCCCCCCCCCTCCAGGTTGAGTAGGGCCCATGATCTTGCATTCGGTTTTATTTATTTGTCCTTAGACTCGCCATGTAATAATCGCCATTTTCCTGATTTTTTCTTGATCACAAATATGGGGGAATTCCAGGGAGAGGTGGAAGGTTTCTATATGTCCTGCTTCTAATTGTTCCTGGAACTAGTAGGTGGGAACGCGCTTGTAACTTGTCTCTTTCAGATAGGGGCCACTGAGGGAGCCCACCTGCTTATCAGAAAGCCATGAGTATTTAGAAATTATTTCTCAGTGCCCGAAGAAAAATATGTCTTTTCCTATATGATAATGATTTCTTTTAGGTACGCCTTTACCCTGTACTTTTTGGATAATGATTTCTTTCAGGTGTTAAACTACCCTGTATATTTTCACCTTTAACACCTGCAGGTTTTGGTTTGCAAGGTGTACTCCCCATTTGTTGTAAAATATCTCTCTTCCACCATAAAGTACCTGTAGGTTAGGTAAAAAAAGGCTGAAACGTTCCTTTATGTCCCTTCATCATCCTCCCATTTTAAAAATTACTGCACTTTTTTCTGGGAGGTTATTATATCCAAGCCTCTTAAACTGTTTTGAATGCTTTTTTTGCAGAGGCCAGTGTTTGGGCATTGTCGTAAATTAATGATGGAGGAATCAGCTCCAGTAGAATTCCTTGGATTCTTATTTTACACATAGGCCTCCTAGTAACCCCAGCAAGCCATGGGACTCACAGTGGAACAAAATCTTGTATTGTTCCCTTTTTGAGGCATAATTTTAACAAAAAGACATGCCAGAACTTATACTTTGGGTGAGCTAAGCATTATTTTATTTCCCCTTTGTAGTCTGAGTTTATTACACCTGGGTCACTTGCAAACCTAATAAGCTTTGAGGACTTTCGCCCGATAATAAGTCCTACAGTCCCTGAGGGAAGAGGTCCCCTGACTCCTGTGGGAATCAGTTGAACCCCCATTTCAGGTGTTACTAATCCTGCATTTCTTCCTGTTCCTCTGGTGAGGGAGTGGATGGGTATAGGGGTTGTGTCGGGGAAGCATCTGAATGGATGCTTGAGGATACTCCTCTTCCATGCCTCGTACATTTGTGGGCCCCGGGGCATTGGGCCCCGTGCCCCGTTTTTTGAATTCCTGAACAAAGGATTTCCATGGATTTCAATCTCACAGCAACTCTGTAGCACGTTATGAATTTGGTCTTATTTCTCTTTTGGGATTTTGCCTAGAATAGCCTGATTGATTATGATAATTTTTCCTGGAATATCCTGATTTGATTATAGTGTCTAGGTTGAGTCCTTGTGAAATTCTAGCGTTTGCTCTGTCTCAAACACCTTATGTGTGTTATTTCAATCTCTACAGCAACTCTGTGGAGGAGTATTCCAAGCTCCTGCTCAGAGAGTTAAGTAACTCATCACTGGGCTGCAAGCTCCGTGAAGGCAGGGACCCTATTGTATGGTGGTCACCTGTAACCAGCCTCTTCTACATAAAGCCACCGTCTGGGTGCTCATTACCTATGCCTGGGCTTCACTGCCCAAGGTCATATGGACATGTATGACTAGGTCTGTCCAACCTTGAAGAGCATGTCCTTCCTACCATGTCCTTGACACCAGATGGTCTCGCTGCAACAGTCCTGGTCAGATATTCAGTGTGAAAATGAGGAAGGAATCGTGAGCTTGACAGGAAGGAGGGTGTCCACAGTGCATTCATTCTCCATTGTCCCATCGGCCCTCACTTATAAAGCACAGGTTCAAAGACACAGTTACTAGTGGGCCATCCAAGCAGGCCAAGGAGCTGGCTGCCCGGATCTGCTGTGTGAGGCAAGAGCCTTCCTCCAAAGTGGCTCCCACACGGCTCCTGATTCCACCGCAGTACGTTCCCTCCCCTGGGTCCTAAATTTTTAGGGTCATGGTTACACGATTCACCAAACTTGTATCCATGACCCACGCTGTGCCAGGCACAGTGTAGGGCTGTAAGATAAGAAACTGGATAAAATACGGTCATGTCCTCAGTGTCTAAAACAGGGGAGGCGCAAAAGCCCACGCAACCTTGGCACTGTGCAGGCTAGGGAGGGAGGCCCCCCCAGGAGGAGGCCGGTCAGGCATCTGTAAGGACACTGACACTTACTCAAGTACCAAGGATTTTTTGTGCTATCCCAGGGTTGATGGGGAATCTCGTGCAAGGCGTTTTAGTGGCAGAGTGACCTGGTCAAGTCTGTTTTCTCTGATACCACCTCAGCAACTTTGGTGATGAGGATAAGAGATCAGGGGCTGGGGACACCTCAGAAGTGTCCCTGAGAATGAACTGAGAAGCAAGTGACACCTGGATGGGAAGGGAAGGAAGAGGGAGTACTCGGCTAGGTCCCTGGCAGGGCCAGCTACGTGATTTACAGGACTTGGTACAGGTGGAAATGAAAGAGGGGAAGTTAGTCTCCTCTGCTCACTGGCCTGCCACCCTCGCGGCCACGGACATCCCCAGTGATTGCAACCTCCATGTCAAGATGTGGTTGATACCTGGATTGGGCAGAGGCAAGAGGCACTCACTGAAGGCTGCCAGCTAGGGACCAGAGGTCACTGTTTGTCCTACCTCAAGACGCAGCAGGGGGGTGTGCCTGGTCTCCACTCTGTACCTGGGCCCAGGCTCTCAGTCAGCTCTGAATCCACAGTGCATTCTCCATTGTCCCATCAACCCTCACACACACACACACACAAAAGGTGTCCTAAGATACAACTACTAGGAGCTGAAGACAATGGCCACAGAGCATTATTCCCAAACGGCCGTGATCTTCAAAGTTCAGAGCCCATGGAACTACAATGGTCACATTCCCAGGAAGCTGGCCTGGCACTTGAGGTTGGGCTGCTATGTGCGGTGAACAGGGGACTGTTGGCTCACTCAAGTGCCTCTGGAGGAGTGACATATCATCAGCTACTCCCTCGCAGATCCAGCGATAGCTCAGTAGAGTAGCCTGGAGTTGAGGACATAGTTACATGCCTCTTCACGTGTGTTTGATTCAGCTGGGTCCCCTCCAGCCCAGGGGAACCCCAATCTCTTGAGTCTTGAGTACCACAGGGTATGCTTGGGTAATGGAATCTCATATCTGATGCCATTTTCACTTCATCCCTGGCTTGTTTCTTTGGATGATCTCACGTGAGAAAAATGGGCTGGAAATGTTTGACACTGTGATAAGTAAAGAGCATGCAAGGAATCCAGTGGGGGCGCCCCTGGGGAAGAGGAGTCCCTAAGAGAAATTGTAAGTTCCTCTTGGGTGTGGGCTCCTTGAGAGCAGGCAGTGGCTGTCCCTGGCATGCAGGGGTCACCTGGGGAGAGCTGTGCGATGAAGGAATGAAACAGGCAACAGCAGTCAGGTAGAGGAAAACATGATCTTGGTCCACGGGCCACAGGCAGAACAACAGCCATGGTGGTTTTGGGGGAAGATAGTTCCTTCACAGTTATTGTTCTGGGGGCAAAAAGCTCAGCCAAGAGGGCAAGTTTTCTAACAATAATAACAGCTAATCCTAGTCAGCCTTGTAGGCTGGCCACTGCTTGACATGTAATACCTCGTCACATCCTCACAAAGCCCGTTTTACAGCCAGGAAGGAAACAGAAGCAAATGCTAAGTCACTTACCCGAGGCAGGTTGCTGGCGGGTGGCAGTCCAAGATTTGAAGCCAGGCAGGCCAGTATTCTCTGCTCTTAAACACCTGCTTCCGGTTGTGAGAACTACACCATGGTGATCCCACCACCATGGAAGGGAGCCCAGAGCCAAAAATGAGCAAGTCCTTGGTTAGGGACATTGTGGAGGGGACTCAGCAGCAACTGGAAAGGGCGGTCTCCATAGCTTTTAAGATTTCTTCCAACTCTCCAAGAAGATAACTCTGTCACTTTATCCTTTTCTTTTTTGGGGGGGGAGTAGGGGTGAGTACTGGGGATTCAACCAGGGGTGCTTTACCACTGAGAGCTATATCCCTGGCCCTTTTTATTTTTTATTTTGAAGCAGGGTTTTGCTAAATTGCTGAGCCTGGCCTCAAACTTGTAATCCTCCTGTCTCAGCCTCCTGAATTGCTGGAATTATAGGCATGTGCCACTGTGCCCAGCCCGCTTCATCCTTTCATTCTTGGTCATTCCTGAGAAGGAACTGTGGCTCGAGGCTACTTGGAAGAGGATGCTGGCCCAGAAGTCAGGATACGGGGTCCAGCCTTCACTATGGGTAGCTGTGTGGTGTTAAGTGCTGTGCACGGCCCCTCTTGGCCAAGGTTCTTGGGGCTATAAAACAAAAAGCAGAGGAAATCTCTGATCTCTTGAGCTCCAGGACCCCACGGTTCTTAGTGTCCGCGTGGGGGAGGAAACAGAAGGCCAGGGACGAGAGACAGCCCTGCTCCGCTGCTTAAGCAGGAGTAACGCCACCTCTCTTTTCTTCAGTGGCTTGATCACGGGAGGCCTAATGAAGAAGAAGCCAGGTGGGTCAATATCAGGCCGTCCATCTCTATGGAACTTGGCCTTTTCCCGCTTCAGGACCAAGGATCCAAGGATCCAAGGCCCCTCAACATGGATCTTTCTTTTCCCTTCACCATGGGCAAGGGTGAATGTCAGCAAGACCCAGAAAAAACTGATGAGCAGAAGTCTGGCAACATCTGTAGAAGACCATTTTGAAGGACTGGCCCTGCCACATGGCTTTCCACCCCTGTGTGGCTTTATAGACACATATATTTATATACGTATAAATATCTCTTTCCCTGAGGGACAATGAAGCGCAGCCAAGTGCGAATTCAGTGTGATCTGGAAGAATCGGTTGCAAAGGAATTCTGCTGGGGGTGGGGGAGCAGAGATTGTGTATTCAGGACACCACCTAGTTAATAAAAAAATTGCACAGCTCCCCAAACATGAGATTTTTGTTTGTCGCCCCCCCCTGCCTTAAAATTAATGAAGGGTGTGTTGTCTCCCCCTCTTTTGCCATTTAAATTGTGATTTTTTTTTTCTCTCCTTTGAGACAATAAGCAAACTAACAGTAGGGGTTAAATAATTTGTTAAAGGGTGGGGGGTAGAGAGGAGTTGGGGCTTGGAAAGGGGGGTGGTGGGGACTAAAATCTGCCAGTAGCAGCAATAAATGCAGAGTTATGCCTAAGGCATAATATATCAAAGAAAATATAATGCACCCAGCTTAAAACTAATGATTGCCATATAATTAGATGAGAAGCATTGTGCTATAAATGTGTATTCTTTAGCGTGCTGTGATTTTACTGTAAAAAAAAAAAAAAAAGGAGAGAGAGAGAGAGAGAGAACGCGCGAGAAAGAGGGAGACAGAAAAACACAGAGCCCAGCAACATACTATAAAAAGAACCCTCTGTTGACTTCTCTGCTGTTTAGTATTCCTTGGCTGTTCCCCTTGGGAGTGTGTAATTAGTGCTTTATGAAGAGTACATTTAAAGCAGTTTAATATTCACCTCATTCAATCTGAAACAATGTGATCCATGCTTAGACAAATCAGTGCTCCTTGCTGACATAATCTGTCAGAACATTACCTCTGAAAAGACCTTTCAAGAGGTTTGGCTGTTAATTAGTTGTCTATCATGTACAAACAGAGCAGTGAGCAGAAGGGCCTCGACAGGCCAGAGGGATACGCTGGGAAATGCATTTTGTATGAACGCGGCTTGCAGGGGGGTCTTGTCGCGCTCCAGCTCCCTCCTCCCCCCAGCCTCGCCTTGCCGCTTCTGCAACCACACATGCCTTGGGCCTCTTCCGGGCAAGCAAGGTACTTTCCGGTTGACTTCGGGGGGGCACTGCCGGCCCCTGCAGCGGGCTCTGAATAATGCAAGAGGGATTCCCACACATACCACCCAGCAGCTTTCCAGGACTGGCCCACCTGCAAGGTGTGACAGCTGTGTCCCTGTCAGGCCCGGGAAGCATGACCTCACAGGCCCACCTGAGCTTGCTGGGAGGCCCCAAGCCCGGGCAGGGGCACACCCGCCATGGGCAGGGAGGGCTAGGAAGAGTCTAGAGATCTGATCTGGTGCACAGCTCCCGCTCACCCTAAAGTCTGTATGCATGAGGGAGGATTAAGGCACTTGAGAATTTTTGCACATGGACACCAGGACTCATAGAATGCCAGCAAGGTTCAGAGTCATGTTCAAGGTCACATAGACCAGGCCCTGCCCTCAGGGGGAGTCTTTGCCCAAGTCTATTCTACAGGGACAGGCTGTAGGCTCCCCCTACATTAGCTCTCCTTTATTGTGTGTGAAGCTCTCTGTACCTTACCAAGTGGTAGGTCAGGACATGATTCTGTTGTTTGTGGCGAGGCTGGTGACTCCAAGATGGCGTAGCCTAGGCCTGCTCCGAGCTCCGTACCCCCAGCACCATCTCCACGTGGCCGCCTCCCAGGCCAGTTCTCAGGCACTCCACCCTTTCAGTGGCCTCAGTCCACCCAGCCTCTTAATTCAACATTCAACCCATGCACATCCATTAAGCACCTACTGTGTGCCCTGTACTGTAGGCAATATTCTAGGGCAGCAAAGATGAATAAATCATGGTCTCTACTGATGGAGACATTTATAGACCCATAAAGTTATAATTATAATTTGGGACAATCGGAAGCAATGTAATTTGGTGATTAGGAGGGAGGGTGCCGGATTCCAGCTGCCTGGATTCAGATTCCAATCTGACCACTTAACAGCGAGGTGACCATGGGCAGGCTGTTTAGCTGCTCTGAGTCCAAATTTCCTTGTCTATAATGGGGGTGAAAATACCTTTAAGTATTAAATGAGATAATGCAATGAGGTGCCTCCTACATGGCTCTAGAGTGTTATCGGTGCTCAACAGATAGCTCAATGGGAGAACAGTGCCTGAGGGGCAAGCCAGGGGTACGGCCCAGTGCCTAGCATGAGGAAGTTCCTGGTTCCATCTCCATCAGTGCAAAGAAGAAAAGGGAAAATAGTGACTGGAGGTAGGAAGAGGAAGGTACGAACTGTGCCTAGGTAGTCTTGCAAAGCTTCCTGGAAGAGGTGGCATTTGGACTGTGTTCTGAAGGACTGAGGAGATGGTTACCAGGCAAAGAAGTGACAGAGTACTTTCTAGATAGCGGGAGAGAGGGGCACAGGAATGAGGGAGGTGTGTGGAAGCCATTAAGACGTTGCCCTTTTGCTCTGAGTCACACTGCTGGTGACAGTCTGGGAGTCTGTGTCTCAGCGGAACCCTGTGCCATGAGACGGCACCTCTCCTCGTACTTTTCAGATCGCAAAACACCCCCAGCCAGAGCACCCTACCCAAACCTGAACCCACAGCAGAGCGAGGCTCAGGGGAGGCAGGGGGATGTCAGAAGGAACAGGGTCACAGGCCCCAATCTGCTCTCACCCCAGCTCCAGGCCCCACAGCCATGGAGCGAGGGCCTTGACCCCTCATTATGACAGGCCTTCTGGGAGGATGGGTGTGGAGGGGCCAAGAGGTGCTCAGTGAGCAGTCCCTGTCACCATTAATGAAAAGCACTGACTCTGGCCCACGTTATTAGAGCCAAGAAGCAGACAATTAAGTTACAGGAGGGGTCCAGAGGCTTACAGCTAGGAAAGACTTCAGTTCTGGGCCTTTCCTATTTCCAGACTCCCACCCACTAGGTAAACTACCCCCAAGCCAAGCTGCAGCCTGCAGGCCATATCAGTAGGTTTAAGTAGGACTTGTGAGCTAAAAACAGTGTTTTACATTTTTAAAGGGTTGTAAGAAAAGCAGCAAACAAACCAAGAACATGTGGCTAACACCATACGTGGCCCACTGAGGCTCAAACATCTCCTCCCTGGGCCTTTCCAGAAAATCTGCAGGCCCCTGAGACAGCCCTCGGAGCATGCAGGGTCAGGCATTAGGTACCACGGACACCCAGCAAGAAAGCACAGTGGGGAAGACAGACGAATGACCAGGCCACTACCCCATGCGACCCACTTGCTTCAAAATCCTTTCCAAAATGTGTCTAGCAGGGATGAGATGGGGCTACCGGGAGCACCAGCAGTGACCCTCTGTGCAGGCTTCATGGTGTATGATGAAACATCTCCCTTACCATGTTTCTGTCATGGAATTAGCATCCCCATTTTTTTTGAATGAGAAATGGAAAGGCTGAGAGGTCAGATGACTAACTGAGGGGTCCTGGTGGATCTCCTCCGCAAGCCCCATGACCTCAAAGCCATCATACCAGGCTGCTTCCGACCCCCAGGGCCTCTGGCCAGGGTGCTGTGGTACAGAGAGGCAATGAGCAGCCCAGCAGCCGGGCAGGTGATCCCAGGCCCACCCCGCTTTTCACACAGATTGAATTTCTATGGACCTCACATTTCCTATTTCAAACCAAGCCCAGCTCTTTTGGAGTTGTTTTAGCCCCTGAATCACCCCCCCTCCCAGAGGAGCACCCTAATTTTCTGGAGCTCAGGGGTGATTCTAGCTCCCATCCATTGAGCTAAGTAACTGTCCCACAGGGCAGGGAAGCCTGATTTCAGTCATGGCTGTCCTGCCATCTGGCTGTGTGACCAAGAGTGGGTCTCTGTGCCTCTCTGTGCCCCCTTGTCCTCCCTGAGAAGTAGAGTTAGGATCCCGCCCCTCCCTAGCCTGCATGGGCTCTGGGAGAGCAGATGAGGTCATGTCTGTGAGCTGCTTGGCGGAAGGAAGCAGCAGGAGGAGTACAAGGCCGCATTATCTTCTAGGGCTGGTTGGGCAGTTGCCATGAAGTTGCTGAGATGTGAGAGCATTTCAAGGGCCCCGGAACCGGCCTCAGGAACACCATGGGAAGGCAAAGTGTCACCACCAGCTCAGGCTTCCAAGTCTCCACGGTGTGAGTTCGAATCCCAGCTCAGCCACTTCCCAACTTCAGCAGATCAGACAGTTGCTTTCGGCCTCAGTTTCCTCACCTATAAAATGGGAATAATCCCAACCACAGAGGGTTATTTGATTAACCTGTAATTAAAATGATGCCTGGCGCAAAGCGGGCACTCGCTATGGTGATTGCCATAGGGCTGTCATCTCCTCAGGACAACTCCGGATAGGTACAAACGGCCTGCCCCTGTCTCCCCACAGACAGCCTTCTGAAGGAGGGAAGGGCCGAGCGTTCCATGCACCTCCTTTTGAACAAGAAAAATAGAAACGGAGGCTCTTCCCAGCATTACCCAGGAAGCCTGGGAGCCACAGGGCCAGGGATCCAGGTCAGAGGACTAGGGGTGGTCACACTTTCAGGAGTTCTTTCTTCCAGAGTAGTGATGGAGATTGGCCACTGAATTCTGAACCTAACAGTTCAACTTCTGCAAGCTACAAGGCCCAGGCTGGCTGGCCGCCCCAGGGCAGCAGGCCACTGCTGTCCAGTCCCTCCCGTGGATGCAAATGGTGGGCCTCAGTGAGCTGCAGGCAAGTGGGTCTTGAGACGGACATAGGTGAACTCTCTCCCTCTGGCCTCTTTTTTTTTTTTTTTTTTAATATTTATTTATTTACTTTAATTGTACACAATGCAATGTATTTATGTTTACGTGGTGCTGAGGATTGAACCCGGGGCCGCCCATGTGCGAGGCGAGCGCTCTGCCGCTGAGCCACAACCCCAGCCCTGGCCTCTTTTTTTGTAGGGCAAGAAAGGACACACAGATGGGGGTTTGGAACCACAGAGAAAAGAATTGCCTCCCTAACCTCCCTGGTCCGAGTGGCGGCGGGGAGGCCAGTGAGGAAGCTGAGAGATCCTTCCAGCAGAGGGTGTGAGAAATCAGCCGCAGACTGGCCAAGGCCTCTACGCAGCTAACTGCAAAGCTGCAGAGCCAATCTGGCCGAGACTGTCTGAATTAGTCACCAGTTTTGACGAGGAGTTAAACCAGTTACATAACAGCCTCCCTCGCCCTCCTTGGTTGGCTCGCCTGAGCTGGAGCTCTCCTCTACCCAGGTGAAGGGTCTCAGGCAGGCGGGGCCCAGGGGCTAAGGTTCTAGCACCAGCCCTACCGGGCCTGTTCCAGCCCTGTGGGGCCAGAAGGAGGCGCCAGCAGTTCACCTCCTGCAGGAGGCTTGCCACCCCGCCTCCAAAGCCATCCCACGCTCCTCTTGCAACCTACAGCTCTAGGCCTTTGCCCAGAAGATGCCCCAGACAAGAAGTTAAATGTTTCTTGACTTGTGGCAGCTCAGTAGCACCCTGGGCACTCCCAGGTCCACTTCCCCTGTTGGATTTTTCACAATGCATCATTATAATAATTATCATCAATAAGCATTGAGTGAGCATCTTTGGTGCCCCAGTGGAGGAATGGGAGGGGATACAAAGAGGAGTAAGCCACAAGAGTACAGCAGCAGCAGTAGCTTGGAACCCGGATGCCTGTGCTCCAAGAAAGAACAAGCTGCAGATGCAGGAGCTCGAAGCCACTGGCTCCATTCCCTAACCATCAGATTCAACCCCTACATAAAGGTCAGAGGCACCAACTTCCACAGGAGTTGCCTAGGACCACCGGCTTCCTGGGACCAGATTTTCTTGCTGATTTACTCACCCACTGTACGTGGCTGAACAAACAGCAATAAATGTTTAACAATAGGAATGAGTGATGATGATGACGGAGACGATAGTAGAAAAGGGTATATGTACATGTCCTGTTTGGAGCCCAGGTCCCAGGGGCTTCAGGTCTTTCTTCCTGCCTGTTGATGCTTGCACTACACTCACTAGACAGCAGAAACCCAGGAGTATGAGCTTCAGAAACATAATAAGAGTTCACACAGACCTCCTGACTCTGAGCAGGACCCAACTCCACCATTCCAGAAAAGTCATCTTGGCAGCAAGTGGATGAATCCAGGAGCCAGTGGGCAGGGTAAGGCTCTGAGGCCTTCCTCCCTTTCTGGAGCCTGAGTGAAGGAGAAAGCCCCAGCCTAGGGGCTCAGGGAACTATGATAACCATCAAGGGCCCTATTGCTACTCCATCCTTCCAGATTCATGGGTGTTCAGACCTGAATCAGGTCTCAGGAGCCATCTGGTCCAACCTTCCCATTATACAGATGAGAAGACACTAAGGCCCCAGAGAGGAGAAATGATTCCCCCAAGGCCAGACAGCTAAGCCATCTCCTTTCATTCCACTGTGAAAACCAAAGAGAGGAGAGAGGGAATGGGTGGGGGGGGATCTATCAGCCTCTGCACTTGCCAAGGTCTGTGCCAGCTATGCTTCCTGCCTCTCTGGCCTGATACTAGGCAGGTGACAGCTTTGCATGGAGGGAGTGACAACCGCCCCAAGGAGGCCACACAAATGGCCATGATGCAAGCCTGTGTGTACAGTTTCTGGAACAATGAGCCTTTCCTCTTCACTCTGCTCCCTAGAAAAGAGCAAAAAGGCTAATTCCCCCCCAGGCCTGCAGGCAAATTCCCAATGAGAAGTCTGATCCTGCTTCTATCTCCCAAAGATCTCTCCCGGGTGTCTACTTGGAAAAAACTTTCCCAGCAATATTTGAAGCCAATTAGAGAAAATTAAGGAACGAAACAGGATACCTCGTGTTAGTTCAGGCCAAAAAAATCATTTATTCATTTAACAAACTTCTATTTTGCCCTTTGTCCCCCCTCTCCCCTAGAGCTCAGAGACCTTCTTTGTTTCCATTGGAATGTCCCCCAACAGCAGCCCCGAGCTCCAGCCTCTATCTTCAGACTTTCCTTTCCCATCATTTCCCCATCTGGGACCCAAAACCCAGCCCACACTCCACATAGAGATTGTGGGAGGAGCCCCACCAGACTCACACCCGGACAGATGTGCTCTGTTCCCCACACAGCTGTCCCAGCAGCCCATCTGCGCTCACTTCCTGCCTCCCTGCTCCAGCCCCTCTCACCTCCCACGCAGGGGTGGGGAAGTCTAGTCCAGAGATTTTTTTTTTTTTTTTTTTTTTTGTCTCCATCCAAAAGCCAGTGTTGATGCGGCCACCAGCACAGCAAAGCCCGGGACCCTGGCTCCTGCCCTCTCCACTCCCCCACAAGTAATAGAAGCCTAAGAAGGACTTCACTTGGGCCACTCTGAAGGGCTGCACCTTGGATTTCAACCTCAGACTCTTGGCAGCTACTCCAGAACCGCTGGGCTCTGAAGTCCTCCCAGCATCCTTTGTCCACGTGAAACACACCAACAGTTTCACTGACCCGATTTCATTATTTTGTCAAGACTAAGAAGTCTGCTTCACTCACGCCACGTGCCTCCAAGAAAAGGAAAAATTGCTCTCCAAAAGAGTTTGATGCAAAAAGGCGTCCCACCCTGGCAGTTGTGGAAGTCCGTTTGGCTCTCAGAGTCTCAATGCTGGGAGGCAGGGTCTGCTTTGCAGAGGGGAGGTAACATCTCTGGGAACCTGCTTGTTTCTGGGAAGCTCATGGCTCCCTCCTGGCTGCAGGCATGAGAATCCATTTTCTGGCAGGCATGGTGTAGGTAGCGCTACGGTTCCCAAAGGGCAGAAGCTGTGTGGCTATAAGTTTTGTGTCCCCGTAGTCCCTAGCCCTGGCTCTGTACATAGGAGCCCCTTAGTAAGTATGTGCTGAACTCGGCTGCCAGGCTACTCACCTAACACACACCTGGGTCAAGCAGGCAAGTGGGGAATCTGATTAACCCTTCAGTTTGCCTTTAGGAAACTGAACTTGGGCAATCAGGAAATGGAGAAACACAGCCACGATGTCTCAATGAATGGAGATGAAGGGTGGTAGAGGAATGGGAGGGTGCACTGTGAAATCGACAGGTGTGCCCTACTTGGTCCACTGCCTTTTCTTTACTAGCGGGGCCTAATGCATTGACAGTGAGGCTGAAAGATGCTGAATGATTCTGTTCTCCTAGAAATGGAAGTGCTTTAGGAGTGTGTACAAACCCCCATGTGCTACACCTCTTCAGTAGTGACACTGCCTTCTGAGGATGGCTTCTCCAGGCAGAAATGTATCCCCAGAAAAAGAACAGGTGCCAAGAACAGGCCCAAAGTGCTAATCCAGACTTTCCATTGGTGAGGGGGACTCCCTCCCTTGACCAGGTAATTCCAATTCACCCCACTCTCTCCCCACCATACATAGACACAGACAGTCCCTCACCTAAAGCAGGCACTGTGTGGCTAGTAAGATCTGTACCCCCCGTAGCACCCAGTCCTGGCTCTGTACATAGGAGACCCTCAATAAAGATGTGCTAAACTCCGCTGCCAGGTGAGGGGCAGTGCTGGTCTATCTACCAGGCTGGAGACCCATTCACCATGGGAATCAGCTTGGACTTTTAGATAGCTTCCTTAAGACGAGCTGCCTCTGGATGGCCAGGTAACTGTAGTTTTACATTATTTTACTTCCAAAGAGTTTTGTTAAGTATCTAAGAAGGAAACAAAAAATCTTTCATAAAGATACTCATGTCACCTTTTTTCCATTTTACAAATCTGGCCGCCATAATTATGTCAGAGTCCCTGCCATTCAGGTCCCAGCCTGAAAGCTCTGATCTGATAAGTCTGAGCCTAACGTCACAGAAAGAGAGAATAGCTGATGATGGGAGGGCTGGATGACAGACAAGCAGGAAGGCAGGCTGATAAGTGCACAGCAAGCTCAGAGGCCAAGGCCCATCCTCATCCAGGGCCTTGGGGGCCAGCAGCTTGGCAAGGGGCTCTCCTCTGCATCTGGAACTGTGATCTGTGCTCTTCAACCAAGAGCAACTTTAAATACAAATATAGAGCTACACAACACACACACACACACACACACACACACACACACACACACACACACACTTCCTTCTTCCTGATTCACTAGCCCACCAATGACTGGGCCTCTCTGTAGATTTCAGGGAAAAAGAAATTCTACATTCACATATTCACATGGATTCCTCTTCCAGTTCATTCTAGTTCATCAAGTTCGAAAACATTCTCTCCAAGACAATGGGGACTTGGAAGGAAGGGACAGGACTTTGTTCTGACCCCCTTCCAAGAGTCACAGATTATCTTGGGGACCCTCAGCACTCTCGAGGTCTCATGCACGTTTAACAGCCTCTCTGAGCTTCTCTGAGTTGAGGACCTCCACCGCTGCCCTCCTACTCATGGGATCTCAGTCCAGATGGCCACCTGGCCCATCCCAACCTACCCAGAACCCTACCAAGACCCCTAGTAGCAGGGGACTTGACCTTGGAACCCCAGCAGCATGAATTCCCTGGGACAGATTTCACAACCCAGCACTGAGTTTTACTACAAGTTTCAGACAAAGAAGGTGTGTCAGAGCCGAGAGCATGCTTCTGCCCGCTGCGTGGGCGTCAAGTTCAATGCCTTCTTGTCAACACTTGAATGTGTTGAACATCACTCACAAGGGCATTCTTTAAGAAACCTATTAAGTTAATTACCCAGGCATTTTTTTTTTCTCTCTCTCCCCCTATCCATGCATCTCACATAAGAAAAAAAAAAAAAAATTGGCTTTCTTCTTCTGAGACACTTTTAATGCAACTCCCTCGGCACAATAACATCTTGTTTATTTCTCTAACAGTTAGTCAGGTTGGCTGCACCAGGTAGACCTACTCCTTTGCTCAGGTCTTAGTACTAAAAGGGGCTAAGACAGTGTAAAGCGTGACCCTAGGGATGGCGGAGCTGGTCACCTGGCATCCTCCTTTCTAGCTAACTATCCCCAGGAGTGGCAATGGCAAGGGTGAGAACAGTGAAGAATGAGACAGGAGTCACCCAGAGGAGCAGGTCAATCAACAAACTTTTATGAAATACCAGCCATGTGCCCAGAACTGTCCACCTCGGTTTGGAAAGAAGAAAACATTCTGTCTAGATAGAATTTTTTCCCCATTTCATGCACATCCAAGCTCTAGGAAAATGAAAGGGTTAACTTGCTATAAAGAATCTCAGCTGGGCATGGTAGTGCACACCTGTCATCCCAGCAGCTCAGGAGGCTGAGACAGGAAGATCATGAGTTCAAAGTCAACCTCAGCAACTCAGTGAGGCCCCAAGCAACTTAGAAAGAAGCTATCTCTAAATATTAAAGTATATATAAAGAAGGGTGGGCTGGGATGTGGCTCAATGGTTAAGTGACCCTGGGTTCAATCTCCAGTTACCAAAAAAAAAAAAAAACTCAGTCTGGGGAATCAAGAGAACTGGGTTCTAGACCCATGCCACTGCCTGTATCTGGTCCTGCAGATCCCCTGAATTTGCTCCTCTGTCAAATGCAGCGTAGGCCTGGCTGTAGGATTGCTGGGCTCCTTTGTGGCTCCCATCATTCAGGGTTCCTCTGTGCCTACACAGCTGCCCATAGCACCCTACTGGACAGAGAGGGGCAACATTCAGACAGACTGCAAACAGGGACCACCTCAGAGAGTTGGTCCACATGCTGTGTTAGTGGCCACGCTCTGCGTGGTGACACCTCTGTCCAGGGAGAGAGGAGATGGGTAGAGGCCTGGGGCAGATGTGGCCCTCTAGCTCTTCATCTAGGTCATGAACCCAGGCAGGCAGGGGTGCTGCTGGGGCAGACATGACGTAGATGGGACCTCTTGCATTCAGATTGAAAGCAACAAGAGGTCCAGAGAGGTCCAGAGAAACATGGGAGGTACCAACTGGCCAGATCTCAGCTTCCTAATCATTGCACTGTGAGAAGTTGGGGCTGACATCTAGGATAAGGAGAAACACACCCCCACAGCTTCCTGGCAAGACCCTGCATAACCCTAAAGCCATCTCCACTCTTTCCCACTTTTGGGGAGGCAAAACCGGGAACAAATGCAGGCTCTGCAACAGAGCTCTATGGGGTATGCCCTCCCATACCCACACCCACTTGGTACCTGACCCCATACTGTCATTCTCCAGTCCCAACAGTAGAACCAGACAAACTCTCAGTGGACTCATCTTGGTCCTCAGGGCAAAGCAGCAGCGATGTGGTGAGGCCTCTGGGTGAAATTAAAGAGTTCAGGGGGACTCAAGGACTCAACTGGATTTGGTCCCCACCAGAATAACTTAGAAGCTCTGCTCCTAAATCATTTGAGCCTTGTGGTGGCCTTTTCTGTTCTCCTGGCCTGTTGTGATGGCCAAGAAAAGGGCCAACCTGCAAGTCGGGAGCCCTGTAGCTTCCAGAAGGACTCTCTTTTCCCAGGATGCTCTTGTTCCTAGGGAACCCCAAGACTGCCTGAAGTTGTTCCCACCCTCCTCCCTGCCCTCCCTCTGACTCAGGGCTGATGGAAGTCTGGTGACCTCTGACTCACACCCCCCATTCTCTACTCGCCCCCAGAGACCAGCTCCATCCATAGCAGTCTAGTGCAGAAGAGTGCTGGGAGAGGGGAGGAGAGCTGGTAGAGAGAGGCCAGGGACTTGACCTTGAGCACCTCGAGGTTGGAAAGTTGGGCTCACAAGCCCTCATTGCCCTCTCCCCTGAGGCATCCACCACAGTTTCACTCTGACGCAACACTCCACCAGGCGGGTTCTGCGACCCAGGATCCCCGAGGCTTGGGCATTTTCAGAGACAGAAGGAGAAGCCATCCAGTGCTCTCTGTCAAATACGGACTGCTGGGCTTCTCTCCTGGAGCACTGCTCTCAATGGTCCATTTGACCCCAGCCCCAGGCTGGAGCCACGGCCACACCCAAGCAGCCTGAGAACAGCTGTCTCTCAGGGATGCCCCTCCCCTCTCTAGATCCAGGAAGATCTGTGGGCAGAAGCTTGGAAGGAGGGCAAAGCAGTAAAGGCAATTTTCTCTCCCTCCCTCACACCTCTCTACATGGGGCGTGCAGGTGTGTGTGTGTGTGTGTGTATGTGTGTGTGTGTGTGTGTGTGTGTGTGTGTGTGTGTGTGTGTGTGTGTTGACTGCCTCATGCTCAGATTGACAGAGAGTTTGGAGGAGTCTTAAGTGTTGCCTAAGCAGGGCCACTGGATCCAGGCAAAGACCAATCTTCCCTCCTCCCCTCCCCCCAGGCCGGACAGACATCTCCCCCAGCGCAGGCCACAGCTCTGCAGGGAGGCAGGCACGCTGCCGTGGGGCTCCGCTAGCCAGCGTCTGTGCACACGCACGCACACTCACACATTCCCTGAGAAAGCCCCTGCGACCTCTGTGGGAAGGCTTTCTGGGAGAATTTTATGCCCAAAGAGGAAGTCTGGGCGCTGTAGGAACAGCCTAGGCCAAGGAGTGGGCAAAAGCCTGCCAGGAGTGGAGTCGGGCCACAACCTTCCTCTAACTCTGAAGCCTGCAACCCTTTTCCAGGTCTCAGGCTATTCAGTGAGAGGGGCCGGGCAGAGAGGCAGGATCCCCTAAGGACCTGCTACCACCTCTTATAGCACCCCTCCTCCTCGTGTGTGCACACATGCACACATAGACAAACACACGCACGCACAGTGCACACGCACACACATACGGGCACCCTGCCTGCCCTGCTGCTCACACTGGCTCACTCAGGCCTGAGCAGAGCAGCCTGCTGCCCAAAGACACAGACCTTAGAGCTGGAGAGAAACCTTGAGGCTTACAAGAAATTATCCTCATTATTTTACAGAAGAGGCCATAGAAGCCCACAGATCAAGTGACTCACCCAAGATCACCCAAACTTTGAGCCCAGAACCAGACCTTGCGTCCTCTCAAAGTACCAGACAAGAAGGCTGGGCCTAGACAAAGGTGCTTGGGAGAGGGGTGAGGCCTGGGCAGGGTGGTGGGAGCCCCTGGGGACCTCCTAGAGTTCTGATGTCCTGCATAGTAGTCATTCACCAGGAGTGGCTCTATTTAAACTAACTAAAGTTAAATAATTGCTGTTATAACTCTGATCCTCAGTAATGCTAACTCCCCTGTGCAGTATTTGAAGGACACATTCAACTGGCCACTACTTTATAGCATAGTGCAGAGCGAGAGATTCCCAAACATCACAGAGCACTGGAGTGGACAGAGCTGATCTGGAGAGAGGTAGATTGGGTATCAGGTGTCCTGTAGGAATCCTTTCCCTGATGGAGGACTGAGGTCTCCCAAAAGGGAAGGAAAGAGAGAGGAAGAGGAAGAGAAAAAAAGAAGAGAGTAGGTAGAACAGAGGAGGGGAGAGGGAAGAGAGAGAGAGAGAGGTGAGAAAGAGGCGATGGAAAGGGGAAGGAGAAGGCTTGGGCTGTCCTGTCTGACCAGCCCTGACCCACTGGTCCTAGCCCCAGGGAGATTCACACTCTCCTCACTTACTCCAGAAGCACCAGAGCCTGGGATGGGTCACTGGAATCACCCAGTCTGCCCCACATCGCTACAGGTCTCTCCCTCCCCCATCAGGCACCATGACCAGGGACATCCCCCAGGTGGCTCTCATACCCGAGTTCCAAATTGGCAAAGATGCCCCTTGTTCTCTTCCACTGGGAGGGAAGGTCTAGCTGGGGCACCCCTGAGGTCCTTTCACAGTCCCTGTCAGCAAAAATATGTCTTTGAAAAAAGAAAGGGAGGGAGGGAAGAAGGAAGAAAGGAAGGAAGGAAGGAAGGAAGGAAGAAGGAAGGATGGAAGGGAGGGAGGGTAGAAGGAAGGAAGGAAGGAAAGAATGAAGGGAGGGAGGGAGGGGGAGGAAGGAAGGAAGGAAGGAAGGAAGGAAGGAAGGAAGGAAGGAAGGAAGGAAAGAAGGGAGGAAGGAGGAAAGGAAGGTTGGTCTACTGCATTAAAATGTTCCCCTGCTTCCAGTTGGGCACGTTTTTCAAACCAGGGGACACTTTGATTCCATTCCATAGACACATGAGCAATCCGTTGTGTCATTTCCTCCCACATCCTTCTAAGCAAACATTTGAGAGATAGCACTGAGCTGGGCAAAGAGCAACCTCCATGAAATCAGAAATGCCTCACTTTCATTCCAGTTCTGCCATCTAAAGACTCGCACGAGGCCCTGCCTCCCCAGCCTCAGTGTCCTGCCTAGGGGGCTGCTGCGGCTTTGAAGGGCCCTGATGGCTGCAGACCTCACGGGCACAGCAGGCCCTCTGTGTGTGCGAACCCATCCTCTGTGTGCCCCAAATGCTCACCGTGTCTTCCTCCCGCAGACGCAGAAAATCCTCTTGCGGACTCTCTCAAACTGCTCCCGGTCAGAGGAGAGGCAGAAGAAGGGTCCCAGCAGAGCGGGGTCCACAGCACGGTAGAGACAAGCCCAGGGGGCCAGGGAGGAAGTGCAGGAAGAGGGCAGTTGAAGAGGCTTCATAGAGGACATGAAGTGCCGAGTGGACGGGAAGGATCAAGGGAATCTGAGGAGGGCGCTTGAGATGGAGAAAATCTGTGAGTCGAGCTCAGCAGGGTGAGCCTCCATCCATGGGTCCCCAAGTCCCTGGAATCACCCAGGCTGCCCCACATCGCTACAGGTCTCCCTTCCCCATCAGGTTGCCAGGAACGCCTCCATGGAACCCAAGGATGGGGACGTGCTGACTCATTACAGTCCCCTCCCCTCTCACCATTGACCCTCAGAGTCCCTTAAGCCAAGTGGTCACTGCAGTAAGTGGCCTGGCCCTGTCTTCTGTCCTTAGCATGACACAGGAGAGTTTAGGAGGCTCTAAACTGGCCCTTCCATCCCATGTGGGCACATCCAGGTCTTCAAAGAGTCTAGTGAAGGGGAAAGACATCATCCCGCCCCTTCAGAACCCGTGCCCTCCACACTCCCACTTGGTTCTGAGGCACAGGCAGAGGAACGCTGGGCTTCGTCAGGAGGCAGACACGAGCCAGGACTCCTGGATTCCTCTTATGGACCTGCTGTCGGTGGGACTGCAATCCCAGGGAGTCACTCAACCTCTCAAGGGCTTGTGCCCCTCAGGTGGAGACCAGGGGTGACAGTATCTGCCCTCTCGGCCTCCTAGCAGAGGAGGATTAGATGGTATGGTGGTGCACATGCGCCAGACACACCTGTAGTGCACCTTGCTGGCTGCACTTCTGGGACAGTTGTCTTCACCCTGCAACACCCTGACACCACCTCTGAGTGACTCTCTGGGCCCATTCACTCCCCAGCCTCCCAATCCAAGGATTTGGCACCTGGTCCTCTCTAAATGTTCCTTTCCTACTGCTGTGCTCCCACAGAAGGCCAAGTTGACCCCGGGGGTGGTGCTTTGTCGGCCCTGCCCGATGAGAGGGCGATTGTCTCAGAGGAGAGAGGGCTGAAGAAAGGAGGTTAGGTCTGGGCACAAGGAACCCGCATTCTTGGGATCAAATGCCCTCCGTTGACCCCAATTATCTGCAGGCTGCCTGGAGGGCAGGGCCGGGCCAGCGCCTGGATGGGAACACTGAGACTGCAGGCTGACTCATAAATGAATCTCTTGCCGCTCGCAGACCCTGCTGTGGTGGCCTGTGGCCCCTACCCAGGCTGTGACAGGAAGACCCCCCCCCGTTAGTCAGTTCCAGAGCTCTGGGGAAAGCAAAAGCCCCATCTCTCCGTCCCCAGGGTGGGTGAGGACTCTTGATTCTGCCCATCCACCTCCCTCGGGTGCTACACTCACCAAGACCCCCTGGCCACCCCCAGCCCTACCTGGCGCACACTTCTCTAAAGCAAGTGGGCTGGATTGTTGATTTCCATTACACCCTTTACCCCACGTGATTTCATGTCCCCTTGACCAGTTTCTACAACGTTGGGGAGGGGTGTTTAAAGAACTACTTGAATCTCTCTCATTGACTGAATCCTGGGAACACTGGGCGAGTATCTCTTTAGAAATCCTCCTGCATAGCAGGTCACCCTGGCCTGCTGCCACAACACCCGGGGCTGTGAGCTCACCAAGCTCTAGGAAGCCAAACAGGGTCAGGCTTGGCTGGTCCCTGAGCGGGAGACCTCCCAAGCAAAACACAGGTGCTGCTGGTGAATCAGCAGGCCAGCCCCTCCCTCCCTTCTCAGGTGTTGGATGGTGGCTAAGATGATTCAGTGAGCTCCTATCAGCACCTGGCCAGAGGAAGGGAGCCTACTGCTGCCCGAGGGCTTTCTGCCTTGAGTGTTCCACTCTTAAGAATCCGGGTGTCTGTGTGTTCTCCATTCCCTTCCCCTGCCCATGCCCACTTCCTAAGGCTGGTCATTCTTAGCCATCCACCTCAATTCCCCAGGCTGTTTTAACAAGATAAAGCATAGATGGAAAAGGTAGCCTCCTGAATCCATGGCCCCCAACCCCAAACAGCTGCGGCCCTGGCTGCCATCAGGCTCTAAGCCTCAGCCCCCAGGACAGTCCCTTCTGCTTTGGGAACAGTGAGGATGAAAGGTGTCCATGCAATGAGAGCCGTCATTAACCTGTTTTATGAGCTCGCAGATATTCATTACACCCAACCCGGTCATTAGAGGCTGCAGGGAGAGCTCAGGCCCTTTCTTTACTGCAATAGAAACTGAAGGGGTTTCTCCCGCAAAGAGAAGCTCTGCTTCCGCTTCCAGGCAGGGGTCCTGCCTGGGAGAGGGTCAGAGCCTCTATTCCTAGGTCTGACTCTCACAGCCCCTCCAGCAAGCTGCCTCCTCCCCTGCAGCCAGGCAGCCCAAGAGAGGGTCAAGCAGCTCACACAGGGTATGATAAAGGCCTAGGGCTTATTGGGGAATGGGAGACCCTATTCAGATCCCAAGTCTGGCATAAGAGGCCACCCCAGCCCATAGCTCTCCCTGCCTTCCTTGAGAGGCACTGCTATCCGTGGGACTTCTCTTCCGCTCCTTCCAAGAAGCCCTTCCTTCCCCCTACTAGGCCCTCTGTGCTTTCAGGAGCTCACAGCAAACTAAATGGGGGGACTGAGTTGGCATCAGCCAGGAGTCAGGGCAGGGCATGTAAACTGGGGGGAGAAATGACGGGACTCTGTTCTAGCCCCTAATTCTCTCTTTACCTATTCCCACAAGGCCAAGGATCTCATGGTCAGCAAGTGGCTGAAAAAAATACTAAACCACTTGCTCTGGTCTAGGCAGTGCCCCTGCTCACCTCCTAAATTTAACCCCTTCACACAAATCCCACTGAGCAGCTAGTGGGTCGTCCCCTGCAGTCCGCCCGCTTCTCATCCCCAGAGAGGTGACCACAGAGCCTCAGGCACGGCAGGACCTCAGGCCTGGGGGCCAGAGGGATGGAAGTGCCAGTGGTAATAGGTTGGAGGCCACCCTGCTGGTGCAGGCCATGGAGGCTGAATGGAGCGTGGCCAGAGCCCACAGAGAGGAGCGAGCCTCCAGAGCAGGCAGATTAATCAGCCGTCACTTGGCATTCATTAAAGGCCCCTTGCTTGTCTGTACCCTAGCCTCTGTCACTAAGGCAATTAACTGCTTACAACAGAAAGTTCGGTGGAGAAGTTTATCTCAGCCCCTGTGGCCTTGCCTAGACCCTCTGAACTCCCAGACTCCTCGCTGGAAGGCCTCTGGGGACTAAGCATGGTGGACTGTGATTGGAAGGAGATAGGGTAAGCCTCATACCAGGAGGGACCAGGAGGCCTGGGGAGCCCAGAGCTGTCCCTTAACTCCCTTTGGGGCTCTCCTCTGCTGTTACCCAGTGGCCTTTCCTCCCATCTCCTCATGCCCCTCGGCACCATCACCTGGAATGGCCAGGC
The DNA here is from genome assembly GCA_025594165.1 of Tamias sibiricus. Classification (NCBI taxonomy): domain Eukaryota; kingdom Metazoa; phylum Chordata; class Mammalia; order Rodentia; family Sciuridae; genus Tamias; species Tamias sibiricus. Next base: position 22,438,756 of record CM046661.1, read on the forward strand.
CCTCCTCAAGGTTGTGCAAAGATTATTTCAACACTTTGAAAGAGAACGAGGGTGCCCCTCATGGGGGTGGGGGTGGGGTGCTGTGTGCCAAACACCATGAACTACCCTGAGCTTAGCTTTGTGCCTGCCGGGAGGCGATTAAACTTCCTCCACACACAAACCTTCCTAGCCTCTGGCCCTGAGCTGCCCTAACAAATGGCCACCCAGATTCACCCTGCTGTTCTGGGGTTGTGTCAGTTCCCATGCAGAGACCCATGGGACCAACTGTAAGGTCAGGGTGGAGTTTACTGCTAATCTGATTTTTTTTTTTTTTAATTTAATTCCCAAGCTCCCCAGGTTGGCATTTGCACTGTAAAAAGTGACACAGTAGAATAAGAGCAAGCCCTGGACCTGGCCAACAGGTGCATGGTCTCGGAGCCCAGCAGAGCCCTGGTGGGCAACATCCATCCTTCCCTGGACCCAGTTTGTCACAAGCAGGCAGGGATAAAAAGGCCCCCACATAGGCCCTCCCTCAGTCCAGGGAGAGTAGCAGCTCCCCAGTGTGGCAACTTGCTTGGGCATGAAAACCCAGGAAGTGACTTGGCTATAGGGCTCTTTCTGGGACCAGGGCCCTGGAGCAGACTGTGACCCTAAACCTACACCACTCCACATGCTCTCCTGATGAGGATTCAGTCCCCTTCCTGGGCCCAGAGACCCCAAGGAATCAGGCAGGTCTGGGGAGGGTGTGTCAAGATGTTGATGTGTGTGTGTGTGTGTGTGTGTGTGTGTGTGTGTGAATCACCTCTGGTTCTTGTTAAAACAAAGATCCTGACTCACAAGGCCTAGTGTGGAGCCCAGGATGGTGGATTCTAAGGAGCTCCCATCCCGGGTGGGCTGCTGCTAGCGAGGACAGGCACTTAGAGTAGCAAGGTGCTGGGGTTCTAGGCAGGCTCACTGTCAGTCCTTAGAAAAACAAAACAGGACTCAAATGGGGCTTGGACTATCTCTGTTCCTTGTCACCTGGTTTCACAGAGCCTCTGACTCTTGCCAGCATCTTTTCTTGTGTTCCTGACCTTTCTTCCATTGAGTCCTTCTCTTCTTCCTTCCCTCCTCCCTCCCTGCTTCCTTCTTTCCTCTCTGCTTTCCTCCCTCCTCACTGTTCATAAGGCAGCCCAGGCCTAGGCCCATTGGTGGTGAGGAAGAGAGGCAGCTTGGAAGTCGAATTATGCTCTCCCCAGCAAAGTTGAGGATGGAATCCTAAAACAGGGCAAAGGAGGGAGGAAGAGCAGAAAAGGGAACCCAGAATCTGATTCCCCTTCCCAGCTATGACAGCTCTCCCCTGGCGAGGCCATGGCCGAGGTTCCTAAAGGTGGGACCTCTCCTTCCACTCTATCCCCTACCCCAGCCAGTGTGGCTGGGTTCTCAGGGAGGACTCTCCTCTGTCAGATGGGAAGTGGGGAGGGCCGAGTAGCCTGGAGACAGTTGACCATTCCCAGTTGGCAGTGAGAGCAGGAGGGGATGGCTCAGGGCTAGGGGGGTTGAGGATCACCCCTCAGCCAACTAGAATGGAACCAGAGAATTGGTAGGGCCAGGAGCCTGAGGAAACTGCTGGTCTAGACACTGCAGAACCTGGGGCACCCCAGGTAGAGATTATAGCCCCCCAGGAGCCCCAGGCATGGGGTTCCAGACACCAGCCTGACCAGGAACCACAGCCCAGGCCAGGTGGGTGCCAGGGGTCTGCTGGGAACCTCTGTCCAGCCAGAGTTAGGGAGCAAAGGACTGGAGGGGTCACCTGCTCCCCATAAGTGGGTCCTCCCTTGGTCTTCCCTCCTGGGGGTGCGGCCACCCAGCCAGAAAAATGGGGCACTGGGGGTGAGAGATGGGGAGTGATAAGAGCAGGGGCTAAGGAGTGAGCCCTGCAGCTACCTCCTCTCTGGCAATTTCCCAAGCACTGTTTGTTTTGGGGATTAACTGCACCCCTTTCCTAATCATTTCCTGCAGCCTCCTACATGCAGGCTGGAAGGAAGTCAGGGCCGGTGCCCTGCTGCCTCCTGGTTGGTGGCTCTTCTCCTGCCGCCCTCCGTAGCTCTGGCCTACGACCCCCACACCCTCGGTGCAATGGGCCAGCCGAGTGCCTATGCAGACCTCATTCCTAATCAGTTGTCTGTTTGTCCTGGTGCCCTGCCAGGGGCTAGAGAGTCCCACACCCACTTCTAATCCCATGGCCTCTTCCCAGATGCCATCTTCCCTGCTCCTCCCATGGAGGGGGGGCAGTGTGTGAACATCTGTGCATTAGTGTGCAGTTGAATGTGGTGTGAGTGTATGTGTATATATATGCATATACATGAGCTTGTGTGTGCATATACATATGTATGAGGGGGTGTAGGTGAGCATGAGAGAACACATGTGCGAGTGTGTGTGGGCATACTGCATGTTGTTTAAGTATATGAACGTGTATGTGTGCATATATGTGAGGGTGTAATACTGAGTGTACTATGTAGGTTGGGTGTGTGAGCATGTGGGGTGAGCATTTATGTGTAAGTGTGTGAACATGTAAGTGAGCACATGTGTGAGGGTATGTGTGTGTGTGATTATGTGGGTGTGTATACATGAGCACATTTCCAGTGTGAGTGTGTAGGGTGAGCGTGTAGCTGTGTGTGAGCACAAGTGTGTGAGCCTATGAGCATGCGGTAGTGTGTGGGTGTGTATGTGTGTGAGCATGTAATGTGCGACGATGATTTGCAAGTGTATGTCCCTCGGGGTTCCGGCTCTGGCTCTCTCCCTGCCTCCTGGTGGACCCCTTCCCCCATGGATCCCCTCGTCCTCAGCAGCTCCCACCCTGGCTCTGCCCTGAGCCTCCTTGCAGCCTGCCTGTGTCTCTCTCTGTCCCTGACAGAGTGTGTATCTCTGTGGGATGGGGGGATGGGGGCACAGAAAGGAGCAAGGAACAAGAAAAGGAGGAGGCCAGGCTCAGATGGTGTCATTAAGAGATATTAATGCCCCTCATCAAGGCATATTAATAAACATCATGCGCCACTCGCTCTGCACACCCGGAGTGAGCCCAGGCCCAGCGGGATGGGCCACAGTCACAGCTGGGTAACCTCCGAGCCCCCGGCACAGCCATTAGCCTCACAAGGTTGACCCTGCCTGGAGACTTCTTGAACCTATCATAGCCAAAGATTGCTGGTGGGATGGGTTCTGAGGGCTCGCAGCCACCAAGGCCCCTCCTCCCTCCTCCACTGATCCTTTCATGACAAAGTTTCTCTGGGAGCTCAGCTCAGTAATGACCCTTGTGCTTGGACGGCACCGTGGGACTCCAGAAACACTCTGTTTCCAAATTGTATCTTCACAACTGTGTGAGGAAACCAGGGCTGTGTCATTACCGTCGCTATAGATATGGAGACTGAGACACTGCAAGATTGAGTGGCGTGTTCAATGTCATGTAGCTAATTGGTAATGACATGGACTGAAGCTGACTTGCCCTGTAGAATGGCCTGTTAGAGGTTGAGTCCCCCAAGTAGGGCTGCTATAGCTGGATGTCTCCATTACCCAAGTCCTTGTGGCTTCCAGAAGACAGACCACAAAGCACAGCTGGACAGTGGGCCCTAGCCCTCCAAGCTGGGGTCTTCCGGGGCCACTCCACCTTAGCAGGGAATTTCCTGAAAAGGAGTACCAGAGGGAGCTAACTCATGCACAGAGCCTGGCGAAATGCCCGCCACCCTGCAGGAATTCCCCCAAGGGGGTTCCCCTTTCTTTAGGTGGTGACCACTGAGTAAACATTTCATTATTGGCCCCTTGGGAAGTTGAAGCAAGGAAGGCTGAATGGCATGTTCTTTTTATTTGCTTTTCAGCTTTAGGGCTTGGTGCTGTAGTAGTGTGCAAAACTGCTATTCACTGTGACAACCACAATGGTGTTGAAGATTACATCAGGTTTTCTCCATGTCGTGTGTTGAAGAAGACAAGAGCTAGTGTTTTGATAAGATAGCTATCCAAAATAGTTAAGATAAAAGAAATCAGGAAGCTAAAAATATAAGAGTTGAGCTACCAGGGGAAATGCACTTAGGAGGTATACCCTGTTTGCCTATGTGATTCCAGATAAATAGGGTATTCTGGAGATATTGATACCAAAAGCTCTGACTTTGGTCCTGCATGTCTAGAAATGGCAAGCTTTAGTTCAGACTGACCCAAGTACACACTGATTGTATGTAGCTATCAATTGGTGGCATGTGCTTTCCACCTATCTTAATATCTCTGGTCTATTCACATGCTGGGTGCTGGATTCCTTTTCTTCTTCCTACCCTCCTCCTAACCCTTCCTCTGAGCCACGTCCAGAGAATGAGCAACCCAGGACCAACAAGGGTCCACAATTTCTGGGGTATGTTCTGCTGTCTGGGCTTCAGGGGTGGAAAGTAACTCAGGCCAATGTCACCAAGCAAGAGTCCATCCCCCACCCCCAGGACAAAAAGATGGGAGTCCCGGCCATTGCAGGTCCCAAAGGGACCAGGGGCTGGAAGCTGGCATCTGTGTGACAAGAAAGGAAGGGGGGCTGGGATTGTGGCTCAGCGGTAGAGCGCTCGCCAGGCGAGCACACTGCCCGGGTTTGATCCTCACCACCACGTAAAAATAAACCCATTGTGTACAACTAAAGCAAATAAATAAATATTAAAAAAAAAAAAAAAAAAAGAAAGGAAGGATGTTCTCAGAACAGTTGTTATCTCCATGTGGTACAATCCAGGGTTTTATTTATTTTTCTTTTCAGTGCTTTTCTGTGTTTTAAATCTTCTTTGTAATAAATGTTTAGTTCTTTCATGATCAGAGACAAAAATCTACTGTTTGTAAAGGAGCAGTGATTGGGGCCAGGCATCCTGGACTCACCTGCTCTGAGCAAGGCCATTAATGAGTGGCAGACTCAGCTGCGTCCTCTCTGACCTGCTACAAGGGCAGTGGCCCAGAGCCCCGCCCCATCCAAATGCTATCTTGACCTGAGAGGCAGCTCAACCAGCCTGTGCTGGGACCCTCCTGGGACACAGCTGCTGAGCATTTGGAAAACAGAAACAGCCTTGCCCAGGATATGTGGACTCAAGGGTCAACCTGCTGATAGCTTTGCTTCTCAGAAATTAGAAACACTGCCTGCCATTCAAGCCTGACCTCCCACCTGCTCTTCTAGCCTTCTTTTGAGTCTCTTCCAGACATGCACGCTGGTTCTTGCTTCAGCAGACAGCTCATTCCTGGGAAATCTTCTCATACCTCACTTATACATTTAGACATTACATAGGCAGCTTCCTCAGCTGAAGTAGTCCCTGTTTTGTCCATTGGAATACCAAAAAAACTTCTATGCATCCTTCAAAGCCCAGAGTGGAGAGTGTAGCCTCCTTTTAATAGCTCTCTAATCACCATCCCAATCAGTTACATCTTCCATCATCTGTGTTCCTCTGGCATTGCCTATAGACCTCACTTAGGCCTGTTGTAGTTGTTTCTTTGCTGATTTATCTGCCCCACTAGACTGTGAGCTCCTCAATACCATACTCTATCTTATTTATATTTCCATCTCCAATACAGAGCCTCTCATGCAGTCAGTCCTCTTCCCATCTCTCCAGCTGCCATTCCTTAGCTCCATGCTAGAGACCATCACACACACCCCCTACTTCCAGAGCATAGGGCTCATTGCAGAACCACGTGCATTTCACATGGCCTGGAACAGAGGGCCTGGGCAACCCTTACTTTGCAAGCCACAGAGAGGGCAGGGAAGTAATTCAGCAGTAGAGCACTAGCCTAGCATGCTCCAGACCCTGGGTTCAATCCCCAATATAGCAAAAAATAAAATTCAAGCCACAGACCACGTTGACCTTGACCTTGGCCTTGGAAAACCCAGTGTCAGGAAAGATGAAGCTCTTGTGAAGCTCCTCCCATCCTGGGTAAATACTTACTCCTAGAAGTAAATGGTTCCCCCTCAGCCACAGCCCACCCCATCCCACTTTGGCATCTGGATGCCTAGGGAAGTCACCAACTCCAGATTGGAAGCCACACTAGGAATGAAAACCCAGGGGTCGGGCTGGGGTTGTGGCTCAGTGGCAGAGCGCTTGCCTCGCACGTGCGCGGCCCGGGTTCAATCCTCAGCACCACGTAAACATAAATGCATTGCATTGTGTACAACTAAGGCAAATAAATAAATATTTTTTAAAAACCCAGGGGTCCTGTTGCCAATTGGTGTCAAGATACCAGGATCTGCTGCTCATCCATAAAGCAGCCGATGATATTTACCATGCTGTCCCCACTGCCCATGAGGTTGTTGGGAAGAGGCCTACAAGTCTTTGATCTTGACGTTTCTCGAGAGAAACAGGTGCACAAAATAATTGACCATCCTACACCCTGGGGTCTAGAAACACTCAGGTCTCAGAAAGGCTCAGATCTGTGAATCTTCTACTTACTGCTTCCTGCCAGGGTGGGGGGCTTCATTGCACCCACCTCAGTGGTGGTCCCTTGTTTCTCCAGCCCTGGGGCAAAAGAGGAGGCCATGGGTTTGATTGACTGGAAGCCTTTCCCTTGGAGCAGGCACCGTCTCCCAGACTGAGTCTTCTCCAAGCCAGCATTCGTTCAGTGGCCTGGCAGCCATGGCCCCTGGGGATCTCAGAGCCTGGGAGCTGTCAGTGCCTTCCACTCACTTACTCTTTGTTAATTGCAGAATACACAGAGAGCTGGATAGCACTTTCCAGTGCCATGCCTTTTCCTGGATCCTTCGCCACTTGGCAGCTTGCAGGCAGCTGTGCAAAACAGCAAGGAGCTTTCTCACTCGGTGCCAGTGTCAGGGAGTCTGGAACTCTGTTTCTATTTTCCCTTTTCTCTTCCCCCTACCCCTCCATTTTCTGCCCAAGGGCTCTGTGGCTCATTTCTCCCAGGACTCTCCCTCAACTCTCCAAGCCTCACCTTTCAAGTTCAGGGCTCTTCAGATGCCTCCCCCCCCACCCTCTCAGAGATCAAAAAAAGTGAAACTTTCCACTCTGGCCGGGGTTCACAGCCAGGCAGAAGTGATTGAATACTCCTGTCCAAATGGGAAGAGGTGGGTGAAGAGATTAAATCATCTCTCTCGTGCTCGAAGAAATGTGCCACTGACCTTCTGCTGGGGGGGGGGGGGGTCAGCCAGCGTGGGGACCTGGGGCCTTCTCAAAGCCCAGGTGGGCGGGCAGTTGCCTGGAGGTAATTGAAGGGGAATGAGGACACCGACATGGCCAGCATCCCTGCTGGGACCAGTAACAGCTAGGCCCCTTCCCCACCCACCAGAGCTCAGCAGCCAAGTCCAGCCACATAGCCTTGGCCTGCAAGGCTAACCAGGGCGGAAGAGGAGGGTCTCCGGACTAGAAAAATGGCAGGGTGCATCCCTTCCCTGGAAAAGCTGAAGCCCCTCTGCTTTCATTCTAGTCTGATGGGGCTAACACTCTCCACCCTTCCTATACATGAGGCGTTGTGAGATCGAGGAGAGAGCTCCCTGGAGAATAACTGCTAGGGACATAAGCTAATAGTGGGTACAAACAGACCTCTAGCTCCCAGTGCTGTGCTCTTGACTTGCCCTGAGACAAACCATTCAGAACAAGTAAGATAGTCTTGTGTCACCCCTATCCTGGCATGGGGTTGCTGTGACCTCAGTGGAGCCCCAACTTTTCCTAAGCATCTCACATGCCAGTTCCAAACTAGCTTGACAGAGACAGTGGGTGCTTCAGTGGGAGAGAGCTGGCTCCAGGGCCTGGGCCTTTTGGTCCCCAGTGCTGTCCTGTGTTTAGTTCACGAAGTCATGACAAGTCCACCACTCCTCTGGGAGACATCATTTTTAGGAGGCCCTTATTAAAGCTCAGAGAGATTGATGGTGCAAGGAGTGGATGTAGCTTAATGTAGAATGTGTGCTTAGCAGCTTGAAGCCCTAGGTCCAATTCCCGGGAAGTCACATGTTCTGTAAATGTAGAAACGCCCCCGAAGTGTCCAAAGGGCCCAGTTCCTCCCCTGTGATTAGAATAAATTGTGCCTATTCCTATGCCAGGCGGTTACGCATGTACCCCGCATCCTACGCATGTATATACACATGCACCACATCCACATATATGTGTGCATGTGTGTGCGCGCGCGCACACACGCGCGCACACACACACACACACACACACACACACAACGCATATCTGGGACCAACTTCTAAGAAAAAGGAGCAACTGCTCTTCTTCCCCTGAGCCTATAAGGAGCAATTTACCACTCCTCCTCCCTGTCCTTGCTAGGAGGATCATGGGTCAGAATCCCCAACCCCAGAGCATGCTAAAAAGGAAGACTTGCCTCCCAAGGCCATCCTATCCCTGATACTTAGAAGGACCCAGCACACCTCCCAAACACCTCAGGTGCCCCTGTCCTGCTGTTCTGAAAAAACCATCCTTGACTTTTCAGTGTTTAAGGATCAGAAACCCAACTGTGTCTGCGCTGTTTGTAATTTCCATAATTATTTCCTTTTTTTAACCTGAGCATTTAGACAAGTTCCTTTTGAAAATGTCAACCTGTCTTTAGCTACAGTAAGGGAAAGGAGGTTTGGTAGTGGGCCCTTCTTAAAGAGAAGCAAGCACACCTGGAGACCAGGCAGGGGGCAGGTGGAGGTGGCAGGTAGAGGGGAGGAGGCCCACAGTGCAGGGGGCTCTCAGCAGTCTCTAGCCTCCTGCGGATTCTCCTTCCAAAGCCCATCTCTGTGGTGCCTGCGCTCCTCCAGCCTTGGCTCCCACCCCATCCCCTGCAGGGCACTCCCTGGCTCTGCTCCTGAGCGATGCTGCCAACTATGGTTTCCCGGCTCACCTCCTGCAACTGAATCTCACCCATCCCTGGAGAGGTCCAGCTTTCTAAGGTGATCAAAGGCTAGACATGATTTTCTAAGGAATTTTAGCAGAGCTGATAGAGGATGGGGTAGGGGGCATTTCCATTCAGCCCCAGCCACCCAGATTACGTCTGTGTGTTTTTGTAAGAGTTTTATTTTCTGTTATTTTTTATGTTTCTGGTATTGGGGGTTGGACCCAGGGCCTTGTGCCTGCTGAGCACACATCTACATTGAGCTACGTCCACTCCTTGCACCACCAAATGCTCTGAGCTTCATTAAGGGTCTTCCAAAAACAACGTCCCCCAGAGGAGTGGTGGGCTTGTCATGGCTTTATGGATTAAACACAGGACAGCACTGGGGACCAGAAAGCCCAGGACCTGGAGCCAGCCGGCATCAGGGCTTCAGAACGTTCTGAGGTTTTCCATTCACTACTCAAATGGCTCAGGACAATTAGTTTGACCTCTCTGCACCCCAACTTTCTCACCTTTCAGAATATCATTCTCTAAGGTCCCTTCCAGGTTTTGATTCTATGGTCAAATTTTCAGCCTCTCAGGACTGACCAGTGAGGGAAGTTTTATGACCAAAGGGAGCTTGGCCAATCAATTTACCCAAGAAAATCACAGTTGCTCTATCCACTCACTGTGTGGAAGCTTCTACCACAGGGTCCATCCCTGCTCTTTCTGCCAGCAAGAACCAGCGTCTGTCCATAGGATGAGCTTAGGGCCCGGAACAGCATAAATGCCCCCTGTGCCCAAGCAGAGAACAGGGGCAGTGGGGCAGCTAGGGAGGGAAGGCAGGCAGGAAGGGCCAGTGGCTCGCCTCAGTGACCCCACCCCAGAGTTTGCATACAGTCTTGGCCAAGCTGGCCCCAGTAGATGAGAGGACACTCCCAGGGTGAAAGGGGCGGGGTGGGGGGGCTCCCTCCCTGAGCAAAGCTGCAAATCAGACTTTCCACACTGGCCCAGCTCTGGGGACAAGGCTCACTGACCTACAGGCCCCAGCCCCCACCCTCACCACCTCCCTCCAGAGGAGAGAGGCCTGTTTATCACTCTGGGTGGGACCCAAGCCTGTGGGGAGTTGAAAAAAAACAGGCAGCCTGGGTTGCCATTGTTTGGTTTAAACAAACCGCTGGCCTGGCCCGGGATGACTGGGAGAGACTGAGGAGGAAGCTGCAGAACAGAGCTGTGGGCTGGGCTGGCTTCTCTGGGCCAACACCACCCACCCACCCCCAGCCCCAGCTCTGGTTCTCTCGGTCTTGCTAGGGTGGCTCCTACCAGGTTCTGACCTCCTCTCTCGGAAGGGATGGGTATAGAGGAGAGGACCTCAGTGCTCCCACCCCTTACTCTCTGTCCCTGGCCACATATGGGCCTGATGCCAGCCCTGGACAATTTCAGAGCCCAAACTGGGGGAATCAAGAGACTGCAGAGGAAGGGCCAGGCAGGGCTGGAGTGTGCACCAATGTATGTGTGAGGCTGAAGGGGAAGGAAGACTGCCTGGGTGCTTGCTGTCCCTCTAGGGAGGGCAGAAGGATGGAAAGAAGAGACCTCACCCGCACAGGGGGAGAAAACCAAGTGTGGTGGGCTCTTGGGTACAGTGGCGGGGCTGGGGGTGCTTCTAGCCTCCTGCTCCTTCTTCCAGCCAAAGGTGACTTAGACCCAAACTGGGAGAGGGATACTGGCAAGGGAACTCCAAAGTGAAGACAGTAATGAATGAGCTGCAGCCTAAAGGGAGGAGGTCAGGTGGGTTCTGGAAGGGACACCCAGGGTGGGATCTCACCACCCCCCACCACCGACTCTCCCCCACTACTCAGGTGGGGCCTCCCACCCCTCCCCTATTCTCCCGCAGTCCCATGAGCATCTGCTGGAGGCGAGGGGCAAGAGCTGTCCCAGGAAGGGCTGGGTAGAAAGGGGGCCAGGGCACAGTTAGGTGTTGGCAGAATCAATTAAGCGCCACGCTAATCACCATCATTAAGCCTATAAAACTCCACACCTAGGGGCCGCAGGGCTCCCTGGCATGGCCCGGGGCCCTGAACCGTGGCACAGACCCAGGGGCCCAGCTCCAGTCCCTTTCATCTGAGCATCTCCCAGTCCTGCACAAACAGTAATTAGCGCCCGCCCCCAGGAGTACCTCATTATCCCACAGACACTGGAGTGGAGGGAAGGGGGAAGAGAAGGAGGGAAACTGAGGCCAAAGAAACTGCCCAGAGCTTGTGGCTGGACAAGCCTCCACAACCAGGCAGTCCAGCCCCTCCCTCTGGTTGCTTAGGATGCCGTTGGCCTAACGTGCTGAAAGGCTCCAAAGTCAGCCAGATTCTCCCTCCTGAGGGGACGGGCTGGTTAGCAAGTCCCTGAGAACAATGAGGCGCCCAGATCTACAGGTTGCCAATCAAGTACTGGGCGCAATCTCAGGTACAGATAGTAATCATGAGGCAGCCCTTTGGGGAGGGTCCTAGAAGGATTTCCCAGAGGTCAGGGGTCTATCCTTCACCTCCAGACCACCCTCAGACACCTTGTGTTTTCTCTTCCCAGGCCTCTTGGGCCCAGGAGCAGCCATCTTGCTTAGCAGACCCAGGGGACTAAAGCATGGTGGTGCTGGCCTGCACTGCCCCAGAAGTAACCCATGGCTCTGCTTGTCTCTCGTTTCAGGGCACTGACATAAAGAAAGGGAATATTCAAGGCCAGGTGCTAACGCGTGAGTAAGACCATCAGTGGGGGCTGAGGTTGTGGCTCAGCGGTAGAGCGCTCGCCTAGCACATGCACGGCCCCGGTTCGATCCTCAGCACCACGTAAACATAAATGCATTGCATTGTGTACAACTAAAGTAAATAAATATTAAAAAAAAAAAAAAAGACCATCAGTGCTCCCTCCCCCAGCCAGGGCCTCGATGACAGTCATAAGAGTCATAGTAACACACCTTCCTTGTGCTGCTTTGCAATGTGCAAACACCAACCCCCAGAGGTCCCTGTACACTCTGATGTCATCTGCACAAGTGCCCTTGCAAGGTTGCTGTTTTTATTAAAGAGAATGAAATAGGAGTAGGACCTGCCCCCTGTCACACAGTTGGTAAGGGACAGAGCCAGTGTCAGAAGACAGGGACTGACTGGAGAATGCCTGTAACCTCCAAGCCCTCCCCTCCTCTTCTCCCAGCCCCCCAGGTCCCTTCCTCAGGTCTCCACTCCCAAGGTGTGCCCTGGATTCCTTTTGAGGGGGACACTGGGGTGGTGAGCTGGCCACGGACAAAGGACCGAGGGCAAAGTCTTCATTGTCTGTGAAGCAGCGTGGGGTAGGCCCCACATAGGTCTAGATTCAAATCTCAGCTCGACCACTTCCTTGTGGCCTGGCATGACCTCTCAGCCTCCATTTCCTCTTCCAGAAAATGGAGACCATACCCACCTGCAGAGGTGGGGGAGGATGCAGACGCAGTAAGAGAAGGCTATGCACCTCAGCGTTTGTGTGCCCCACCCCTGTTTGTACTTCTGGAGGTTCTGAGTGGAGGGTTCTTCAGGAGTCCTAGCGAGAGGGGTAGTCTCCATCTACCCTAAAGATAAATCCCAACTGCATAGAACCAGTGGGTGCCAACTTCAGACTTATCCACACAGAATCCTGGTCATCTGGCTTTGGCAGCATGGAATATGCCCATCTCGAGGGCACACAGCAACTCCCATGCCCACCAGCCTGGCCAGAAGTTGTCACCTCCCACCTGCCCGCCACGAACTCATTCACGCCAAGAGATATGCAGCACCCCATCCTCAAAAAATCTTGCCCAGCACTGGCAGTGATTGTGAAGAAAAGCTGATTTACCCAAATTCACACACACCCTCTGCCACCGCCTCAGAGCACTGGCACACGGGCTGTTCCCATACTCACACCTGCCCCAGTGCAGACCCTAAACCACACAAACTCACAGAGGTCCTGGCACGCCCTGCTCTATTCTCTCTGAGCATGTGTGTGCATGCACACACACACACACACACACACACACACACACACACACACACACACACACACATCTGATTTGCAATGGGAAAGATGAACAGTCAGGAATTCCCCTGGCTGTTGGCACACTGGAGGCCCCAATGGCCGGAAGTGCACAATAAGGCACACTTCCAACAGTGCCAAACAGCCAGTCACTCTTTTGTTTAATGGTCAGGAGAGGAAAGTTGGGGGATGGCCGTCAAGTACCACCACTCCCTCCACCAGCATCCTCACTGCAAACACTCCTTCCCCCACCCACCCCAGGAAGATTCTTGGCTCCAGCCTGACTCTCCTCCTTGGAGAGGGAGGTGGAGAGATGGGAGGGGAGTGGGAGGGGGCACAGCATTCTTGGAAGGAGGCCCAGTTTGGAAGTCTCAGTCCAAGCCAGCAAAAACCAGGTCCCTGCATAGACTCAGGGAAGGATGAGAGATGTCCCCACCTCCCTCCCCCCACACACACCCAAAAAGGCCAGCCTCCCAGAGGGAGAGTGAAGGGGAGGGAGACGAACCTTCTCCCCAGTGCCCCCCAGTGCCTATAATCAAACCTTTGAACCCAGTCCCACCCACCCCCGTAACCACTTCCAGATCCTCCAGACCCAGCCAAGAAACTGGCTTCTTTGGGGATTGAGTTCATAAGGAAATGCTGAAAAAAATAAATAAAAATCCACTGCCAAACACACTCAACAGGGGGAAGATGGTTTTCTCTTGAGGCAGGAAATCCATCAGGATAGATTAAAGCAAAAACAGGACAACACCAGCACCCACTGACCCAGCGAGGCCCGGAGCCACAGCAGCACCCCAGACCTTCATTCCAACCTGGACCATTTCCACCAGGACCACCTCCTCCCCTCCCCCACCCCAGCCCCCAAAATGTACATCTTAAGTGATGATACCAAAGGTGAGGTCCTGCCAAACATAATGGTATGCAACAGGTAAACCTTCATCCGGACCCCAGGAAGGTCAGCAGGGCCATGGAAAGACATGAGTGATTGTTTTCTAGAGTATCCAGGTGCCCCTGGAAGCAAGAGCTCTGACCTGGGTAGCAGAGATGTGAGCTCACCTGTCTCTCCTTTTCTCTACCTATAGCCTACAGTCCTCCCTCCCCACCATCAAAGAGTGGCTTCCATCGCTACCAGTTCTTCATCTATCTCCAGGAGAGGAACGAGGTCATCTCTCTTCTTCCCAATGAAAACAAATCTCGAGGTAAGGCTTTTGCATTCCTCAAGCTGCAGCCAGGGTGGACTCTTGGGTAAAACTGAAGTTTCAGGCATTCGTGGGGAAATTGGGACCTTGACCCCCACCCATGAGCCATGGAGACTGGAGTCAAAGAGTGGTGTTTTGGGGGGAGTGAACTGGAATGAGTGCCCTAAAGAAGACATTGACCTCAGATATGGTCTTCTCCCCAAAGTAAGTCCCAAAGACCAAGAAGCACCCCTGAAACCTTGTGTGGCATGTGCAGGCAAATACCCTACAACACCTTGGCAGGTAATTGTACCCTATAATTGAGGTTGATTTGGGCAAGAGGGCCCTGGAATGCCACCCTGCCAGTCTGTCTTCATTGGTGGCTAATTGCTCAGTCTGCCCTGCTATCTGGGTGCTGGGGCAAAGACTTCCTCAGCCACACCCCCTCCACCAGCCTCTCTGAAGAGCCCTCCTCGGACACTGGACAGGACCCATTTCCCATAGCCTCCTAAAGACTAACCCAACCTGCTTGGCCTCAGTCCTCCTGCCACCAGGGCCAGGAAGCAGGAGGAGCTGTGGACCTGGCCACAGCATCCCACTGCAGGTGACTCAACCGTGTGAGCCGCGCCCCCCACAGTCCTAGATTTCTCTTGGGGACATAGGAAATAAAGTAATGCCTGTGCACTCTATCACCTCCCCCATTTTAGGAAAGGGAGGGCTGCGTGGAATGCACTAGTGAGAGTTTGAGGGTACAAAGAGCACATCCCCTAGGCTGTCAAGAAAGCAAGTGGGAGGGTGGATGTCATCAGCCAGTTCCTCTCACCCAGTGACCCTGACCAACCTCCACCCACTGGGAAGCTGGTGCAGGTATTGTCACAACCTTGATGCCCGAGGCCCAAGAGGAGGGGCGTGTGGAGCCCAGAACAGCACTGGCTCAGATGTGTGCTGACCAGGGGCCGCCAATCAGAGGCCTCCCAGGGGACCTTTCCCCCCGTGAACACTCTCCAGGTGCCCTCACACCTTGCCAACTTGCAAATCTCTTTAAATGGCTTTAACAAAGACAGACTTTGAAGTCCGAATACAGAGAAGGAAGAAAAACTGCATCTTTTCCAGGCCAAGACGAATTTCTCTAGCATCCTGGGTACCAATCTCAGCAAAGAAGTCCTGTCCACCAGCCCAGGCACTGTGACTCCCAGAGGCAGAAACTAGCACCTTCGCCTAGGATGTCCCCTTCCCCCAGAGGATTCTCATGAGTAAGGCAGTGTCTCAGAGGCTCCAGGTCCCAATGCAGAAGCCCTGCATGGAAATGCTCAGACAGGGTCACACCCAAGAGCCTCTCCTGGGTGCTTTTTTCAAAGAGCAGAATGGAGAGGGAAGAGAGAGCATTAGATGACACTAGAAGGAGTAGTGACAGGGGCCAGGGACCAAGGGAGGCTGGGTATGCCCAAGACACTGCACCTTTGCTGAGCTGGGGCTCCTGATCTGATGGCAGTCAACCTCCAGAAAACAGTGATGAGAGAGCCCACCAAAGGCCACCTGTCATCCTGGGACACAGGTGGCAACGCCAAGAGTCTGGATACCCATCAGTCCTAAAACCCTTTATGAATCCCTGTGGACTTTTGCCCAAACCACCATTCCTGTGCACATGTACACAAACACACACACACACACACACACACACACACACACACACACACACACAAGACCTACCTTCCATTCACATGAAAACTTACATCTGGGCACTGTCCCTTGGGCTCCTGTGCTGCCAGAAATGAAAGCAAGAAAACGACCGTCCCAGATGAAAGTTGCTGCCAAGGTACCAGTCTGGCCCTATGACAACCTTCCAGGTGCCTAGCCCTGTGCTGGGGACTTCTGAGAAAACATAATCCCAGTGCTCAGGGCATTTTCCCTGCCCTCAAGCAGCTTACGGTCTACTCTGGAACAGATTAAATAACTATACGGAACAGCTTGTAATTAAAGTGCTCAGTTATGACCCTGAGGACACAGGAGATCACCAAGTGGGCTTAGGTTCCTTCCCTTCTTAGGTCCCCCTTTCTCCAGGACAGCATGCCTCTTCAGCCAGGCAGGGAGCAAAGGTGTTTCACTGCAGGGTGAGGAAATCTTTCTTCCACCCTCTAGCTAATGATGTGACTTTGGGGCTAATCAATTACCTTCTCTGGGCCTCAATTTCCTCCCTAGAAAATAAGGTGATCATTTGCAGAGGAGCTATAGATGTCTTTGGCCCTGAGGCCACAAGGAAGAGGTGGGACAAGGGCTGGACCCTCTAGAAGAATTGTATCCTTGAGTAAAGGAGCAGGGAGCCCCAGGCTGGGGAAACCAGAGATGCGAAGATTTTTATTTTATTCTATTTTTATTTATTTAATTTTTGGTACTGGGGATTGAACTCTGGGGTACTCGGCCACATCCCCAGCCCTTTTTTTGTATTTTATTAGAGACAGGGTCTCACTGAGTTGCTAAGTGCCTCGCCATTGCTGAGGCTGGCCATGAACTCGTGATCCTCCTGCCTCAGCCTCCCAAGTGCTGGGATTATAGGTGTGAACCACCACACCCACTGATTTTTATTTTTAATGTGAGGAAATGGGAAGGCAAGGAGAAACAGGGGAAGGTTGTAGAGATTCTTGACAGCCCTGCAGAGAATCTGTAGCATTGGCAGGTAGACCATGGAGAGCCTTTAGAGACTGTTAACAGGAGAAGCAACCCAGGAATGTCACTCTTTAGAGACAACCAATCTGAGTGATTAGAGAGAGAGGACAGGAGGCCACCAGAGGCAGTGGGATGTGAGGCAGTGAGAGAGATTGCAAAAGCAGAAGCAGCAGTCCTTGCTCAATGTCGGAGTCAGAGGGCCTGGCACACTCTGCAGCACCTGGGCAGTGCTTGGGGACCTGTGCAGCCCCAGGCTGGACCAGCCCTCAAGAGGCCAGGACATGGGTCCCTGCCAATGAACACAGGCCCCGGGACCTGCCTTGGTCTAGTTTTCTCTCCATGGGAATGGAGCCATGGAGGGAGGGGAGTGTCAGGGAGGGGTTGTGGTGTAACAGCCCCTTTGTCTCCTGGGTAGACAGGCATCATGTTCTGAACACCCTAGGACATAGGTTGTCTGGGAAGTGTGGAGGGCATTGGCCACTCAGGGCCATGGAAGGATGGTGAGGGGCACAACCACAGGGCTTCTTCAACTCGAGGCAGGGTAGCTGGAACACCTTCTAGAGACTGAAGGGAAAAGATCAGGCTCTGGGAGCTGGGTAGGGGGCATCTACATGGATGGTTAGCTGAGCAGTTCTAGGAAGCTTTAGCAAAGCGATTTTGAAACCGAAGTAACCTAAAGGTTCTCACTGTGATACAGCGTTCAGCTCACTGAAAAAAAAAACATGGTAGAGAACCAGTTTAGAACCATGTTCTAGTCCTGGTCAGACCCCTGCCTTCCCTGGGACTCATGTGTGAATGACAGACTGATGGTGAAAGGGAGCTTGAGATTATTCTAATTGAACCTGTCAGGACCATCTAGACAGGTGACAGGGTGGCCTTGCTCAAAACCAAGGAGGTGAGCTCTCCACAGGTTTCCTGTTTATTCTGTAACTCAAGACATGTGGTCAGCAAATGAGGGCATTTTGACATTCAAACATTCATTGTGTGACCTTGGACAAGCCACCTCGCATCCCTGGATCTGGATTTCTACCATCAGGGTGAGGGGCTGGACTAGCTGTTCCACGGCTCAGTGACCCAGGACTGATTTGCTCACTCCTTCCTGGGCTCTTCTCAACTCTGTTCTGCCACACAAATGCGGAGAATGGACAAGGCTTGACTGCCCCAGCCCAACCCGACATTTCTGAATGGACGCCTCCCATCAGGCTTCCTAGCCAGTGGGCCACCAGGACCATGGCAAGGGCCTAGCAGGCCTCGAGTTGAAGAAGCCCTGTGGTTGTGCCCCCTCACCATCCTTCCATGGCCCTGAGTGGCCAATGCCCTCCACACTTCCCAGACAACATAGGTCCTAGGGTGTGCAGAACATGATGCCAGGCACTGGAAGTAAAGAAGGAAACCACCTGTCCCTGCTTTCTTGAACATGTATGTCACCACGGTGTAGCCCATGGGGAGCTGGCACTCACAAAGAGCAAGGTAGATATCCAAGCGGCTTAAAGCATAACTGGGCCCCAAATAGGGGAAGGACAGGGGTCCCTGAAGCCAAAAGGGCCTGAACACTGCCTCCAATAAAGGCTGGCCCAGTTGCGCTGTCATTGTCCCAAAGGCCACGCTTTGCCTTCTCAGGTTGGATTAGTGTGACCTCAGGCCTCTGACACACTAGACTTCCACCTCTGCTTCCTGTCCTTGCCCCTGCACTCTCCTCACACCCAAAGTCCCATATCCAGCCTCTGGGCTCATCTGTGATTGTCATGGTCCCCCTACATGTTTTCCAAGAAGCAGCCTCGGATTTGGCCTCTAGATAGACTTTTGTAGATTCCAGAGGAACAACTGAAGCCGTAGAGGCGCCCCCACAGCCTTCACATGGCACCACATGTGGCCAGAGCACCCCTGCTTTGTGTTCATGTCAGCCCACCCACTGTAAGCTGCCTGTCACGGCCAGCCACGGCGCCGCCACGGGAGGAAAATTCTCGGAGGCAGAGTTAAGCTTTTACTACTTTTACTTCTACTTTCTTAGAGCTTAGAGAGGGAAAGAAAGATTTTTCTTCTTAGCTTAGAGTAGCTTAGAGTAAAGAAAGATAGAGCTTAGCTTTTCTTCTTAGCTTAGAGTAGAGAGTAGAGTAAAGAAAGATAGAGCTTAGCTTAGAGAAAGACTAGAGCTTCTTTCTTCTCTCTTCTTTCTTCCTTCTTCTGTCTTCTGTCTTCTGTCTTCCTCGGGAGCCTCGGCCTTACTCTGACCAGTCCTCTGGAGCCTCGGCCTAACTCTGGCCAGTCATTACTTCTTCTATCTGGTTTCTCTTCTGTAACCGCTCTGCCTACGTTCTGGCCGCTCTGATTCTTCTGACCGACCGAGTGACTGCCCGGCTGACTGAATTCTCCGTTCTCCTAACTCGGACCGCTTTCACCCGGTTATATACCTTCAGGTTTGCGGGTGCCTACAGGTGCGTCACATACATATCAGGTGGAACCCATGGCTTCCAGCTAGCTACAACAGCCCTTCCTAATTAGGGCTCCTTCAACCCACCAGCCCCACCAACCCGGGGAACACCACTTCTCCATCCCCCGGTCCTAGAAGGCCCTGCCCGCCTGGAGGGCACCTGCCACCTCCTCAAGCTCTCCACAATAACCCCTGGGCTCATCTCTGTTCCCTCTCGGCCAAGCCAGGCGTTGCCCTCTTTTGTCGTGTCCCCGACATGGTATCCCCTCCCATAACCTTCTGCTGGACCTCCTCGGGCACCTGCCTCTATCTTCTTTGTCATGCCACAGAATCCCATTCCGTTCCTGTCGGCCTTTCTTCCACCACAGGGTATAGATTCCTTGAGAAAGGAGCTCACCTCTGCCTTCCTTCTTTTCACCACCTGTCACTGTGCCCAGCTCCGCGCACACACATATGGATCTGAATGATCTCACACCCCCATATTCGTCAACTTCCTTCAGCACCTGAAGAGACGGCCACCTCCCCAGAACCTGGAGAGACAGTGCCCCAAATGACAGTCTCCACACCAATGTCTTCCCTGTCCCAACCCCAGGCAGGCAGGGACACCAGCTCTGCCCTGCTCTTCGCTGACCTTCAACTTGCCCCACCATGTGAGGTGGGCAGGATAGGTGCCAGAGTCTCCTGGGTGCAAACGAGAAAACTGAAGCCCAGAACAGGAGCGGTGGGACTGACCAAACGTCTGCAGTTAAGAGCTGACCAGTCTTCTTGGGTCCTGGGGAAGGGCTCTTCCCACCGTCGCAAAGCACCCACTTTCCTTCTCCCTCCACCCAGACCACCAGACTTCTGGGCCCCAGGGCAGGGATAGACAGGGAAGAAAATGCATCCTGCTGTCCTGAGGCCCAGACAGTCCATCCTTTGGGTAAAAAGCTGTGGCTGAGCTCCTGGGGAGCTGTGGTCTGTACCATGCCACACTCCAGTCACCTCACCCAGAGGTGACAAGCTGGCTTCATGCTCCTCTGGTGAAATGAGCTGGGGAAATTCTCTCTCTGTCCCATGACAGATCAAATGGCAAAGCTTGCTTCAGAGCCACTCCAAGGCCATGGGCCCAGGATCATGCCACGATGCCTGGGCAGGGACTGGAGGGCTGGCTGGGTGCCCTCTCACAGGGGCACACAGAAGCCTTTGGAGGGAAAGCTCACTTGTTGCAAAACAAGATAGGGGTGGCAGGCAAGGGTCCTTGGGGTTCTGGGCCAGGCAGCCATAGATGAATTCAGGAGTGAGAAGGAACAGGCAGACACCTGCCATGCAGTGAGGCTTCAGACTTGCTTGTAGCATCCGCAGGCCTGCGGGGCTCCCTGGCGAGTGAAACAAGGGGCATCATGGAGCCAAGGACAGGAAGGCCCCAGAGCCCCAAGCAGCCATAAGCAGTGGGAAGCTTTTGACTGGCAGGAACAGGGCTGCAAGGAACTCCAGGGACCTCAGGAGCGAGGGGCACATAGAGTATGGGGAAGTTTGGAGGGGAGAGGCCCAATGGGAAGGAAAGGTGCCCTGCATGGAGAGCAGCCCCCCTCAGACAGCCCTCCTCCAGCTCACACACAGACAGACACAAACACACACAGCCCACTGCAAAACAGCCCAACCCCAGCCCCCATGACCTCCCATGGTGGTTCACCTGGCCCAGCACCAGACCCCCAGGGCCCAGCCCCTGATCACCGTGTGGGCTTGCGGCAGGCTGCTCTCTTCTGCCTCCGAAGGGCCCCACCCACCTAGCAGGGCCGGTAGGACTAGGGGCCTGGCAGACACCCAGCTGGGGCCATCTGGGCAACACTCAGACAGGCACCCTGGCTGGAAAACTGCCTGAAATCTCTGTAGGCAGGAGGCAGGCGTCCTGGAGAAGTATACCCCATCCAGCCACGCATCAACTGTCCCAAGGAATATCAGACAGATCACTGGGAGCCAACCGTCGCCACTACCAAATGTTGGGATTGATAACTGGGCACTTCCTTAGCAGCTTCCAGGCCTCCTTCTCTGGCTCCCTTCCCGGTCCTCACCCTCTCGGCCTCAAGATGGAGAAGGGAGGCCCGGATGATCTGCTCACTGGACAGTTAGGAATCATCCTTCTGCTTTCCAGTTCTCCTGTGTTCTCTTCTTCAGAGGAAACCGGGTAGCCCCTTGCCACCCTGGGACCACCCAGCCTCCCTGCCCTCTCACGCCAACCACAGGCCAAGTGTCACCTCCACAAGCCTCTGTCGCCTCTGGAGCCTGCAGGATCAGCCACTCAGCAAATATTCTCCAGGAGTAATCGGATGTGATGGAACGAGGGCTTTTCAGCTCCTGAGTGAAAGTCTCTGGATGTCATTTAATGGCACAAAAAATAAAAGGCTCAGGCCTCCCGCCCACCACCACCAGGACATCATTAATCTCGGGAGAAAGGCATCAGCGCTTCTATCACCGCAGCCAGCCCAGACGAGCCAGACAAATTACAGACCTGAGCCAGGCCCTCTGTGGGGTGGTTATTAGGTTGGAGTTGAATTCTTGTTGTTTTCTTCAGGGCCACTGTCCCCTGACAAGAAGCGGTGCCCTGCCAAGTGGGAGAGTAAAGCCAGGAAGAGGGTGGCTGCTGTGGTTAGACTGGAGTCACCTGCCCAGGGGGACAGGGCAGCTCAGAGCCAGGCACCCAGGCCCCTCCAGAGCAGGAGGCCAAGCTCAAGGGCTCAGAACCCTGACCCTTGTTCTCCAGGCCATCCTTGGCTTCCCAGTCCCCACACACCCAGGCTGAGAGGGAAACACTTCAGAGCCCTCAAAGGACAAGTGACAAGTCAGGTGGGAAATGTCCTTGGCAAGTCCAGGATCAGGAAGCACTGTCCAATGCTGGTGAAAAGCCTGAGAGTGGGCCCATGGAAGGGCCTGTGGGCATCCGTCGCGGGCCCCAGCTGCAAGCTGTGCTGCTGGCCAAGGCCTCCCTTCCAAGGACTAGCATTTTATTTGTCCTCTGTTGACTGTGTTATGTTAGAAAGTCACCGAGGGCAGTAGTGAGACTGGGTAAAGCACCTCATCCCCACAGAGGCCCAGGGACAGCTGCCAGTATTAGATAGGGGACTCTGCACCCCAGTTCCCCTCAGCTGAGCATATGCATTCTAGCAGAGGAGCTGTGTACGCGTTCTCCTGAGCCCGTGAGAGTCAGAGGACAGGACAAGGTGGTGCATCTTCTTCTCAATCTCTTGGAGGCCCGTTGGGCCCTCACAGGCCCAAGGGAGCTGGCTACGGGGATCACGTGATAAGCCGCTCTCAAATTGAGCAAAGCCAGCCCCCCTCAGATTCAGGACCTGGGAGTGGAAAGAGTGACTGCCAAGACATCCTCCAGGGTCATTTCCAAACATTCCAGCCATGGCTGTCCATAGGACTGAGACTCAGAGAATAAGGGCCACCCCCGCTGCTGGAAACAGGGTCCTTCATTCCACCTGGTGTCTGACGCACGGTCAGGTGCACAATGTTGGCTCAGAAATCCCCCAAGCTTTAGATGAGCTGCCCCCCTACCCCATCCAGCCCCAACATCTCTAGCATCCAACAGCCCTCACCTAAGATGGTCTCCAGTGGCACTGACCAGCAAGGGAGGGAGCGGCTTCAAGGCAGGTCTGTGCAGCTGGTTCTGCAGACTGGGGTGGTGCAGGGACCAACTTTCTCATCACGCTGCAGCCCTGACCCGAGGAGCCCAGGACGTTGTGTCGCCCCCACCGTACAGCTCAGGACACAGACTCCAGCTGGCTGCCTCCCTGCAGAGGGCCTCCAGAGTGCACTCACTGCCCCTGCCCTGTCCCCAGGAAGAGTCCAACCTGGCAGCAAGTGCAGTGGCCCTGGCACAGATGCAGTCCCACCCTCTTCCTGCGTGGCAGCGTCCTCCCTGCAGCTCGGGGACAGAGCACTGCCATACAGGAAGGGGCTTTCCTCTGAGCTGCGACCACGGAAGCCACAGCTCCCCATCTCTCCCCACACACCCCTGAGGGCCTGACTCACCCCTCTTCCTTCTAGAACTTGCTCAGGGTCAGTTCCTCTCGCCCTCTGTGGCAGGAAACAGAGTGGTGGGGGGTGTTTAAGGAGTCCTGGGTGAGCCAGGGCAGGAGGCAGCCCGAGGCTAGCCAGCACAGGGCCTGGGTGCCACAGCTGCCCAAGGAGCCCAAGAACCACAAGGTTGTCAGAAATGGGACTGGGAACAAGCCTGAGGCACCGGGGACAACTCTGAGCTTAGAGAGAAGGCAGCTTCTGAGCTGGGCAGGCCTGTTCTCCTGTGTGAGGGGAGGCTGGTCTCTCTCGTGGTGTAGGGGATTTCTTTCCATCAGCTTGCCCTGATCTCGTGATTGGTTTCAATTCCCTCCTTGCCACCCAGGTTCCTTCCTGTCCCACTCAGTGGGGAAGGCCCCTTGTCCCCTTGTGTCTGCCACACACCAATTTACCCATGAGGCTTTTCCGTGGCATGCACGTGAACACACACAAACATGCACTGGTGTGCACACACACGCACACGTGCAAAATTTCCCAGGTTCATAGACCAGAATTCCTGGACAGCCGTCACAACCCCTGCGGTACAGAGGCTCCAACCAGACACAGTGCCTCCAGAAGGGCTCTGGAGTGACACAGAGCCACACTGTGGAAGCACCAGTGCAGTCGGCACCCATCCAACAGGCCAGACTCTCTCTGCCCTTTCCTAAGACACTCCTGCAAGCTCTCATTGTGCAGCTCTCAAGGTCAATCCAAGCACACAGTCACTGAGTCAAGTAGGATTGAGAGAACCTGGAAAGACCTTGACCCCATCCCTGCCTCCTAAGAAGCTTTCTCCCCAGTAGCGCACTGGGCCCCATCATCCTGGCAGTGAGCCAGGGATATACCCAGTCCCCCACAGTGTGACCCTTAATGTGCACAGTACTCCTGGGAGAGCACCTCACACACGGAAGGCACTGCAGAGGTGTCCTGTTGCTGCTGTTATTATTTGCTTTATTATTATTATTGTGTTTGGGGTTTGGGGTTAAAAATTGTCCTCTCCTTGAGAACATCTTTGAAACACCTGGAGCGAGAGGGTAAGTGGAGAAAAGGAACACTTTGGTGGACTCATTTCCTTCTTGTTACTGGCAATGGGTACACACAGGGGCCACAGGTGTGGCATGGGTGGCCTGTGGCTTCAGGTGAGGCTTTGAGAATTCCAGGCTGCCAGCCCTTAACCCTCCTCTGTCTGGGTGAGAGACGGTTGGTTTTGACCAGACCATGGCAAATCTGCCACTTGTCTAACTTGCTCCGGACAAGGCCTCTCCTGAGTAGAAGTTCTCCCCGTCCAGAGAAAGTGGCTAGATTTAGACCCCAAAAGAAAAAAAAAAAAATGCAGGATGCATTTCAATTTCAATTAATTTGAAATCTGGTCTAACAATGAAAAAGTTTTTAGCATAAATGTGTTCTGTAGAGCTGGGTTTGTGGCTCAGTGGTAGAGCGCTCGACTAGCATGTGGGTGGCCCGGGTTCGATCCTCAGCACCTTGTAAAAATAAAGGCATTGTGTACAACTAAAACAAATACATGAATATTAAAATATATATATGTTCTGTATAATGAGTGGAACACATAACAAATTATTTGTTGTTTATCTGAAATCCAAACTGGGCTTCCTGTATTTTCTTGGCAACCATCTGCCCGGGGTACCTGAGGCTCAGGCTTTGGGAAACAAGAGCGTGGGAATGTGCCTCTGACTACTTCCCTCCCCTCTCCCTGGTATTGGTGCCCGGAGAAGTACCCTCCTTGCCTTGCCAGGAGGCCTGTTCACACTCACCCCAGAAGATGTGACCCCTGGTGTGTCACCTCCCCCTGAGGAGAACCCCCTCCGACCTGGGGTGCTTGAGCGTCTCCAGGCCCAGCCTGGGAATGTGTCTCCCTTGCTCCCTCCCTCCCCAGGATCCAAATGCCATCCTTGCACCTCCCCCGCAGGGAGAGCCCTGTTGCAGGGGACGGTTGGGGAGAGAGTGTAAGAACCAGCACAGACGGGCCGCCAGTCAGCCCCAGCACCTGGGGTGACCAGGTGTGGAGAGAAGAAGCAATAAAGCCTCAGTCATGGGGTCAGGAAAGCTGCAGGAAGAGGGAGTGGGTTGAGGGCGTGATGGGTCCACCTAATTGGCATTTCCTTTCTGCACAGGGGAAGAAGGCAACCTGTGCTAAATATTATTGGTGGTGGTTGTTGTTTCCAGGCTTGGGATTGAACCCAGGGCCTCTTGCCTGCATGGCAAACGCTCTGCACCTGAACTACATCCCCAGCCATAGTCTACTAAATAAGGGGCACTGGGAAAGGAGTCCCAAGGTAGCCTTGACTTGGTCTGGAATTAGTCCCCCATTGTCCTCTGATAATCGAGCAACTAACTCTGCCACTTCTCAACCACTCTGCTAGCATCCATGGGCTCCCTGGCAACTAGCGGCTGGAAGGCTTCCCAGGAACTTTGTCCTCAAAGCCCCACAGCCAGGGGAGTCTGCTGGTTGTATGCCCCCAGAGCTGGCCTCTCCCTGGCAAATCCCTGCCAGCTCTCAGGTGCTTGGTCCTCTCTTACTGACTCCCTCTGGCTTCTCTGTCCTTCCAGCCTCTTGGAAAATGGAAAGTTTTCTGAAACGCTTCCATCTGAGAGAGCCTGAAGCAAGTACCCAGTTCATGACCCAGAACTACCAGGACTCACCAGTGATCCAGGCGTCCAGGGCAGGAATCAGGTTCTTCAAGGACAAACCCAAGTAGAGAGAACTGCCCGCTGGACCACAGCTTCAACTCCTCGGCATGTGTCCACATTGCCTACCAACAGTCTGGGGATGGAATCCCCTCTGGGTACGGATCCCTTATCTTCCAAATTAAAAAAAAAAAAAAATAGATATATGTGTCAACCAGGGCTTGATGTTTTGTTTCCTACACTTTCAAAACCAACAAGGGGAAATCAGCCAATATGCGTCCCTGGAGTTTGGGGTTTTCCAGAAGTTACAAGTGGGTGGAGCAGGGGATGGATGGGTAGGCAGGAAGTGGAAATCCCGAGGCCTGAACTGGCATTGCGTCCCTCAGTCACTGCACCCTCGAGCAAATCACTCATCCTCCCCAACGCTCTTCCTCCAGCCCTGACACTGAGACAGGCAGAGCAGTAGGGGACAGGTGGTTGTCACCATGGGCCTCTCCAGGCCAGACATGCAGCAGCATCCCCTCAACCAGTATTGTCAACATCTATCCTGTGCTAGGCAGGGGACTGTGTGGGGGATCAGGTCACACAGGACATGGTGCTGCCCTCAGGGAGCTTCCTGTGGGGTGGGGTGGGGGGGGTCATCAGATAGCCTCTGGAAAATTATAACTAACTGTGATAAATGCTGTGAGGGTAGAGAGGGGGCTGCTTTTTCTTTCTTCTTTCTTTGTTACTTTCTTTTAAACGGGGGATTGAACCCAGAAGCACTTTACCCCTGAGCTACATTCTCCTTTTTTTTTTTTTTTTTTTTTTTTTTTTTTGAGACAGAGTCTTGCTAAGTTGCTGAGACTGGGGCTCAAACTTTCAATCCTCCTGCCTCAGCCTCCTGAGTCACTGTGCCCAGCTCAAGGAAGTCTGTTTTTTTTTTTTTTTTTGTTTTTTTTGTTTTAATTTTTTTAGTTGTAGATGGACACAATACCTTTATTTATTTTTTTTTTTAATGTGGTGCTGAGGATCAAACCCAGTTCCTCACACATGCAAGGTGCACACTCTACCACTGAGCCACAACACCAGCCCAAGGGCGCCTGGTTTCTAAAGGGGATCAAGGGCTCAGTCAAGGCCTCTGAGAAGAAGCGATATTTAACTTCAGGGCTGGAAAGTGGGGTAGGGCTTAACTTAGTGAGTGGAGACAGGGTAGAAGTCATTCCAAAACTCTTCCAAGCTGCTGTGGCCAACAGGGGCTTGTGAGGCCTCTCCTAGGAAATGAAGGACCAGTAATGAAATACATAAGGAAGAGAATGGCAGGGTGGGTGGGTCAGGACAGGCCACTCTAGGCCTTGTAGCCACATTAAATCTTTGGATTTAAGCCTACAAGCAATGAGATATCATCGGATGATAAATTGGAGAGGCTAGGTAACATAACCTGAGTGTGCTTTTACGAAGCTTTGCGGTATCTCCAGGGAAAGGATTTTCAGCATCTATTTCCCTTGAACTTCCTCTGTAGCCTATTGGCTTTCCCACCCAGGGGCCCCCTGGAGTCTGCTAGTCTCTTGTCCAGTCTAAGCCTGGGCTTCCCAATTTCCCACTAGTCCTTCAGCTGTGCCTAACCACCCCCTTGGTTCAGTTTCCCTCCAAGACTTAACAAGCCCCTCTCTTTGGCTAGGATGCAGTAGCATTGGTGACTCACGTGTGCAAAGTGCTTTGAGATCCCCAGATGAAAGGTGCAGACTGCAGCTGGGCACCAGGTTATTACCTTCTGAGAGGCATGTCCCAAGGGAGAGCAAGGCAGGGGCCCCCGCTGACCCTCAACTTAGCTGAGCACACTTTTTAACTAATTGGACGGTTTTTGTGGTGGGCTCTGAACAATGCAGTGGGGTGGGAGACTGAGTTTGTGATTGGGGAGGCAATTGGATCATGTCCTCCTCCCATTGATAGGTTCAGTCCCTGCCCAGGCAATGCACAGCATTGTGCTCAAGAAGGGGACTGGATGACAGCCCAGGGCAAAAGGGACTTTCCCACTCCCTCTGCACCACCAGGCAAGCCTGCAGGCAGAGATAAAATGAGAAGCCAGAGGAAGTGCCCATTTGCGCTGTCATAAAAAGCAGTCTCAAAAAGGACCTTCTGAGTCCACGACTCCTAGAGACCTTCTCCTGGTAGACCCAACCCCACCAGGTGTGGAGTTAATCGGCAGCTCTGGCGGGTGCCCAGGGCCAGGATAAATAGAAGGTCAGTTTGCTAGAGCTGCCCCAAATCCAGACACATCCTCCCTTCTTCTGCTTTTAATTCCTTGTGGCTAGCATGTTTATTTTGGGTAAGGGAAAAAAAAATCGGATGTTTATCCTTCGAGGAAATTATCGGCTTGCTTTCTTTCCTCCCCCCACTTCTCTTGCCCTAGTGTTTTGGGCTTTGAGTTCAGCTGCCGGAGAGACCCCCACCCTTCTAGTCCCAAAATGTGGAAATAAAGAAGACAGCTGGCCCAGATTCTAGACTGAAACCAGCCCTGCCAGGCCATCCTGGGAAACCACAGAGGAGGAGGACCCAGGGCAGAGGGGAGACCCAGAGGCCACGAGGGGGCCTTGGGGGATCATCCTTGACTCAGCTTTTTGCCTGCAAAGCTCTTTGGGGCTCTCACCCCTATTCTTTTCACTACCTCCTCCTGGTGGAAACAAGAGGGACATGTAAATTGCCTTGAGATCTCTAATCAAGCAGCCAAGCAAGAGAGAAGGAAGCATTGGTGACCCCTTTACAGGGACAAAGAATCATCGTCATTGTCAGATACCATTTATTGAGCACTTTCTGCATACCAGTCACTGTGTCACATGCTTTATATGTGGTATCTCATTTAACAGATCCCCACTCAGATTCACAGCCTGCCAGGGGCCCCTGTACAGGTTCTCTCATTCAGTTGTCACAAAAACCTAATAATGGGCTGGGCGCAGTGGTGCACGCCTGTAATCCCAGCACTTGGGAGGCCAAGGCAGGAGGATCGCGAGTTCAAAGCCAGCCTCAGCCATGGTGAGGCACTTAGCAACTCAGTGAGACCCTGTCTCTAATAAAATACAAAAAAAGGGCTGGGGATGTGGCCCAGTGGTCAAGTGCCCCTGAGTTCAATCCCCGGTACCAAAAAAAAAAAAAAAAAAAAACAACCTAATAATGTAGATAATGGTGTTCTCCTTTTAGAGATGAGGAAACATTCTTTTAAGTTAAGGAAGCTGTTGCATAAATAGTAGTGGTGGAATCTGGTATTCACTCAAGACCTCTCAGCACAGTATTTAGAGCTAAACGGCACTCTAATTTTACCATCTGGGCAATATGAAATAAGGGCCAGGGTTTTCACATTCAGGAGCTGGAGTGGACCAAAGAGGGAAGGCTGGTACTTCCAGAGGAATTTAAAGCTTTAGTCATCCTGTACCAGGTATGATTTGTGGAGAGGGCAAGGGCCTCTGAATATACCAGGCAACAGCCTGACCCAGTCCTAGGCCATTACCACCCCTCCCCATCTGCCCAAGGCACCACCGCCAAGTTTACCAACCCTCAATCCATTGAATCACCCAGCTCCCTCCCCACCTCCCTATGTGGTATCCGCTCTTAGGTAAGGAAGAGAGGTAGAAAAGGACAGAAATCCACCTAGGAAGACTCCATGGTGATGGTGGTGATGGTGGTGGTGGTAATAGTGTTGATAGTGGTGATGGTGGTGATGATGGTGATGCTGATGCTGATGGTGGTGATCATGGTAATGATAGTGATGATGATAATGGTGAAGCTGGTGGTGGTGATGGTGATAACGGTGGTGATGGTAACAATGGTGATGATGGTGATGATGGTGGTGGTGACAATGGTGATGCTGGTACTGATGATGGCGATGGTGGTGGTGGTGATGGTGCTGATGGTGCTGATTGATGGTAACCATGGTGATGGCTCCAGGTGTTATGGCTGAGCAGCCATGGGATGAGAAGAAAACCTAGCCATATGCATTAGGTGGTATAGTTATAGAAGCTCAAGTTATAAAAGCACAACAAACAAACCTAAATTTACATAGAATTTCTGCCACTTGGGGCTGGGGTTGTAGCTCAGTGGTAGAGCACTCACCTCGCACGTGCGTGGCCCTGGGTTCGATCCTCAGCACCATGTAAAAAATAAATAAATAAATAAAACAATTTCTGCAACTTGACAGCCCAGTGACCTTGGGCAATTTACTTAACCATTTCGAACCTGTGTCTCGAGTACAAAAAACAGTCCAATGAAAAAAATGGAAATAACTGCCTTCCTCTCAAGAAGTGTCCCAATGGTTAAGTGAGATGGCAGGGAAGACCCCAGCACAAGGCCTGACAGGCAGGCTGTTCAGTAAGTGCATGTTTTCCTCTCCTTCCCTGCCTCCACCTCACCTGTTCAGCTCCCCAGCTCGGCTGAGCAGTGAGGCTGAGGGTGAAGAACCATATCGCTCAGATGAAAGCCCTTCCCACAAGACCCCCTAGAGCCTCAGCAGACCCTGGGAAAGGACCAACTGCCAAGGAAGCCTCAGGCCCCAGCCCAGCATCCCCCTCCCAAGCTGAGCAAAACATCGGAGGCTTGGATCAGGAAAGACACCCAGTTCCTTAGCAACTAGCAAGCATTTCCCTGTAAAGACAAAGACCCTTCACTCAGAATGTTCCCTCCCCCCAGCCTCTCCAGGTGTCTGATCTGCTTTGCAGGAGTGTGGCTAGGGGTGCCCACCCCCAGGACTTCTAGAAGCCTCTCGTGCCACCCTCCTGGCTATCCTGATAGTACCTTCAATGATCCCAGAATCCTTTCACCCTGGTGCTAATTGCCTTTCCCCTCTGCCCCCAGCTGCTGCTGGGGGACCTGCGAGCTGCATTTATGTACATACACACTAATACCCATATTTATGCTTCTGAGACTCTTGCTCCATTTCAAAGGCCAGAAAACAAAGGTGAAAGAGAGGAGCAATCCTAAGTTCCCATATGCCTCCTCTTCAGCACTTTGAAGCAGGAGCTAAAGAGGATGGTTCAGAGATAGGCCAGGACAAGGTCCCAGGGTATCTTAGGAGACGAGAAACAGGAAGGTGGAAAGTCTTTTGAAAGACTAGGAAAACCCATACCAGGACAGTGCTCTCAGAGCAAGTTCACCTTGGAACCACCCTGACAAATCATTCTGTTTAACACAGAGAGACTATCTTAAAAGAAATGATCCCATAGAAAAAGAAAGGAAGAGAAAGAGTTAGAAAGAGAAGGGAATAGATACTGGTATGAACCCTGGGCCTCCTGCATGGTAGGTAAGTTCAACTGAGCCACATCCCCAGCCCTAAGAGAAGGAAATAGAAGAGACATTGCTATAAGAACTACCAGTAGGGAGTCGAAATCTACTTCCAATACCAGCTCCACCATACCACTACTGTGTGAGCCTGGTCTAGTCAGCCATCCTCTCTGGGCCTCAGTTTCCTCAACTATCAAATAGTTTGGGATGGGTGTTCACAAGGGTTCCTTCAACTGAAAGTTCTGCGATTGGAGAGGCAGAGAAAGCCACCATCACTGTCCCCTTGGCTGTAATGTGCAGAAGCAACCAGGATAGAGTAGAATGAGCATTTTCAGAATTCAGAATGAAAAAGAATATTTGGCTGCAGGAGCAAAAAAAAAAAAAAAAAAAAAAAAAAAAAAAAAAAAACTAGTGGGAGGCCCAGGTTAAAGATGAGTTTACAGACGTGGAAAGCTAGAGAGCTGAGATTTCCCAGAAGGAGAAGCCAGCTCATCCGCCCCAGATCCAGGCATCCTTAGCACCTAGAAGAGGGGAGATGGAGGAGCATCCACGTCCCGTGTCTGCACGTGGAATCCAAGGGCAGGACAGAGAAGCATGAGCTGAAGTCTGCCCCACAGGCAAAAGTTGGGCAGGGGCTAGAGGGTTAAAAGGAAGGAGGCTGAGCCCATCAGAGAGGCAGGCTGGCAAGGCCCCTGGGTTCTCACTTTCATTTCCAGTCTCATGATGCAAGCAGGACAGCAGGCTGAGTGCACCTCCTCGAGGGCCAGAGCAGCAGCCTAGCAGTCCAAGTGCCCTTCTCCACCCCTGCTGGAGCCTCACACCCACACAGTGACAGAAACAGGGGGGCAGCACTTTCAAATCACCCTAACGAAACTGACACTTTAGGACAGTCTGTGGCTGTGAGGCCAGCTGCCAGTTAGCTTTCTCCAGCATGGAGGTGGGGCTCTGCTGTGTGCTGAGAATCAACAGGACCGCAAAAGAAACTCAGGCCAGGCATGGTGAGGCACACCTGTAATCTCAGTGGCTCAGGAGGCTGAGGCAGGAGGATCGCAAGTTCAAAGCCAGCCTCAACAACTTAGTGAGACTCTGTCTCAAAAATAAAAGGGGCTGGGGATAGGGTTCAGTGGTTAAGCGCCCCTGGGTTCAGTTCCTGGTACCCAACAAAAGAAGAAAGAAAAGAAACCCAGACAGCTCTGACCCCTGGAAGCTCTTTCTGTATGGTGGGAGAAAAGATGGGCAAAAACAAGTTCTGTGAGTGTGAGGCCTACCAGAGTTGAGCCCCAGAAGAGAGAGCAGGAGGACAGTCCTGAGGACAGAGTCCAGTTGGGAGGAGATGCAGCAGCCCGTGGAAGGGGGCTTGAAGAAAGAGGCTGGAAACAAAGGCACACATCAGCACCAATCAGCTGCTGGTGCTCAGGTGGGCCACACACCCACACCTGCAGTTCATTTACCTGTTCTCAGACCCTGATCCACAGACAGCACCTACAGTTCAGCCTTTGCCCATGTAAACACGGGTCACCTTTGTCCAGAGTTAGGGTGTCTTCCCCAAGCTGCGCGAGCCATGCCCTATCCATCCACACATATACAAGCTTAATGCACACATTTACACACGTCTATTGTACGCAACCTGCACGTACTGTAAATACAGCAGCCTACACAAATCACATGGTGTACGCACCCACAAGACACTCCAGGGGATCAACTCTGCCAAGCTCTTTCTAGACATCCATGCAGGCTGTGTACACATGCACCGTTTGACCCCAGCAAACATGCACACGGGATTTGCTTGCACATGCAAACTCCATCCGTGTTCACCCGCTTCATTCACAATCTGAACATACACCAGCCCACCACTGACACAGAGAGACACCTCCTTTTGGATCAGACTGACCAGACACGACCTAACCACAACTCTCTCGCTTCAGTCTCCTGATGCTGCAAATGGATTTTTGGTGACTTCAATGGAGGTTTTCTGAATGTGGTTTGGGGGTGGGGAGTTGGGAAGCATGAAGAGAAGGTTCTGGCAGTAGACGGGAATTAGGCCTTCCCTGAAGTCCACAAGGAAGGCACCCAGACATATGTCCTTCCTCCTAGCAGCCCTACCTGTGGTCCTTGCCTGCATGCTGCCTAGACAGGGAAAGAAGCCAAAAGTGGCCAGTCTGAGTTACTAAATCCGACCTTGGTGGAGAAAGGGAAACGCGTCAGTTCCCTGGGGAAGTGGCTGAGCCCAGGGCGGCCACAAGTCCCTGGGCTTCTTACTCCAATGGAACAAAAGTTGCTCAAATAGATCTGACGCTTTGTTTTCAAGCCCAAAATACCCTGTGGCAGCGGCCGGAAGTGTGACCGCGGGAGGGAAGTAGGGCAAGAGGGGAGGCTTCGTTTGAGTTTCCATTGCGGTGACTTTTTCTTTCGTTTGGGGTCTAGAAGAAGCTTTCTCACCTCTCTGAGAAAGGGTTTGGGCAAGAGAGGAGTGTGGTTCTGAGATTTGGGGCTGGGGGACCCACAGACCCAGTCACCTGCCCCCTCCTAGGAGCCCTCTGAAAATGATCCTGCCTTACCCACTCTCTGAATTTTATCTCAGGCCACCTGGTGGCAGAGTGAGAAGCCAACCCAGGGTTAGAGGGGCTGAGCCAGGGGCAAGGTAACTTCACCTTCAGAGTTTGACATGCCCTACTATAATTTGATGAGATTTTTTTTTTTTACAAAGATCCTATTTACATAGCGTTTTTCATAATAGCCAATAAACTAGGCCGTAGCTGAACTAAAACTCAGACCCACATTCAATATCTTTAATAAGACAGCAATACCATTGCTGGATCCAAACACAAGGAGAACCTGCTAGAGCAGATAAGATCCCAACCTGGATGCCCGGCCCACTCTCTGAACCCTTATCCTAATCCATTTTTCCTCATACCTTTATCACCACCTCACACATATTTATTTGTCCCCATCCTGAACACTCATCAGACCTGTGATCGGCAGCAAGGACATGGACTGTTTTCAGTGATGACTTATCCACAATGTGTGACAACATAGTAGATGCACAATAAACAATTACCTTTCCAAATTAAAAATAAATGGGAGAGCCGGGCGCGGTGGCGCACGCCTGTAATCCCAGCACTTTGGGAGGCTGAGGCAGGAGGATCACGAGTTCAAAGCCAGCCTCAGCAATGGCGAGGCACTTAGCAACTCAGTGAGACCCTGTCTCTAAATAAAATACAAAAAAAAAGGGCTGGGGATGTGACCCAGTGGTCGAGTGCCCCTGAGTTCAATCCCCGGTACCACAAAAAAAAATAAATAAATAAATGGGAGAAAGGGATGTCATCAAACAGTTTATTGCCTCATAGGGACTTGATAATCCAAAAGGGCTGAGGCCTGCTATACAGCAGACACAGGTGCCAGGAGAGGGTGCAGTGGTCAGGGAGGGGGGAGATAGGGGCTACAATGATACAAAACCATTAGTTACTGCTGTTGTGGAGCAAGTATTTGCGGGGAGGGTGGAAAAATAGAGATTTATCAAAAGATGACACCAATACAAGTTACAACATAAGCAGGAAGGAGAGCGAAGTCTGGGGCGGCATTTGGACTACCACCTGAAGGGGGCATCCCTGGTAGGCCCTTCTGAGTGTGCTGGGGCACAACTGAAGGATGGATGCTTGGAGTGCAATTCTGAGAAGACCGGGATCTTCCACCAGGAGGGGCGGCCCAGGGGGAAAGTAAACAGGGCAACGCGCATGATGCGAGGCGCTTGATGCGAGGCGCATGATGACCGGACGGCGTCCTGGGGATCGCGCAGGCCGGCGGGTCCTGCCCCCTGGCACCGGAACACCAGGATTCCAACAGGTTGCCTGGAGCCTGGAGGCTGACCGGCGCCACGCACGGCCGGGGGCCTGCGAACCCGGGCTGCAGTTCAGAAGCGGCCGCGCGGCCTCGGTCCCTGGGTGCTATTTACCAGCTTTTAATGACAGTAGGGTAATCACTCTAATGAAAAACTCCCTCGGGGCTCGGGGCAGCCAGACTGCGATGAGGAAACCGGGAAGCATTTCGGAGCCGCCAGTGAGTCACGCTGAGTGTGCAGCGAGCCGGCCTGCCGCTGAGCGCGAAGGACTCCCGGGTCCCCTTCCCAGCTCCGCGCCATCCAGCGCTGTCGCTGGAACGCCCGGAGATAAGGCCGCGGGGATGGCGCGCGCTGGGGGCCGGGGGCGGTCCAGCCCTTGGAGCACCTGCCCTGAGAAACCCCTCTCAGCTTGGGCCGGCTCTCGTGGGACCAAATCACCTGCAAACTCCACTCCCCACTGTCACCGGTGGTCGTGCCCTAGAGGGTCTTCAGCGCCCCCTTCCCCAATCAAGACCTTGGCTCCCCAAGTTCCTGAGTTTTGGAGGGGCCGCGCTCTGATGTGTTCAAGGCACCGCCAAAGATCCCAGGCTGCGCAGGGATTCCCCACATCTCTCCTGAAGACTTCCTCTGCGAGTGCCTCAGTTTCCCTGCCTGAGTAGTGGTTGTAGCTCAAGGTTCTCCACGCCACCCCCCTCACACACACGCCCTGCCCCCGGGTGGCGGGAGTATTAATTACAGTTTGTTCCTGGCTTTGAAGATGAAAAATGCCAAGGATCATTACCATTCAATTAACGGGGCTATTACCCCTTCAGTTTATGTCTGATTAATCCTACCCCACCTGTCCCCTCCCCAAACCTGGGATCCACATTGTTCCCTAGTGCCGGCTTCCTTGGCCATCCTGTCTCCCCAAGCTCCTTCCTTCTGGAGTTTACACTGGAAATGAACCACCTTTCAGAAGAGTGGAGCATTTAGCACATTTCATCTTCAGCAGGTATTTATTGAGCTCCCCAATGAGCACAGCAGATGAGCCCAGTAGTAGCTGCTGGGACACAGCCATGAAGGTCACAGGTCCAGTCCTTGCCTTCATGATGCTTACCTTCTGGTAGGCACCCAAATGTCTGCATGAGATCTGGCACATGGCCAGGGCTCCCTTCTGTCCCTGTTTCTCCCTGTAAGATTCCTCATTCATCTGGACCACAAACCATGATCAGGCCTAGGCCAGGCAGGCACTTAGGATGAGTCTGGTAAGGACAATGCTAATAGATTCCAATTTCAGTGGCAAAAACAGTGAAGTCAGCATAAAAAATCTTTAGCTCCTTGTGGGACCCCCCTCCTCACTTGGGGTCTTAGCCCTTCCTCAAAGCTTTGGTCAAGCCCCTTCATCCTCCACCAGACTGTCCCCTTCCTCTGAAGAGCTGCTTCCTCCAAATCAACAAAGGACCTTCCTTATGCCTTGGGTGTGATCTTTTCCACAGGACCCTTGTTCCTCAGTTCACATTAAACAGCCTGCTCCCTGACTGTAGGACCCCAGTCTCAAGTTTGTTTCCTTCTCCAAAGAGTTGCAATAAGTGTTTTATAGACATAGGTCTCTGTAATATAAGAATGCAGAGTCCTAAACCCAGGAGCCCTACCCCACCCCCAAATGAAATTCTACTGGATAAGAGGGTCCCATCCTGTGAGGTAGAGAGTGGGAGCTGGGAGTGAACCTAGGAAGGGACCAGATGGGAAAGGTAAAATGGAGCTGGCTCCTCCTCAAATCAGCCACCTTACAGAATCAACTGGACACCTGAATTAGATCAGGCAACTTTTATGTAGCACCTACTGGAGACAGGCACAGTACTCCAGGCATAGTACCTGGAGGACAAAAATGACTAAGACTCCC
The DNA here is from genome assembly GCA_025594165.1 of Tamias sibiricus. NCBI lineage: Eukaryota > Metazoa > Chordata > Mammalia > Rodentia > Sciuridae > Tamias > Tamias sibiricus. The sequence goes on from CM046661.1 coordinate 22,475,475, forward strand.
TGCCCTCAGGAACCCTGGATACCACCTCTTGATTTTTGGTAACTTTCCTGGGTGATCCTGGGCCAAATAGTTCTGAGATGATTCTGTATACTGAGAGATACTTTTCCTTTGCCCCTTGACCATGAGCCCTGGCAGGGAAGTCCATGCCATCAGCCAGGACTTCCTGGTCAATGCGCAGTTCTCCAGCTGGAGGAGGTTCCAGTTGGGCCAATATTGTTTCTCTCAGGGTGATGGGAGGAGGCCAGGGCAGCCTCAGTCCCTTAATGCAGTGGCTGTAGAAAGAGTTTCGTTTCCCAATATGACAAAGGTCAGGAAGCCCTACCTAAACCACCTGATATAGGATATTGCTAATACAACCAGGAGTTCTAATTCTGGGCCCCAAAGAGTCATTAACTGCTTTTTTCTGAATCTCAGCTTGTTGACTACATAGAACACAAGGAAACTAAACGTGTGCCTCCAGCTCCTCACCTAAATGGACGAGGCAAAGGGCCAGGACGTTTGAGGCTGGAAGCAGAGAAGAGACAAGGACTTAGGGACTGCAACTCTCTCTGCTTTCCTAAAGGGACTTTTTACAGGAAAGAGAGGAGAGGAACCTGTCAGGCTTTGGATTTAGCAATTACCCCATGGGCAAAGTCTGCACCCAGCAAGAGGTAGTTGTATGTTGTATGGCAGACCATGGAGGTAAGAACTTGCCCTCTTCTCTTTTCATATCCTCTCTCTCTCTCTCTCTCTCTCTCTCTCTCTCTCTCTCTCTCATCACCTCCTCTTTACTCCCCCTGACTGCCTCCCACACTGTTCCCCCAAACTCGTGCCTTTTCTGGTTCATTTCGATTCACAAAGTTCCTCTTTCTAAAAAGCCCCATCCCCTGAGAGGCCTTCTGCAGAGACACCATCCCTCTCAGCTGAGAAGGGGCTGTCCCACTGTGGGCCCCTGGGGAATGACAGGCCCTGGTAGCACATGACTCCATGTATCCTCCATGACCCCCTGAGCTAAGCTCATGTCAAGCCCTCATCCCTTGATCCCTTCCTCTGCTGAGCTAAGGATCCAGCCCAGCCCTTCAGAACCATAAATGTATTAGGAATGCTAACAGATTCCTTCCAACCCTGCCTGCAGCCAAGTCGAGAACCCACAGATTAACAGAGCTAGGAGGAATTTAGAGGTAGGTTGTGCAGTCCAACCCCTTCCCAAAAGCCCAGGCATAAGAAGAGCCCAGACCTACAGTCATAGAAGTTTATGGCAGAATCCAGAACTGCCGATTCCCAGATTGGTGTGGTGCTTGACATTTCCACTACAGTGCACTTCACTCAAGTCTCACCTTCTACATCTTTCCTTCCCTTTCTGTCCCCTGGCTGGCCTGACCCTGACCTCTTGACATTGGGACCAGCCTTGGCAAATAACTCACTGTTGTGGACTTCTGTCTTGGGAGTGGTCTCAGGACTATCCATCTAAGGGACTTAGTGCCCTCATAGCAAATGTTACTTTGTAACAAGACTTTCTCTCTTTGGTCACCAGATTTCCCTGAAATTACCTAAAGTATGACCAAAATCACCTACCTTATTATAATGAGTTAGTTTGAATATAGACACAAACAGGTGCCCAAGCTCAAAGTAGCACAGTTGCCCCCACGTCTACTGAGGGGCCCTGTCAGAAATTCTACTCCTCCCTGATCTCCCTGGGAATGGGAGCGCCATATCCCTTTATTCACCCCCGGGTAAGGGCACCTCCCCTACCTCCACGCTAGGTCCAAAGGGATACTGGGATGCCACATTCAAGTTTGCCTTTCTTCTTTGCATTGCTTTCTCCCCAGATTTTATTCTGATTCACCCTCTCACCCACATCTGCCATCTCATTTCTTTCCCCTGACGTGGCCATAATGGGAATAAACAGAAGTGTTACGGACATATTTTTTTTTTTTTTTTTTTTTTTGAGGCATGCAAGGTGAGTTCAAAAGTCAGATCAGCCACTTCAAGGCCAGGTCACCTCCAGCAAGCTACTCACTCTTCCCAACTACTTAAATCTTTTGACTTAGAAAGAAAATAAGGTACAGTCCTAAAAGCTTCCTCACAGGACTGTTGTAAAGACTGAAGAAAACAAAGTGTGTCCACAGGGCCTGGACAAATCAGGCATCTGACATCAGTCACCTTCATCTTCTGGGGCTACAGTCTGGAACCTCTGCAAGCCAAAGGCTTCTGTACCTCCGGAGACATGTTCAGCCCTGAATCAACCAGGAGTAGCAGCCTCTAGCTCTCCTGAAAGCCTGCTGGGCTGCCAAGGGTATTTTCCCTTACACAAGCTTCTAGCAAAAGCCACCTGACCTCTAAGCTGACTGTCACTACCAACGAAATGGCAATGGCCTTCAGAACTGCAGGGAGGACTGGTCAGGGAGACTTCACTGGTGAGCTCTGGTTCTCCTCTGCACCTCCTGTGCAACAACCTGAAATGGAAAACAACTGAAGACCCTCAAGAGAACTCCATTCAGGAGTAACCCCACCAAGGTGGCCTTCTACACTAATGCTTGGCATACCTTGAGCAATCCAGTCACTCTCTCTGCCCAAATCCTCACAGGTCTTGTCCCTGGGCTTGATCTTATGGCATTAATGAGCACCTACCATTTTTCAGGTGTCAAGCTAAGTATTGAACTTAATTTCTTTAGAATATCTATTACCTTCTCTAAGCATTTCCGTTTAAGATGCAAATACCCTCTGAGAATGGCAATGCATTAAATAGCTAATGCCAATGCCGCAGGTTGAATTCATGGGGAGAGGTCTTTCTTGAAGGACTGTGTTTTTAGCAAAAAAGGGATCTAAAGTTCAGAGTGTAGTGGTGACTATGGAAAAAGGACCAAGGCAGAATTGTGACTTTGCTCTTTTCTGCAGTGGATCTCAAGACCACATCTCCTTCCCTAACTTCACCAAGACAAATACACCAGCTCCCCTACATGCCACAGTAGTCCCTGTAAGTGCAGCAGCTGAGGTTAGCTGGATTCCCTGGGAGACAGCAACCAAGGCCTGGGCGGCCTTGGCTCTGCTGCAGAGGGGCCGCCTGCCTGCCTGCCTTTCACCAGCCTGGGGGTTGGGGGGACGCCCTGAACCAGTGCCTACTCGCTCCCCAACAAGTTCAGGGCTTAGAGTTCAGGTAATTAGGCCCTTGGCAATCTCACCTAAGCCCGCCAATAAAACTGAAACAAACACCTTCAGCTCCTCTTCAGGAGAGAGAGAGGAAACAGAGAGGGAAGGAGGGAGGACAGGGGAAATTTTTTTTTCTATGCTGAATTCCAATCTTGGCAACTGGAAGAGAGAAGGCTAGTAGTCTACATAGTAGCCACTCCAAACACTCTACCAAATTCGACAATCATGGTCATCCCTCTTGCCACAGAACCCTGGCCTCCCTCTGCCACCATTAGCCAAGTGACAGTCAACACCTGTTGGCACTGCCACTTGAACGGGAAACAGACAATGAGGGCCTAAGCTTGAGGGCTGGCTTTCTCCAACATGGCTTCTTTAATGGCAGAGAAGAGAAGGCACAGCATCCTGCACCCCACCCCGGGGAGCTATAGACACCCCCAAGAAAGTCTAAAAGGGTGCTCCAGAGTGTTCAAGAGTGACTGGGGTGCGGAGGAAGGAGTGGAGGTTCACCAGATTGGAAGGGGGGCAAAGGATGGAAATGGGAAAGACAGCAGAATGAATCGGACATAACTTTCCTATGTTCATATATGCTTACACAACCAGTGAAACTCCATATTATTTACAACCACAAAAATGGGAAGTTATACTCCATGTATGTATGATATGTCAAAATACATTCTGCTGTCATATATAAAACATAAAAATAAATTTTTAAAAAATATTTTATTTAGTTATAGATGAACACACAGTATCTTTATTTATTTTTGTGTGGTACTAAGGATCAAACCCAGTGCCTCACACTTGCGAGGCAAGTGCTTTACCATTGAGCTACAGCCCCAGCCCCCCAAAATAAACATTTTTAAATAAAAAAAGACTGACTACATGACTTCTTGTTACTCTGGTGTTACCACCAATTGTTGAGGTCTTAATCCCTGTTTGCGCTCCTGTAGAATGGAGACCATTTCTTAACCATGCCGTGATTGGCATGATGTCCAACATTCAGATAGGAATTTCCTTTTCTCCATAAATAATAAACAAAATTTCTTGTTGATATGGGGTGGAGTTCCATACCAGGCCCTTTTTAATGGATGGTCTAACCTCCTTTCTGGGATACACAGAAGGAAGGGCATTTCTGTCATATGGGAGTGTGGGGAAGAATAAGTTTAATTATAATAATTGCCATTTGTTGATTGCTTGCTAGGGATCTAGCATAAGTAGTCTATGAGGGTTCTTTAATTCTTCCTACAGGATAGGTACTGTTATTATTATCCCAATTTACAGATGAGAAAACTGAGGCTAAGAAAGAAATTCAGAGATTTGCCCAAGGTCACACTCAAAGTTTAATGAACACTTGAATAAAATTGAATTCTCCCATTCTGTACTAAGAACTAGTAGGAAGGAGGGACAAGGCATCTTGCTCCAAAAGACTCCTATCCACTCTCCCCCAGCAGGTATGCAGGCCCTAATACAAGTCAATAAGCTAAGCTACATGTCCTCCTTGGGAGCAACAGGTCCATCTAGACTCAAAAGTTGGAGGGCCTTCTCTGCAGTGGATGCACCCTTCCACCTGCGCCTGGAAGCCTTCAAGGAACCACACGCTACCATTGCCTCGGTTTTTCCCAGTGTGGGCTCCTGTGGTTCAGAAATAAAGCTCCTAGTTCCTCATTGCATGTCCTCCAGGGAAGAGAGCCCGACAGGTGGAAAGTGGGTGCATTGAGGGATCCTGGGGAGTTGAATTGAGCCAGAGGCCTCTCACTTCCTTCCCAACACCCCCGCAGAGCTGAGTTCTGTCTCGTGCCGGGAGACGTGGGCAGTGCACTCAGTCTTGGGGTCTGCGGCTTGTCCAAGACGGAGGACCTCGAAGCATCTCCTGGCCCTGGGCAGACACCCGCAGGGAAACACTCAACCACATCCTCGGCGTGCACGCGCAACAGAAAGCGCCCCTGAGGAACGTGGACTGGAACTGGCGCGCCCAAAGCTCGCCAGTCGCCTCCTCTCCCCGCCCCCCCCTCTCCTATCGCCAGGCTCTAAGGCCAGAGGCCCCAGCTGCTGGCTAATTTTTCACGCCCCCCAGACCGCCTCCCTAGGTGACGCTACAGCCTCTACGGTTCCTTTAAAGGCTGCGGGTTCCGTTCTTCTTTCCTTTTCCACTGGATGCCAAAATATGCAAATTCAGGGACCGGAATCTGCAGCCAAATAGAGAAGGAGAAGGGGCGCGGCCGGCACGTCACCGGATCCGCTCCTTGTATGGCTCTTCCCGGCTTGGCCCGCCGCCCCGCGACCCTCCCTGCAGCCGCCAGGGCCCCTCCCGCATCCAGCCCGGCTCACACCGCCACCCACGCCCCCCGACCGGCCGCTCGCCCCCCCCCCGGAGGGAGGGAACCGGGGGCGGGAGGCGCTGCATGCCCTGATTCCGGCCGGAGCCAGAGACCGCTGCAGCGCGCTGCCTCCCCGCGCCGCGCGGGCGGAGGAGAGCCCGGGGGCGCTGTGCCTCCCCGGCACAGGAATCGGGAGCCTGGCGGGAGAGGCGGCGGGGGGGGTGGTGCAGAGGGGGCTCGCGGGCGGCGGGAATCCCTCCTTTCCTAAGAACTAGAGAAGATCCGGGGGAGGCCGGGCCCTCCCATCCTCAGCTTTCCACCGAGTGAAGTGGCGGGGAGGGAAGAGAGGTTGTCATCCACCCCCACCACAATGCGCAGCTCGGGAGTTCCTCCCACACGTCCCCGGCCCGCATGGCCCTCCCACGGAGTGAGGCCCGGGGATCCTCTCTTCTTCCTTGTCAACACTCCCACTCCCCCTGAGAGATGCACAGTCCCCTAACCCCGACTCTGCAGCGGGGGACGCAGGATTCACCGCGCCCACGCGGCCACCGAGGAGAGAATCCTCCCCCGCCAAGACGGTGTGATTCGGGGTCGCGCCTCTGTGCTCCCTTCCTCTCCTCCCCCTCGCCCGCGGCCCGGCCGCGCGCGCTTTGGGAGCAGGCCTCGGGGAACACATCACCCGCCCCCGGGATCCGCTGTCGCTTGGGGAGGTGACAGCGCTCCGGGTCGGCACATAGGCCGCGCTTGACTGCAGGGCGCGGGCAGGCAGCAATGAGGACAGCCCTGTGGAACGGCGAGGCGGAGGGTAGAGACTAAGGGAGGCTGAGGGATGGTTCAGAGACCGTGGGTTCGGCGTTCTCCTGCTGCAACTCAGCGGCGGGCCTTTCTCAGGCAGCAATAGACAGCGACTGTGCCTGGGCCTGCTGGGCCCTCCTGCCATCCTGTGGCCAAAGGGGTTGTTTTGGAACCGTTGTGGAATTTACCCGGGATTTGGTGCACGTGTTTTCTATCCTAAACTTCATTCCTTCTTCTTCACCACCAAAATCGCACGTTTTCGACTCCATATGAGTGGGGCTCTTGCCTCCCGCGCAACCGATTGGCGGCTACAACACCCCACCACCAGCCGGGAGTCAGCGCGGGGTCAGGGGTCCAGGGAGAGGCAGGGATATAGGCTGCGAATCAGAGTGAAGTGTGCACAAAAGTTCTCAGGATAATGGACCAAAGAGCCCTAACACCTTGGAAACCCCAGGCAAAGGGAATCACTCCTCTCGAGTAGGGTCCTGAACTCTAGGGGCACCGCAGGAGCAGGGTCTGAGCGCATACCTTCCGGGTTCCCTGCAGCTTCCAGACTACCAAGGGGACATTGGCGGGTGTATTCAATTTTTTTTCTCCCTCCTGGGGTTGCTGCAGGCCAGTTGCAACCCCAATCCACCGCCCCACCACCCCCCATACGCGCTAATTCAGTTCTCAAAAAAGCGCGCGCGCGCGTGCGCGCACACACACACACACACACACACACACACACACACACACACAGGCTTGGTTACTGGTTTTTCCACTAAGCACTAAGCGCTGCGTGCAGCGCGCTTTGCTTTCAGCAGCATCCCTCTTTCTTCTCACATTTTCCTTCTTTTTTTTTTTTTTCTTCTACTTTTCTCTTTTTCTCTATTTAAGAGTGGCGAGCGATGCGGACGCTGCACGTTGGCTGCGGCCCGCTTCCTGCTTTCTAATGTTCCATTGTGAGGAGCTTCCATTGTGACGTCGCGCCCCTTCGGCTGGGCTTTGTCTGTCCATATATGGGCAGCTACGTCACGGAGTTTTCCCGGGGCTCAGATAAATAGGCTGGTGGAGTTCCCTGGCTGGGAGCTTTTGGGCAGCAGTGAGCTTGCTAGGAAGCGGCGGGGCTGGTGGTGGTGGTAGCAGCGGCGGCAGCGGCGGCAGAGGCAGCGGCGGCAGAAGCGGCGGCGGTGGCGGCGGTGGTGGCAGATCGGGGGGCGGGGGGGGTGGCGGGCGCGTGTCTGTTTGTAAGATCAATACTGAGGCCGCGTCCGACCCCCTAGAGCCGAGATCCCCCCGAGCCCAGCCCCCACCCCACCCCCCGCACACGCCCCACCCCCCACGACCCAGCCTCACACAGCACCAGCTGAGGCACCCTAGAGGATTACCCCCTTTGCCCCCCTCCCACCCACACCCCAAAAAAGAGAAGATCCCCTCCCCTGGCCCACCCCTTCCCCTCTTCCCTCCCCCCTCCCCCCGAACTTTCCCTCTCGCATGCTTTTTCCCTGCACCACGGATCGCCTCTCGGATGCCGCTTGCCTGGAAGCTGCGTTAGGAGCGGGCGGCGGCGGCGGCGGCGGCGGCGGTGGCGGCGGCGGCGGCAGCTCGGGAGTGCTATGACCGGCAAACTCGCCGAGAAGCTGCCGGTGACCATGAGCAGTTTGCTAAACCAACTGCCTGATAATTTGTACCCCGAGGAGATCCCCAGCGCGCTCAACCTCTTCTCCGGCAGCAGCGACTCGGTAGCCCATTACAATCAGATGGCTACAGGTAAGGGTGGCAGAGAGGCTGCGAGGCAGCAAGGAAGGAAAGGGAGAGGAAGAGGGGAAGGAATGAGCTAGCGATGGATGGATAGGTGGATGGATGGATGGATGGATGGATGGATGGAGAGGTGGGGGGCGTGCTGGGAATTTTCCGGGGGGCGAATTGCTTTTCCCACCCACTCCTCCCGCCCTCCCCGATCGGGAAGGCTCGGTTGGCGACGCCACGGTAGAGGCTTCGGTTCTCCCGGGTGGGGGCAGCCGCCGATCGGAGGGAGGTAGGTGCGAGCTGCTCTGGGGTTCTCCCTCCCCACGCAGGGGGCCCGATCTCTGGGCTGCACGCAAGGCGTGGTGCTGTCGCTCCCTTTCTCGGGAGGAGCCCAGCGTCTTTTTCACCCGCGCTCTCCCCCCTTACTCCCTCAGCCTCCCACCCGGGATGGAGCCATGTGCGGCGTGGAGTCCCCGCGGTGGGAGAGGTACTGCGACGCTGCCTTTCCGGAGCGTTCAGCAAAACCGTGGGGGTGTGGGGGACGGCTGGGAGAAGGAGGGGGCCCTCCCGCGGGGCTGGGGTACTGCCACAGGGGGCGATCCTGGGACCCGGGAGCTTGGGAAGGGCGGCCGCTCCAGCGCTGGAGGCTCGGGCTGGTTTTCCGCCGCCCCTCCACCCTCCCTAGCTGGGCATAGGCTTTTCCCCTCCAGCAAGAGCTGAAAGCCCCTTCAGGCCAGGAGGAGGCTGGGGCCCGGGGAGGCGACCCGAGAGCTCCCTATGCGGGCGGCACCCTTCTACGCTCCGAGGACAAAGCGTTGAAGCGCTCTGGGTCCGCGACCCAGGCGCAGCGCGCGTAGGGGGCATCGCCCTGGCGGTAAAGGTGCGGCGTCCTGGAGTAGACAGGGCCAGGGGAAGAGGCCGAGTTGTGTGAGCTGAAGAGCGAGAGCCCGGCGCGCTCCGGGTCTGAAACTACCTGTAGCTGCAGCTACCTGTCCGCCCCACCTCGGGAAGAACAACAATGCTTCTCGCGCGCGCGCGCGTGTGTGTGTGGTACGTGAGTGTGTGCGCGGCGTGTGCGGTGTGTGTGCCGCAGCCACTCCACACCCCGATCCGTAGTATTTTGCTGTATCCAGGTTGCGCCCGGGAGCGCGGCACCGCCCGCTTTGCGCCGGGCCCAGCGTTCCTCTTACCCTATGCGCTGCGCACTCCAGCCGGCCGCACCCTCCTCACCTGGGCAAGGACCTGGGCGCCGGGGCCCGGAGCCGACTCGGCTTCACTCACCCCTCCCCTCTCTCCCCCGCTCTCCGCAGAGAATGTGATGGACATCGGTCTGACCAACGAGAAGCCCAACCCGGAACTCTCTTACTCGGGCTCCTTCCAGCCAGCCCCCGGCAACAAGACCGTGACCTACTTGGGAAAGTTCGCTTTCGACTCCCCTTCCAATTGGTGCCAGGACAACATTATTAGCCTCATGAGCGCCGGCATCTTAGGGGTGCCCCCGGCCTCAGGGGCGCTCAGCACGCAGACATCCACCGCCAGCATGGTGCAGCCGCCGCAGGGAGACGTGGAGGCCATGTATCCGGCGTTACCCCCTTATTCCAACTGCGGAGATCTCTACTCGGAGCCCGTATCTTTCCACGATCCCCAGGGCAACCCCGGGCTCGCATATTCCCCCCAGGATTACCAATCGACCAAGCCAGCCTTGGACAGCAATCTTTTCCCCATGATTCCTGACTACAACCTGTACCACCACCCCAACGACATGGGCTCCATTCCGGAGCACAAGCCCTTCCAGGGCATGGACCCCATCCGGGTCAACCCGCCCCCTATTACCCCTCTGGAGACCATCAAGGCGTTCAAAGACAAGCAGATCCACCCGGGCTTCGGTAGCCTGCCCCAGCCGCCGCTCACGCTCAAGCCCATCCGGCCCCGCAAGTACCCCAACCGGCCTAGCAAGACCCCGCTCCATGAGCGGCCCCATGCGTGCCCCGCGGAGGGCTGCGACCGCCGCTTCAGCCGCTCGGACGAGCTGACCCGGCATCTGCGCATCCACACGGGCCACAAGCCCTTCCAGTGCCGGATCTGCATGCGGAGCTTCAGCCGAAGCGACCACCTCACCACTCATATCCGCACGCATACGGGCGAGAAGCCCTTTGCCTGCGAGTTCTGCGGGCGCAAGTTTGCGCGCAGCGACGAGCGCAAGCGCCACGCCAAGATCCACCTCAAGCAAAAGGAGAAGAAGGCGGAGAAGGGGGGTGCGCCCTCCGCGTCCTCGGCGCCCACCGTGTCTCTGGCCCCCGTGGTCACCACCTGCGCCTGAGGCTCGGGCCCCCAGATTCCCTCTTTTCCCCTCCAGTGCCTCCCGGCTGCTCGCCTGAAGGCAGCGGGAAAGCCAGCCACGGAGGCTCAGGGGCCGCGCCCTGGTCTCTCCATGGACGTGCGGCCCTTTGCACCCCTTCGATGCCCCCCATTCCCATCCTTTCACACCGGCCAGCGGTCGGGGGCCAGGCTGGAGGCGCCTTCCCCTCGCTGTCCCCCACTTAGCCAAGGCGTGGGGGCGGAAAGGTGGCGTCTAGCCCGCTTTGTTCAGTTGGGATCGCCTTGATCCAGGGGCCGCGGGGCCGCGCCAAGGACCTGCGGGGGACTGAAGGCAGGGCCCACCCAACCCTCGCCCTACCCAAGCACCTCACTGATTCCCCCGAGTGTCTCTTCCCCCTCGAAGACCCGAGAGGGGGAGGGGGTATGGAGCGCACCAAAGCGCAGAGCTTGCTGCCCGCCGCACGCACGCGCGCCTGCGTGCGGGGATGCGCGCTAGTGTGTGCGTGCTCGCGTGTGTGTGTATGTGTGTGTGTATGTGTGTGTGGGGGCGCGCGCGCGCGTGTGTGAGACTCTTTGAGCTGAACTGGGCTGTGTCTACCCCAAACTCTTCCCCACATCGGGTCCCCAAAGCCGCTCGGGGATGTCCCAGGCTAGGGGCCTGCACGTGGCTGGAGGAGATGGTCTTCCATCTGCTCCGAAATAATGTTTCTTACAGAAATGCCTCGGATGCCGCCGCCGCGGTGCTGCTGCAGCCGCTTAGGGTTTGGCCCCTCAGAACCCCTCCTTTTCCGAGCGCTTCCTTCTTAGGCCTCAGGGCAGTTTGATCTTCCGGGGGGGAAAAGAGCAGCCATCACTGAGCCTGCCTTTTAAAAAATATATTTTCTCGGCCCCCCTTTCCAAAATCTATACTCCTGAGTTTGCCCTCTGCCCTTTCCCTCTTCTTTTCCCCTCTCCCTGACTTCTTCCCCATGTCTCTTAAAACCTTTTATCAGAAAGGCAGGCCTCAATCAGCCACCCAACTTTTCGTTTTTTTCACTCACATACCTATTTCTTCTTCCCACCATTCATTAGAAAGCTGGCCATGTTTTTTGTTGTTGTTTCCTTCTGTCATCACCAAAACAACAGATAGAATTTAAATATATGTATATGGTGTGTGTCATGTATGTGTATGCATATGTATGTGCACGTGCATATACATACACATACATACAATATGTATTCCTAGCAAAATCAAATCTCTAAGGTACTTGGTTATCCGGCGCAGTGCACTGGAATAAAGAGAACTTGTAGGCATATACAGCTTTAAATGATTTATTTTTTATGAAAATATTAACTGATGAAATTATATCTACATGTTTGTATGTATGTGTGACTATATATACACACATACATACATATATGTGTGTATATATGCATACACATATCTCTGTCCAAATTTTCCTCTAAGTTACATGAGGATTTTTGCATTAATCCATGTTGATGAATCAGACACATCTTTTCCATACCCCAGTCTCACCTTCTCCCTGCCCTACCTCACCTCTTCTCAGGCGCCCCCTCTTCCCCAGCTATCCTGCCCAGCCCTTCCTCACACAGGGTGGCCCTTTTGAAGTGGAGAAGTAGGGAAGGGTGCTCTCTGACACAGCTCCCAGCAGTCTTGACTGAATGTACTGTTCCCTATTAGCGTTATTTCTCCTGTGGCCAGTAAGCTGCCCAGAGAGAAGGAACAAAGGTCTGGAGTTTACAGAATGTCTGTTTTTAAAGTCACTTTATGCGTTTCCCACTTTTTTTTTTGTTTTGTTTTGTTTTGTTTTTAATAAAAAAGCACCGTTTTTGGTGGTGGATAATAATACTAAAAGGACTCTAGTGAGGGGAGAAAAACTCAAAGAACAGGGGGATTGTGAATTTCCAGGTACTTGGGCTTTTTGTAGAAGGAGAGAGATGAAGATGAAGTTTGCCAGGAGGGCCCATATTTTTTCAGCTGAAGGGTAAAATCTTTCTTTGCAGAGACAGTATTTTGCTGAATACTTTTTATAATGTGATGTTTATTAAAAAAAATTTTGGTCACTTCAAAGCTGGAAGGAGGAATCAGATATCCTTTAATATTTTTTCCTTGCTCCTCCTGGGATATGCATGTTACTGCATGATAACTCTGAGTTTTCCTTTGTTTTAATAAAACTGTTCTCAGACATTTAAGCTAAACTAAGAGAAAAATAACTTTGTTGCCAAAAGGTTGTGCTATCCAGATTTTTTTATATGTCTGCATGTTTTAAAACCAACAAAAGAAAATGCACTCTAACTTATGTGAACTGAGAGAAAAAAAAATCAGGTTTTAAACAGGAAAACCTATGGGGAATGATATTTTTTGAAAGACTTTTGTACAAAGTTGAGTACTTAGAAAAAGACAAACCAGATGTAATATATTTTGTGGATGTTTTTATTTCTTGGATTTATAGTACCTTATACTAAGGTTAAAAAAATGCTTGATATTGTGAAAAGGTGAGATTCTTCACCAACATTTCATTTGCTCCTTTGTCATATTGTTATGCCAATATAATATAGTTAATGAAAACAGCATTTTTAAAAACCGAAATATTGAAATGGTGTAATGTTGTACCATTTGCACTGTGAGCAAATGCCAATACAGTAAATATATTGTGTTTGCTGACAATCAGCCGGCCTTTAAATCTCCTTATTTTATTTCTTGTTTTCATAGCATAAAGTTTTGGTTTGGCCTGTTTTTTGTCTTGTTTTGTTTTTGGCTGGTGGTTTGTTTGATAGGTTGCTATGCCTCATTTTGCTGTTCTTGTTCTAAAAACTCTGGAAATGTGGAACCTGGTGTTACTGGAAGTGGGTCAGAATTTTGTGTGGGTTCCAGAGTTTCTAATCCATTTTTGAGTGCCAACTGTGGTTCTAGGAAAATAGGATCCCACTTCACCTTTCTGGGAGTCTGAAACTATCACAGATTAAATGAACAGGTTGGATAATCTCATGGGAGTCAGGACTAATGACTGAAATCTTCTAGAACCTTCCTTCTGGTTTCCAATGAGTAAATCTCCTACTTTGTGAACTATTTCTTTAATGGTCTTAAGAAATTCCTGAACAGGAGGATCTGAAGGGCCTCTCTAGCCATAGTGAGTAGTTCTTTTGCTTAAGCTTTTGAAGCCTGAAAAACAGAAACTTGACAGGGGTTCTTCAAGGCTGGCAAGAGAACTAAAAAGACTGGTAACTCTTTTGTGGTCAGATAATGTGGGGAATCAGATTTTAAAGTTCTACAACTTTAATCCCACTTGGACAGAATTCTCCTAGGCCTCACTTGTGGATGGCTGGGAAAGTTAGTCAAGGTGGTCCCGATTCAAAAATAGCTCCTATGACTGACCCACTGCTTTTCAGGAAAGAAAGGACATCTGGGATTTGGAAAACATGAAGGGAAAGTTCGTGTAGCATCAAACTATCACATCGTATGATTTCTATCTCCCATGAAAATAGTGCTTCCCTTACCCCGCCAGCTATCTTCCCCAGAACATTCCTCATCCTTTTTTAAAAATATTTATTTATTTGCTTTAGTTGTACACAATGCAATGCATTTATGTTTACGTGGTGCTGAGGATCGAACCCGGGCCACATATGTTCAAGGAGAGCGCTCTGCCACTGAGCCACAACCCCAGCCCACATTCCTCATCCTTAACCAAGTTTATCCGATAGCCTAGAGCCTTCTCCACTGTTTTTGAGGAAATACGTGCACTTCACATCTTGTGTCTGCATCTCTACCCTCTCCTCTCACCATACTCCCTGTAGTCTTAAGAATCCTTTATTCCTGCAAGCTTGGTTCTAGAGCAGTCTTTGGACAACTCAGTCCTCTCTCCCTCCTTTTCCTTCTATGCATACTATAGAAAATTCACCTGGTCTTCGCTGCTGTGAATTTTGCATGTGATCTGCCTCACCAAAGTTTGGGGCTTTGTAAATGACAATGCACTGTGTAAATGTAGCACCAGATTGCAAGAGGGGTCAGTGTGTCTCCCCCTGAGGTGCAAACCAGGCCAGGCCCAAAGTCACAGAGAGTGCTGCTCAGAGAGTGCTCTTGACACCCCAATGCAGGCCCATCACATAAATATGGATGATATATCTGGTTGGCTATAGTTACCAAAAAGTTGAGGCCAGAGCTGGGTGGATGAGTAGGCTATGGCCTTAGAAAAGAATGTTTTTGACATGAGAGATGAATAAAGAGAATGTAGTATGGAATTTCAAATTCTTGCACCCACACAATTCTAGGTCACTGGCTGCCATATTGAATTCCTTTCTCTTACCTCACAAAACTAAGAATTCCAAACTGTAGCTTTATAGACAGCCACACAGAGAGTATCTTCTTAAACAAAGGAAATCCAAGATAGTTGAGAAGTCCTAATGATTGAGCTTGTAGTCCATATTTTTGCTAAACCAGATGTTTTCTTCCAGATTTCTGTATTTTTTCAAGTGCATATTACCAGAGGTGAAGATATTATCACTGGTGTCTTCATAGTTAGCATCCTGCCCCACCTGCACCTCTCCAATCAAACCAGGCCTTCAGAGTTACACTTTCGTCAACAGTACAACACTGCATGATTAATAAACTCACTTCCTATTGGTGGATATTACTCAGCCCAACCTGGTTCAACCACTGGGTTACTTGGCAATATGGCAGTCCGCCTGGCTGGCACCAGCCCTGTGTGGTGTAATCACTGATTCACACTTTTTAGACAGATAAGGCTGCCTCTGATAGCATCATACCAGCTACCCAACCTGCCTGTGTTTTGCAAATATGGGGAGAGGAGACTCAACCCTGAAACTTAAAAGATGAAGCAGAGAACTGGTGGAGTAAATGCCTGGATGGGAAAGAATTCCGTGAGAAGGAATTGATGGAGGCTTTGCAGAAAATAGGCCTGGAGCGAAATCAGGCATTAAAGGATGGGAGAATTAGAGGCATAACTCCTTCAAAGCACCCCCTAAGGTGTTTGAGGGTGAATGAAAGGACACCACATGCACACACACGCATGCGCCATCTTGAAAGTGGCAATCTGAAAGTGATGGCTTTTTGTGAGGTTGTACTTGGTGAACTGGGGTTGGGTATAAATGAGATACTTTTGAGAATGTACAGCAAAGAGCAGCATAAGTTTTTGTATGGTGGTAGTAGAGGTGTTGTGTGTGTGTGTGTGTGTGTGTGTGTGTGTAATATATAGAAAGGAATAGCAAGGTGGATTTTGGTAAACAAAGGCCATAGCTTGTGACCAGTTGTTACTGTTCCCTGCATTTGCTAGTCCAGGATTTGTTTGACATATATGAGGAGGTTGTGAGCTTCCTCATCCTGGCCCTGATGGGCTTCCCTTGTGTTATAAGCCTGAGGAGTGTAGGGGGCCTCTGTGTGTCCCAAAGCTAGAAATTATACTGGCAAAATCTTAGTGACTAGTGAGAAATATATGACTTTCTAAAAGGTGCTGTGGGGTTTTAACAATAAGTCATAATCCTAAATCTATCCCAAAGCATTCTGTTCAGAAAACCCAGTCTTTGAAAATAGGAGAGAGATCTTCAAAGGAAGGGGAAAGATCTAAGTGAATCTTAAAGACCTGTGGCCAGACTAGTCCTTGGGACAGCCCTGAGGACACTTGGTCCTAACCATAGATCATCCACAGAGGCCAGGAGGACATCATACCCCAGCAGCTTCTCCTAGAGACCCAGTTCTTGAGGCTGACCATTCCTTTTGCTTAAAGGTCCCCACCAACCTCATCTCCATTATTTTCAAGATTGGTCATTTTCACAGCCCTCTGTAAGAATAGGAGTGAGTCTTTCCCCAGTTTGCAATAAAGTCTCTGAGGTGTCCACAAAGCTACAAACAAGAATGCCAACTAGAAAGTTCTAAGTGGTAGGCTGGGTGGGAGTCAGACCACCTGATGTTTTCAACATTGCCTAGCCTGCTTCCTGGCCTTGCCTTTGGGGAGGTCCCCAGTACATTCTCTCAGAGTCAGGACATGTGGCTTTCCCCGTTTGTTGAGATCCTGAGATCCTGCTCTGGTCCCAAGTTCCCTAGATTTAAAAAAAAAAAAAAAAAAAAAATGGCCCTTTCTGTGGACCTCAGGCCTCTCTTGCTGCTCTAGCAGTCTTCTCCTTTATCCTGTTCCTGGGGCCTCTAGGACTCCACCATTCTCTCATCTTCCTGTTGCCCCAGTGGTGTTCACTGGGCCCTGCTCATCTCGCATGAAGCATGATCACTAGTCCTTCAGGCTTGCTTTCCCCACTAGGACTGCCCTGGGGCAGCAGCCATCTGGGCCTTGGGCCTTTCTTTGTGGCCTCATTACCCACCCAGAAACAGACTCATCAGCAACAGATTTGAGGTCCCTTTGGGTCACACACTGAGTTCCTGGAATACTTCCCAGCATGCCTGACCTCTCAGCTCCCTGAAGGAAGAGATGTCTGCTACCTCTAAAGCTGGGGCTGCCCCAAGCCCTCTTCAGGGAATATTACACTTGTCCAGGAGCCTGTATTCTTTGGAATGGCTCACCCCAGGGGTGGCTACCCACCAGCCCAGAATCCACCAGTGCCCTGAGAGAGGTTAGTGACCACAACAGAACTGAGCACCCAAGTCCTTTGGCATCTTCTCAACAACAGGTGCAAGAGCTCTGGTACCTTTCTACTCTTGGTGTTTGGTCTCTCCATGTTGTGCATGGCCTAGCACTCTGCCATTGCTCCTTGCTTCCTTTCCCCACTGCTTAGGAGGGTCAGTTCATCCTAAGAGGGCCAACAACTTCCAACACTGGTGGGACCCCAGGGTACTAATGAAAACCTGCTTTGGGGAATTTCTTGCTTACTCAGATCTCAGTCCTGAGAACAAAAGGGCAGATGAGCCAGCAGCTGCTTCAGTTTTCTCTCAGGAAAATTAACCTCCTTTGGAATCCCAGGCCCCATCCTGGATCTCAATTTCAACCCTGCCACCTCCTCCCATTGCCACCGTCCATGAGTTTCTTAAGTCTTCCAGAAGTTTAGTTTCCTCCTTTATTTTCACTGCTGTGGTGGAGTCCAAATGAGGTCATGTATATGGTACCTGGCTCATTTTGGGTGCTCCATCAATATTATCTTCCTGTCCCTTCCTCTTTTCCCCTGCCCCCATCCCCATCCTCTGATATGAGAAAAAGAGCCCTGTCCCACCAAGGATCAGTGTGTCAACTCAAACCCAGCCAAAGGACCATGTAGTCCTCACCACCACCCTCAAGTCCTGCCATTCACTGAAGACCAGTGCTCTGAACGTGGATTCTCTCCACCCCCCACCCCACCCCCATCTACCCAAAGGGAGCACAGGTCCTCTTCCTTCTTGGCCACAGCTGAGGTTCATTGTTGTCATTTCCTGGTTTGGTTCCTGACCCCTTTCCAGGTCCTTTTGTCCTCTCTCTCTTACCAAGATGGGTGGATATAACACCTTCCTGATCCAGTATCATCTGCAAAGTTAATTAATGTGTCATTGGGCTGTTGCTGCTTCCTGATCCTTATCAAGGATTTGAATAAAACGCAGCTGCCCCAGTTCTGTTCCATCCATCCCTCTCCCTTGATTCTTAGTCATCCATCCTTAACCTCAGCCTTCTGGGCAGTTCTTAGCTTCCAATCACTGGGCTGGTGGCACTGCCCATGCCCAACCCCAGTTTGGATCAGAATGGCATCCGGGATTTTAATGATGTAATAGTTTTCATTAAGAAAACCATGGACCTCAGGGCCCTTCCCTTATCCCACCTCTGAGGACAGATCCCCTATATTTTTAAAGTCATCTAACCCAACATACTTCTTTTCAGATAAGGAAACAGAGGTCTACAGAGGATTGGACTTGTCTCACACATCTAATAAGGGCACAGCCAAGCTTTCAGATCCTCATCCCATCAGTGGAGGGCTCCAAGGAAAGGTGTTAATAACTTTGATTATTTAGCAAGTATTTGCTGAGGGCCCTCCAGATGCAACACTTTCCTCTACACATTGGAGAAGCTAGTAAACCAAAGGCCTTGCCCTCTCAAAGCTTACCTTTTCCAGCACAGAAACTGATAAAAGCCAATAAACAAATATGTGTTAGGTCTGACTGTCACATAAATGATGGATAAAAACACAGCAGAGAGCCGGGCGCGGTGGCGCACGCCTGTAATCCCAGCACTTTGGGAGGCTGAGGCAGGAGGATCGCGAGTTCAAAGCCAGCCATCAGCAATGGCAAGGCACTTAGCAACTCAGTGAGACCCTGTCTCTAAATAAAAAATACAAAAAAGGTCTGGGGATGTGACCCAGTGGTCGAGTGCCCCTGAGTTCAATCCCCAGTACCACAAAAAAAAAAAAAAAAAAAAAAAAAAAAAAAAAAAAAAAAACACAGCAGAGTAAGAAGAATAAGGAGTGCTGGTGGGGGGAGGGAATTACCATTAAATATGGATACTTCAGGATGGCCTATCAGTGAGGGGGGACCTTTGAACATAGGCCCAGGAAGTGATAAAGTGGGCCATGTGGATCAAGCAGAGGAGACAGAAAATACAAAGATCCTGGTGAGATGGTGTCTTGGGCTGTTTAAGGAATACCATGGAGCTAGAGGAAGGAGGTCTACAACAGGAGATGAAATCAGAGTGGCAGTGTGGGACCAACCATAGGAGCTCTTTAAAGGAAATAAATGCATCCAAAACAAGCCAACTAACGCTGAAGACTCACAGTCAAGGAAAAGCCCCACAGGCCCTGAGCAGAGGCCCAAAATACACCTGGGCTACTAAGCCACAGACAATTGTCCTGTTCTTTTCCCCCAGACCACATCTCCCTGTCCCCAAGGCCCCCATTCTGCTTGGTCTTATAATCTCTGACTACAGTCTTCTTAAACTCTCTTTCACATCTGAGAAACCAGGGCCACTGGTGATTCTTAAACGCCAGAACACCTATGTCAACAACCGCAGCCTGAAAGCCTTTCCTCTTCCCATTGACATTTGCCTAGGTGTCAAGCCCTAGCAGGATGGACGACTCTTCTTGCTGCCCAATCTAGAAGTGAGAATGTCTCTTGGCCTCATCTCTCAGAAACTACTCCTACAAATCCAACTTCTTCCTTTCTCTGTGGCTGGAGAGGTCACATTTCCTGCGTTAGCACAAATCTGGTGGATGGCCAGGTTCTGTCAATATGGCCATATTCCCATCTGTAACCTGAACCCAGAGCATGCAAATCAGGACATCCCTAAAGTCACTTGACCCACATTGTACTCTTTGCCACAAGCTCTCCATTTCCCTAGATTCCAGGAAATCTCAGTCTACTACCCCATTTCAATGGCCTTGTCTAAGCAGTTTCATTCAAGAAAAAAAAAAAAATGTCTTCCTCCTTCTCTCCAAGGTTTTTGGCCTTCCATTTCCTATCTTTCGAAAAACTCCCCTCAGTCTCCATCTTTCCCTGGCAACATGGCACCATCCAGAGCTTCTCCGTATCTATTCATCTATTAGGGAAGCACTGTTCCTGTTTTAAGCCAGGAACAGTGCTCAGCACCACATGAGAAAGGTGGCCACCCTGTGCAAAGATGGACATGACATAGTCCCTACCCTGGAAGATCTCTGTCCAAGGAGGTGGTCACAGATAATTCCAATACCTTGGGAACAGTGTCATGACAATGGTGGTCCCTGATAGGAAGGTACCTAAATCAGAGTCTAGTGGGTGATGGGGACACCAGGTGTGGGGAAAGTGGGGAGGGGAGGGGAACTTCCTAGAGGGCCTCAGAAAGTCTTCTTCCAGGTCACCCATAAGAATAAAATCACGAACATACTAAGTACTTCCTACATGCCAAGTGCTGTGCTGAGGACACCACTTGAATTATCCCACTAGACTCGGGGTGGAGTGGAGCTACCCCAAGGCCCTTGCCTGGTGGCCTGGGGACTGCTCACTCTTTTGTCCTTTTCCTGAAGGAGTAAGAGAAAATCCCAGTGGCCATGGGCCCCAGGAAACAACACAGCAGCTTGGTATCTCTGGAGTGTGCCCAGCTGGCTTGGTGGAGGTTGTCCAACCCAGATGACATGTCCTTGTGCTACATTCTGGTTATTTATCCTTGCTACAGGGCAGACTTTTCCAGAGCTTGGGGGGTGGCTGAGGAAGGGGACTCCATCTTCAGATTCCCCGGATCCAGGCAGAGCATCCCCCTGGGATGTGGAAGCCAGCTCCTCCACACAGGACCTGAGAGAGAGAGCTGGGAGGAAAAGCCACACACACCCTCTTTCTCTAAGACATTTAGAGCCTTCCACCACCTTTCCAGGCATGGACAAACCTCTACCTTCCCCTCTCTCAGCCCATCTATCTGTTTCCCTCTGCTGCTGCTGGTCAAGAGATCCAGCCTTTCCATCAAAAAGCAAAGCTGACACTTCTGTCTCAGCATCACCTTTCTCCTTGTGTTGGACCAGGAGTCAATTTCTTCACTTGGCTGAGCCTCAAACTACCCCCTACATCTGATACCCTACTCCAGCAGGTGGTGGGGAGGATCTGCTAGAGTGTAACTATAGGAAAAAGAGCCAGGCATGGTGGTGCACACCTGTAATCCCAGCACTTGGGAGGCTGAGGCAGGAGGATCACGAGTTCAAAGCCAGCCTCAGCAATGGCGAGGCACTTAGCAACTCAGTGAGACCCTGTCTCTAATAAAATACAAAATAGGGCTGGGGATGTGGCCCAGTGGTCGAGTACCCCTGAGTTCAATCCCGGTACCAAAAAAAAAAAAAAAGTAAATGTATAGGAAAAAGAGCTGTCCTGACCCAGAAGCTTGGAAAAGGTTGTTGAGGGAGGGAGGTGAGGACACTTCTCTTTCAACAGGTGAATAATCTAGGAAGATAGGTGGAGCTAGGAGCCTGGTCTGAACTCAGTCACTATTCTCACCAGGTCAGGTGAGCAAAACACACAGGATCCAGATGACTCAGAGGTGACAAGCTCAGGAATAATCCCTGCTTCTCTGTGGAAACTCTATCTCCTGGGTCTTAGGGCACTAAAATCTCCATCCAATGAGAATGTATATGGCAGACACCTGTGGGCTCCACTGCCTCAGGAGTTAGGAGACCTGGCTTCTCATCTTGGCTCCGACACTAGGACAAAGCTGTATGACATTTGCAAAGTCACAGTCCCTCTCTAGGTCTTGAAGTCCCATGAGAAAAGCAAGCTGTCCTAGTAGAGAATCCAAATAGTATCATCAGCCCTAACATGCAGAAGTCCCAGGACAATCCCCTTGTGCGTAAGACCCATCCCTCCAGCTCACATCTGGGGCTGAGCCAGGGTTCAGTAATGCCAAATAAGTTCCAAACTCAAAGATCCTGCTTCCTGCTGCTCTGAAGCACCAGTCCTCTCCCTGTCTTCTCTGTCCTCCATGGGTGCATGGGCTTCACTTGCTTCTTGGGGCTCTGAGTCCTCAGTCCCCTCAGTCCCAAACTCTGGTTCTTTTTGGCCTGAGCCCATGGGGGAATGTTCTGTGCTGTACTCATTTCTTGCAATGTGTTTTTAAACTGATTTCTTCTCGTTTTTGCCTGAATAGTGTATAGAAACTGACATATAGTGAAGTCCCTAGTTGGGGTCCCCTTCAACCCTATGCCGGAAACGCACAGCAGTGGCCTGCAGTGCACGGATCAGCCTCACATCCATGGTCTGGAAGGTTCCAAGAGATGGCAAGCTCCTAGATAGAGCCGCTGTCATAGTGAGGGAGCAGCTGGGACCTGGAAGGCTTTGAATCTCTACATGAGGTCCATTCTGAGCAATCCTACTACTAGGAACCCTCAGATTTTGGATACCAGCATCAAACCCACCATCCAAGTTTCTACCGCTCGGGAAGTCAAGGAACCACATTCCTCCCTAGCCCCAAAACCCAGTATGCTTTCCCTCATCCTTCTCCTAAATGGGCTGCCTGGAACCGTGGCCCTTCCCTGCCGGCACACCCTTTCACCCTTATCTCCACCATCAGCCACTTACTCCATCCCTCACCCTGCTGTAGCGTCTTCAGGGTTACCCAACCACCTCTAGGTCAAGCCTGTGTCGGATGGGCTGAGTCACTGCCTCCATCTCCTTCCAACCCTCCCAGGTCCCAGGGCTGGGTCTGGTTCAGCAGGCTCCATCCTTCCATGTGGGGAACCTCCAAGCCCACGGGCCTCCTGGGACCAGGATTTTCCAGATAGTCAGCCTAACTTGGTTTTCCCTGGAACAGCAACAGCTCACCTGAGTTTGCTCACTGTCCATCTATCTCCCTTCCCACCTCCTTTGCTGGCCAGTCATGAAAACTTGGACGCAGTAGTGAACCTCTCTCTGGGCATCAGATGACACATCTGTAAAATGGGGTAATAATGCCTCTCCTGCCCCAAGGCAGGACACTGGGTCAGCTAATTTTCCAAGGCACTCTTCCAGTTCTCGTAAGCCTGCTAATTCTCAGCTCTCCCTGACCCTTGCTTGTGGAACACATGCGCAAACACTTAGGAGTCTTAATTCATTGCATCCTTATTGTCAGTGCCACTAGCTCTTTCTCCCACCTCAGCTACCACCTCTTTCTCATTCACATCCTCCTATTCTCAGGGTCTCTGCAGACTTCCCTGTGGGGGAGTCTGACACCTACCAAACAAGCCTGCAGACAAAGCTCCCAGAAGTTCAGGCCCCTGCTTTCTAACCCACCCAATCCAGGGAAACCCAGAGCTCAGAGAGTAAATCCCAGATTCCCTCTGGGGTGGGCATCGGGCACTGCCCTCTGCAGTTGGCAGGGCCCTGAGTGCTCCCTGCTGCTCACAGCCCGGGTTATGTGGCCCCATCTCTGCACACACCCTGCACACACACGCACACAGCAGCCCTACTCCGTTCTCCCACAAGCACCTGCGCTCCTGCTCTCCCTCCCCCTCTCTTTTCTCCCTGCACTGTGCCTGTAGGACACACCCTCCCAGCCCACCAATCCCACCCCTGCCGCTGTGCTCTACAGGCCTCAGCTCCAGAACCTCCTGTGCTCCTACAGCTCCCTCCACCCCCAAAGGGTGGGCCCCCATCGGCCCACAAGACGAAGATGCCTCCTTCTCCAGCAGTCTTTGTGGGAAGGGTCTTTGCTAGCTTCTCTCACACCTGCCTCCTGCAGCCCCTCACCTCTCTTCCCCTACACGGAAGAGCAGCCTGAGGCCCCCACAGCCCAGGCCACCCCTCCCCAGCATCTGGTGAGAAGACAAGAAAAAGGAAGAACTGTGGGTTCTTTTCCCTCAGACTCCTAGATTTTGTACCAAAATGCAGGGTGTGCTCCTGTTTGCTTTTTTTTTTTTTTTTTTTTTTTTTTGTTTCCTTTCTGAAAATAACCATGAAACTATCATTTCCTCCCACTGCCTTTTCCCTATCTTATTTGGATTAGCAGAGCTGCTGGGAGAGGTGGTTGGGAGCCACTCACAGCCTCCTGTTCTGGCCTGGGTCCTCAGAACTCACAGGTGGCTTTCGAGCAGGTGCAGCCAGATGAGTGCTGAGTCCCTCAGGTGGAGGGAAGGAGTACAGGCTGGGCACTATGGCCAACTGTCATGCTGTCATTCACAGACCCCTAGAAAACCAGGTCCTTGCCCTGCCTGGTCTCCAAGTTAGTGAATGTTGGGACAACCTCTGCCCTGGGGTTTTTCTCTGCGTCAGCTTAAAGAAGGAGGGAAGGAGGGCGGGAGAGAGGCAGGGGAGTTAGCTCAGCCACTCCTTGACAGGTGGGATGCTGCCATGGATGCAGACTCTCCATGGGAGGGTGGTCCATACAACGGAATCTTACTTACAGAAGAAGATAACTGGAGTGCATGGTGGGAGGGGTTCCTCTCTTTTCCCTGTTTGTCTCATGCAATGCCATAGCCATTCTGAGTAGCCATTCTGCTCACCCAGAGGCAGTCTGTAAAAGAAGCCAGTTTATGGGGAGTCAGAGAGGCCCCAAAGGAACCTGCCTCTCCCCCAACCTGAGTGCCTTCAGGGCCAATCCACCAATTCTTGCCACTTGCATGAGAAACTGGCTCTCCCTGCCTTCCTGGCCCTGTGGAGATGCTAGCCTGGCAAGCCCCAGCCCTCTCTGACATCTCAGGGAAGCCAACGTCCAAGCACATTTTGTCAGAGGGGAGAGCAGTTAGGGATGGGAGGGGTGACAAGCCAGTCTTTCAACAAGGTACTCCATCTCACAGGCTCTGGCCCTAGTCACAGGCTCCCGGCCACCAATGCCTGCATCTGCATGACTTTGCATCTGGTTGAAAAGGACCCTGAGGGAAGGCCCCAGTGCCCGGACAGTTGCAGTCCCAAGCAAGGCCAATGGTGGCTGAGTCTGGAAGAGGGGCAAAGGACTGGCCTCCCTGGTAGGGGGAGCTGGTGTTCTCAGCAGCCCCCTCTCTTTGGCCTAGCCTCTCTTCCTCCCTGCCATGTTCCCTCTTTGGGAATTCCTCCTGGTCAGACCAGAGGCTCAGCAAGCCAGGGCTAGAGGCAGCAGCTGACCAGGCTCAGTGGCACTACCAGCTCCTCCTTCCCAGCATTGAGACCCTCTCCTCATGTCCCTCATGCTAGGCACCACTTTTCATTGTGACCGGACTGAGTGGCATGTGCCCCACCTAATTGCTCTGGGTCGGTCTACTATTATAGGACCTCATCCCTTTCTTTTTCTTTTTTGTGGGGGGGGGGGGTACTGGGGATTGAGCTCAGGGGCACTCGACCACTGGGCCACATCCCCAGCCCTTTTTTGTATTTTATTAGAGAGACAGGGTCTCACTGAGTTGCTAAGTGCCTCACCATTGCTGAGGCTGGCTTTCAACCCGTGATTCTCCTGCCTCAGCCTCCCAAGTGCTGGGATTACAGGCGTGTGCCACCACGCCCGACTTCATCCCTTTTTTTGAGGGTCATGGACTGCCCAAAAGGCAGAAGACTTAGCATGAAATCCTCCCTGCCCCAGTGGCCCTTCCTGACAATACATGTCCCATGCCCCTCGGTCCTGCCCCCTCCTCCCCAGCAGGACATTTCTCCTCCCCCACTGCCTGCATCAGGCTGGGCTGCTGGGCTATTTGGGGCACTACTAGCCCTGCGGTGTAATCAGTACCCAGGGATAATTGCCACCTGCCCTGCCGGTGTCTGGGGGCTGTCTCGGCCACAGCGGCACAGAACGGACACAGGACAGCCAGGCCTGGAGTGAGGCCAGGCTAGGGCAGTCTTGCCCATGCCCTGGTCTGCTCACCACGCGGAGGACCTGCAAGGATTCCCTAGGAAAGCCACACGCTCTTGGGAGCTGTACTCACCTGGGGCACCCTATGGCTTCAGCTGGGAGGGGACAGCTATCCCAGCCAGGGGACAAAATTCCCTACTCTGTTCCTCCACAATCTGCCCAAACTATGTCCTCCACCTACTAACTTCCTATATAGGGATGCCTGCTGGCTGCAAGCTGACCTATGGGTGATACAGCCACCAAGCAGGAGGGACTTTGGTTTGATCTTTAGCCCAGCCAGCCTCAACATACTTCTCCAGGGAGGCAGCAAGGGCTAAGGACATGACTTAAGGGAGCAAAACTTCCTCCTACCCCCACCAATTTTTGCTCCTTTTTTTCTACTCCAAGGCAATTTAGGTAGTCTTGGTTTAAACATTCATCTTTCTCATGGTCAAATCTACGGCCTTGGGCAGCTAGTTCAGCCTTAGTTTACTCATCTGTAAAAAGGACATAATCTGAGGACCTGCCCCACCAAATTGCTGAGAAGAACACATTATCTGATATGTGTAAAATGCTTCATCCAGAATGGTAGTTATGATTATTGGGAACTGCAAAATGCAGAGAGTGGGGGTGGGGAGCATCTATATACCAGCCATAAGATACTCTGGAAAGCAAAGCTAAAGAGGCTCCGGGGCTGAGGGGACAACCCCAGGGCCTGGACATTTTATGACAACTATAGCCCTGTGGCTGGAGGACACCTCATAGGCCTCCAGGAGAACTGCTCCTACCTCTTTCAACCCCATTTGCTATAACGCAGTGCCATGGAAGCTTTTGGAGGCCAGAGGACACTAAACACCTGTGGATGTTTTCTTTTCAAAAGCAAATCAGCAAAGCCCAGCAAAGCTTACATTCTGCTCCTGAGAGAAGTAGAAGTAAAATAGTGTTTCTATCTTTTGTCCTAAAAACATTATTTGTCCTAATGCTCAAAATCCTTCACATAAATATCCATGGTCCTGCCACTTAAAGGGCCACTCAGATGAACATCTCCTTTCTGGAGTGGAGCACTACTGGGAGCTGGGCCAAAGGGCCAGGACTCACAGGGTCAACCTGTCCCTGAAGCAGTCCGGCTCTATCCATCTCTGCTTCTCAGTCCCTCAGAAGACCCAGAGCTGGTGCCCTGAGCCAACAGGCCAAACTGGAAGAGTGCCTTAGCCCTCCTGCCCCACAGCATCAAGGTGGGAACAAAGTGGCAGCTGTGGGCAGGAAGGCCATCCCAATGTACAAGGCTCTGCCCCTCAGGGAAAGAGAGGAAGTATGGAAACAGGATGTGGGCACCATCTCCACCTGCCAGCAACTTCTCAACCCCAGTCAGAACCCTGAGGGCCCCAACCCAAGGCAACAGTTATGAGCCACACCACAGCCTGAGCACTATCCCCACATCACAGTTATCATGTGCCCCACCTCAGGAGTCTGTCTTCAGTGACTTCCGCCCATGTCCCCTTCCTGGATATATTCTGGGCCAACCAGTGGGTAATAGGCCACCTAGAGCCTTGGCTGATTAGACCTTCTGCCATTTATCTCCAGTGAACACCTCTACCAAGGGTCTGGGCCTATCTCAGAGCCCACTGTGAGGGGGCTGCCCAGCCCGAACCTAGCAGCTCCACAGCCCTGGCAGCCCTTGGCCTGATGCCTGGGGAATACATCGTCAGGGTGGGGGCTGTTTTCCCTCCTGGGTACACTCTCTCTCACTCGTCTCCTCCCTGGGCCTGTGAGCTAATCAGAGAGAAGGAGGGGGAGGAGGGGGACGCTGCTTGCCTTCCCCGTTATCTGCAGCAATCCGTGGTGACTAATGCTCCCAGTTGGTAAAAAGGCAGTGTAATCAAAACACTTTTTTTTTTAGTCCTTAAAGTTAGTCATTCTCCCAGAGTGGAGGAAAAAAAAGCCTACAGCAGTCTCCATGAAATGCAAGCTGAGAGGCTCCCGCTACTGGGTGGGACTGAAGCATTGGCCACTGAGGCTCCTGCAGGTCTAAGGTCAGCCCTCCTCCTCTGGACCCATGGCTATCCTTCCTCCACACCCTTATTTGTTCTTGCTTTCCTTGACATCTGGGCTGTCTGATCCCTTAAGGACTTCCATGCCAAGCCAGGAGCTGCCCTTTGCTCCCAACCCTGCCAGGTACTGCCATCTGCTGGTCGAAGCTTTCCAGAGGGGAGGAAGCATATAAAAGTTCCCAGGATGAGGCGGAGCATCAGTAAGTTCCTTCTTAGGTGCCTGGTCATGTGCTGCCAACCTGGCCATTCAGTCCTGGTGCTTCTTATGACTCCGTCTGCTTGCTGCCTTGGGACTTCACTGTGCTGCAGTAGAGCCATAGATTGTCAGAGGAGGCAGGAACTTCAGGAACCCCAAACAGGTGGTATGCCATAGTGGTAAAAAGCATAGGGGTCAGAGCCAGGACACCCAGGTTGGAATTTCTGCTTTACCATGCCATGGCTGTGCTTTAGCCCCTGCATTTGTAAAATGATAATAGTAGTACCTACCTCATAGATTTGTAAGAATTAAATTAAATTAAAGAATTAAATTAAACTACTTACAATGGTACTCAGTATGTTGAGTAAGCTCAACTATTAACTCAGCTAAAATAAAGACAACATTTTTAAAAATGACATATATACCTTCACATGTCCATTACTGGTCCAAGGCAGACATTACTAATCAATCACAGAACTCTCCTGCCAATGGCAGATTCTCTAGAATCCTCAACACAACACTCCAAGAGGACAGCAATGAATGATCCAAGTTAGCACATTGGGATGACACCCATTTGCCATCTCAGATAGAACCAGGAACCTTTACATTATGATCAAGGATGAGGAGGCCCACAGGAAGGAACAGACTCCCTCAAGCCATTGGGAACCAGAGCCAGGGCCCTGACTACTCCTTGCTGACTACATTAAAGGTTTGAGCACAGTCCCAGTCAGGCCTCAGGGTGACTCCTTCCCTCCCAGAAGATTCATACCTAGCTTCACCTCCACAACAACTACTCAGATCTGCTTACTTCTCTGGGCTTGTCCCTCTGTTAAGGACCTGCCTCACTGGCCTCCTCTATTCACTTATTTCCCAAGAGCCTCTAGAGTCAATGTGACAGTGGACTAAAAATTTGAATGTGGGAGACTTTAGTGATGTTATCTAGTCATTCATTTATAGAGGAGGGGACCAAGGCCAGGAGAGATATGTGAGGTCAGTCATGTTGTCAAATATGGAACTAGAGCCTTGGTCTCCTCCTGTCTTTTAATCCAGAACCCATTCATTCTCGTCCCACAACATGTGTCTGCTACCTCCACCCCCATCCCTGAAACAGACTTCCCTTGGTATATGGCAGGCTAATAGTTTTGGAAATATTTATCACTGCAGAATCCCTGAAGAAGACAGAGTATGGGGGAAGGGAGGATGTAGGTGGAGGAGCCATGCACAGGTGCTAAAGCACCATGAGATTCATAAACACACAGCAACCCTTCCATCCACTCTATCCTCTGCAAAGCTGCAAGGACTGACCGTTCCTCCACCCATGCTCTCTGCCCAGGCTGCCCTTTGGGGACTTCTTTTCTCTCCAAGGCTGTTCTTGTGCTCATATTGGCCCATTTCCTGAAGAATAACATGGTGATGAAGCTGATCTATGTGATGTGCTTAGGGAGCCACCTTTCACTAGAAAACTTGTTTGAACCCTCTTGAGTGGAAACAGAAAACAGAAATTAGAGACTCCCCACTGTGGCCCACACTCTGAGCTCCCCTACTCCTCTGGTTGAGCCCTCTAGTCCACCATGGTGTGTCAGAACAAATCATATATCTCTTATTGTCTAGGTTGCTGCCTTGATTGCTCCCCAGGGCAGCTTCTGAAACAGTTGAGGGTATCTGAAAATTTTCAGAGAGCAGGTCTTGGGGGGTGGGAAGCACAGGCATCACTGCCTGCTCTTCCCTCTCATTAGAGAGGGAGCTATTTGGGTTGAGAAATACAACTCAGTCCAGAACCCCAGGCAACTTATGAGGGACTGAGGCCCTAAAGTCTGACTGTGGGAGACCTGAGGCAAGTCAATTGCTTACTGGGCCTCAGTCCTCTTCTTAGCCATGGCAAGTTCCCTCTGCTTGGGCCCTCCACACCCCTTATCTCAGATTCAGCTGGCCTGATTCCACCTTCAGGGCTTGGTTTCCACAATGGCTCCTAGAAACCTTCACTAATGCCCCACATGAAGCTTAAGGGTCCCCTTACAGGCTGCCCTAGTCTTGTTCTATTCCTTCCTGTATTATTATTGTAACTGCCTGTTTACCTCCTTCTGCAAGAAAACAGCTCTGTGAGGGCTGAGGGCAGGATCAACACTTCTTTTGTGTGGCTGTACCCTTAAGATTAGAAAGAACCTGCAACATTGCAGGAGCTCAGTTAATATTTATTAAATGAAGGAGTAGAAAGAGTGGGTCCTGTAGAGGAGACCACCCAAGGGAAGGACCTGTAGCCAGGGAGCAACCCTTACTCTGAGTCTTGTTGAGTAGATCTACAGAACATTTCAGCCTGCAAAGCACCTATTCTATTTACATTTGAGCCCTGGGCCACCTTGAAGGAAGGAAAGATCTATTTGTTGTAACACGCAATGCATGTGCGGTGTATAACATTTAAAACATGCAAGAGTAAAGGGGACTGGGGTTGTGGCTCAGCGGTAGAGCGCTCACCTAGCATGTGCGAGACACTGGGTTTGATCCCCAGCACCACATAAAAATAAATAAAATAAAGGTATTGTGTCCAACTACAGCTAAAAAAAAAATGGAAGAGTACAGGGCAAATTGAGTCTCCCTCACACTGCGTCTCCAATGGTTCCCTCCCCCATCGATTGGATTAGAAACCTCAAGACAGGTGATAAGCCCGCTAAGGACCCTTAGTGGGAAGCGGAAGAGAATTTTGTGAGTCGGTGTTGACGGTGGAAAACGCCCCCAGAGGTCCTCCTGCCTCTGCGGCAGGCCGAGCCTCAAAACACTAAGGCTGAGCAGGAGAGTCGCCAGCAAGGGAAACTCCGCGGCCAGCACGCGGCGGCCAAAGGGTTAATCCGCCGGGTCCCGCCCTCCTGCCTGCCTCTTCCGGGCAGAGGGGGCGTGCTTGCGTCACTTCCTGGAGACTGTCTGAATCCGGAAGTGATCCAGAGGACCGAGTTGCGGCGGAGGACCCCGGCAGCCAGCCCAAGTTCGGGACCATGAGCTGGTGAGTGAGGCCCGGGCGGCGGTGGATTGCTGGAGCCGCAGCCCGCCGTGCGTCTGGCCTCTGCGTCACTTCGGAGTCCCGGCACCCGCCCTTCCTGCACCGACCCCTCGCCCCAGAGCCGGGCTCGACAGCCCCAGCTCCGGGGTCGTTCTGGAGAGCCGCCTGCTCTCTGCAGGACTCCCAGTGTTAGGGGCCGGAGGATGCCCTTAGCCTGGGACTCCGCGTCTGATCCTGTTTCCTACGCTGTCTCTTCCAAGGAGCCGGACCCGTTTCCTCCCGTCTCCGTCAGTGAGGGACTTCCTTGTTCTCTCTTTTATTAAGTATCTGTTGAAGTAGAGTCGGTGTCTTCTTTGGCCCCCGGGGGCATCTCTCTACAGCCGCGGGTCTGCCTCAGAGTAGTGATCAAAAACTACTTGCCTTCAAGATAACTGGTTTTTGCACCACTTTACCGTCTTCAAAAGATAAAACGTGGCCCTTTTGAAGGGGCCAGAATGATAATCTACATTCACCCTCTCAGTGTGGGATTGGACTAGTTTAAATCTTTTCCGGGGCCATGACCCACTACTCTCCCTCTAAAATAGACACTTTGAAACTTAAGGGAACTATAACCATGATAATAGAAGCCGAGGAGTCTTCAGAGTAGTGGAGTCACAACTCCAGTTGCTGCAGAGTTTTGTGATATTTGGGTCATGGTAGACACTTCATAATGTTTAATGATTGATTTAATTTATAAGATTCGGTTCGCACAAAAGGCAGTCCCTGTTACTGGCTTTGGATTATTTACATTCACAGGAGACAACCATGGAGCTTCCTTAGAGGCTGCCTTGTCAAGGCTCTTTCCTTGCCATCAGGCCCAAAAACCTGTATATCCACAAAGCCTGGACCTCAGGAGATCCATCTCTAAGGCACTTGTATGAATAATTTGACCCCCAGAAATGTGCAAGATGAATTAAAACCCAATCACACTAACGTAGGGAATATTCTCAGAGTCTTGTGCAAAGTGAGTGCATGATAAGCAGTTATGAATAAATGAAAATAGTAGATTATCCTTCGGGAAGGCTTTTGCAGGCTGCCACTCGGCCATTAGCAGAGTCTGAGCACTGGCCACAAGCAGCTGATGTCAATCAGTGTCCAGGCTAGCTCTCAAATATAATATTCAAACCATTTCTGACCCCTCCTCCACTTGCTTCTTAGTCCGAGATTGATGGGCAAATATCAGATAGTCAGCAACACAGGGAGGGAAGCCTGAAAAAAAACCCTACTAAGCCCCAGCTGGAGCTGCTCCTTTTCCTTTTGCTGCAGGAGACCAACAGGGGGCTGGAACCCTAAAAAGGTAACTTTCTTTTCTTGTTATAACCTGGCTAGTGATGGGCAAAGTGGCAATTCTTCAGTTCCCTTTCTTAGAGAAATTTCTTCCTTAAAATGCAAGACTGGGTCTCTCAGCCTTGTGATATACCACTCTTTATGCAAAGTCTACAATATGCATAGAACATCAACATTGGAAATTTCTCACTGTTACATTTTGAAAGCCCAGCCTACCCCAGAACAATGGTTACCCTTTGTGCCCCTGTAAGTGTGTGTTTATAAGTGTGATAAGGTGTCCTCTTGCCCACTGCATCCTGAATCTTTGGTGTTCTCTTGCCAGATTTTTGAAGTAAAAAGCAGAAAGTACAGATCCTTTATGTTGTTTTGATTGGCATTTACAATTTAAAAAACTGAATCCATCTTTTCTTCTCTAATGGGAAGAACAGTAGAACAGAGTGGGTAAGCTGAGGCAAGTTGTTTCCTCTTGTCTTGCAGAAAGTTTCTAATCTGAAAAACTGGCCTCCCATTTCCTAAAGTCCATGAGGTTGGAGAGAATTGAAATTGGTGGCTGTCTAACAGGAGCTGAGATGTTTGTAAAGTAGAACTAATTTACCAGTACATGCACATCTTGGTACCTCCTTGGACTGAGGGTCACAGCCAAAAGGGTGCTTTGTCCCTCAAAGCTGAGATTCCTTTCTCTTCCTCCTTAGAGGGCGTCTACGTCATATCTTGCGTGGACTCTGACCCTCTCTCCATGTGAGGGGACCAGCACCGGCGCCTGGGCACACAATCACACTCAGTTCCTAGCTCAATGGCTGGCAAGGGGACCAGGGCTGGGTGCTTCTGATTCATTCCCAGAGTGGTTTTCCTGCTCCCAGAATGAATCCATCCATTCATCTGAGACTGGAATTCTCAGTAGGGGAAGAGACCAGAGTGACGTAGAGACATCATGGGAAGCTGATGCCCAAGGTCAAGTTCACCAAGTACATGGGCTATGCCAGCCATAGTTAAATAAGGCCTAGGGGCACATGGCCCATGGTCCCCAAAGGGTAACCATTGTTCTGGTATAGGGTGGGCTTTCAAAATGTCACAGTGAGAAATGTCCAATATTGATGCCCTATGCACACTGTGGACTTTACGTGAAGATTGAGAAGGCTTTGTTCTCTGCTTCCTCTGTGCAGGCAGCCCGCCCACCCGGTTTATTTAGTGGGTACCTGCTGCCTCACTGCACTATCCACCCATTTGCAAGACAACCCAGTGATCTCTCTTACCAGAAAGAAAGCATTTGATATTCACATCTCAGATCACTGATTCACATCTTGACCCCAAGCCAAATGCTCTCTCCTCCCTCTTCCTTCTTTCCTCTTTTCCTTCCTCTCTGTCCCTCCCTCCCTCCTCTCTCTCTTTTGTATGTGTGTCTTTATTATGGGTTGGTGAGAGAATTAAGTAGAATCAAGTGTAGTGATCTTAATCTAGTTTAGGTGTCTCCAGGAATAGTAGCCTTCCCTGAAACCACATATCTAGATGATCTTATGACAAGAAGGAACACTGGAGGAAATCTCCCTATACCTAGGGGTCCAGTAGTTTGAGAAAGAAGGAAATTAGAGGCAGTACAGAAAAGTTTGACTAGGAGGTCAAGTGCTGTGTTCAAGTTCTGGCTTGGTTGCTCAGTGTGTCCCATCAACTTTTCTCTGTCTGTTTTCTCTGTGTAGCGTGGAATAGATAATCCCAGCAGACGGTCTTCTGCCCTAGTGGCAAAGTTAATAAAATGGAGTCTGTCTGCAGATGTAATCCCTTTCTGAATATAGGCTCTAATTTCCCTCTTAAATTCAAGTATTCCTCAGGTTTGGTCTGCAGCTCCCTCTTCACCCTGCAGTCCTCAGGGTAAACAACTGATATTCTGCTGTGGATTGTGTTGCCAAGCTGGGATGTTCTGTAGGTTAGGTGTGGTAACTCAAGATCTTTTTAACTTAACAGTGGGTTTATTAGGGTGTAATCACATTATATGTTGAGGAGCATCTATATAATGTGATGCACGTAGATGATTCTCAACAAATGTTTGCTAAATTAATGCTTGTTAAACATTTACAGTATTCAGAGGTCTCTGTTAAGTGTTGGGGGGCATTTGAAAGATTATGAGTCAATCCCTGTCTTCAGCCAGTGTCTGCAAAGTGCTAAGGAGTCAAAGGAAGGACATCTGATCACTTAATGTCAGCATAGTTTCATCAAGAAAGACTTCAAGTGGGAGATAGAATTCTAACTGGACTATGATTTATCAAACACATACCTTTCCATGGTGAACGAGAGAGGGATCTGGCTAGCAGAATGGCATGGAAAAGGTGTGTGTGGAGAGAGATATCGAGAGTATTTGATGCAGACAGTCAGGAGGCCAGCTTGGGTGCAGTGAATAATGGTTGAGCAGGGGCTTCCTTGGTGAGAATTGGCATTCTTAGCATGGGGCCACATTTATAGTGCTTTCAGTGCCATGCTGAGAAATTGAAATTGAGCCTGGCCTTTGGAAAATTGAAGGTTCTTGAGCAGGAAAGTGGCTTGACAGAAGAAATGATTTATTCAGATTTATTTGGCAATGGCCTGTGGGACAGCTCAGAAAAGAGAAAGAAAGGAGCCAGGGAGGCCAACTCGGACCAAAGCTTTCAAAAATTTTTGAGCACACTTGCGGTTAGAAATATTTTTGGATATTACAACTCACGTGCATACATTTATATATGAAATAAAAGTTTCACACAGTATATGTGCTATATGCCCTACTATGTTCTTTTTTTGTGTTTTAAATAACAACTCACCTCAATTGCTTTTATGACTACCTTTGATATATGTATATATTGGGATAATGTAGATAGACTAAATGATCTGTGTGCCCTGGGTTCAATGACCAACACTTGGGGGTGGGGAGAGAAACTATATGATAGTGTTCTTCCTGGACCCCATTTAGAAAAATACCTATTCAAACTAGAAACTAGCTTTTGGTTTCAGCTAGCTAACGATAGTGTTGTTAATTTGGTTGTTTTTGCAGGGTTAAAATGAGAAATCCAGAGGGGTAGTTATAAAGAATACTTATCCATCACTTTCCAGAAAAGAAAACCCTAGGGACAAAAACCCATACAAAGACATTTGGTCTCACTGGAGTTCTGACTCTATTGCTTAAAGAATGAGACCTCTGAAGCAAGTATGGCTTAAAAGTTTGAATTTGAAAAAGCCATTTGGTAGATCCATGAGTAGTTACTATATATTCTCTATAACTTTTTGAATGTTTGCAGTATTTTATACTTGTTTATTATTTTGATCATCACTAGGGCAGGCCTCATTTTCCATAGCATGAGAAGGTTGCCCTCTGGCCAAGGCCAGCGATGATATAGGGAGGGGCCTAGAATTCTGATTCCATCCTCATCCCTGCTCCTTTTACCTCCTGCTTCCCAAGGGCCAAACTTTCAGCAGAGGAGAGGAAAAGGGTAGTGTGGGACCTCTTTATCAATTCCTGGGGTAAGAGACTGGAGTGAGAGTGGGATTAGAGAGAATGCCTTAGAAGCGGCACCATTGGTCTGGTGCTCTCAGAGTTCCACCTGGGCACTGTGAGCCTGTCGGTGGAAATGAGGCCATCTGAACTTTCTCTCTTGCTTGCTGAGTAAGCAGAACAAGCCTGTCACTTCAGAATGCCTTATGTTTCCTTCTTATAAAAGGGGGAAACCTGTTTCCTACCCCTCATGTCTTACAGATTAGAATAGAATAGGTGATAACTTGTCTGTCAAATACTAAGTTTCCTGCCTCCTTGAATTTCTTGCCTTCCTCTTTTCTTGCCCTTCAGGTGCTGCTGCATCAGCC
Organism: Tamias sibiricus; assembly: GCA_025594165.1. Classification (NCBI taxonomy): domain Eukaryota; kingdom Metazoa; phylum Chordata; class Mammalia; order Rodentia; family Sciuridae; genus Tamias; species Tamias sibiricus. Next base: position 22,511,294 of record CM046661.1, read on the forward strand.
TTCATACTTCTGTCACAAATTCTTCCACTGTTCAGGAGGAAGTCACCACTCAGGTTTAAGCAGTTGTATAACTTGGGCCTCGTTGTAATGCATTATGGAATGGGACAGCTGCTTGTCCCTAAAACAGAAAAAAAATAGTTTCAGGTTTCCTAACCATTCACTGCAGTATACTTATCTCTTTGTGACTCAGCACAGTCACCTCCTCTGGGCCTTGGTGTGATCTTCCATCACCAAAATATCCTCCCCCACCCTCACAGCAAATCCTTACAGACCACTTACTACATGCCTGGGTGCTGTTTTAAGCATTAAACTCTTCTAACCTTCACAGAGACCCTGTAGAATTAAGTAGATTTTCATCCCACTTCATAGACAAGGAACCTGTAACTTGGCAAGGTGAGGTCACTTGTCCGAAGTCTCAAGCCAGTGATCAGCAGACCCAGGATTTGAACCCCAGCACTATGGCTCTGGAGTCCATCTTCATCCAGTGAAGTACAGGAGGGGACCACTTCAAGTGAACTGATGTATCAGAAGCACCTAGCACACCTAGCACAGGATCTGGCAATAGTAGATGCTCAATAAATGGTCACTTTAATTAGAATGTCCCCTGACTCTCACATGACCTAACATCATGTGATTCATTCTGTCTGCTTTTCAGAGGGCATCCTGGGGAGCCATGGGGAAGAAGGGATCACAGCTGAGCCCAAGGATTGTTCTGGTCGTGGTAACAAGTCAGCCAAGTCACAGAGTCATGCCTTTTATTTTTAAACACTCACACACCCCTCTTCGGACTGTTGGTGGGTCAGGGTCATGTTCCATGTGCTCTGGTTTTGGATCCAGTTAATTTAGGCCAGAGGCTGTGGTCATGGGCACTGAGATGAATGGTTTCAGCTCAGGTCACTGCCCCTCTGAGGGGGTCTCTTATGTCCTCGCTCAGACTGAACTTTCCCTGGCCCTTGGCTTTGCGGCCAGCTGGCCCTTCATCTGGAGAGGATGGATCCCACAAGCAGCTGTTCCGCCGGAGCCAGATGACTACATAAGCCCTGCCTGGCCCTGGCCCTCCTGCTTTCTCTCTCAGATTGTTAAGGTGGCAGCCTCATAGGGCCTCCGACCAGAACAGGCGGCAACCCGAGGACAGAGCCACAGAAGGACAGGGGGAGGGGCTGGTCCTTGTAGCCTGCAGAAGCTGCTGCCTTTCGCCCACCTTCCTGCTCTTGCCGAGACAGTGACTCAGGCCCAGACCACTCCCTGGGGAGCCAGGATTTCAGCCACTATCAACCACCGCCCACTCTTGCTCAGCCCTCCCTTCCTTCTCACCTCCCTCACCTCCCCCCAGCACTGTGCATCTCTTGCCCAGCCAGAGGTATCAGAAGGGTACAGGGCGGGGGAGACTGAATCACTTCTGGGCTCTTTCCACCCCCAGGCCAAGACCAGACTCACGTTCACTAGAAACAAATTCTGGAAGCCAAGCGAAGACAGAGAAGCATGTGGAGCTGTTAGCCTCGCTCCACTCTTCTCTGTAATGGGAGTGGAGGACTCTTCCCAAGAAGGCAGGGATCGAGAGATCTGCCGGGGTGACCAGGGGATCCCCACCCAACTGCCATCTGGGTCTGCCTCTTGTCTCTGCCTCTTCAGTAGAGGGGGTGAGGAAACAAAAGATTGAGAAACCCAGCAAATTGAAAATGCAAAAGAGCTGTTTTTGTAAATAGACATTACACAAGAGCAGGAGCGTTTTTGGAAAGGTTTTACTGAGACAGACAGAATTAGCCAACTGGCATCATGCTGCTAATAGAGATATTTACTGTTTGAAAAAGTATATTTGTAGCTTTGGAGAACATCCTGTTGACTTTTCTTTATTGTGAAAGAAAATAGAATCTTTCCCCCTCTTTCCCTCTGTACACACTGAACTTTTTTCCTTTTCTGAGGTGGGGCATGTTGGGGGCTAAGAGAACTGTTTTCTCCACTTTGTTGCTAAGACCAAAATATCCCTTCTCCTGCCCTGTGGTGCTGATGTTTATGGAATGGCAAGAAGAACCAAGAGGACTCCTGCTCTGGAGGCAGACAGCCCAGAGCCGTCTTGATTTCTTCTAGAATGTAGAGATTCTCTGGGGAGCAAGCCCTGTCTTCTCTCTGGACCTCTGCTTACCGCCCCCCTCCCCCAATGCTGAAGGGACAACACTGAGAAAAGCTGGGAAAAGGAAGAGCAAAAGTCTTGGAGCCTCATGGTCCTCCCTGCCCTGGGGACCATGAGCCATGACCCATGTGACCCGGCAGTGCCTGGAGATGCTGTGATGCTGTCGCTCCTGCTGCAGCCCTCATGCACAGCAGCTGTTTCCCCTAGGGAGTCCCACATGCCAGCATGATTTGAACCACAGGGCAAGAGAGACGTGGTACCTGGTAAAGTGTAGTTGGGTTGCTCTTTCCTCCTGCCTTCTCCTCCGTGCCACCTCTCACTCCACTCCATTTCAGTGGCAGAGAACCTTCTCTTTCCATCAAGGCACCTATTCCAGTTTTCTGGCGATGTGTCTGACAGTGAGATCACATCTGCCCTTGGCCATCTCGGAATAAACCCAAGAGACTCCTCTCCCTTCATATATCCTCTTTAAAACATTTTCTGTTGACCCATGCTCCAAGAACTTGTCCAGGCTTTACTTCTGAAGCCAAAGGCCAGCTCTGTTTTCTTGGTCTCCACTGTATGTACTGTTTCTGAACCCCAGCTGGCTGGGGTTTGATCAGATGGGGATTAGGAGGCCAAAGACACTGATGTTACTTTTATTGGCTCTTTATATAGCCTTATCTAAGAGTAGCTTTTTTCAGGAACTTTAAATCACAGTATGGTGTTTTTCAAGGCCCTAGAGCAATGCACTTATTTTACTCATTCATTTAATTATTCAGTGCTTACTGTGTACATAAACTATAGTAACTATAAGCTCCATGAGATCATTACATGAGTCTGTCTTGTTCATCCTGATGTCTGTAGAACCTAGCACAGTGCTTGGCACAAAATGTGGCCTTTAATAAATATTTATTAACTATTGATCCACCAATAGACTGGTAGTAGCACTATGCCTAGTATGAGCGCTTTGCCAGGGTCACAAAGAAGCATTATATTCATCCCCTGCCCTTGAGGAACTAGATATCATAATCAGAAAGCAAGACAATAGACACCTCAAAGTTAATTAGCCTGTACCCTTTACCAAGCAGAGTCACTTCAGTAATGAAAGGATGGCTTGATATTGGGAAGTATATTTGCACAGTTTATCACAGTGATGGGCCATAGGACAGAAAACTGGTCACCTACATGCATACCAAAAAGCAAAACTGCAATCTGTAATCTAAGAGAAGAAAGATATTTCCTTACTGTTAGGAGGCTTTCTGGCTGAAATCAGTAACTCCCTAACTCCCTTCATATTTAGTAGTGACAGAGCAGGTGCAGAGTGTTCTTACTGAAGTCTGCAACCTTTTTTTTTTTTTTTTCAATCTCTAGCTTGTTCAGTAACACAAGATACAGAATAGGTATAAATATTGAGAAAGAAAGGGATATTTTATCATTATTTTCAAATGATAAGCCTATTTCTCTGGAAAACCTAATTAGTCCTTTTCTTTCCTACAGTTGAACTTCTCAGGCTGCATAGGTCAAGCATGGAATTGTGGTAGCTGGTGTCAGGGCAAATGTACCAGCAAGATAAAATGAATAGAAGACCTTAAAATTAAAAAAAAAATTTTTTTAGAATGTACCTAACATGGATAGGGCTTGAAATTCCATGGAATGCACCTAAGATGTGTAAAGCTAAAAATTTTACATAAAAGCCAGGCGTGGTGGCGCACGCCTGTAATCCCGGCACTTGGGAGGCTGAGGCAGGAGGATCGCGAGTTCAAAGCCAGCCTCAGCAATGGCGAGGCGCTTAGCAACTCAGTGAGACCCTGTCTCTAATAAAATACAAAAAAGGGCTGGGGATGGGGCCCAGTGGTCGAGTGCCCCTGAGTTCAATCCCTGGTACCAAAAAAAAAAAAAAAAATCTTTACATAAAGATGATACTTGGAATCTTAATATTTAACAAAAATAAATGTAGATATCTATATGCAAAATCCCTAAAGACCGAGGGACATAATAAAAAGACATGAATAAGCAGAAAGAAATATTATGTTCTTAAATGAGTAAGCCTAATATTTGTAAAGATGTAGGGTCTTAGCTGGGCGTGGTGGCGCACACCTGTAATCCCAGCACTTGGAAGGCTGAGGCAGGAGGATCGCGAGTTCAAAGCCAGCCTCAGCAATGGCGAGGCACTTAGCAACTCAGTGAGACCCTGTCTCTAAATAGAATACAAAAAAAGGGCTGGGGATGTGGCCCAATGGTCCAGTGCCCCTGAGTTCAATCCCTGGTACCAAAAAAAAAAAAAAAAAAAATGTAGGGTCTTCTCTCTCTCACATGCACACACACACATACAGCTATAAATACAATGCATTTTCAGAACTACTAAGCATATTTATGGGGTTTGGGTGGGGAGCAGGGGACACAGCAGATGATTTTGAAATTTATCTTGAATAACAAAATAGCCCAGAAATTACCTGGAAAGGAAGTATAATAAGAAGGGATTCACTCTACTAGGTATTAGGAGCTTTTATGAACCTGAATAATTAAATCTATGTTATTGGCAAAAGAGTATATTGGTTTATGATATGGAATAGTAGAAGTATTTAACACTGAAAAATGGTTTTTCAAAGGGTTTTTTTTTGTTTGTTTGTTTGTTTGTTTTGTTTTGTTTTGTTGGCAGGTTGTGTTGGGGCTGGGGGAGGTTACCAGAGATTGAACTCAGGGGCACTCAACCACTGAGCCACATCCCCAGCCCTATTCTTTATTTTTATTTAGAGACAGGGTCTCATTGAGTTGCTTAGCACCTCGCCCTTGCTGAGGCTGGCTTTGAACTCGAAATCCTCCTGCCTCAGTTTCCTGAGCTGCTGGGATTACCGGTGTTCACCACCCCACCTGGCTCAAAGGTATTTTTTAAATAGTGTTAAAACAACTGATATTCATGTACTCAAAATAAGTTGTAAATTGAGTGAAGATTTAAATATTTTTTAAAAACTAAATTAATGTGAAAATGGAAGGAACACAGAAGAGTCAAAATAATCTCAACAAAGAACAAGAAAGTCGGAGGAATCACTCCCCACTGTTAAAACTTACTATAAAGCTACAGTAATTAATATAGTGTGGTACCAGCACAAGTCACTGGAATTATAGACATGCACCACTCCACCTGGAAGAGATTTTAATAAAACAAGTGAGAAATTACTGACTCTTGAGTTAGAACTATACAAAGGGTACTTTTTAAAGTATCTTTAAATTTATCTAAAAACTTAAAAAGTGGATTTTAAAATGGAATATAGCCAGGTGTGTGATGCATACCTGTAATCCCAATGACTCAGGAGACTGAGGCCAAGTTTGAGGCCAGCCACAGCAATTTAGCAAGACCCTATCTCAAAATAAAATTAAAAAGGGCCAGGGATGTAGCTCAGTGGTAAAGTTCCCCTGGGTTCAATCCTTAGTACAAAATAAATAAAGAAAAATTTAAAAATGGAATACAAGTTGTAAGGGTGAATAGAGTACAAGTGATAAAGGTGAGCATTTAAATCAGTAGGAATCAGTCTGAAATCAAGCAAAGGGTAACATAGCATTTTCAAATGGTACCAAAAATCTATTAATCCATTAAGAAAATAAGATCAATTGTAAGTAAGAGTGATGATTGTTCAATAATGCAGTTAATGAAGAGGAGGAACAAATCATATGAACACACTGATAAAACATTGAAATTTCTGGTAGGTTTAACATGAAAGACATAACAAAGATAATAGAACTCATGATATGCCCTCCTACAAGGACATCAATGACAAACTGGTTACTGTCATTAATTCAGAGCATTGAAGATTAGTCACTGTACAAGAAATCTTGAAATGTGCCCTGAAATCTTATAGTTTATTTGTGAAAGAAACATGAGATTTTCCTAAATTTTACAACAATCCCAAAATTTATATTTACATATTAGCAGTAAGCTAGAAAAAAGCTTTTCTAAACTGTCAGTAGTGGAAAACAAATTTCAATCAACCATACTAGAGGAAAGACTGAATTATCTTTCTTTTCACTCAAGAAAATTATGCTACCAGCTCTGTCACATGCAGAGGCAATAAAAGACTGCAGTAAAAAATGTAGGGATAAAAATATAGAGGTGTGTCAGGCAAATGATTAATAAAAATAATAGGTTATTCTTGACTTTCTGATGTTTGTGTCATTTGTTCACTTTTAAAGATTATTTGTTTTTTATCCATTTAAATTTTCATTTTAAGGTCTATTTTTCTATTTATAATTTTGTATTCTGTTATTTATTTATTTATTTATTTATTACAATACTGGGTATTGAACCCAGGGCCCCATGAACACTAGGCAAGTACTCTGCCACTGAGCTACAACCCCGGCCCATGTATTCTTTTTCTTTAAAGGGACCTGCAAAATTTTATAAGCTCCAGACCCACAAAACAGGGACCTACCTCTGAGAGACTGTCAAGCATAGATGATGGTAGACTACCATGGTGAAGTCAGGAGGATGCAATGACTATGGCATGGATTTCCAAGACACAGCCCTTCCCCTCCCCCAACACACACACAAAACCTTCCACTTGCTGAGCTCCCAGAACACTTTGCTGGGCTTTTATTCCCAAAGCAAGAGATTAGGTAGAATCTTCTCTAGGGAATTTTACCTGCCAGGAGAAAAGACTAGGAAGAGACTGACATCAGGGAATTGCCCCCAAAGTGTTCAGCCAGACCACTGCACACAATAGACCAGCTTTATCCAAGTGCTCACAGCTGCTCGTTAGGTTTCTTTCATCACCCAGTCTTATATGTGAGCAGGCAACCAAGAAGTGCTGTACACCCTTAGAAAGCATTTAATATTAAAAAAAAAAAAAAGCTTAAATAATTAAAAAAAAAAAAACTTGGAGAGAAACTGAGACTATAAAGAGAGAAGAAACTTCTTTTTAAGCTGTTATTAAGATCCTTAGATAAGACATCTGTGAAATAAAAACAGGATACCATAAAAGAAGAAAGGGACATTCTGAAAATTAAATAGAACTCTTAGAAATTGAAGGTCTGATAGTAAAATAAAAAATAAATAATATATAGTAAAAAACATGTGAAAACTTCAGCCTTGGCATTCCAAGGCATTATGGTGGTGGTTATTAAGATGTGGTTACAATATAAGATTGACCAGATGCTTTTTTATTAGCAAATGGATTTCTTTTGCAAACTGCACTGAATTGAAGCCATCTCATTGGGATTAAAGTCATGATTTTTTTTAATCTGATAGAAATGAAAAAATACTCATTTTTTTCATTTAGAAAATGAAAGTATTAGAAGATGAAATGTTGATAAACAGAGAGGAACAGCCAAGTAGGATCACCATCAAAATTATAACAATATCAAAAGTAAGAAACAGGAGTTGGAGTTGTAGCTCACTGGTAGAGTGCTTGTCTAGCACACGTGAGGCACCAGGTTCGATCCTTAGCGCCACATAAAAACAAATAAACAAAATAAAGGTATTGTGTCCATCTACAACTAAAAAATAAAAATTTTAAGTTTAAAATATCTTAAAAAGTAAAAAACAGAAAATGGAGAAGACATTAATGACAATTTTTGTTTGTTTTTTAGGGTTTTTTTTTTTTTTTTTTTTTTTGGTGTTATTGTTTTGTTTTGGTTTTGTACTAGGGATTGAACCCAAGGGCACTTTAACATTGAGCTACATGACAATCCTTTTATATATTTATTTTTAGTTTTTGAGACAGAGTCTCGCTGAGATGCTGAGGTTTCTGCCTCAGCCTCCCAAGTTGCTGGGATTACAGGTGTGCACCATTACACCCAGCAACAACAATTTTTTTTTTTTAATCCTAGAACTAAAGATTATAAATTGCCAAACTGTAACTCTCCTGTGCATACTTAAAACAATGGATAAAAACAGATCTGCCAGATACATCATTATAAAATTATAAACTTCAGGGGGAACACAATTCTATAAGCTCATATAAAGAAAATAAAAAATAGGCTACATACAAAGGATGGAAATCAGAGTGGCTTCAGACTTCACAATAGCACCAGGAGATTATGAAGCAATGCCTTTGAAATTCTGAAAGACATTATGTCCAGCCTATAATTCTATACCCAGTCAAACTAGCCTGGGGGTGGAATTTAAACAAAAAAAAATTATGCAAAGTCTGAAAAATTATCTTCCACACCCTTTTTTCCCCACCAAAATGAGGAGTAAATCAAGAAAGGGAGGATGGAAGATGGGCTAATGAGAAAAAGGTCAAAGGTATCCTAGTAAAGATCATCATGAAGGGAGAGCCAGGCATGAGAGCTACACAGCAGGGACCAAGGGCAGCCAGTCTTGATGGGCAGGGCAGAGGCTCCAGTGGAGAAGCTTCAAGATGACTATGGGAGCAACTGAAAAGAATGAATGCACCAAGAGTAAAATTAGACAATGGATTGAATCAGGGAAAAGTCCATAGAGGAGCAAATGAAAGAAAAGTAAAAAATATGCAGCACTGTTAGTTATGTACTGCTGCATAACAAATGATCCCATGACTCTGTGGCTCAAAATAGCAACAGTTTCTGTTGGTTGGGAATTAGAAGTGGCTTAGCTGGGAACCCCTAAGGAGGTTGTGTACATGGGCTGGCACTGCAGGCTTCCTGTTTGACTGCCCTGAGCAGCCCACTAGCTCTCACATGTGATGTGGAAAACATCACAATATCCTCATAATTGTTAACTTGCTGTTGCTGTAACCAAGTTAGGATGTAACTATGGAAAGAGAGTGGGGATAGCCCCCCAAACTTTTTCTGTTTGGTCAAGCCCTGACTTCCACAGTAAGTACCTAGTGCTTAAAGGCATAATGATCAAGCCAGGTGCAGTGGTGCATGCCTGTAATCCCAGCAACTCAGGACACTGAGTCAGCAGGATCGAAAGTTCAAAGCTAGCCTCAGCAACTTAGTGAGACCCTGTCTCTAAATAAAATATAAAAAGGCTTGGGGATGCGTTTCAGTGGTTAAGCACCACTAGGTTCAATCCCTGGTACCAAAAAAAAAAAAAAAAAAAAAAAATGCATAGTGATCAAGAGGGAGCAATAGGAGCATTTTCCGTAGAGATGCAAAAGTGAATGCCAAAAGCAAACAAGACAGCTGAGTTGAAATGGCTGTCTCAGGCAACTGAGGTTAAGGGGGCCGAGGGACTAATGTTTTAACTTAAACCTTGTTGTCTTATTAAACTATGCATATATGTAACTTTGGTAAAAGTAGAGCTTAGATTAGTAAAAGGAAGACATAAAAGCAATAAGTACAGTCACCCCTAGAGATCTTCAGATTGTTCCAGGACCCCCGGATACCAAAATCTATGAATGTTCAAGTCCCTTATGTAAAATGTCATAGTATTCACATACAACCTACACATGCCCTCCCTTACATTTGAAATCAGTTCCTGATTGCTTATAATGCCTGATATAATATAAATGCTGTGTAAATACTTGTAATACTGTAGTGTTTAGGGAATAAGGATAAGAATGAAAACTACATGTTCCCAGATGTAATTTTTTTCTGAATATTTTTGATCCACAGTTGGTTGAACCTGCAGATGTGGAACCCACAGATAGGAGGGTCAGTGTACAGGTGTCAGCCTGACACCAAATGAGTTTGTGTAAAAGACCATGATTTGACTTCATACTACTGATCAAAAGCTTCTACACAGTAAACACAAACATGTACAAAATTGAAAGGCAAAAAAATGAGCCAGGAAAAAATCCAGATGTATAAGGCAAAAGGGTGGTAAAATGTAAACTGATTCAGCCCTTTAAAAAACATTAACTGTGGGGCTGGGGTTGTGGCTCAGTGATAGAGCACTCGCCTAGCACATGCGAGGAACCAGTGCGAGGCCCTGAGTTCAATCCTCAGCACCGCATAAAAATAAATAAATAAAATAAAGGTATTGTGTCCAACTACAACTAAAAAATAAAACATTTTTTTTAAATGTTAAGTGTTTTGCCGGGCGCGGTGGCGCATGCCTGTAATCCCAGCACTTTGGGAGGCTGAGGCAGGAGGATCGCGAGTTCAAAGCCAGCCTCAGCAATGGCAAGGCACTTAGCAACTCAGTGAGACCCTGTCTCTAATAAAATACAAAAAAGGGCTGGGGATGTGGCCCAGTGGTCTAGTGCCGCTGAGTTCAATCCCCGGTACCAAAAAAAAAAAAAAATGTTAAGTGTTTCAGTCTGTTTCTAGAGCACTTTGGCAACATAAACAAAGCCTGCCCATGTCTCTGTCCTTTCACCAGTAATTCTGTCACAATTATCCTATGTGCCAAATCCTTAATGTGCACAAAGATTTAGCTGTTAAGAGTTTTTGTTTAGGATAGAAATGTTGAAATAACTAACAGTAAGTCATATACAATACAGAAATAGAACTAGTAGTACATTGTCATTATAAATTTGCCACTAGTTTTTATTTTAGTAGTTCTTAAAAATCAGGATGATAGCTGGACATAGTGGTACATGCCTATTGACCCAGTTACAGGGAGGATTGCCTGAGACCAGCCTGGGCCACATAAAGAAAAATTCATCTCACCAGGCACAGTGGCAAACACCTGTAATCCCAGCAGCTCAGAAGGCTGAGACAGGAGGATCGCCAGTTCAAAGCCAGCCTCAGCAACAGCAAGGTGCTAAGCAACTCAGTGAGACCCTGTCTCTAATAAAATACAAAAATAGGGCTGGGGATGAGACTCAGTGGTCAAGTGCCCCTGAGTTCAATCCCCGGTACCAAAAAAAAAAAAAAAAAAAAACCATCTCAAAAAAAAAAAAAAAAAAGGAAAGAATCAGGATGATTAAAACTATTGGCATATCAAAACACTCCTGTTTCCTTTACTTTTAAAAAGTTATATATAGCCGGGCGCGGTGGCGCACGCCTGTAATCCCAGCACTTTGGGAGGCTGAGACAGGAGGATCGCGAGTTCAAAGCCAGCCTCAGCAATGGCGAGGCACTTAGCAACTCAGTGAGACCCTGTCTCTAAATAAAATACAAAAAAGGGCTGGGGATGTGGCCCAGTGGTCGAGTGCCCCTGAGTTCAATCCCCGGTACCACCAAAAAAAAAAAAGTTATATAAATAGTCACATATACATACCTATACAAATACATGTACACACTGAGATTCAGGATATTACTGTTTACTTTTTCCTTTGTGGGTATGTTTATGTTTTGTCCTTTTGGTTTTTCCATGTCTTCCAAGTTTTTAACACCAATCAGGTGCTGATTTTGTAATCAAAAAAAGAATGGGCTTTTGGTTTATTTTTAAAAAATATGAAAAGTCAACTTGCCTCAGTTTTTTTTACTCTGCAAATTGTAAAAACATAATTAATGCCACTAAAACATTAACCTTGGTCATCTTTTAGATGTGAGATATGGGTTTTTTTCTTCTCCTCCCCCGCCCACATCCTCTTTTTCTATATTCCTCAAGTTTCTCTGGTGAGCATGTTTTATTCTTTGAGGGGATAAAACTGCAAAAGGCTATTTAAGCAAGACTGTAGACTTGAAAACAACATGAAATGAGTCAGGAGGAGGAAAGGCATTCTATTTGGGTGGTGTGGCCATGTCCCTGTTTCCTTGGAAAATTAAACTGTCCTGATGATGTACACTCAAAAATGTCTCTCTCTGGGCCAGGTGTGGTGGTGCATACCCTCAATTGCAGCAACTCTGGAGGCTGAGGCAAAAGGATCACAAGTTCAAGGCCTGCCTCAGCAGCTTAGAGAGACCCTGCCTCAAATTTTAAAAAGGACTGGGGGTATAACTCAATGATCGATTACCCCTGAGTTCAGTCCTCAGTACTAGAAAAAATAAAAAAATAAGTCCCAATTTGGAACAGAAAGTTACAGAGTCTAGACCTGAAGCCTTAACAAATGGCCATGTGCCTGAGTCAGAGAAGTTGAATTGGGTGAATGAGAAAGTAGACTGAAAGGAAGGTTGAGACCATAATACAGAGGCATGTTGAAAGCTAATGCAAGTTCCTCCACCGACTCCAGGGGTGGAGCAGGAAAGGTACAAGATGAACCTGGAGCAGCTCCTAGTTCAAGTGAGGAAACTTGGCGGGGGGTGGGGGGGGAGATACTGTCTTCATAATTTCTCTGTATCTAAAATTTCAAATTTTATTTTTCTTTTAAAAAATAAAGGTGTTCTGCCAGATAGATGGCTTTTGAGCTATTGAGTTGAGAAATAATCAGACTAGCCTGATAAAATTATATGTGATTGTCAGAGCTGCAGTGGAAATATAAGGAGCAGCTGGATCAGTCTGTGTGGTACGTGTCACCTCTTTGTGCAAAGCCCCAGATCTAAACAGTGCTCTTCTCTTTCATTTCCAGTCTCTTAAAGAACCATGAGCCCCTTCTGATCCCATAGTACTTTAAGACTGGGCATTTTGATCAAATACATCTAAGAAATCCATGTGAAAAGAGTATGGAACTGTGAATGGTAGAGAGAAAATGGCCAGAAGTCAGGGTCCCTGGTGGTTTTCTTCCTGGTTTTCTTATAAACCAGCACAATGACCCTAGGATAGTCATTGAACTTCTCTGGATCTGCTTCCTTGTCTACAAAATGAGAGGGTTGAACAGAAAAAAAAAAAAAAATCTATGGTGACTTGCAGTTCTAAAAATACTGTGATTCTAAATTAAGATTTAGAGAGAAGCTGTGGCACTACAAATAATGGAAACTAAGTTCTGACTTTCTTGGCTCCTGATCTGCAGGTAGTGTAGACTCCAAGGATTCTTCAGGATTCTCATCCCACTCCCCATATTCTAGAATGAGATGCTGTCTAGATATGTGGAATAGACCATCTGTTGCAACTCCTTTGTTTCATAGTTGAAGAAATGGCTCCAGAGAGATTGTGATTTGTTCAGATCACAAAGCTAGTGAGGCAGAGACCAGGTTTTCTGCCTCCTGGTTAGAGCTCTGTACACTGCAGCAGGCCTCCCACAGAACAGGAGCAATCTTTTTACAAGGCCACCAGGTCCTCATTTGCACTGTCTCCAAAATGGCCCTTGAGGACAGCTGTTCACCATCCATCAATTCCAGTCCCTGAATTGTGGGGAAAGAAACCAGGGGCCTGCAGAGAGGACTCATCTTACCTTGAACCTTTTTTCTTTGGGTCTGAGAATGGGAAACAGCAATCTCGATTTTTCTTCCCTAGCTTCCACAGCTTACCTTTCCCTTCTGGTAATTGCATAGCCCGAGATGATTAGTTGATAGAAGCCACATGAGCCAGTCAGCCCCCAAAGGGTTAACACTCCCAAATTATGGGGCTGGGTTAACAATAAACAGGATGTCCTCCAGAAATTAAATTTAAACCTCTGTGACTCAGGCTGCCCATCCCCTCAACCGGCTTGTTGTCTGGGGTTATTATCGGTAGTTAATTATACTGTTGGGTGTAGCAACAGTGTTGGTCAGTTTGAGCTAAATGGAAGCAGGCTCAGGGAGAGGGGGGCATGCGTGAGTGGAAGGTAGGATGGGGCCCCTGGAATGGAAAGTTCAGATGCAGAGCCTCTACCTGTGCCCCACAGCTTCAAGGAGAGCCGTGGGAGAAGCCAGCTTTGGCTCCTTCCAGCTGCTTCCAGGGGTTCCCTAACTTCCTACCCATCACCGGGTGAGGCAGTGGCTCTCTGATTCTGTCACTACTGGGTTGTACTGTGTTGGCTTTCCAGCCTGGCCATAGTTCTTTTCTTGGGCTCAATAGAATCATAGAATTTTCAGTGTCTGGAGGAAACTTCTAAATTTTCTAGTTTACTTCACTCATTTTACAGAGGAGGAAAGTAAGTCTCAATGTAGCAGTTAGCTGCCAAATGACAGCCTGCTCAGGGAGGTGGAGGCCGGGTGTGGTTGCTCAGCTCTCAAGCCCTAGCCCCATGATCTTCCTTCCATTAGGCTATGCTTCTTCCAGGTTCTAGTGGGACTCTGAGTGCAGAGCTTCTTAGTAAGTTCTGGGAAGACTCAGGCTGGATCCCAGTTTCTCCAAGTTAGCTGCATTTAGATTTTGTCTGTTTTCCCAGGGGGTTAACCCAGCCCAACCAGTCATTAATGGACATGTAATTTGTCATTTTTCCTCAGCTTCCCATGAAGCCTGCAGACCCACAGTTTGTCCCCCTGTAGAGAAGCAGTGAAGCACCTGGTAGAGATGATAGTGATTTTTGTGGGGGTTTTAAAAGGCATGTCTCCAAGAATGATAGCTGTTACAATGAGCCTCTAATTTCTCATTTTGTAGCTCCTCAGGACACAAGGTTTGTAGTGATTGTTATCTGGGGCTGTGTCCCTTTCCTGCCCTCACTTTGCAGTGTATTTAAATGACAGACCATTCACAGAACATGCTCTGGGGCAGGACGTTGTGCCCAAGAGCCTGCATGGGACACTGGATAGGAGGATCTGTTTCCTAGAACAAGGCCCTGAGTGCTGATGGTCCTGTGCCCTCCAGGGCTTGGGGTATGAGTACCAAATAGTGAGCTTCGGCCACTCCTCACCCTCTTGGGGCAGAAGGGCCCGTGCTGCATCCAGTCTTTCAGCCTCATCCTTCCCCATTTCTCAGTGTATCCCCGTCTCTCTCTCTTTCAGGATTCCTTTCAAGATTGGGCAGCCCAAGAAACAGATTGTTCCCAAAACAGTGAGTAACCTAGTCTTTCCCTCTGAGACTCAGTTCTATCTCACATGGCCTCTGCATAGAACCAGAGCTTTGACTCAGCACATCCTGAGCTGGGAAGATAGCCACCTAGACCTTATTGCCAGTCATGTTGATCTAGAACCTCTTAAAGACTGGGTCTTGCAGGGGCCTCCTGATCCAGGGTGTTTGGGATCTTCCCCATCCTTGGTGGTTTACAAAAGTACGGCGAAGGCTCTGCTTCTGAGTAGTCTTTCCTAAGAGGACCCTGGAACACACACCTAAGATATGGCCCAGGCCTTTATTTCTAGCTATGTCCTCCACTACATTAAAGACCAGGTAATTTGGGGCCCATGTCCCTTTGTCTGCCCTGCCAAATATATCTTCTCCCATGATTCAGAGTCACCAGTGAGAGCCCACAGGATTTAGCCCTATTTTATCTCCAGAATGGGAGAGGAAAACCTCAGTTCACAGAACCTCAGTTCTAGCTGGAAGCCCACAGAACTCATCTGGTCCAACCTCCTGATTTTTCTGGATGAGGAAAACAGAGCTCAGGTAGTGGTGGTGACTGTCTAAGGTATGAAAAGGCCCTACTGGCAGAACTGGAGTTAGGACTCAGGCCTGAGACTCCTTCCCTTGCTTTGTGCTGCTTCTCACTGTGAAGATCTTTGAGGTTTGGGAATTCTCATCTGGATTAGCCTTTTCAGCCCCTCTTCCACTAATCTGAGCATGGTCCTTGGTTTTAACCTGGTTGACCATAACTGTAGAGCCCCTCTCCAATAACTTCAGAAAGTTCTACACTGTCCACACAGTAGACACTTATCTGTTGTCCCATCCCTTGACAGGCCTCTTTGTCTTACTGACTTCTCCTTCCTCAGCTCAGCTGTCAAGACCACAAGAAAGCCACTGCTTTAGTTTGGCAGGAAGTTCAACACACATCTGACCAATGGCACCATCTTTGGAAAATTCAAAGTGAGGTCACTTGAAAGGAGCTGGGCCTGAGCTAAAAGAGTCCTCCCCTGCTTCATGCAGATGCAGGTTACTGATAGGCTCTACTGCCTCCTGTGCAGGGGCTGACCATCTGTGGAGTCCTCCAGCTGAAGCCCAAAGAATCTGGGCGTGCGAATGCCGGGCTCCAGCCAGCTACAGGAAGTGGGAAGGTGCGGCTTTGAGCCTCTAGAGTTTAATCCATGGCAGATCCTAAAGGGAAGTGGTTTTGAGAAGGGTCTTTTATTCCCATCGCTCACTACCAAAAACAAGAGACAAATAATAAAACCCTCCCAACATGCTAACCTTCATCGAAATGGCCTTTGTTCTCCACAAAAAAAGCAAAGGCTAGAATGTACTTTCATCTTGTTTGCCAGAGGTTGTACACAGAACAATCTTGAGTCCTTTGCCTGAGAGATAGCAAGGACTCCCAAGGAAAAGCAGATGCAAGTGTGGCTTCCCTCTTCCCTAGTGTCCAACTCACTTGAGGTGGATTGTCATGTGCTTCACAGCCTCAGCTCCCCCACAGAGAACAGGGAGGGGGAAGAAGCCAGGTTTGATTTGCAGCCTCAGTTTCCATTCTGGTTCTGTCACATGGTGTCTGATCTTGAGCATATTCCTTGGCCTCTCCACACTTTAGCATTCTCACATGTGAGATGAGGATGGCATGGCTGGCAGATCAGTCTGACACAAGGCAGTGCACACAAGATGCAAGGCACTTTAGCCCAGTGTCTGGCCCGTAACCAGCCTTCAGTGAGATGCACTATGCCACAGGAAACCAGCAGGTTTGACTCCTTCATAAGCCATCGAAGACTCAGCCTGTCCAAGCAGCTCAGTTCCCCAGTGCAGCAGGCCATGGGCTGGGCCTTTGATCTCTCATAAGGAGTCAAAGCCAAGTTAGGGTCTGGAATAGTTGTTTGCATGCTTGCTTGGCCCATTCTCCTCAACTCCCCAGGGCACTGAAGTATATGTAGCAAGACCCTGCCTCTTCAGAGTCGCGTTTTCCTACCTCCTCAGCCCCCAGAGCAGGTCTAGTTTGTGTGGTTGTCTCAGCATCTCTGGCAGCTGCCCCCGGATGGCAGTGACGCACTCTGGTATTCTTGCCCAGGCACTCTCAGGGAGGGGAGCAGATGTGGCTGCCCCGGTTATTGGAAGTCATGGCACCCCTGTCATGGGAAGAAATGCTCATGTTATCTTCAGGGAGTTTCAGGAGGTTTTTGGCTCAAGGCACTCAATTGTCAGCCACAAAGAAAGCATTGTGTCTTTGCTCTGCTGCTCTCCTTTGCCCAGGTTATTAATGCACATTCCACCATTGTCAAAGCTTTGGTTGGAATGGCATGTTCTCCGCAGGGGCTGACCACTGGCACTGAGGCAGAGGAACAAAAGCTCCCCTACCTCCCCATCCTAGCCTTCTGCCTAGTTCCCTCTGGCCTCTCAGGCCCCATAAATTGACCGGGGCATCCTGATGTGGAGAAAAGCCACCCTTCCCCACCTAACCCAGGATCAAGGAGCTTTGCTTTCTATGGTCCTGTGCAACAGGATTACCCCAGTCTTATACACAAAGAAAAGCACACGTCAAGATCCCCAGCTAGGTAGGTGCCCTACAAAGTTAGGACAAGAATGAGTAACCACATATAGCCTCTCCAGTTGAGGAAGATTTCATATGCTGAGCAGAGGAACCTTCGCCTCCCTCACCCTCCTTCATCTTGGAGCATACTGAGGAGAAGGCAGCTGTCCCCCCAGATATCCCTTGAAAAGGGGCTCTCAGAGTGCCCCCTCTGCCTCAGCTCTGATGTGACACACCTTAGCTCTGGCACTGGAGCCCTGGCCCTGCCTTCTGGGTCCTTTTTCATTTCACTGGGAATTCAAGTTTTGGGAAAACAACCAGTTTGTTAATTTAACATATTCCCAGTTCCTGCTGTGCACCAGGGCTTGGCCTAGGCCAGCACATAGAGCAGCAAGCAGTACAGCCCCTCCCTTGCACCCTGAGCCCCAGAGAATGCAGGGAGCAGCCGAGGGCAGTTGTCTGGGGCTTGATTCTCCCTGCACTAACCTGGCCGGCCTGGCCCAGCCCGACTGGTCCCCTGAAGGTCCGTGCACATGTGTTTACACTTGCATTGTTGACTGGGCTCCAATGGCCGTTTTGGCAAAGGCATCAAGCATTCAAAGATGTTCAGATCTTTTCTGCTTGGCTCGTTCTCTCAGAAGGCATATACCTTGGAATGTGGCTCCAATAAGTCCCTTTATTCCCTTAGCCATTATCTAAGGAGCTGGAATTTTGGTGCTGTCCCCAGTGGGTCTTTCCCCTGTGGTAGATGTAGGGCCAGTGAGTTATAGAAGCAGCCTGCACCTGGCTCCTGTAAGCGGGGAAGCGGAATGTTATGCACTCCTTTTAGGCTGTCAGGTGGCCTTCTGTGGCATCAGGCGGAAGGGTCATGTCCCACTTCATTCACCCGCATTCAGCTCCCAGTGAGACCTCGAGTTTCTCATCAACCCTGAATAATCCCACCTAGTTGGAAACCTGAGGTCCCTCTCTCTGCAAGTTCAAGCAGTCCCCAGGCAGGGAAACCAGGTGTTCTCTGACATCCCACACACATCAGCATGCTCAGGAGATTGCAAAATAGAGGACCGGGAGCCAAAGGCACGGCGCAGGGCTCCTCCCAGAAAGCAAGCACCTACTCTGTGCTATAGATCTCTGGGAAAGCTTGACTGACCAAGAAATGCTTAGTTTTCATTTCATCTGTTTGGAAAAACTGCCTTTAACTTGTAAAGACACATCCTCTGAGGTTGAGTGGGAGCCACAGCACTGTTCTAGGGCCCAGCACCCGGCTGCATACTTAGCCACAGTCAGAGTTTACCTGGCTGCCATTGCCTAAGCACTTTGGGCTGCTTCTCCTTTCTGCTGAAGGGACAACAGCCCAGTCTGCCTCCCCAGGCTGCACCTCCCCAGGCTGCTCCAGTGCAGGAGAAGAGCATGGACACTGTGGACACTCACCCTCAGTGAGCACCATGGTGGGCCAGCCACCTGGCTGTGTGCCCTGTGCATACTGCCAGTTTAAGCCTCAAATCTGCTACTGAAACTGCAGTACCATCTCAGCTTTGTAATCCCCTCAGGTTCACTTAACTGACTAACTGAAGTTGCCCTTTTACCAGAAAAGAAAGTGAGGCTCTGAAATGTGAGGAAATATTTTTAAGGCTCCACAGCTAGTGTCAGAGCTCATATCTTACCTGTCTCTGCTTATTCCTCTAAGCTGAAGACAGAGCCCCTTCCCTGTTCCCAGAACAAATTTGCCACCTACAGTCACATACATGGACTTTCCTGGCCTGGCCCAGACCCAGCTGCAGGCAGGAGGACTAGTGGGGAAACCAAGGCTGAGAGGGACGGCGACCTGCAAAGCATCCTGGCTGCTACCAGGCAGGGCCAGTCCTGAACTGCAGGCCCCGCTGCCCCCTGGGTGGGTTTCAGTCACACTCCAGAGCACCTTGACAGCCACCAGAGTTGGGGTGAAGAGAGGGCACCCAGCCTGGCACCTCACTCCCCATGGTGGCAGAGCAGAGCCACAATCCGCTGTGACTTGCCTGGCTGGCCCCTCTGGGAGGGGAGGCCTTCTCCCAAGTCAAACACTTCATTAATTTTGGGAACACAGGGGATACTGTGTCGTTGAGGATCTGCTGGAGCTTGCATGGACTGGACTGCGTTGTTTTCTGCAGACGGGGAGGGTGTGGAGTATCTCAGGCTGGAAGATTTTTTCCATTGTGTTGTCATTTCTCTGTTGATCAAGTTATCTCTTTTGTTACAGGTGGAGAGAGACTTTGAAAGGGAGTATGGAAAACTCCAGCAGTGAGTGTCAAACCCCAGGATGAGGCGGGTGTTGGGGAAGGGCACATACCTCCTGTCAGATCTCACTCCCCACCCCACCTCCTCTCCTCTTGACCCAGTCAGTGGGCTACACATCAGCCCTGGCAGCACCCAGAAGCTGAGGCCAGTTCAGGTCACCAGGCTGCCAGTTCTCCCCCAGCAGATGGCTATAGAAGGGTCATTACTAGTAGCCTTTGGGGACTTGGCCTCCTGCAGAACATGCAGTCTGGGGCAAGAGCCCCACGGAGAGGTTCTTCCCTCCCTGATGGGCATTCTCATGTCGGGGAGGAGGGGCCCAAGTACTGTGTGGCCCAGCACCCAGGCCTGCCCTTGCCTTGCAGGCTGGAGGAGCAGACCAAGAGGCTGCAGAAGGACATGAAGAAGAGTACCGACGCTGACCTGGGTAGGTGCTCTGCCCACGCCTGGCGTGGCTGGTGGGGTTGGGGGCACCCTCCTCCGTCAGGGGTTAACTCATAAGTTACCATATTCAGAGAACACCAAGTGGTGTCCCTGAGAAGTGACCTGAGGTCAGAGGACCACATCCTACTGCCCTGCTCTGGCAGTGGTATGAGTAGAGGGCTCTCCTGGAATTCCAGTTAGCATGGAACCTCGGCCAGTAGGAGCTGCTAGCCGCAGGTGCCTCCCCTACTCAGCCTCTGGGCCACCAGCTCAAGCAGTGCCTTCCCTCCTCACAGAAACAAGAGTTCCTGGCTTTCCTGTGGTGACAGGAACTGAAGCTGTTGTGCATTTAAACAGAGTTGGGTTAAAGAACAGGGCCAGAAATACCTCAGCATAAATTTGTCGTTAGGAAGGACATTGAAAGGTCTGTGGTGAGTGGGGGCCAGCAGGTGCCAGGAAATGGCCAAGGCCTTGGGGAGGTTTCTTGGCTGAAGAGGTCTTATTTGATGAGGAAAAGCTAGGCCCAGGAGCTCTGAGACAAAGGCAGCTCTGAAGTCAGGCAGTGTCAGGAGATTGTGTCCACAGGCTATGTCCCCAGGGAGCCAACAAGCAGCTGGAGCAATGGAGAGCTGCTCCCTTACTATCTCCACCCCAGAACACCCTGCCCTTGACCAGCAGTCTACCACTAACTCCACCACTGCCCAGTCACTTTGGACCACGGCCTAACTCTTTGTGCCTTAGTTCCCTGGTCTAGGAAACAGGTGCTCCAGGTCCTGATCCCTCTGGCTGACATGACAATGAATCAGTTGGTTAGCGAAAAGCACTAAGAACAGCACTGGCATGTGGTGGCCTCGTAGGGTCAACATGTGCATGTCACTTTAGAATAAGTTCTGAGAGAGACTTAGGTTTGACCAGGGTTCTCCACCTTCTCTCACTTGATAAATGCTAGACAGGTGCATCAGAAGTAGGGATTCAACAGGAACTTCCATCCAAGGAGGGAAGACATAAGAAGTTAACGCCATGTAACAGTGAGTAGTATGAGGAAGAATAAGGGGCTGGAGAGTGGCAGGGTGCTCAGGAGAGGCCTCCCTGAGGAGGTATCCCTCCCACACAGTCCAGGAGAGATGAGGGAATCATCCGTGCAAGAATACCCGAGGAAACAGTGCTTTGAATGCAGAGGCCAGCAAGTGCCAAGGTCCTGAGGGGAGCAGGCTTTTCTTTAGGGGCTGTATGCGCCAACCCAAAGGCTCAGGAGAGGCCATGGTAGAATTGAGAATCCATCTCCCACTCTTTGGCCATTCCACCCACATAAAAATGCTCCATGATGGCTGTGAAGCACTGGAACAGTTCTCCTAGAAATTTTACCCTCATTATCTCTTCTAAACTTGAGATTGACAGGGAAGGTGAGATGTCCATTTTATGAAAGAGTAAACCATTTAGTTCAGTCCCTTGTCTCAGGACAGAAAAGCCTATCCCTTTCTTGCTTGTCCTCTGTCACCATCTCACTTGTTGCTCTGCCCCCTCTTAGCTAGGAATGGCAGAGTCTTCACTCTAGAACCTTGGCCCATCTCAGTATTAGCATGGCCACCTCATGAGCCAAGTCCAAATGGGGCAGCATCAGGGGCTCCAGAGGCCATCCAGAATGCACAGGGTGCTGGGAAGCTCAGGGTGGCATTGGAAGACCTAGTCCTAGTTGGTGTGCAATGAAAGGTCCCTAGCACAGGCAACAATTTGGATTTTTCTCCCATTTTCTTCCCAGATGCTAAGACTTCAGCCATTTGCGTATATAAACATGCATGTTTCCTATAAAGGGCACTTTAAAAAGCTGATCATAAGGAAATGTGCCTTCCCTTGGAACCACTAGCAAAGCTGCCTGCCTGTGCAAGGAGGCCAGCCCCTTTGGTTGGGCCCCAGAGCCTCATGCCACTGCTAATCCTGACAATATGAGCTGTCCTGAACACAACCCGCACCTCACTGCTGGCCCCTCATGTCTCCAAGCCAAGGGCTGGACTTGGGGTTTATCTGCTCTGTGTGTTCCCGGTCTGCATTACTTGGATGGCATTTGTCTTCATGGCTCTGCTCTGCCTTCCAGCAGGGTGGTGCTGTGACCTGCCGCTTCCTCCCCTTCCTCCTCCTCAGACAGCTGCACTGTCAGAGCCCGAGTAGAGTGAAGGCTTGTTGTTTTTCATAGTGGGTTGCTCTGGAACCAAGTAGAACATCAGGGATCCATGAAAAGGAGTCTGGCTATGGAGAGTTTAGGATTAGGTGGGTGGCTCCTGGAGCTGAGGGCCACTGGCCCCTGAGTGAGGAGCAAAGTGCTTCCTCACTTGGGCACACGGCTGCGGCCTCACAGCCACACCAAGTCTCCCATGTTGGTGGCAGCAGGATCACTGGTGGGCTCAGTTCCCACCCCCAGATCTCTGATTCATCCAGTCCGGGTGAGACCCAGAGATGTGTCTTTGATGCATTGTCCAGGTGACACTGGTGCAGCCAGACCAGGGACACACTGAAAGAGCCAGTGACCCTGACAATTGAGGGGAATTGAATTATACCTTTCCTGACTTCAGAATCTCCTGAGCTCCCCAGATAGGATCTAAAATTCCTAGTT
This sequence comes from Tamias sibiricus, assembly GCA_025594165.1. NCBI lineage: Eukaryota > Metazoa > Chordata > Mammalia > Rodentia > Sciuridae > Tamias > Tamias sibiricus. The sequence continues at coordinate 22,533,858 of CM046661.1, forward strand.
GTTTTTCTAAAAAAGATGATCTTTCTTTCAAAAAAGTTGTAGGACTTTCAGAGTGATCAGTCTCTGAGGGATCTTTGGATCCTACAATCCAGAAGACTCAAGGGGACCTAAGACCCTTACTTTCTCTAAGGTTCAAAGCCCACCAGCCTCTGGGGCTGTGCTGGCTAGCCATGCCCCACCCAGCCTAGGCAGAGGCAGAAAGGAATGTGATCTGGGGCAGGGGACCAGGGCTTTCTTGACCTGAGCACCGGGCTGTGTGCCTGGGACTCCTGAGCCAGTGGCGTGAGAGATGCAGTCCATTGACTTCACACAGGGTCAGAGGTGTGGGCACTGGGAAAGAAGAAACATAGGGAAGTCTCCTCACCCCAACTTTTGGATTTTTTTCCATCAAACATGAAAAAAATATTAGTAGAAGACATTTTTCAGAAATTTTCCAGCTTTATCCAGGTTTTTATTATCTTTTAATTATGCCATATGTGTTCATTTCATAATCAAATCAAGTTATGCATAATGTTTGTTCCTAAACCTACAAAGTCACTTCACAGATTTTAAAGTGTTTCTTCCTCCGTTGTTTCAACATTTCTGGAAAGTTTACATTTCCAGTCTTCTCTCCCATTTGGCCCTTTTGCTTAGTGACTGCAGCCCTCTCTTAGATCCCAGAGGAGCCTAGGTGGTGCTCAGGATGGGCCACTGCCCACTCAGGGCCTCTTTGATGCCTTGTGGAAGGGTTGGGCCAGGCAAGACCCCTTTTGCCCAGGGCTCAGGTTCTTTCTAACCCTCAGTGGAGAAGCAGGCCCTTCCCCAGCACTGGGCTCAGGGTTCCTGGCTCCTGAGGGGTGGAGGGAAAGTCATAGCTGATCAGCTGGGAGGTAGGACTTCCGCCATTAATTCTAAGACACTGTTCACATGTAACATCTCTGAATTCTAAGTACCATAACACTTGATAGCATGTTCTAGTTCCATTGGCAGCGTTTTTCTTTCTTTCTTAGTGGTTTATACAGCAATGGTTTGTCTTACAACTGGTAATGTCTTGGATGAGAGTGTAGCCAGTGGTACTTGCCTAGCATGCACAAGGCCGTGGGTTCAATTCCCAGCATCACACATACACAAAATTGATAGTGTCTTAAATTCAGTGACATACAAGTAGTAAGAAAATGCGGTGCGGAGTAGTAAGAGCCAGGTGCGGTGGCTTACGCCTGTAATCCCAGTACTTGGAAGGCTGAGGCAGGAGGATCACAAGTTCAAAGCCAGCCGCAGCAATGGCAAAGCTTTTAGCAACTCAGTGAGCCTCTGTCTCTAATAAAATATAAAAAAGGGCTGGGGTTGTGTCCCAGTGGTTGAGTGCCCCTGAGTTCAATCCCCGGAACCAAAAAAAAAAAAAAAAAAGAAGAAGAAGAAGAAGAAAAGAAAATGCATTCAGCCAGATGTGTTGCCCAGGTCTGTAATCCCAGCAACTTGGGAGGCTGAGGCAGAGGATCGTAAGTTTGAGGCCAGACTGAGCAACTTAGCAAGGCCCTAATCAACTTAGCAAGACCCTTTCTCAAAATAAAAAGGGCTGGGATGTGGCTCACTGGTTAAGCACCCCTGGGTTCAATCCCTGGTACAAAAAAGAAAGGGAAAGAAAAGGAAGGAAGAAAAGAAGGAGGGAGGGAAGGAAAGGAGGGAGGGAGGGAGGGAGGGGAAAATATAAAAGAAAATGCATTCAAAAATCTTGTCTGAGGAGGCCACATGCACTCTGAAACTGGTATGGACAGGCACCCTCCAGTCCATCTTCTGCCCCTTCAGAATTTTGTTTGCAAATAATTGAGACCGGAAAACAACTATGGTACCAAAAACCTCAGCAGCCAACAGGTCTCTGAGATGCCCCATACGGTCCACAAAGCCTAAAATATTTATCCTTTGGCCCTTTACAGTGAAAGTGTGCTGAGCCAGGTATAAACTGGAGTGCTTTTACTTGTATACATAAGGGAGACCAAAGCCTCACAGCCACGCCACCTGCAGAGGTTTATAAAATACATATTCTCAGGTTCCCAGTTTGTTGAATTAGAATCTCTGGAGCCAGAGATATATATTTTATAGCTTCCCACCCAAATGACCCTAGCATAACCTACAGTTTAGAAAATGAAGTCATTGTAAACCATAAAATTTTATGGAAGTATTCCTTGATGTGGTGTTGGATAGGCAGGAATAAGCACTAAACACTGAGGATAATGAGGCACAGTAGTGCATACCTATAATCCCAGCTACTGGGGAGACCGAGGCAGGAGGATCACAAGTTTGAAGCCAGACTTAGCAACTTAAACAGACCCTGTCTCAAAGTAAAAATAAAAGGGGCTTGGATGTAGCTCTCTGGTAGAGCACTTGCCTAGCCTGGGTTCAATCCCCAGTGCCACATATGTTATATGTTTAATATGTTTATATGTTTTATATGTTATATGTTATATGTTTATATGTTTAATAGCTGTGGCATGAGAAGAGGCCATGGGTTGTAAGCCCCTGGGCGGGAAGTGCTAAGGAGACCTTGAACCTATTCCTTCAAAGGTTCACCACTCTTTCACTTCTTACAGCCATGTCAAAATCTGCCGTAAAGATATCCTTGGACTTACTTTCCAATCCCCTCTGTGAACAAGACCAAGACTTTTTGAACATGGTCACAGCCTTGGACACAGCCATGAAGCGGATGGATGCCTTCAACCAAGAAAAGGTAACTAGGTCTTTGTCTCTGGTAGCCAAGCACTGCCCCTCCATCTGGGCCATTCAGTCCTCTGAGTCCTTGTGTTGCAAGCCCACATCCACCTCTTCCCGTGGCTCCTATGAGATATACCCATCACTATGAGGCCATGAGGATACTCATGGCAGGCCCGCTCATCCAGGGGCCCCTGAAGCTCTCTTGGATCCCCCACCCAGGCCTCCACACTCAGCAATGCCTGAGCCTTAGCACAGCATTAAAAGGATGAACTTGACCTGGCCCTTGAACCTCCTGGTTGACCTCTCTGCCTCTTCCAGCTACAGAGTAAGGGGGATGCCACCTTGCCTCTCCTTCTACATCCCCTTTCTGCCCTTGCTTTTAAGGGGCTGCAGACCTCTGCCTTCCAAGGAACTTGCAGCCTCCCCTTTTAGGAAGAGTCTAACTAAGTCCCCCAGTTTTGATGCCATTGGGGTTTTCTTTTGACAGGTGAACCAGATCCAAAAGACTGTGATTGAACCCTTGAAAAAGTGAGTAAGGTCATCTGGGGACACAGGCCTTAGAGCACTTAAGGGAAAGGCAGATCAGCTGGCCACTTGGGGACTAAGGAGCCTATCTAGCAGCCCATAGGGACAGACAGGCTCAAAGGGGCTCCAGCCATGTGATCTGTGTCTCTCACAGACTCCCAGCAGCTCCAGAGCACTGTCAGTGCCAGACATACTCTGAGGTAGCAGGGAACTGCTGGTCCCCTCATGGCGCCAGACACTGCTCTGGTGGTCGGTTGGTCATTTGGCCCTTTTCTCCTTTGCTCCCGGTTGGGACCCTTGGGGCCAGGGCTGGCTGGATTCAACCAGCAGAGATCCTGGCCAGCCCTCAGCGGACATGAGCAAGGCCTTTCATCTCAGCCCGGGTGGGAGTGCAGCTGCCTGCAGCCCTCGGCTTTGGAAATGTGGGGGTGGCCGCACATAGGGAAGGGTGCAGCAATGGGGTCCTGCCTGGGAAGGTCCCCTTGCTCGTGACCTGTGAGGACCAGGAATTCTTCCGCAAGACTCATCTTTGTCTGGCAGGCCCTGGTCAGTGATCAGACAGGCCTGTTCCCTGGGCCTCGGGGGAAGGAGCAGGCTGAAGCCTTGAAGCTCCCAAGTCCTTCCTCTCCTGGCCTCTCCCACTCGGCTTTGACCTAGAAAGGCTTGCACTCCAGCCCAGCAGCTGCACTTTATTACCTCGTCTGTGGTGGTCCCTGGCAGCTGCTTTGCCAGGCCCTGGGTAATGAGGCCCTGCTTAATTATCATTAGGCCTGGATCAGGGCCCAGAGGGAGATGAAGAGAGCAGTTTTTGATCCTCCAGCCCCTGGTTTTGGGGGGTGTTGAGCTGTTCCTTCCCTGTTCAAGTCCAAGGGGTGGGGTTAGAAAAACACCTCTAACCCCTCAAGCATGCCTTCCTGAGCCAGGCCTGCAGTGGGAAGCTAGGCCGAGCTGGTGCATGAAGGGATTTCTCCTCCCGCCTCCTGCCCTGCCACCAGCCTCCCCAGAGTAGGCTTCACCACCCACTGCCTCCCAGTCACAGTTCACCCCCCCATCCCCGGTCTCAGGGTCACATGGGGAGTTGGGTGTAGGATGAGCCTGAGTGCCTGTCACTCTGAGGCCTGGTCTACGGGACAGAGGTTCAGAGCTGGGTGAAAGGAACACAGACAGAACAGTCCACAAGGGGACTCCTCGTGGGGAGAGCTGCAGGGTGCCAGAGGTAGCCACAGGCACCCAGCGCTGGCACAGCCAGGCAGGGGCACCAGCTCAGAGAGCTGGGGGGATTGACTCCTGTCTCGATTTCACAACCAACGAGGCGGCCTTGAAATCAGATCCTGCAGCCAAACAGAGAGAAACCCCGGCTGCTTCCCACCACAAGTACAGCCCACCACCTGCCAGGAAGGTGGGGGCGTGGCAGAGGGGGCAGCCACCATCTCCTCAGCGGATCCTCTGACCCCTGTATGAGCCCTCCGGCCTGCCTGGCTGCCCAGGCTGGCTGCTCCCTGCAGCCCGCAGCCGACATGCGATCTTCCCCGACCACAGAAACCACCACAGCCTGCTGCCTCCTCCCCACTAGCTTCCTCTGCCAGGAGAGAAGCTCCCAGGGACCCCAGCACCGGAAACAGGAAACTGCAGCTTTCCTGTCCTCTGATGAAGATCATGGCCACATGGCCACTCTGCCGCCCCCAGCCTGCCCCCCAGGGGGCTCAGCCTCTAATCCCCAGTCCCTGGCCCGTTCACATGTCGGACAGGGATGCTTTCAATTTCCCTTTCCTGGTGGGTGGAAGATCCCGGCTGCGTGGGCACAGATGAGGAATGGCAGGCATTCCCCACCAGGCCGGCTGCTCCCAGCCCACCTCCCAGCCGGCCTCTTTCCCTCCTCGCTCTCCCTTCACCCCACGCTTCGCCTCCCCGCCTCCCTAGAGAGCTAGCTTGGTGATGGAGCTTAGGCAAGGCAAGAGAAGGAGAGCCCCATGGGTTGAACTCCAGTGAGGGAGGACCTGGGGTGGGCCCAGCTGGTTGTCCCTTCTTCCAGGATAAATGTGAATCAGACCTGAGGTGCTTTGGAGCCTCAGGAAGGCAGGCCCAGGTGTACTCACTGCCACCTGGCACAGTACCATGGAATGGGGAAGGTGTGCCAGCCCACCCCCACCAGCCTGAGCATGTGTCCTCTGGAAGAGCTGAACTGACTCCTCGGGGTGGTAGAGGCTGCTGAGGAGCAGGGGAGCGGGGCTGGGTGGGCAGGGGAAGGTGTGGTCTGAGTGGGGTTTGGAAGCAGAGTATGTCCTGGGGCCTGGTCCAGGGAATCCTGTCCCCCATCTCTTACCACTAATTACCAAGGGACAGCAGGGACTAAGCAGAGAGAGTCTGACTTCTTCGCTTTATTTCTTTAGGGAAAACCAGTAAAGGCGAGGGCTTCATGCGTGCTTCTTGGGGGAGAGCCCTGTCCTTGCTGGGGAAGCCAGTGTGTACCTTTTCAGGTCCCAGGAGCATGCCAAGGATGGGCTTTGACACTGGGGACCAGCCTCTGGCTATCTTCACCCTCCCTGCTGGCACCCAGACCTCTGACTTGAAGGTGGAGGAAACCAGTTCACATCTGGGGTGGGGATGGGGGGGTCCCATTGTCAGAAAGTTGTGCAGTGCCACAGTACACACACCGCCTGCCACATGGGCTGGCGGTACATCCATGGCTGAAAAGTAGAAAATGGGAAGGTGGGGGTTCACTGAGCAGGAACAGGGGCTAACATCCTGGTCCCCCCACTCTTTTCTCAGCCACCTCAGGGTAGGCTGTGATTTCTCTCTTTTGCCCCAGGCTATCCCAACCCCAAGTCCAATGCCACCCAGGTGGTTATTCGTTAGTGATTCATCAGTAGTGACCTGCGCCTGCGTGGCCTCTCAGTTTGAGGAGCGCTGCTGGAGGAGACAGAAGTTCTTGTGGGGACATCTGGTCTCTCCGCCACTCATGCTCCCACTGTAGCCACAGCACCTGCAGAGGACAGGTGACACTGATTTCAGAGGCAGAGAAGGAGCCAACATTTGATTAACCTGTAGGCATAACCACTCTGACATTCCCTATGCACTCTGCCCTGAGCTCCACTCCCTGCCCGCCTTGCCCTCCCAGCTATGCACTCTGCCCTGAGCTTTCATGTTCTTCAGAGGCTGACTGGGTCCCTCCATTTGGCACTGCTGCTGGAGCCGATTCTGGCCCTGGAGATGACAGCTGTAGAAACAGGCTGGGACAATGTACAGGTGCTGCTCAGGTCAGCAGGTGTCCAGGGCTCCCTGACCAACTCGCTTAATGCCAGTCTTGTGCCTCACACACATTGCTTTGTTCCTCAAGTTGCCCTTTCCTGAGATGATGAGCTCCGAGTAGTGGGATTGTGGTCAGGGCAAGAAAGTGCTCCCCCTGCTGCCTCCTGCCTGCCTCTCATTCTTGCCCTGGGCCTGTTCACAGCCACTCAGCACCTCCCAGGCACTGGGACCACCAAAGCAGAAGATTACTTCTGACAAGAGGATCAGACAGCTGCTGAGAACTCTTGTCCCCTTGGGGTGAGGGAGGGACAGCATGGTAACTTCCCAGGCTAACTACACCTGCTCCCTTGTGCCACACACTGCTCAGCTGCCCAGGAAGGGAGAGGGGCTCCCCTGGCAGCTGCAACTCCATTGTGCAGCTGCCTTGGGCTAAAGCATGGAGACCAGCTCTTCCCAATGGCATCACGCCTTCAGACATACTCTGTGGAACAGCATGAGTCCTGGTGGAGAGGGTCCCCATGTCTGCCAGTTCACACAGCATGGGATAGGCCGGCACCTTCTGCCTGACAAGTCATTTACTCAACTATTGCCCTGCCAGCCTATCAATATCCGGCCATGCGCCTGAGGGCCTGCTGACTCTGGTCACTCAGGGTGGAGAAGCAGAGTTGGTGAGCAGGACCAGAGAGTCGGCTCCTCCTGGAGGAACCCAGAGAAGATCAAAGAACAAGGAAGAAAGAAATCAGGGCTTAGGGCTTGACTCCCATACATAAGGGTATGTGGCCGAGGAGTCAGAGAAGTTCTGGTGGTCTTTCCCTTCCTTAGCATTTTCAGTTAGGTAGCAAGCCCATCCATGATGGACAGACACTAAATTAGAGGAACTGGTTTTAGGATTATCTATAAGGATAGTCCTGTATTTTGCCATAATTAAATTTAAAGCTTGACTAAGTTTATATTTTCTATTCTTTGGCAGAAGTATTCACTAGTCTGCCCTCATATACTCTTGATTTGTTGAAGCTTTTAAAAATCAAACTCATACAGGTTTTCTTATGTTCCTTTGAGAGGCATTTGGACAATGGTGCTTTATACTGTGGTGTCTCGACACGGCATTTGTGTGAAAGGCTGACCTCAGCCACTGATTGGGGTCCCAGTGAGAAGAGCCCCAGCCCCTAACTTCTTCCTGCCCTGCTCTTTCATCCTCTGTGGATTCCCTCAAGAGGAGCCAATTCTTCTGGTCCTGGGTCACCAGCTCTGCTGCTCCACCCTGGAATGATCAGGTCCCTCAGGTGCATGACCAGAACCCAACAAGTTGGCAGGCTCCTGGCTGGCATGGTCCATGCCTTGTGTGAAGGACTGGGTCCTCCAGCAGCAACGAGACCATCCACTGTACCTCAGGGCTTCACCTTTGAGGACTGCCCCAAGTTCTGTCTACTTCTAGAAACCCTTCCTACAGGGATACCTCATATTTAAGGAGAATGCAGCACTCCTGCCTGGGCTCACAAGAAGCAGCCTGCCCAGTCCTGTCTCAAGATACCATGGCCCTTCATGGTTAAAGATAGATGGCTCTAGTCATCATGGTTATGCCCATGGGGCCCAGATGCTGAAGCACTGAAAATAATGCTGATTCTGAATGGCCCACTACTATGAGTAGTTCCCATGTTGGTCCATTTTAGTCATGGGGTCGGAGGAGGTCCTTGAGTCATAAAGTTCTGGTTGGTTGGTTTGCCCTTTCAATGGCAGGACAATAGTATTTCTGCTTTTCCTGTGGTACCAAGGAGCCCTTGAAGGAGTAGCTTCCAGTTTCAGTTCTGTGACCAACCAGTGGCACCATGAGGTGATCAGAAGGTGCCAGACACAAAACTTGGCACTTGAGTTTTCTTACAGACTATCTCTGCCTGATTGTGACCTTGAGCAATTCATGTGTCATCTCCCTAACTTGGGGTTCTCCCAGTTTTTATTTTATTTTTTTTTTTTTTTTTTGGTACCAGGGATTGAACTCAGGGGCCCTCGACCACTGGGCCCCATCCCCAGCCCTTTTTTGTATTTTTATTAGAGACAGGGTCTCACTGAGTTGCTAAGTGCCTCGCCATGGCTGAGGCTGGCTTTGAACTTGCAATCCTCCTGCCTCAGCCTCCCAAAGTGCTGGGATTACAGGCGTGCGCCACCGCGCCCGGCTTCTCCCAGTTTTTAAAATGAAGCTGTCTGACAAATGACTTCCGAGAGGATGAAAGAGTCTCCCTGCCATCTTCTGGTGCAGGTCCTGGAGTGTAGTGAGGCCACTATGGGCAGGGAGGGAGGCAGCAGCAGGACAAGTGTTGTCATTCATTCACAACCCCCTGTATGGTGCTGAGGCCCAGTGGAGTGGTCCTAAAGGTTCACAAGCCCTTGACCTTCCTCTGGACATTGTTCTGTCAGTAACATAAGCTCCAGGCCACCAGGCGCTGTTCAGTCTGTCTCCTGGTAAAATCCCAAGACCTGGAGCAGGGTCTGCACTTAGTAGATGCTTCATGCATACTTGTGAATGACTGATGAGCTGCCAGGCTGCCCTCCCAAAATGGGCCTGTGTCCAACCCGACTGTGCCCGGCAGGTTTGGCAGTGTCTTCCCAAGCCTCAACATGGCAGTGAAGCGGCGGGAACAGGCCTTGCAGGACTACAGAAGACTACAGGCCAAGGTGGAGAAATACGAGGAGAAAGAGAAGACGGGACCAGTCTTGGCCAAGCTACACCAGGTGTCAGGGAGAAGGGAGCGGGGAAGGTGGTTGACAGAGAAGGGAGAGGGTGCCCAGAAGGATCACTGTGGCAAGTTCCTCCCTGCTCCTGGGGACCAAAACACCAGCTACTCCCACCTGCACCCAGATAGCTGCATCCTGCACCAACAGTGAGTTGACACCAAGGTCTCCTTCCTCAGGCACGAGAAGAGCTGCGGCCTGTGCGGGATGACTTTGAGGCCAAGAATAAGCAGCTCTTGGATGAGATGCCGCGGTTCTATGGAAGCCGACTCGACTACTTCCAGCCCAGCTTTGAGTCCCTGATCCGAGCACAGGTGAGGCCATGCCACTCACACAACCTATGGTGACCAAATGCTCTTCCCTTGGGAGATAGTCCTGGGCTTTGCAGATACCCTCAGGCCACCCCATCCCCCACAATGGAAGGGAGACTCAGTCATTCTCTGCACAGACAGCTGGGCCCCGCACCCCAGCCACACAGGAGGTCCTTCAGTGCTGGGACATAGGGCTGTGGCACTGCAGGACTTGGACTGAGCTAGGATTTCTGGCTAGCTTCCTGTGTTGTTCTTGGGTTAATCCCAGCCCTAGGGTAGATGAGGGTCCTTTTTGTTTAGCCATTCTTCCCTTGGCTTCTTCCTCCCATCCTTACTATAAGCAGCAGGAAACCAGACAGCGCCTTTAGCCTCTAGTTTGGGCAGGTTCTTTGCCTGGGGGTTCCAGTGGGTAAGGAATCCAGAGGTCCATAGGGTGAAGGCCTCTGAGGACCCAGTGGGAACTTTGAGCTTTGCATGGAGGGGACCCTGAGCCCCAGAGAGAGCCTGCTGCAGCTGCTGCCTCATGACACACACCCCACCCCCCCACCAATAGAAGGGCAGGTGGGTGCAGACTGGCCTGTGGTGGCATTTGGGCCAGGCACCATTTTAGCACACTGGCCAGAGCCCTGTGTGTCCTGCTGCTCAGGGGTATACGGACAGAATAGGATGGAGTGTGTCCCCTGGCCTCCCTACCACATCCATCTTCAAACCTTTAGCTAGGATTCTCTGCACTGGCAAAATGGGAAAGGTTGAGATGCCGGAGCCAAGAGCAGGGCTCTTCCACATGGTCCCCAGCTAATCACAGGTGCTCAGTGTTAGCCTCAGGACCCCAACACACCCTTTCCCTCTTTCACCACCAGGTCACCAAACTTTGGGCTTCTAGTCCCTGTCTACCAGGGCCTGCCCGTTTGTGCTCTTGCCTGGGCATCTGGCGCCCTCCAGTGGACGTCATCTTTCCTTATACCTTGCTCTGGAAAAACCTGGTTCCCACCTCTCAACCTTCTCTTTGGAGAAGGTCCAAAGCCATGGGGCCAGGTACTTGGCATCAGGAAGGCTGAACAGGATCTACCCTGCAGCTGGGACTTCCTAATGACCCAAGTCTTTGGTCCTATGTTGTCTCTGGGGGGCAGTGAGACAGAGCCACAGGCAGGAGGAGGCAATGGCTTCCTTCCTGTAACCATACCCTCTGCCACCCCTTTCCTTTGCTGACACCACCCCACTGCAGCCTCCAGTGACCTGTGTGCTACCCCATACCTGCCATCCCTTAGCTCCCAGGAGAAAGCTGGAGGATGCCCAGGCTGGAGCCATTTGGGGGGCAAGGGATGACCTATAGCCGAAGCAGTGGGGTAACCACGGCTGTTTGCTGCCTCCTCAGTGCCAACCTCCCCCTCACATGGCCTCTGCTGCCATTAGTCATGGAGAAGTGAGCATTCCTGGTGACTCACCGGGCAGTGCAGCCTGGGCAAGAAGTTGAGGGCCACCCCCTGCCCTCACCCCGGTGATTGCCTATGTCCCCAGTTTCTCAGGTGGTAGCAGTAGGTTGGGACTGACCCCACTTAGCTCTTCTGGTTCCAGAGGAAGCCCTAGAATGTCAAGAGAGACTTCCTAAGACAACTCAGCCCTGGCCCTGCTGCACAGTGCACCTTCCCAGTTTAGCATCTCCAAGTTTCTAAAGAGTATTTCTCCTGGAGACAACCAAGCTGGGGAGTTTGGAGAGTATGGAACACACAAGCACACGTTTTTCATTTGATCAGGAAGTGGATAGTTTCCTGGTAGAAATGGCCTCTGCCTTCTGTGGAGAAGCCCCTTCTCCTCAGCTTGTGACATCAATCCACAGGAGGAGTTGCTGAAGGCCCTATCCCTCTCCCCCACCCTAGCCTTTCATCCCTGTGTCCCTCCCACCCTGTTGCTGGTGGCTACCCAGAAGGACCTGTGGACATAAGCAAGCCCAGCCTCAGAACCACTCTCCTTGGCTATGCAGTTTAGGCCAGGAACAAAGGTTGGGGCAGGAGTGGAAGGCTGGATCTCAAGGCCCTGGGATCTACCACCTGTCATGTCCTCTCTTTCCCACCAAGGCATGGGGCCTGCCAATCAGCTTGTCTGTCTCTCTGAGCCTGGCCTTGGCCATGTGTTGTTCTCTAGCCACCCCCAAGTGCACAGGCACCCTGCCCACACCAGCTGTTGGAAGGAACCAGGGGTTGAAGGGTATCACCTCCACTCCCAGCCCCATAGGGCCTCATTGCCTCTCTGCAACCCTGTGATCTTGGATAGTCTTTCTCTGCAGTGGCTCAGCCCTTCCTGAACCACCAGTTCAGGGAAATGGGTAAGGGCCAGAGAGGTGATGGAGGAGTAGAAACGCCCCATTTCAGCCAGCCACCAGCAGTCCAAGGGACCAGACTCTGGCTAGGCTTGTGTTCCTGGACTGCTGGGCCCCACAGATATTGTTTGGGCACTGGATGCCAAGGGAGCCCAGCCCTTGCCAACAACTCTTGCCTCCTGCCCAGGTCGTGTACTACTCAGAAATGCATAAGATCTTTGGTGACCTCACCCAGCAGCTTGACCAGCCAGGCCACTCGGATGAGCAGCGGGAGCGAGAAAATGAGGCCAAACTGAGCGAGCTCCGAGCCCTCTCCATCGTGGCTGATGACTGAGCTCCCATCCTTCAGAAGACTTCTGGGACTCAGGCAACCTGTCTAGTCTTTGCCCTTAGCAGGCACAGGCTCATACTTCTCCCACTGGCTGCCGTGTTGGAGACAGAGGTGGCCCCTGCTCCACCTTGTCAATCCTTTGACCTGAGTGTCTCCATTCTCTTGAGCCTGTCACCAGAAGCCCCAAACAAACAGGCTGTTCTCTCCCCAGACACAGGTAAGCAGTGTAGAAAAAACCCAAGGGGCTTTATTTCCTGAAGAACCGTCCAGAATATAATCTGACCTCAGGCCAGAGCAGCAGCCCCCTGGAAGGGCCTAGGTTTTGCCATCGCAGTTGAGGGTCTTAGCCCCACTTGCACAGCAGGGATCACATCTACCTCGAGGATATGTCCTGGCCCCTCGTTGCTCTTCACACCAGACTCTTCTGGGCAAGGTGCAGGCACAGTCCTGGGGAACAGGAGAGCTCTGCTCCTCCAGCCCCAGCACACCCCTCCTTCCAGCATGAAAGGTAGGTTCAGTGCAGGGACAAGCCCTAGGTCTTCTGCATTCCCTAGGTAACTGGAACTCAATGTGACTGTCCCAACATGCAGCATGTGACATCAATCCACAGGCCTCAAAGTAAGAGCAGTGGGTTTGTCTCACCTTAATATGTGGAATTTTATTTTTTCAAGTAAAGTTTCCAACAAAACATCTAGTATTGTGCTGACTTGTGGAAAGGGAAGCCTCTGGTACAGCTGTCCCAGATCCTGCCCACTTGGCAGAGGGTCTCTGCCTGATTCCAGCAGGCGGCAGCCTAGGTTGCAAAGGTTCAGGCTTCCCATAGCCTGCCCACCTCTGGAAAGAACTGCCAGGGTGCAGCCACTAGGTTGAGGCCAGGAGGCTGGGAGGGCACCAGGCAGACAAGAAAAGGAACAGGAGAGCTACAAGAACACACTGGGTTTGTTTTTGACTTTGGTTTATTTAAAAAACAAAAAGCCAAAAAAAAAAAAAAAAAAAAAAAAACCAACTTTATATACAAAGTCAAACTGAAACCACGGATTATGGAAAGAGGCGAGAATTATGGGTAACAGGGAAAAAGGCTGGGCCAGAGCCAATACCACATTCTGAACACAGGAGCCGGGGAAGGAAGTGCTGGTTTCTTCTGGCGAGTCTGGGGTGGCTGGAACACAGTGTTCTATTGGCACCCTCGGCCCAACACCGAGAGCTTTCTAGCTTAGACTCCATTCCCACGATGGCCACCAGAGCCCCCCAGGAGTCTGCGCCTGGAACCTATAGGACTTGTGCCATCCAAAGGAAGGGGTTTCTTAGCCCCCACCAGACTCCATGTCTGTTCCTTCAGTTTACTAGCATCAGACCTTGTCACAGGCTCGAAAAGCCTTTTCCTCCCCTGTCTCACTCTAATCTGGAAGAGGACAGGAGACAGCACAAGACTACAAGGGCCCTGGGAGAAATTCCAAGGTTTAGGGCAAAATGACATTCTAGGGGTGCAAAAGATGTTATATTTAGTTGTAGCTGGAACTGGGGTTCCTCACGCTTCCACCCACATAGCACAGACCCCACCCTGATGGCTTGACATCCCTTGCAGAGGCTGAGCACGGGGCTCAGCCACCCCTGCCTGTGGCTCCCAGGCCCTGCTCCAGAGGCTTTCTGGTACCAAAAGGGCTCTAACGTCATCAGGCTCCATCGCTGACCTCACAGGACGGCCACTCCTGGGCAAAGTCCCTCAGTTGCTAGGTGCTGGCTCTTCCTTCTCTACCCAGCTATCCGCCTGTAGGAGCAGAGAACAGATGACATCTGAGGACAGCTAACCACCTACTGCTGGGAGCCTCTGGGCTGCTAGGTTCCCAAAGAAACTAGTGGATGGAGGACGAAGATGAGGGAACCTGAGCAAGGGACAGAAGGGGCTGGTGTACTGGCTGTCACCCTAGGCTGCTCTCCACATGGCAGCTAGCTGCTCTCTGGGGCTTTTGGAGCTTCACCAAGAGGAGCTGCAGCAATCCCACACCTCCCCCGCTCACCTTTTCAACCATCCGCTGCATCTCAAGCTGCAGCGGGGTCAGGCGCCTGCGGAACTCCTGCAGCAGCCGCTGAAGCTGGCTCTTCTGCCGTTCAGCTGCCCGGGCTGTCTCCTCCGCCTCAGTCAGCCGGGCCCGCAGCTCCTGCATCTCTGCTGCCAGTGTCTTATTTGTCACTTCAGTGGCTGAGAAACGGTGATGGCTCTCCTCTGTGCAGTGTGGGAAGACATGCCAGAAAGACTCAGGTGAAGACTGGAGCACAGGGCAAGGGCCTAAAGCCTAAGGAGTGCTGACACCCTAGTCCCTGGGGATACCCACTCTCCCATCCCACCCATGACAAGCCCCACAGTCTCCAGACCACTCACCTAGCTTCAGTTCCAGTGTATGAATCTTGTTTTCCAGGTAGAGCCGGCCACTGTCCTGCTGTTCTGCACGTTGCAGCAGGCTCCCCACATTGATCAGGCTGCCATTATGGGGCACCAGGCCTTTGTGTTCTGTGGGAGCAGCACCTGGCTTTGCACTCTTCCCAGAAGGAGGCAGCAGGTCCAGGTTTCCTAGAAGGGGCCATGAAAAAGATCTCTCAAAGTCTCAGAAAGAAAAGACAACCTACCCTGCCCCTGTTCCTGAAGGTGCACAGCACACAACATACCAAAGAGCACCTCCTCAGGAAGCCCACCGTCCACCACCTCTGGGCGGCTGTACTGAAGGCTCCGGTACTGGCAAATGTTTTGCGTCACCACCCTGCTGACCAGCTGCTTGGCCTACAGAAGACACACCAGACACTTGTTGGTCAGATGGTGTGAACCCCTGCCCCAAAGAGGAGTAAGGACCTAGAACGAGCTCATTGCAACCTGTGCACATTTGGAGGCCATCCAGAAAGGACAGAAAGATGGAGCAGGAGAGAAGTTACCTGCTCTGCACTGAGCCGAATCCCCAGGGTAAGAAGGACCCTTTCCAAGTCGCGCCGGTGCAGGTAGCCACACCAGTTGGCATCAAAGAACACAAAAGCTAGAAGACAGTCCAAGGGAAGCACAGCAGATGGGTCCAGTTCTTTAGGCTGAAAAGGAAAACAGATGAACAGCTTTACAGACAGGCTCTCAGTGACTAAATAGCCCAGGACACAGCCCCTTTACAGCAAGCAGCCTGACTGACAGTACCAAGCAGCCTTACAGCTGAGGACACTTGGTGGGGTATAGTCCCCAAAAGAACCTGGTGTGCTCCCAGGTCAGATTCCTCTCAGATCCCCCCAGCAGGGAGAATGAAATATTCTCCATGAACCAAGAACCACATTTTGTCTCTATCAAGGGAGAAGTCACTGGGAGGCATCTCACCTGGGAAGCTATCAGAGGCCTTGCCAAGCTTCCCACCACAAAGACTCAGAAAAAAGAGGTCTCACCATGTCCTGAAGTGAGGAGAATTCCATCTCTGACTGGTTTGAGGCAACAGACCGGACTTCCGAGTCCTCTAGCTTTGCTCCTGCTACAAAAAGCCCAAGTTAAACAGGGAGCCCTGGAGCCCCACATTTGCCCCACAACCCTAAGAGGAAACCACAACAGTCAGACCAAGACAGACACCACCTGGGGATTGCGACCTGCTCCCCCACTCGACATACCAAACTCCTCCTCTCCATCATCCCTCAGAAGTAGCAGCTCTGGGTCCAGGGCCATCTCACACAGATCCTCAGATGCCTCACCCCGGGTCTTCTCTTCCTCCTCTCCCCCAGAAGAGGGTGGTTTAGGCAAAAGCCCATCCTCCTTCTAGAGAAGCAGACCAAGGTGATGAGGAGAAGGAACTAATTCCCATAATACTAATAATAATGGCTAACATCTAAGTATCAACTCTGTGCCAGGCACTGTGTTAGCACTTATAGGTGTTTAATTTAATCACACAGGATCCAGAGCACACCAGAGGCACTTCTAGACACCCAGGGTCCTCTTCAGGAGTCAATCTAGTGCTAGAAGAAATCATGTACACTTGATAGCATCTGAGCAAGAAGTAGATTTGCATTATAAAAATGGTTAGAAGTCCATCCAGCAATAAGGCAATCTAACCCCCTCCGCTCTCCCAGGGCTTCTTCTTGACTGGGAGACATGTCAACCATGCTTCCCTCCCCTCTTCTCTGCCACCTCCCTCACTATGTGTGTGGTATGAGAATAATCTCCCTGGGCCTCAGTCTATCCCAGGCTTCCAAGAAGTATGCACTGTGAGGGAGCATGACCAAGATGGGACATGGGAAGTACTTAGGACAATGCCTGGCACAAGTGAGGGACTCAGATCACAATAAGCATTACTATGTGTGGTCCTCAGGCCAGTCAGGGCTGACAAAGGTACTCACCAGTGGGGTGTCTGACTCGGCAGCCGTGCCCTCATTCTGTACCTCATCCTTGGACTCCTTGGCCACCTCTTCCTTGACAGCTTCCTCCTCCTTGACCACTTCTTCTTTGGCCACCTCCTCCTTCTCAGTTTCAGGAGGGGTCACAACCTTTTCAGGAAGGCTCAGTAGCATCTTATAAATTCTATAGCCAAAATCCCTCTGCAGCATCTCCAGAAACAGCTCAGCCAACACCATCACCTATTTGGAAGAGGTGGCAGAAGCCTGTGAGCATCGGGTAGAAAGGGAATGTGCCACACTGCTGCAGCCCACACCCTACCCACAGCCTCCTGAAACTTCTACACTTGCCTCAAAAGAGATCCTTTCTTTTGGCCTCCGATCCTCCACAATCCCATGGAGGGAGAGGTTTACACAGCCAGGACGTGCCATGACAGCAGGTTCTAGAGGGGGTGGAGGGGCCTCTGGGAGATCAGTGTCCATTTCTTGCTGTGTGGTGGCCTCTGGAGTCTCAGTATTCTGTTTGGAAGTGTCTGCTGCTTGCTCTGATGCATCTGGGGCCTGTTCAGTAGGCTCTGCTTCCTGTAACAATAGCCAAGATGTGACCCTCAGGGTCTCAGTGTCAGGGCACCTACTTCCTGAGTCTTCCTAAGGCTCAGCCTTATCCCTGGTACCTCCTGGGTTGGGGGAGCTGCCTCTGTGGCTTTCTGCTGGCACAGGGCCTCCCACTCCTCCAAAGTGGGCATTATGGTCCAGACGTCTGGCAGGTACACCACCACTGTGTGTAGCCTCCGGGGCGGTCCCCGGCTGCAGGTACTGAAACTCAGCAAAGCGCCACCTGCTCACAGCAAAAGGAAAGAGGAAGCCCTAAGCCCCAACCAACACATTCAGGAAGACGCCAGGCTCACAAAGTGCCTGCGTTTCCAGTCAGCACAGACCAAGCACATGATGGACGGCGAGCTGTCAAAGACAAACACACGATACAGACCAAGTCCTCAAGAAACAGTAAGCAACAGGGAGATACCAGACAACCACTGTGCCGGAGCTAAGGCAACAAGGACTGTCAGGCACAGCTTGGGGGTCAGCTGGCCTCTAGTACCCCATAACCCTTGGTAATGCTCAGGACCCAAGTGTTCATCTGTGAGTAGCTGGGGTGGGGGTGGCACGAGTTGTGACTGGGCACAGAAGAAAGCTGACAGGCCAGACAGCAAAGGCCAGGCCTTCTAAACAGACTCTCCCCACAGTGAGCTGGCCACACTTGGGGACGGCCACTCACCACTTGGTGCAGGTGCTCAAGTCAATCCCAGTCTGGGCTTGCGCACAGCGGATGGCTGTGCGCACCAGCACCTGCGGGTCAGCCTGAGGGTCGAGGCCATCCAGGGAAGGAGACCACTCACCCCCAACCAGCACTGCCTCTTCTTCTTTCCGACCCAGCAAAAACTGCAAAGAGATTAGGGATACAAAAGAGACCCACACTGCCTGCATCTCCTACAACAGTGAGGAAAGGCTGCCCACCAATCAAGAACGAAGGCAGCAGAAGTGGTGAAGCCCACCACCCAGGGGCCCTCTAGCCACAGACATGGGCCAGCCACCTAATGCCTTCTGATGAATGGGAACATCTCTGAGCTGTATTTTCCTCCTATATAAAACAAGGGGCACTTCTGCTCTGGAACGCTGCATTTCCACACATTATTGAGCAGAAGCCAAGCTCTAAAAATGTGACGGGCACTGGACATTATCAGTGACTGCATCTTGCCTCCTGCGCCCCAGCTCTTACCTTTATCTGCTTCAGAGGATGTTCTGGCGTCTCCCTCGGCTCAGCCATGTCATCCACAAAAAGCATGCAGCAACGATACAGCTCCTCCAGGCCCGGGGAGGAGAGCAGCAGTACCTGTGCAAAAAGGCCCAAGATACACTCAGAGCCACCTTCCACCTCCAGCAATGTGTCAAAGCCACAGAAGCCCAGCCAGCTGACCTTGGAACTATAAGAAGGGTCACTGTCCGCAGGGCTGGGCTCAGCACCAGTATCTGGAACTGCCTCCTTTTCTGAAGAGACCTGGATCCGGCTTGGATGATGGAGGAAAAGGGCTGGCTCAGAGGGAAGGCTGACAGCCAGCTCAGATGCACGGACAGAAAATCTGAGGGGACCAGGAGGCTGCGGTAACGGCGCTGGAGTTCTAGAAAGTCACAGATGGGGCTGGAGGAAGACAGCAGGGGAATCCAGACTTGAGTGAAGACTAAAACATTAAAAAACGAAATTATAAAAGACTAAAAAAAAGGGCAATTTATATTTCAGTTTGGGAAATAAGGACTTTCTAAGTAGGCACCTCTCAACAGGTGAAGATGGATCAGATGTGACTACTTGATTTACAGTCTCCCTATGGCAAAACTGGAAAAGGAAAAACACTCATAGAACATGACAGAGAAATGGTCATGGTCTTAATAGAAAAAGCACTCACAAATCAATAACACCAAGTTCAAACACCTAAGAGAAAACTGGGAAACTGACATCAACAGGTACTTAACAGAAAAAGAAACACGACTTAAAAGCCCATTAAAATACGCACAGTCTCACTTATAATTAAAAAATTCAATCAGAATGTAATTTTTCACCTATTAAATAAAAAGATGAAAAAGTCTGCTAATACAGCATTGGGAAAGGCGGGGGAAAACAAGTCCTTCATGGTCTGTTAAAGAGTGTAAATAGATAGTCTCTTTGAGAGAACTGGCAATAGCTATCAAAGTTTGAAATTATACTCTTTAAGCCAGCTACTCCATTCCGAGGAATTGATCTTAATAAGACACTTGCACCTGTGTACCTACATGTATGCAGAAGGATGTTTCTAATATTTAGGAAAACTAGACTACATGTGTGGTACTAGCTACATAAACCACAGTTCATCCATCTAATGGGATGCTATTATACTGCTAAAAAAGAATGAAAATGATCTAATACTAATATAGAATAAATCCTAAGACAAAATATCAACAAGCAAAGTATCAAACAGTATGTACAACAGATTTACACCGATTTGTTTTTTTAAAAGCTGTAAAAACACTCATATGCTTGCAGGGACCATATCTCATTTACCCTAGAAAGTGTTACCTGTGCCAAGTCTCAGCCCACCCCCAAGCCTTGCTACTCACCTGTCCACAGTATAGGGAGTAAGATGGACCCGATAAGGAGGCAGGTCATGCCTTGGTTTCTTAGCACCCCAAGGCTCTCCACCAGCCCGCTGTTTGCGTTTCTTGGAGTCATAGTCATCACTGGAGGTTGATCCATTACCAGAAGTAAGAAATTACATTGTTACATATGTATTCAATACATACTGATCTAAAAAGAAAAAACTGGAAACAATCTGAATCCCCAACATCAAAGAAATGGATAATGAAGCCATACTAATAACCATCATTGACAGTATGCTACAAAGATATTAAAAGTGAATATTTAAACTCTCAACACAGAAAAACATTCACAGGTTAAGCAAAAAGCAAAGTACATATATAGTAGGCCTCAATTATGCAAAAGCTTTTAAATACTAAATTTTTTTTTTTTTTTTTTTTTTTTTTTTGGTACCGGGGATTGAACTCAGAGGCACTGGACCACTGGGCCACATTCCCAGCCCTTTTTTGTATTTTATTTAGAGACAGGGTCTCACTGAGTTGCTAAGTGCCTCACTGAGGCTGGCTTTGAACTTGTGATCCTCCTGCCTCAGCCTCCCAAGTGCTGGGATTACAGGAGTGCGCCACCGCACCCGGCTGAAATAAAATATTAATGGTGGATGCTTTTAATAGGTTTGTGAATAATTTTCTGAACTTTATAATAATCACCTACAGTTAACATGTAATTTTTTTTTAAGTGGAAAAAAAAAAAAAGAATTTGCCAGGTGTGGTTGTGTGCACCTGTAATCCCTACAGCTCAGGAGGCTGAGCCAAGAGGATCAAAAGTTCAAGGCCAGCCTTAGCAACAAAGCAAGGCCCTAAGCAACTTAGACCCACATCTAGGGATGTGGCTAAGTGATTAAGTACCCCTAGATTCAATCTCCAGTACTAAAAAGAGAAAAAAAGAATTTAACTGATTTTAACAAGAGACACACTTTACCATGTTATAGGTTCTATGAAGTAAATCTTTTTTTTTAATATTTATATATTTGTTTTAGTTGTACACAATGCCTTTATTTTTAGGTGGTGCTAAGAATTGAACCGGGGCTGCGCACGTGCTAGGTGAGCACTCTACCACTAAGCCACAACCCCAGCCCCCTGAAGTAAATCTTATTAGAGAAAAAGCCCTCATCAGTACACATTAATGTGATAAAAATACTCAAGCCCTTTGCTCCAGCAATCCCACTCTTAAAAACCTATCCAAAGGGCTGGGATTGTGGCTCAGCGGCAGAGCGCTCACCTCGCACGTGCGCGGCCCGGGTTCGATCCTCAACACCACGTAAATAAACATAAATGCATTACATTGTGTACAACTAAAGTAAATAAATAAATATTTTTTAAAAAAAAACAAAAAACCTATCCAAAGGGCAAGGCGTGGTGATGCACGCCTGTAATCCCAGGACTTGGGAGGCTGAGACAGGAGGATCATGAGTTCAAAGCCAGCCTCAGCAATGGCAAGGAACTGAGCAACTCAATACAAAAAAGGGCTGGGGGATGTGGCCCAGTGGTCGAGTGCCCCTGAGTTCAATCCCAGTACCAAAAAAATGTGTGTGTGTGTGTGTGTGTGTGTGTGTGTGTGTATCCAAAGGAAGTATATTGAGAAAAAAAAAAGAAAAAAAGGGCCTGGGATGTAGCACAGTGGTATAGCACTTGCCTAGCATGTGTAAGGCCTTGGGTTCAATCCCCAGCACCGCAGAAAAAGAAAAAAGGTCAAAAAAAAAAGGTTATATACAAAAAACATCAAGCAACATAAACTGAGAGTAAGAAAAGTACAAACCCAGAGACACCCAGTTTTTATAATAAGTAAACAGTAATCAGTCATTAAAACAATCACGAGAATTGTATTACAACATGGAAAAAAAGTTTAAGATACACAGAAACAATCTGAACTCTAATATTGTGGAGTGTACATATGTGCAGATAAAAACTAAAAAAGGGGAGCTGGGATGTAGCTCAGTGGTAGGGCGCTGGCCTAGCACGTGCACGGCCCAGGTTCAATCCTCAGCACCATGTAAAAATAAATGTATTGTGTACAACTAAAGCAAATAAATATAAATATTAAAAAAAAAAAAAAACTAGAAAAGGTCACAGAAGAAAAAGTAGCACTAAGTGGTTTTTCCTTTTCAAAAATATTTTCTACTTTCTAAAGTTCTTTAATACCTACCTTTCAACAGGTTCTTAAAGAGGAGATGGAAACCTTTTAACACTAATATAACAGTATGTACTATTTAATATGTTTTTAATTGCTTATTATAGTATCACTTATGATATTACCTCAGACATTATCATAATCACTTAGTACGGGGGTACAGTAAAAAACAAGAAGACCAAAAAAGGGCTGGGGTTGTGGCTCAGTGGTGGAGTGCTCGCCTAGCACGTGCACGGCCCGGGTTCAATACTCAGTACCACGTAAAAATAAACACATTGTGTACAACTAAAAGCAAAATAAATATTAAAAAAAAAAAAAAAAAAAGACAAAAAAGAAAATCTTTGGACCATTCATTATAAAATACCAGACTGAGGGCTGGGGTTGTGACTCAGCGGTAGAGCGCTCGCCTAGCACGTGTGCGGCCCGGGTTCGATCCTCAGCACCACGTAAAAACAAAGGCATTGTATACAACTAAAACAAATAATAAATATTTAAAAAATTAAAAATAAAAAATAAGATAAAATACCAGACTGAGAAGGAAGAAACTTCCATTGTCACATGAGGGAAACAACTAGCAACTCTTTGTGCCTATGTAACTGAGTTGATTACATGTGCCTCCAAAAGGTTTCTGTTCTTTCCTTTTACCTGCCTGGGTCATTTTCCTGGTCTTCACATCTAAGTAACTAAGCTGGTTATATTTAACACAAAGTTTTTGTTCTCTTGTATTTGCCTGGGTCACTTCCCTGTTCAAGAGTATCTTTATCTGTCAAAAGCACCTTCCATGTTTCTAACAGAACCATTCCAGACTCATTCTGACAATTCTCTTCGGCTCACCCAGGACTAAGTGAGCTCTTCAGTAAATGCTGTCCAGCTCTGCCTAACTACATGGTCCACTGGATTCTGTGAACTCAGCCGCCAGTTTTCTCCCTTTTCTGTGAATGGTCAGGAACAAGTCATAATGCAGAGCCAGTGGAAGACGTGTCAGTAGCAGCAACAACAGAAGCCCAGCCTGTCTAAAGACGTCAGCAGCTCAGCAGGAGCAGTCTAATGTTCCCTCCATCCCAAAGCGTAGGATTCAACATAAAGCTTGGCTTCCACACAAAATGCTAACGTGGTCGAGTCCTTTACAAAATGATGTTCCTTCAAAGTTACAAATTCTTACTAGCCATCTTCCTACTCTGCACATTCTCACCCCTGACAGGTGGTGGTACCTCTCTCCAAGGGATGGTAACTCCAATCTCCAAGAGCTTATGACACTGAAGCACCATGGCCAAAGTAATATAACACAAGCATTGCATAGGGCTTGGCATGTCCAGGACAATTAATCAAATACATGTGACTACACAAAAAGCCTGAATTTAAACCAAAAGCAACAAGTCCATTACAGTCACTGATTTCCACCCAAACTACATTATGCTCAAGGACACCTGATGTGATCATACAATGAAAGCTTTTTAAGGCTTTTTTAATAAGCTCACAAAAAGGCAAGATGGAAGGTCCCTGGAAACTTGAAGACCAGAAGACGCATAAGAAGTGTGGTTGTATTCTCAGTGACTTGAGAATGGGACAAAAGGTTCCGTAGTGGAGATGATATGGAAAACAATCCTAGATAAAGCTAGCTTCTACTTAAAATTCACAATGACCAATCCCAAGAGAACAAGCCAAGCTTCTGCATGGGGACTGGCTATATCACTTTGCCTCAACTTCTTCCCCGAGCTATACCATACTCCTCAAAATGTGCATACTGGGCAGCTTTGACAGCTCTTTCCACATACTGGTCTACAGGCATCTGGAAGAGTGTTCCTTTCCCTGTACAGTTCTCAAAGCAAATGAGAACTTCAACATGAAGGAACTTTCTGGAGTGTCTTACTAGAGAGAGAGGGTTACATGTGATTTTTCACTTATCAAAATTTTCCAGTTAAGATTTGTACATTTCAGCCTATATAAATTTCACCTTAAAATTTTTACTTAGGAAAAAAAAACACCAGGCATGGTGGCACACACCTGTAATCTCAGCACCTGAGGAAGCTGAGATAGGTGAATCACAGTTCAAGGTCAGCCTCAGCAATTTAGCAAGGGCCTAAACAACTTAGCGAGACCCTGTCTCAAAAACAAATAAAAAGGGCTGCAGATATGGCTCAGTAACCAAAAGCTCCTGCATTCAGAATATTCCCAGTAAGCCCCACCCCCAGCAAAAAAACACCCAATCAAGTAGGAGGCAACAACTAGATGAAGGGAGAAATAAGAAGGGCAGATGCTGATATTTGAAGCAGGATAACAGATATATTAGAATTCATATCTTTCTATTTGCTTTACATACACTGAAATTTTCTGTATTAAAAAGTTAAGAGCTGGGGTTGTAGCTCAGTGGTAGAGCACTTGCCTAGCACATGAGGCACTGGGTTCGATCTGCAGTACCACATAAAAATAAATAAGTAAATAAAGGTATTGTGTCCACCAACTAAAAAATAATATTAAAGAAAAAAGTTAAGAAAAACTCTCAGGGAGAGTAAGACAGGATAAGGAACATACATATGAACCAAAGAGGGGACAGACAGCATACTCCTGGTAGTCCCTAAAGCTCACAGATGACAAAGGATCACTAGGATGCTCCAAGGACCCCAATCAACCATGCTTGATTCACATATGGCCAAGAAAACTGTCCGTCTGCATGTCCACACACAGACAGAATGCAACATGAGAGTGCAATACCACACTTACCTAAGTGGTATGTATAAAGAAGCATTTTTAAAGTACAAATTAAAACATACACTGTTACTTTTTTGGACATGTTACTATTTTCTTGTAATAATCCCTGATATCTCAATTGTGGGAACTACAAGTAAAAGGAAAATCATATATTTAAGAAGTATTTCAAGCCGGGCACAATGGTGCACATCTGTAATCCCAGCTGTTCAGGAGGCTGAGGCAGAAGGATCTCAAGCTCAAGGCTATCTTGGGTAATTTTGTATGACTGTCTCAAAATAAAATTTAGAAAGAAGGTACAGAGAGGACTGGGACTCAGAGGTAGAAACTCCTGGGTTCAATCCCCACTACCAAAAAAGTATTTCAATGTGACACTTGAAAAAGTACTTATTTTGTGCGTCTACAAATATATAACAAATTCCATACTGTAATGCATAATAACAAGTCTCACCATTATGCACTATAATGCACCAATAAAAAAAATGTGTGAGGGCTGGGGTTGTAGCTCAGTGGTAGAGTACTTGCCTGACATATGTGAGGCACTGGGTTTGATCCTTAGCACCACATAAAAATAAACAAATAAAACAAAGGTATTGTGTCCATCTACAATAAAAAAAATTGTTTTTAGCCGGGCGCAGTGGTGCACACCTGTGATCCCAGCACTTGGGAGGCTGAGGCAGGAAGATCACAAGTTCAAAGCCAGTCTCAGCAATGATGAGGCACTTAGCAACTCAGTGAGACCCTGTCTCTAATAGAACACAAAAAAGGACTGGGGATGTGGCCCAGTCTTCAAGTGCCCTTGAGTTCAATCCCCGGTACCAAAAAAAAAAAAAAAAATGTTTTTAATGTGGGGAAATAAAAAGAATATTAGAAGCTAAAAAAAAAATACATATCAAATCTCTGGTTTGCCACCTCAGTATATAAAATCCCATAATTTATATGTACATCTCCTTGTATCTGCCTATTTAAGAGAAAAGAGACTAGGACCTAGCTGCAGAAAGAATGTTAGTATCAACAGTTGGCAGAAAGGGACACTGCTCCTAGATGGAAATGTAATGAAATATATGTTCTGATCATCCTCTTACCTTCGGCCCTGATCCAGTCGTCCATGAGGGCCCCGAGCAGGAAATCTGTTCAGGTGGCTCAGGTGAAGTGTGTGGGATGTTTGGAAGAGACTCAGAGCTATAGAGAGAAAATGGCCAATAACTTAAAAATTGTCTAGTTTTCCCCCTCCCTTTCTTCCAATGTACAAAAATACCCATTTTTATTCTGAGAGCAACAGCCTGGAAGTTACAAGTCCATTCATCCAGAGCACCCCACACAGCCATACCCCAACATCTGTGCCACTGATACTCACGCTTCTGAGGAAAGAGTGGGGGAATCCGGTGAGGCTGGAAGATCAACTGGGGCTGAGCTCCCAGGATCCCTTGCTTCTGGCCCAGGGCTGCCACATGCAGAAGGGGAGGTGCTGGGGACTTCAGCAGGGGCTGCAGGACAGTTGCCAGGAAATTCAGGGACCTCAGAGTTGAAGCATTCATTACCTTGGAAAGATACAGTCCCACCCCCTCGACAAAAGTAAGGTTTTTGCCCAGCTATCTGGGCATAGAGGCTTCTCTCCCTCCCCTCTGCCACTTCCCCTTGCCCCCTAGGCCCTCCCTTCCTCTCCCACTTCCCTTTCCAGGGCACATGCTAAGGAGAGAAGAATACCTGGTTGGAGAGCGTTTGCACCTTGACAGCATTCCAGGGCACTGCCTGGCCTGGGTTGTATGCAGCCTTCACCAGCACCTTCTCACCCAGCTGGGGCAGCCGGCCTTTCACCACACTGCCAACATAGGAGAGAACCTGATTCAAGCCACCTACCTACCTGCCCCCATGTAGCCCTTCCCATCAAGATTTCTTACTTAAAAACATAAAAGCAATGGCTTAAAAACAAAGCAATGGCTTTAGAAAGGGGGCTCTACCAGCACGGTGACATAACTGAATCCATAAGCATTTCCAGCAGAAGACTAGCCTCAAGCCTACCTTAGCTGAAAAAAGACCTCTTCATCCACCACCCCAAAGTAGTCATGCAAACTGGTAACAATGCCAGTGAAAACCCGCTGCTTTTCTCCACTCTGCAAGAGAAGAGGGCAGGTTAAAAGTAATAAGAAGCGCTGGGCATGGTGGCGCACGCCTGTAATCCCAGCACTTGGGAGGTTGAGGCAGGAGGATCGTGAGTTCAAAGCCAGCCTCAGCGATGGTGAGGCACTTAGCAACTCAGTGAGACCCTGTCTCTAATAAAATACAAAAAAGGGCTGGGGATGTGGCCCAGTGGTTGAGTGCCCCTGAGTTCAATCCCCAGTACCAAAAAAAAAAAAAAAAAAAAAAGGTAATAGGAAGCAACCTGAACAAAATTATGCTCTGTCACTAGGGTCTCCCCTCTGTCCACACCCCAGCTCAGAGTATTACATGGAGATTCATATGGAAGGAAGCACAGAGCAGACATAAACTTTCTATGGGGAGGAAAAATGGGCTATTTCTTGGATAACAAACTGCTTCTAGGATTTCCAGCTCTTTAATCCCAAGAGACATCTTTAAATTTCCCTGGACTCAGAAACTAACTCCCCAGTCTGAGGGGTATCTATCTAGTCACCCCCATAGTGGCCCACTACCAAGACAAGAGTCAGGAATGCTGGCCGTTAAAATGTAAGAAATAAAAGAGCATCAGGCATCCATGCATGCTGGGGTAGTCCCAAGGGCTGAAATTCATTAGAAAGGATGCCCAACCTACCTGAAGGTGCCTGGCACTTTGGGACAGGTCTGTGGCCACAGGAGGAGTAAGCAAACCAGGAGGAGGGCCCAGAAGAGATGTTGAAGCTGCGCCTACAGGGACAGAGAAGCAACCTCCAGGAACTGCACCTACCACCTTAAGCACTAGAGACAGCTAGAAGATATGGTAAAGGAGAGCAAAGTGGCTCCAACCAGCTCCTCCTCTGGGCTTCACTGGCAACCACTGTGGCCATCTCCTCATTTCCTAAGAAACAGCTAGTTGCTTTCCATCTGGGAACTCCCAAGGGCCAGAGTTTTGGAAACTAACTGCAGAGCACATCCTACTATGAGACCAGGTAGGGACAAGAGTGATCACCTGAGAAGTTGCGTCCCCCTGGAAGTGGGTTGATCCGCTGGCGCTTAAACTGGGACATTGGGAATGCTGTCCTCTTTCAGAGTCTTGGGAAAAAACCTTCAATCAGAAAAAAAGAAGTTAAATGCTCATATGAAAGATTTCTATCTATCCTCAGAAAAGTAGAAAATCTTAAAGAAGAACCTTTTTAAAAAGGTGAAGAGATGGGCACTGAGAATGGAAAAATGGATGGAGACCATATAAAGAAGAGCAGGAAATGAAATAAGAAATTACATTATTCTGTTCTGCCCTCACAGTAACCTAGTGGTTGCGTGATATTGACATACTGTTTTACAGAAAAGGAAACTGGAGCTCAGAGAGATCAGGGGACTTGCCCCAGGCCACAAAACCGGGACTCTCACCCAGGTCTCCCAACAACTTAGCACTCCTCTCACTATGCCATGCAACCCCCAAGAGGCGGACGGGGTGGGAGGCTGGAAAGAGCTCCGGTGACATTCATTCATTCAAAAACATGACAAAACGCTCCACGCAGGACCCGGAAAAATGGAGGCGGCCGGTGCCCGCGAGGTGGTGCGGGCCCTCTCCCCGGAAGCCTGGCCCGTTGTTCCCCCGACCCGCTGGCGTGAAGGGAGCTCTCCCAGAGGCCCAACGCGAATCGGCCTGAACGCCGCTTTCCTGCTCCAGGCTCCGTGGTCCTTTGCTCTGGCCTCAGCAGCCAACAGCGCACGGCCTCCCGGGCCGGGCCGCGGACAGGCCACCGTGGGAGGACGAAGGCGCGCGGTTTCTCCTCCTCCCCCGCCCGCCCCCAGGGCCGAGGCTGTTGCCAGGGAGACGGGGTTTGCAGTCCGGAGGGGACTCGGCCCCTTCCGCGCCCAGTGCATCTTCGCCGCCCGGCCCCCGCAACCCCTCGGCTTGGGGTGAGGCGAAAGGGCAGAGGGGCAGCCGGTGGCCCCCCAACCCACCTGCGGGCCAGGGCCGCGACACCGGGGGGACAAAGGCACCCGGAACCACCACAGCCACTGCTGCCGCCGCCACCGGAAGCGCCTTTCCGGAAGCGCGACCACTGGTCGGAAGCTGCCACTCTCCCGGATATGGTCCCTCCCTCGTCTCCACCGACCTCTCCCTTCCCCCACGCTCGCCTGCCATCCCGCTGCAACTGTGGAACGGAAGTGCGCCTCCTCGGATCGGATGCGCATTCGGAAGCCGCGCCTCGGTGGTGTCCTCGCTTAAAATATCCCATTTGAAAAATAGGCTTCAGAGAATTGGTTCCTAATCCGAAGACAGCTGGAGCAGGACGCTCCCCCCACTCCATTACAAGGAAGGGTCTACCACCCGCACACCAGCCTCACTCTGGCAGCCTCCAAACGGCAGTAGCAAGAGAACCAGCCCACCTCACTGGAGGAGAAGCATGTCTGCCTAGACAGTGGCCATTTACCGGAGACATTCTTATGACATTCAATGAGCCCCATCCCTATCCCTGCCCTTCCTTTGGCTGCATTCCCAATATAACCCTGGAAAGTGAGCAAGTCAGGAATCTGTGCCCTAATTTTCACATATGAATCTGATAGACTTTAGTGAAATTATTTGCTCAAAATCTTGCCAGGAAAATGGCCATTCTAGTCCCCATTAACAATTCCAGCCCCCCCACCCCTTAACCTCTGACCTCCCATTATCCCTCCACTCCAGCCTCTCTCCAGCACCCATACCCCTCCCCTCCCTATTCACTTAACATTCACAGTACTCTTTGAGACAATTTAATCTCACTTTATCCTCTTAACAAGCTTGTGAGGTAGGCAGGGCAGGCATCATTATCCCAAATGGGAAGTTGTGGCTCAGAAGTTAATAAACTTTGTCAAGGTCTAAAAGCTGGTATGGGCTTCTGGTTTCAGCTGACAGGTAAAAGCTAATATGGAGTAGAGCAGCTGATAATTGACCTTGAAGGTTATTCTGCCATTCTTCACGTTGTCCCTAAGCCTCCCAATTCCTCACGTGGTCTTCAGGGACTGTGCTTTAAGGGCAAGACTCAATACAGCCAGGACAATGCCTTTCTCTGTTCTAGGGCTGCCAATTCAGGTATGAGGAGGAAAGCAGGAATCCAGATCTGTAACTGACCACTACAGAACGAAGGTCAGCTTCATCCTTCCACAGTTACCTCACCCGGGAGGCTTTGGATACATGATTCCAGTAGGGATGGTTGAATCCAGCCAATTGACAATACTGATAGTCCCAAAAGATGTATATATCATTATGCATAAACACATCTGCAACATGCTGGGTCCAGACATCACTGTGCCAAACATGCTCCATGGACATCTGATAAATAAGTTAGTTCACATTGTCTAAGCAGAGGGATTTCTCGCAAGGAGGAGGAGCCCTGGAGCTGCTGCACCTTGGAGCCTCTCGAGGAACCAGGGTTCCTCTGCCGGGCTGCTCAGAGGAGACAGACTCAGCCCTCGCCTTGGAGAAGGGCAAGTCAGTAGCCTTCTCTGGCAATGCAGAGAAGCAGCAACAGGACAAAGAGTGAGGAAGACTTCACAGCAAAACCCCTCCACCCAGAGTCACTAGGTGTGCCAAGAGGTCTCAGTATACAGAAAGGTTTTTTCCTCGTCGCTTCTTAACCATTAATGATGGCATAAAGGTCTTCCGGTGGGGGTGATACTGAGGCCTTTCAGAGAGGTCCCTGGACTCAATCCTATGGAAAAGAAAAGGAGATAAGCTAGGAGAAAACAATGGTCCCAGTGTCAATAGATCACTACTTAGCTATTGTGGGGAACCCAGAGATGTTAAATTGGTGCTTCTTCCCCCTACAGAATTAGTCAGATAAATCCCCAAGTATGAAGGACCTCACCCACAGTGAATCCTTTGTTTGAGGCTCCATCTTGCTCTCCCCCTAGTTAGGCCACCTCCCTCCCCTAAACTTCAGTTTTAAGGGGTGAAGGCTTGCTGGGCTGGGGTGAGGGTATTTTCCATAATATGCTCCTGGTTCTGTCACTGACTCACCCTGAAACTTTGGAAAAATGACTGCCCTCAACCCCACCCAGTCCCCAATCTCATCTGTAAGTAAACGGGGCATTTTAACTATTTTTTGTTTCTTCCCAAAACCCCTTCAACACTATGTCTCTCAAATTTCATAGGGACAAAGATGACAACTAGAAAGACAATCTCAACATCCTGGTTCATCAGTATCCTCCCCCACCCCTAAACCAGATTGGGCAAAGGACTCACCTAGGGCTAGAACCATCAGGAGGGGCAGGGGGCTCAGGATGTTGGGGGCTCCTCCAACGGATCCGATTGAGAAGGACCTTGACCTTGTCCCAGTGGGAGACATCCTGCTGAGCAGAGGGAAAAGGGGTCACCACAGAGCTCCTCCCCACATATATATCCCCAACTTGTCCTTGGAGCAGGACAAGTCACCTGTTCTGTAGGAATCCTATTATTTTCCCAAAGTTTCTGGCCTTCTGGATACCTAAACATTCCAATCATCTCCTAGCCCACCCACTCCATCCTACCACCCGCCCCACTTATATCCATCACTACCTTGTGTCCCTGGGAGAGTAGAAAACTGTGAGTTGGTTCCACTGGGGCCTCTGTCCGCCTGGGAGGGTTGATGCTGAGCCCTCCCACCTTTTGGGATGAAGCTGCCTCTGCCCCTTCAGAAAGATAATCAGGTTATCCAAGGCCCCAAACAGGGAGCCACCCCAATCTAAGGTTCAGGGGGTCTGCTGGTGGGACTATGGGCAGGCACATGAAGCAGGCAGGATACAGAGAGAAATACAATTCCCCCTCACCTGTCTCCTTTGTCTGGCTTAGGAGCTCCCCTGGCCCCTGTACCCCATTAACTGGGGTATGTGAAGGTGAAGGTAAAGGGGTCAGGGCTGATTCCTCCTCTTCAAGACCCTGGGATAGGAGAGATGGGGCAATCAGGGCCTCATTAGAAGGCTGAGGCTGTTCTGAAGGCAGTTATGGTTCCAGGGGTCCTACCCCTACTCTGCTGCCCAGACTCACTGGCCTGGCCACCCTGTTCACAGCTCACTCACCCCAGGGGGTCTCTGGGTCTGCAGCTGCAGGTAGAGTTGCTGGAGCCTCGCCATGTGCTCCAACACCAGGCACAGGTGTTCTAGGTAGCGAAGACCCTGCCCCGGAGGCAGGCCCAGGATCCAGGATCCACACCCCCCATCTGTGGGATATAGTAAGGTAGGGGAGACTTTCAGACTTAATGAGCCTCCCACCCTGGGCAGTCAGACTGGGCTCAGCCAGCAGATGGGAGCAGGATAGACAAGCCAAAGAGGAACCAACACCCAAACTGGCTTCCCCCATGGTACCCAAACCTGCCCACCTCCTCTGCAGGGGTGGCTACACACAGCTGGGGGTGGGGTGAAACAAGAAGCAATGACACAACCATCAATTAGGGACAAAGAATGCCCCACCCCCCGAGACAGCTCCAGGGAAAACTAGAGGGGGGTGGGGGTCCCTACAAGTTCCATGTGACAGGGTTGTCTCCACCCCACTATTCACCCAGCCCAAGGTTGATACTCACCACCTCTGCTTCCAGGCCTGCCTCTAGCTTAGTGTCTGCCTCAGCGGTCTCTTGCTCTCCTGCTCCAAAAAGGGATACTCCACACTCTGGCTTGTTCAGGGAACCATGCTGTCTAGACAAGCTGGGGAGCCGGCGGGACCGCTCCAACACCTGCTCCAGCTTATGGTTGGCCAGCAGCCGGCCCATCTGGGCAGGGGGCTCTGTAGCAGCAAGGGCCAGGCACTCAGAGCTCCCCATGGGCTCAAGGTTCAGAGAGTCCTGTGAAAGTTCTGATAAGGTAGCCAGGGGGCTGTCCCCAACCACCATCTCTACACCTGAGTCCCGGGAGGCCAGTTTGAGAAGTGGCACTTGCCTTCTGAGATTTCTCAGCTCACTCTCTTCCTTTTGGGGATCTGATAAGCAACCATGAGCTGCATCCGGGATCCGTCTGTAGGTACTGGTGACTCCAGGCACTACACAGCTGAATGCCAGGTCCTTCCTGGCCCCATCTGCAAGAAGAGTCAGTATCAGGTCTGGCAGGCTGCCCTCAACACCCCCAGCATTCCTAGCCACCCACAGCATTTCCCTGGGGAAGAGTGTCCTGGGCCAGTGGTGAAGGGAAGACAAGGGAAGTCACAACCTAACCATGACAAGACACACGAGGCACTCTGCCTGGGAGATGTTCAGATGGGGCTTCCTCTACAATGATCATCAGCAACCAGGTACCCATACTTTGGGCTGTGTAGTAGGCAAAGCCCTTACAGATCATGCTGGTGAGCTCCTAAGATGGCCTATCACTTGTATCCCCTCAACTAGGGGGGACCTAATACCTCCAAGTCCCTAAGCTGGGAGCCACAGGTTCTTGGGCTGTTTCCCAAGAGGGAATAGGCAGTGGCATGCCTCAAGGAAGGCAAAGGGCACAAAGAGTGAAGCCTGGAGTCCACACAGCTCTCTGGAGCCCCTGAGGCATCAGGCACAAGATGCAAGATGAAGTCTCTCCAGGAGCTCTTGTGGAAAAGCAATAAATATAACAGCAGCTCTAACCATTTGGGACTTTTGTTCTTTTGAGCAAGAAATATTTACCTTCTTGTTAAGAGCTTAAAAGAACAGAACAGAAAAGAAAAGAAAACTAGCATCCATTTATTGTCATCTCTGTGCCAGGCCCTCTAGGATCTGGGCGCCCTATAGGAATGGGGCAGAACCTGTGGCTGCCTAATCGGAGCTGGACTCCAAACCCGGCCCCTCTGGGCCAGGAATCTACCCCTGCACTGCTCCTCTGGAAAGGGGTTCACAGCCACGGAGGGTCTTTTGGGAACTGCTGGCTGGGGCAGGGGATGGAGAAGTCAGACCTTCTCAGCAGGGTGGGGGAAGGCTCCTGGAGCGGAATCTAGAGGGAAGGGGACCCAGAGGAAGTGGGTGGGATGGAGGTGGTGGCTGGTTGACCCAGACACCCGAACGTCTCCAATGCGCAAGGCGACCCTAGCCTAATCATGCGGCTCCTCAAAAGTGAGTGGCGAATGGGGTGCGGCCAGGTGGGCGCTGCCCACAGGAGCCGGGCCGGGGCGTGGGTGGCGGCACCTGGGCAGGAGACCCCGCGACCCGTGGGTGGGCGACTCACCCCGGCCGAGCGGCTCCACCGCGAAGACGCGCCGCCGGCCCAGCATGGCGCGCTCCCCGCCCGACGCTGCGCCCGGGCTGCAGCCGGAGCAGCCACCCGAGCGTTCCCCGCGCGTCCCCGCCGCGGTCAGTCGGATCAGCCCGCGCGTCCCCACCCAGCTGGGCGCGGCCGCGGGACACTCCCCGCAGGGGGCGGGCCTGGGCGGGGCGAGCAGGTGCGCGGGCGGCCGCGGCGCCTTGAGGAGTGCTGGCCCTTTGGGATGCGGCTGGCCGGCATCCCCTGCCTTCGTTACGCGCCCCCAATCCTGGCTGGGGCGAAGGGAAGGGCCGTGAGCCGCTGTCCCTCGAGGGGCGCGGCCCAGCCCGAGGACGCTGGCTGGCTCGCTGCTAGGGGTCGCCGCCCCCGGTCCACACGCGGGCTCTGTCTTCCGGCCGCAGACTGGGAGGCCGGGGGTGCAGGGGGGGACTGGACAGGAGCCGGAAAGGAAATGGGGCCCCACGTGCTGGCAGACGGAAGAGCGCTGACCGGGGCCCGGCGTCTTGGCGCTCCCAGCTGTGAGACTTGGGGACAGGTCTCTCAGCCTGTCAGAGTTCTGGCACCAAGAAAGGGAAAATGGTTCTGGCGCACCGGGAAACCCTTCACAGCAGCTGTAGAGCGTGTGTCCTGGGCTACATCTGAACCCCCTACCTGGCCCTGTACCTCTTTCTCATCTGGGTGCCTCGGAGCTGGGGATGGATGGATCTTCAGGGTGTGGGGAAGAGGTGGGTCAGCTGCCCTGCCGGGAGCAGCCTGCAAGCAGAACTGAAGTGTGACCACTTCCCTGTCCCCACCCCACCCCTCTTGGGACCCGTGGAATTCCACTCCCAACCCCCATCCTAAAAGGAGCTCAGGCAGCTGCTGAGTGTGGGACAGCCTGGTGACCAGATGAGGGCAGGTGGCTTCTAAGGAAATATCTCCACCTGGGGGAGGGTGCAGGATTGGGGGGAAAAAAAATTCTCAGGAGGACTCTAATCCCCTGGAGGCAGATAAGGGAGCTGCGGACGTGCAAACTTGCACCTGGGCCTCTGGGGGAGGGGCTGGAGGCCGAGTCAATGTAAAAAGTGGCTGGTAAATAGGAGGGAGAGGACCCTCTACTCCTTGCTTTTTCCAGGAACCCATGCTGAAACATCCTCTGCTGCAGCCTTCATCAGAAAGCCACGAACCATCAGATTTCCTGATTTTATAAGGAAACTGAGGTCCACAGGCAACCCCCCCCCCCCCCCAGCAAGCAAAATGACAGCTAGTTTCCTGAATCACCATTACCTTCCATTTCTCAACACCTTGATGTTCAGGCCAGGCCCTCCCCTGCTAGCCATGGGTCTGCTGGACTACCCCCTCATGGCCCAATCCTTCTGGACATCCCAGCCCCATCCCTCTTCTCCAAATACTAAGAGGGAAACCAGGGATGCTGGACCTGGCAGAACTGCCTTCTGCAAATCCAAGAAGATGCAGGCACCGAATTCCCCAGCTGTGACACACCCCATGCAGGCCAGGTGGCTTCCGTCTTCCACCGTGAGAGTGGGGAGGTAAAGGGAGGGTGCCTTTGCCAGATCTTGCTCTGAATTTGGAGAATGTGGGGCCAGATTCCAAGCAGTCTCCGTGGTGACTCTGGGGCAGGAATGCATCTGGAAACAGGAAGCCCAGCCAGCAGGAATGCAGTGTCTCAGCACAACGCTTTGTGTGTGGCTCATAGAACCCCCACTCACCCGACATACACTCCCCTCCAGGCTATGGCCCCACCCCCTGTGCAGATACTATGCTATTTTGGAACAGCCGCAGCCTTGATGGGGACCCATGCTGACATGGGGGATCCACATACTTTCTTCCCTTTGTCTTCTGCTGTCCTGACTGTGGCAGCTCCAATCCCAGAACGCTCTAACCCTGTATGACCTGCCTCCTCCACCAGAATCATGTCCCTAGGAGAGATGCTGCCCACCTGATGAGGTGAGCAGCTACCCTAAGTTCCTAGGACACAATGTGGCCTAAGCAGTCATCCCTCAGGCTGGCCAGCAATGCCCTCAGTCCCTCCACCTCCCTTCTGTGGGGAAGCCCCAGCTTCAGGAAGTGAGTTTCCTGCAAGCTCAGTGCTCAGCTGGGCCCTGGGGGAGGTAGGGCAAAGCCAAGAGGGGGAGCAGCTAGATCCTGCCAGCCTAGAGAGGCAAAAGGGGCCTGATCTCCTACTATAGCCTGCAGGGCTGGAGCTGTGCCTGGAAAGCGGCCTCCGGTGACAGAGGGTCAACCCTTCCCCAGCAAGCCAAAAGCCCCGGAGGCAGCTCCCATTCCATTCTCAGCCCCTCCCCTTACCATGCAGGAGTCCTGGATGCTCAGTTTCTTCACACATAGAACAAGAATGATAGGGATGTCCTATCTCTGGGCTGTGAGAATGCAGTTAAAGCATTTAAAATGTCCCTAGCACATCTTTAGCCATTAATTATCTGGCTGTGTAACTTTGTGAACATCACTTTCCCAGGCCTGTCTGAAGGGAGTTATATTAGATGCTGTCTTCAGCTACTTCTAAGTCAAACGTGTCATTTCTGAATGTATTGTCCCCAATTCAGGGAGAAGTACAAAGTACAGTAGCACAAGCAGTCAGTCCGGGTCAGAGAGAGTGGGTACTCAGCTAGCTGGCTTAGAGTGGGGACAAGGGCAAGGGTAAAGATCAGAGACTGCCCCCAACCTTGTCTGCTGACAAACTGGTTTGACTAATAACTGCATCTTCAAGAGGAGTCTTCTGCCGAGCCCAGGCTGTCCGCATGGCCACAGAGGACTCTGGTATCAAAACCCTCAGATCCAGTTGGGCACGGTGGTACATGCCTATAATCCCAGTGGCACAGGAGGCTGAGGCAGGAGAATCGAGAGTTCAAAGCCAGACTCAGCAAAAATGAGGTGCTAAGCAACTCAGTGAGACCCTGTCTCTAAATAAAATACAAAATAGGGCTGGGGATGTCGCTCAGTGGTCGAATACCCCTGAGTTCAATCCCCAGTACCCCAAAATTAAAAAAATAAAAATAAATTTTAAAAAACCTCAGATCCCCTGGGAGGAGAGCTAGATGCCAACAAGAACAAGGGCCAGAGGTGGATTTTAGCTTGGACCCACTCTGCTTCCCAGTGGCAATCAACAGCCTACCTGCATCACCTGCATACCCACTTTGCAAATGTCCCCACTCCGCACTTGTCTTCCTTCACTCCTGTGACCCCTCTAACCCACACGGTTTGTTCCAGGAGGGGATCCAACCATATCAAAAGTCCAAACCACACTTTCCACTTAACACTTCCTCCAGCCTTGAGGTGAAGTTCAAACTGAGTTTGCTCAGGATCCTCAGAGGCCACTGTTCTAAACTGAGCATTGGACTCACAGTCACCCCAACCTCTCCTCCACCTGCCCAGTACCCAAGACCTGGTCACACCCCCATGGCCACAGCTTTGAACTTAGCAAGAGAGCCCTTAGCACTCACTGCCACATGAGTATTTTGTTCATACCAGCTTGATTGCTGCCTCTTGGCTATCATGTCCAGGAAAACAAGAAAGGGGTGTCTCTGTTCATGTTCCCACTGTGCTGAGAGCCCAAGTCAGCATTTACCAGGGAGCAGAATTCCCCTTTCCTGAGCATTCTTCCTTACCATGGGCTGCACCGGACACTAGGTGGCACCAAAGAGGCTGCCCCATTTCCCATCAGATAGACTCCTGGGCCGGCCAGCTTTGATCTTTTCTATAAAAATAAAGGCCTGTCTTCAGGCAGCCATTCAGGCAAAAGGTGAGACGATTATATCAAGGTGTAAATTATATGATAGGTGCCCAAGGAGGCAACACTGTCTCCACCAAGATCCCTTCCCCAAAGAGCCAGATAGCACAAGGCTGCCGTCAGAGCCCACACCCTCTGAAGCCACCTTTGATCTGCTCAGTGAAAATAAATCTGAGGCTGCTGCCCATCCCTGGTTGAGTGGGGGTAGGCTGGGTCTGAGCAACCAGCAGTCCCCATGAGAACTTTCTGAAATGTTCTCAGGATCAGGACTAGGGATGGTTGGTGAATCTCTCAGGAGACTACTGCTCCCACACCCTCTCAAATGCACCCCCATCCAGGGCAGGCACACCTAGCACTTGCTGTGACAATTGCTTTTTTTTCCCCCAAATTAATAAAGCCACCTAGGCACAGTGGTGCACACCTGTAATCCTAGCAACTCAGGAGGCTGAGGCAGGAGGATCACAAGTTCAAAGACAGCCTCAGCAATTTAGCAATGCCCAAAGCAACTCAGCAAGACCCTGTTTCTAAATATACAAAAAATGGCTGGGTCCAGGTGTGGTGGTGCACACCTGTAATCCCAGCAATTTGGGAGGCTGAGGCAGGAGGATTGCAAGTTCTAAGCCAGCCTCAGCAACGGCAAGGCCCTAAGCAACTCAGGGAGACCCTGTCTGTAAATAAAATACAAAACAGGGCTGGGGATGTGGCTCAGTGGTTAAGTGCCCTTGAGTTCAATCCCTGGTACCAAAAAAGAAAAGCAAAGAAATTAATGAAGCCAGGACCAGTCTGGCCCAGAGCCAGTTAGTGGCAATCCCTCAGGGTGAGGCTCCGCCCTTCCCTCCCAGGCAAGGCTAACCTACAGCCCCAGTCCAAGGTTATTGATGGTGATTTTGTTCCGAATAGGGCAGGCAGCCTCAGGCATGTGCCAGAGGTGCTTTGGAAGACGTGTCCCTCTACATCCCCCATCATCTGCCCACCCAGCTCAGATGGATTGGCGGATCCACACCGAGTAAGGACCACAAAGAGAGCTAGCCTAGCCCAGCTCCAGCTGAGCATGAGGCTGCCTCACCAAGAAATCTTCCTCCACCTCCTCTGGTTCATTGTTCCTGTCCCCCAGCATCCCTGCCCCTCTCCAGGCCCCCAGTAAGAAACACGTTCCCTTCCAAGTACAAGGGATCATCCTAGGAAAACAAGCATCTCTACAAAAGGGGTAAGGAGGTGCCCACCCCACCTAGAGAAGCAACCCTCTTTCCCCCTCCATCCCCTCCACCACCCCACCTCATCCTGTGCAGTGGGGTATCCTGTGCAGGGGGAGTAGGAACACAGGAGGTAAATACATGCTCTCCACCCGGTAGGAAGGAGCAGCTCCTACCCAAGGGCAGGGGAAAAGAAGAAAAGGCATCTGCTTTTTGTCCATGTTTATATATTTATAGAGCTCATACGTTAAAAACTCTGCACAGTGAATACCATCAGCCTCTGACCCACCCCTCTCCTAGACACTGTGTCCCACCCCGTGCACAAATGTATCAAATGCAGTGGCCACTTCAGCCTGTGGCGCAGGACCTGTCCGGCAGGGGGAAGGCCAGGGAGGGTGGGGCTGCCCTTAGTGCCCATAGCCCGAGTCGAGTCCCAGCCCTTGACCTCACCCAGCGAGGACAAAGGGGGCTTGGGCCCCCAAACTTAGTTCATGTAAGAGCCACCACCCACCATCACCTCATCCCTGCCAACTCGCTCTGGGCACAGCTATGTCCAGAGGCGTAATAAGTGGAGCGGGGCTAAGCGCCTGCAGGGCTCAGGCCCGAGAGCTCAGGGTGGTGGGCGCCGTGTAGCGCTGGCGGGCATGCTTCTCACAGTAGAGCTCATCGCCCACCCAGAAGTGGCCTCGCATCTTCAAGTTCAGCCCACAGTCTGCGCAGGTGTAGCAGCTGGGGTGGCGGTAGCGCCCCTCCTGGATGCGCACTGCCTGGTTCCTGCAGGGAAAGGAGAACCATCAGTCTCAGGACAGGGATAGGACAGACAGAGAGGAGGGTCAGGCATAAGGTCACCTATCCCAAAGAGCCAGAGTCAAGACCTGGGCAGACTTTAGAAGCTTAGATTTTTTTACTTTTTTTTTTTTTTTTTTGGACTTGGGATTGAATCCAGGGGCCCTTCATTACCACTGCACTATATCTCCAGCCTTTCTAATTTTTTCATTTTGATACAGGGTCTCATTAAGTTGCTCAAGTTGGCCTCCACCTTGCAAACCTCCTTCCTCAGCCTCCCTAGTAGCTGGGATTACAGGCATGTGCCACTGTGCCTAGCAGAAGTTTGGAAATTATGGAAGAGAAACCCAAAGCAGTAGCATTTCTCATTCCTCTGGGGAGAAGGGAGGAAATGGGGAGGAGGAGGGGAGGAGGAGAAGAGGAGGTGCTCAGGAAGCAGTCAGCCCAGGTCTTCATTATGAGAAGACTGCAGATAGCCTGATTCGAAGCCATGGAAGCCACTGCCAGTGCTTCCCTTCAGGGTCCTTGACTGGTTGCTCAGCCCTGGGGGCCCCAGCCCTGCCTGAGAACACCCCTGCCCCGCCCCCACCTAGGGTGCACCCCACCTCCATGGCCCTCCCACACTCACGCGATGCTGGTGCTGCACTTCTCACAGGTGTGGAGCTTGGGTGGGGTGGCCAGAGCCCGGGAGGGGGACAGGGACGACTGGGGGCTCAGTGAGCTGGGCAGGAAGGCAGGCATGCCACCTGGGAGGGGCGGAGAGACAGGCATTTGAGAGCTCACTCACCCACAGTAGCAGCTGCATTTAGTGAGGCTGCGGTGGCTCCTCCCTGGCTGCTCCCAGGCTTGTTGCAGAAGATTCTTAAGGGACTCAAAAGTAGTAGTGGGCGTGACAGCCCACAAGGAGAAGAAAAAGGGTCCAGCCAGACCCTGGGCTGAGGCTGGCTGAGGCAGGAAGGACAACCACCACCCCCAAATGTGCCCTTCTGAGGCAACCCGGGCGTATCAGTGTGACCTCAGACAAAGTAGGCGTTCCCTCCCTTGTGATCCAGTCGCGGTGATGCCAACAGACACCAGTACTGGGCAATAACAGCGCCACAATGCCTTTGTACAGTTTTCAAAGAGCTTTGATGTGTTATTGCATCTGAGCAGGTGAACACCATGAAAAAGAGCACAGAGATATTAGGCAGCTTTTGTCCCTGATTCAGCTAAGGACCCTGAGGATCCCTTGAAGTCACCTCATGTCTGTGCTCCCCTTCCCCACTACAACTGGCCCTGTGCCCTTTTCTGGGAACTGCAGAGATCTTACATAGGGATAGATATGATTTGCTCCCGGGCTGGGCTGGAGCTCCGCGGCAGAGCACTTGCCCAGCATGTGTGAGCCCCTGAGTTCCATCCCCAGTACCACATCACTGAAAAAAGAAAAAAAAAAAAAAATGCCCCAACTCTTCACCCAGGCTCCAGGTCTCTGTAAACACTCCTAGGAGCTATGCATCAGAGTTGGAACCAGCCACCAGGGACTGGTCATTCTGCACCTCCAAATCCTCTCCTGCCTGTTCCATCGTCTCTCTCTTCCTCTCTCCCCTTGGACAAGGCACAGTCTCTCTCTGCTGTTCTAAAGCGCATTCCTCCTGACAGCCTAGAACACTGATCCTACAGCATCCTCTTCCTTGGGAGCTGGCCAGGCCTGTCTGCCCCAGGCAAAAGAGGGTCACATCCCACACATTGTGTTCATTGAATGAATAACAAAAGGCTGGCAGGAGCCCACACGGTCTGTTTGCTCTTGGTGGCACCTCACCAGGCAAGGCGACCTCCCTGCCTCTTCTGGTTAGAGTGCTCCTCAGCCTGGCTCCAGAGGACTTCATCACAGGGACATACCTCCCTGCTTCCCTCCCTGCTGCCCCACCAGGCTGTTCTCTCATGCCACGCCCATCAGCCTCTGGCTGTAGGCCTCCACATTCCAGCATTCCCAGGCCACCTTCTTAAGGCTGTTTACTGAAATCTCGGTCTCCTTTCAGAGCCAAGTCAAATCCCTCTTCATCCAAGAAGCCCTCCCTAGCGACCCAGCCCCCAGTGCCCAACTGCCCACTCCCTTGGCACTTTCCTGGTCCCAGCCAGCACAGCCTGCCACCTTCCGTTTGCATACCTGGTAACTCTGAGCAAATTGTAAGCTCTTTAAGAACAGGGACTGTGGCTTGACATGAGTTCCCCTGCCCCCAGTCCTGTGATGAGCACTTAATAGACACGTAGGAAACACTAACTACTTCCTTAGCCTGTGAAGGCGGGATCCCAGGAGGCCCAGGGATCACCTTCCCATGGAGCCCTGCGGCCTCACCTCGCTCCTCGGCCTCCAGAGCTTCCTGCAGGAGCCGAAAGGAGCTGGACTGCCTCGGAGCCACCCGCGCCTCGCGGTTTTCCTGCAGCATCTTGAACACTTCTGAGTCCTCTTCCAGGAGGCAGCTCCCCGCCTCGGAGTCCACGCTGCAGGGTGGGGCATCCAGGAATGAGGGTCCCATGCCGGGGTGTTAAGACAAGCCACGGGTCAGAAGAGCATGGGGAGGGTGTTCTGGGAGCTGGAGGAGAGCCCACCAGGCTCTGAGGGGCAGGGACCCCCATCGCTCCCCGTGAGGCCAGTTTCCCACCTGTCCCTCTCAGGCCCTCCAGGTGCCCATCCCACCCTGCAGGATCTGCTGGTACCTGAACCTGGGGCTGGAGGATCGGGGACCCGGGGAAGGCGGCAGCACCCGCACAGCAGAGTCGCCAGCGCGGCCGAGACCAGCCTGTGGGAGGAGAGCAGCGGGAGGAGTCAGCTCCCGGCCCAGGCCGACGCGCCCACGGGCGCCGCCAGATGCTGCTCCCCGGACCAACGCCAGGGGGCGCCCGGCCCCCATGGAGCAGCAGGACCCTTGCAAGTGGCAGGCACCCTGCCCCACCCTCAGGGCCAGGGCACCAGTGCTGCTGGGTTCCAGCACCCATCTACTGAGGCATGTGGCTTCTGCGAGGGGACTGAGCAAGGGGCGGAGAAAGATGCCAAGCGACCAGCTCCTGACACCCCTCTAGGCACATCCCTCTCTGTTAGGTCAAGCTACCTGTTAGGGCTCTGGTCCCCCAGAAAAAGCAGAGAGGAAGCCAACTGCCCTTCTGCAGTGAGGCCATGGAAACATAAAGGGGTGGAGCCAAGGAGTCAGGACAGGGGCTGGGCAGGCCCTCCTGCCACACACGCTGCGCTGCTCCTTCTCCTGAGAGGGCCAGGCTCCAGGCTGCCTGGCCTCGCCCATCTGCCCTGGGAGGTCTGATCCTGCCCCACAGAACTTCAGGAGCCAGCCCATTCTGAGTCCACACCCTGGCCCCAGGGATGCCCATGCTGCATCCAGGCTCCAGAATTTCCTCACCTTCAGCCCCTTTGTCAACCCTTGAGGCTGGTTTCTGGCCAGCACTTCAGTATCCTCCCCCATTCTGTCCCCTTCCTTGCCAACCCCAACCAGATGCCACTAAGTGGAAGACAGGGTGCCAGCTAATGGAGAGGGGATAACCAAGCAGGCCAGGGAGACCTGGTCCCAGGGCAGAGATCCTGACAAGCCAGATTCTCCCACTTCACTACTCAAAGTCAAGGATGAATTATGAAGTCAATTTTTAAAACAGCATGAATCTTTCCTTAAGCCGAAAGAACTTCAGAATTTTAAGAAGACAGCCCAAGACCTTCAGCCACGGGCCCTCTCTCAGCAGTCCCTACTCCTGTGCTCCTGGTTTTTTGTTTGTTTGTTGTACTAGGAATTGAACCCAGGGGCACTTTACCACTGAGTTACACATTCCCAGCCCTTTTTATTTAATTTTAAGACAGGGTTTTGCTTAGTTGCCAAGGGTCTCACTAAGTTGCTGAGGCTGGATTCAAACTTGCAATCCTCCTGCTTCATCCTCCATAGTAACTGGAATTACAGTTTACCACCATGCCCAGCGACTTCTAAGGTTCTTACCCACAATGCTCCATAGGTAAGGGTACTGAGGTTCGGGGGGGAACAGTGACTAGTTCAAGCCACCTGGGGTGTCAGAGGCAGAACTGGGACTCCACACCCAAGTGCCTAGATACAGCCCAGCACTATGTGGTTGACTGAAGGACTGGGCCTAGGGTCCTCGAGGACAATGTCGCGGGCTGGGGTTTAACTGGGTGGTAGAGCACTTGCCCAGTATTCTTAAAGCCTTGGGTTCCCTTGCCAGCACCGCAAACGATGACAACAATAACATCACCTCTCCAGACAGAATAGCACATGCCCTCCATTGGGCACCAGCAGAGGGAAGATAACATCCGGCCTAGGCCCCTCAGGAGCCAAGTCCTCATTCCCAGCCAGAGGGAGGGAATGAGCCTTGGCATTGGCTCCCCAAGGCGCGTGCTTGCCCACAGGGGGTGATTTCAGTTTCCAGAAGGGCTGGTAGTATCCTTCACCCTAGATTCTCTACAGCTCCAGCCAGTCAGGAGCCTGCTGCCAGGTCAGGGCACCTCCTCACCTTCCATCCCCTAGCCCCCTCTGGGGGGCCAACACTCTCACTTGGAGAGGGCCTGCCTTGCCTCCTCCCCTCCCTCCCCAGCAGCAAGGGTCCCTGCCTTCACAGAATGACCCTTCATCTCCAAGACCAGGAAGGCTGCTCCCTCTTCACCTGCCCATCAAGAGCATGTCCACAGCCAATGCCCCTCTGGGTGTGTTCTGGGGAACTTGAGTGGCAGGTATGGGGTAGGGAAGGGGTGCCGGAGAAATTCTGTGTTCAACAAATTTTGGAAATTGATCAGATCAAATGTGCTTCTTTCTCATGAACTTTGAGCCTCTAAGACACTAAAGTGCAATGACACTCAAGAGGAAGCTGTGGGA
Source organism: Tamias sibiricus (assembly GCA_025594165.1). Taxonomy (NCBI): domain Eukaryota; kingdom Metazoa; phylum Chordata; class Mammalia; order Rodentia; family Sciuridae; genus Tamias; species Tamias sibiricus. The sequence goes on from CM046661.1 coordinate 22,578,244, forward strand.
CCCTGTGACTCCTGTACCTAGAGGCATAGTCCACGGGTTATAGGAATTTGTTTTTTTTTTTTTAAACCAACGAATGCATCCTCAGAGCCCAGAGGGTGCCTGACAAGAAGCAGCTGCTCCATGAGTATTTGTCACAGGAGCTATGGGAGTCCTCAGGGTCAGAGAAGGGAACTAAGACCATCTAGTCTGGCTGAGGCCAAGGGTTGAAGAGGGTCAATCGCAGGCTTTACAACAAAGGTGGGACTGAGCAGGGTCCCCCTGCCACCCATCCCTGGGCTCCCCTTTAATGTGGGGACTTGTTAAAGTGCAGACCCGTGTCCCATTCAGCAGGTCTAGACTGGGACCTGAGAATCTGCATTTCTAACAAGTTCCCAGGTACTGCTGGTTTGAGACCCACTCCCCTGTGCCACCCACATCTGTTCCTTGTTTATGGCTGGGGACGTGAAGGAAGGAGACCAGAAAGGCCTGTCCATGATTACCAGGGTCCTACAGAGATGACAGCCCCCAGGAGGCTCACACAGAAAGCAGACAGGAGGGACATGCCCTCCAACCCTAGGCCAAGGTCATTCCCAGCTTGTCTGGGACAAAAATGCAAATCCCTTCATCCCAAAACACACCAGGTCTTACTTGGACCCCCATCTCCCCCCTCTCCCAGAGTGTCTATTGCCGATTGTCCTATAAAGCCCATCCCGTGCTCCCTCCAGTGACCAGAAAAATTCCTAATGAAGCTTTCTCTGGCCACCTGGGCCCACATTTATCTCTCCCCTTCTAGAACACCTCCTTCTTTTGTAATTAATACCACACTGTTTAGTACTTAATTGTTCCAAAACTGTTTTGCATATTTGTCTTATCTGGACAACTCCATCTTAAATTCCTTAAGACAGGGATTTCATGGAGTGCACCTCTCTATGCCCATAGTACCCTCCAGGCTGACTCTGAGGCAGGCATGGGGCTGGTTACCAGGGAGCCCCCACTGGGCAGCCCCAGAGGACCCTGCCCATTCCTTCTTCAGAGCTCCCAGTTCCTAGAGCCCTCCCCAGCCACCCACTAAGGCTCTGCTTTCTGGAACACAGAATCAACCCGGAGGTAGATTTCAGCAGCTGGGCCTCATCCCCTTCACCCTAAAGGCTGGACATGCCCCCGCTCATGCTGCCCCCAGCAGCTGTGGCCCAGGACTCTGGCTGCCTCACTTCCTCACCTCCTCACCCCTGTCCTTGGGGAGGAGAAATGCCACCAGTGGACATGGGACCTGGGTGAAGGAGGAGTCCAGCAAAGAAGGGAGGCAGACAGAGAGGGAGCCAAGTGCAGCCTGGGGCAGAACCACAGTCCCGAGGGGGTTATCAGCGCTGACCTGACCAAGAGCGGAGAGCAGGAAGGAGGGCTGGGGGATGGGAGCTGGGGGCTTGGGGAGGGGAGGAATGTGTTCAAGAGATGCAGCCAGAGCCAGAGGGATTTATCCCAACAACAGCAGCAAAACTATGTCAGCCCCAGCCCAAGAGAAACACACTGAGAAGGGAGGAAGCCAGAGGCAGGGGAGGGAGGGTGGTGGAGGAGGGAGCAGGGAGGAGGGGTGAGGAGCAGGGCTGGAGTGGACTGGGCCAGCAGGTCTCAGGCACGGCAAGTGGCCCACCAGAAGCAAAAAGCCTCTGGCTCAGCGGAAGAGCACTTCTGTCACTAGGAGATGGCCCCACAGGCTGCCCAGGTGCCACCAGCTGCCTGCAACCCTGGGATGCTACAGGCTGCCAGGGGGACAGGAAGGGGCTTCTCCTCCCCACTGGTGCCCTCACCTGTCGGCCTGATGGGCGGCCCCCATAGGAGAACCGGTCAGCAGCAAGGCCCCGTGACTGCGTCAGGCTCTGGAAACTGAAAAGGAAGAAATGGAGAGTGGGTGCAGGGCTCCGCACAGCCTGCCCCAGGGACAGGAGGGGCCCTCGGGGTCCCAAATGTAGCTACAGAGACTCCGATGGGCCTGGCCTAGAGCTGATGGCCCCGGAGGCCAGGGAGCCCACCAGCTCCACTCACCTGTGGCTAGTCACTGCCTCTCCAGCCGGGGCCAGAGGGCTGGTGGGAGGCGGGGTGGAGAAGGGGCTGCCTGGCCGAGGGCTGAGGGAGGCTGGACTGGAGTAGGCAGACCTTAGGGAGGACTGGCTGTCCAGGTGTGTCCTCAGAGAGCCCTGTGGAGAGAGGGGCAGTGGGAAGAAAGCTGGGCTGCCCAGCTGGGCTCCCTCAGGCCTCATCCCTGGGGTGGTCAGGGCGCTAGGGCTCCTGGTCAAGAGGCCCTGGCTTACCTGGAAGCGAGTTGCCAACACTTCCAAGGAGCCCTCCCCATTGGTCTGCCCAGGAGAGGCAGCCCCAGACCTGAAGAGACAACAGAGGAAAAACAGTGTCACAGGAGTCCTGGGCCCCCAATCCCCTACACCTTGTGATGATGCTGTCCCCAGAACCTGGTTCTCACGACTTGCAGAACATCTAGGACATTTGGACATCAGGTTGTCAGCTTTTAACTTAGCCAAATTCAAAACAAACAATGTCATCAACAACCACCATCATTTTTTAAAAGGACAGAACAGCTCCAAAATGTAAAAAAAAAAAAAAAAAAAAAAATACATAATTTCAGCAAAATATTCAATAAATTCAATTTTATTAGAAACTCCTTACATTACCCCACTCCCTTTCCCCCCCCCCCCCCACTCCATCTAGACTTTGTCACTGGTCAATATCAGCTTGTAGGTCGATGCTGAGGAAGATGGTTGACTTCATAGAAATAATCCTTTAAGTTTGTTGGTTGGTTGGTTGGTACCAGGTATTGAACCCAGGGGCACTCAACCACTGAGCCACTTCCCCAACCCTTTTTTGTATTTGATTTAGAGACAAGGTCTTGCTGAGTTGCTTAGAGCCTCGCTAAATTGCTAAAGCTGGGTTTGAACTCACGATCCTCCTGTCTCAGCCTCCCTAGCATCTGGGATTACAGGCATGTGCCATTGTGCCTGGCAATCGTTTAAGTTTTAACCCATGGAGAAACTAAAGCTTAGAGAGGGAAAATGAACCGCTGAAAGTCCCCAAGCCCACCAGTGACAGGGCCAGATGCTCACTTTCCCCCACCCATTGGCTTTCCCCCACCACCACTGGTGGCCTTAATGCCTCTGAAGGGTCACTCGGGGTCCTTTCTTCAGGCTTCTCCTGATAAAGGGGGCTGGTCCACCCTCCCTCCCTGGCAGGCAGCTGAAGGGCCTGGAGAACAGGGCAACAAGCAGCTCTTCTCCCCACCAACAGCAGCAGCCAGCAAGAGGGCATCCCCTCTCCAGGGACCCTCTTCCTAAGCTCCTCCCAGGGTAGCCCACTGAGACCTTGAATGGGAGGTGGCGAGAGCTCTCACTTCCCACCCCTGCCACGCTGTGACTGCACACTGCACAGTTCCCAGACTTCTGGCCACTTCTGAAGGAGTCAGTCAGCAGGAACTCTGACTCCTTGGGGAGGCACGGGGAGCCTGCTTCCTGCCCCCAGAGCTTCTGAATGCCAGTGGGAGGGGAGAAGAGGGGGTTCAGCAAAGGAAGCAGGAGACCTGGAGTTGTGGCTTGCCTGGAGTATGTGGTCCCAAGAGGGACCTGAGAGGAATGATGGTGTCAGCAGCTCCCATCCCTCCCCCATCACAGGCTGCCACCTCCTGTAGATTTTGATTCCATTCCCAGATGCCATAAGGTCCTCTCCACCCTCCTCCCCTGGGTCCCACTCCTGCAAACACTCAGGGGCCAGAATGGCATGAAGGGAGCCAGCGTCGAGGGGGCCAGCTGCTGTAGCACCCCAGGGCAGGGCCCTTGGGTGAGGAGGGGGCATGGCGAGAGAGCCTGGCAGCAGGAGTGATGGCAGAGAGGCGGGAAGTATCTGACTCGGGTTCCAGGCCTGCCCAGAGGGCTCTCTGGACTGCGGAATCTCCCAGATTCCTGATCCCTGACTCACTGTGATGTCCCACCCTAGGAAGCCACCTGTTCCCCACAACCCTGGCCTCCAGGTTCAAAATCCTATAAGCCCAGGAATCTTCCTTCCCCAGCAGGGCCCAGACTGGTGCCAGGGAGGCATGCAAGAGCTCCAGGAGAAAAGAGGCCCAAATTCTTTTCCTCCACCTGGATCTGAATAAAAAGCACCTCCTTTTATAGGCAGGGGTCCTGGAGACCCGCCTAGGACACACCTTCCTTAGAAGTTCCCCCTCTTCAACCCACTTCATGCCTACACCCTGTACCCTGCACACTCTTGGGAACCTGTCAAACCCGGCTTCCAGGTAGCTGGTGCCAGCTCACCCTGCCCAGCCTGCGGCTGCACGCCCAGCCTGACACCCACCTTCACCCAGCTGGCCAAAGGGACACCCGTCAGCCCACCCTGCTTCCCTCTCCCCTGCTGTGGGCCTGGAGCCTGGGACCTTCTCAGAGATGGACCAAAGGAGACCGGGAAGGCCAGGTTGGGGGCTGCACTGGAAGGTGAAGCAGAGTGAGGCAGCTGCCTGACAGTGGGCCAGCAGAGGGGCGGGGGAGGCCCACAGGCCCAGGAGAAGCAGAGAGGCCTACCGGTCCAGCTGTAGTCTCAGGGGTGAGGCACTCTGGCGGATCTTGCTCTGCGCCTCAGCATGAAGCATGCCCTCTGCACTCTCCCCATTAATGGCCAAGATGATGTCGCCAGGCCGGAGGTCAGCAGCCTCTGCCTTGCCCCGTTCAGTTACCTGCCAGGGATCAGGAGCAGGTGAGTCTACAGCACCCACGCTGAGCTGAGCCGGTTGTGCACTTGGGGGAGGGTTGGAGCAGAAGGAGACTTCCCTCTGCTGCCCCAGAAGCACAGAAGCTGGGCTGAGCCTTTGACACTCACACCCCTCTTTCTGCCCTTCATTGTCCAGCTAACCAGTTAATCCCCCAAAAGCTCCAGTGGCAGCCCCCTCCTCTCACCCCACCCCCACACATGCTCAGCACACAGGGCTTCTAACCAAGGCCTCCCAGGAATGTGTGGTGGCACTTTCAGGACCTGAGCTGGGAAATACTTTTGGATAGAGAGCCCTGCCCGTGCAAATCACACCTTGCAGGTGGCTGCCTGCACACCGCCCTCTGTGGGAAAGCTCCTGGCCTGGGTCAAGAGGAGACTGTCAAGAGCTCAGGAGGCCTCTTGTCCTACAACCACCCAAAATGGCTGTCAGCAGGTGTAGGATTAGTAACCAAGGAGAAAAGGGCAAGCCCTCTCCTTGGCCCACTCCTTTTCACCCCCTAGAAGCTAGTTCCTAAGGTGGCCCCAAGTCCCCCCACAGCAACAGTGCCCAGCCTTCCCCTGCCCACACTGCCAGCAGCAGGCCTCAGACTCCAGAACAAAACAAGAGAGGCATTTGTGGGGCGCCCGGTAGACAGGGCAGACCAACTTTGGGGGGTAGCTCCTTATCTTCCCAAACCAGTCCTTACCTTGGTCACCCTGATGGGCGTGTGGAAATCCCTGCCCCCTGTGATGCGGAAGCCCCAGGGTGCTGGCCCCGGCACATCCACTGTCAGCGCCATGCTTGAGGAAGACAGGACTGGAAGGTGGGGCCCGCTCCCCGCAACCTACTGGAAGGAAAAGGAGAACAGGGTGACAGGTCCCCAAGCAGAACATCAGGGGCTAGGGGTAGGTGGGGTGGGTACAGGAAGTGACTAAGTCCCTCCCTCACCCCAAAGTTTCACTTCCCCCCACCCTGGGAAACGGTGACTCCAAGTTCCCCCTTCCGTGGTCTTCAGCCCAGCAGCTCCCAAGAGGCTGCTGTCCCCATGCCACCAGGGCCTTGCTGGAAAATGGGTGGGCAGGGGCTAGCAAGTGGCAGACGGTATGTGCATTTCCTCCCTCTTCCCTCCTCCACCATCAGGACTAAGTCCCTCAAGTGCTTGCTTCCTGTCCCCAAAACCCACAGCACAAGGTACTTCCTCCCCCCCACTCTGGGGGAGGGCAGGCGGGTGCCCTGGGTAGAGCAAGGCTCTGGCACAGGAGGGACAGCAAAGATGGGGTGGCTCTACCAGACTATGTAAAAATCCGACCAGGTTGGGGGCTGGCTGGGGTCAGGTCATGGTCTTCGGCAGGGCCTCCTGGATGCCTGCCCAGCCCCTGACAATGTGATTCAGATGGACAAGATCCACTTCCCACCGCCCCCAGGGGCCTGCTGCCCTCTGAACAGCCCCAGCAAGGAGGCCAAGGCTCATCTGCCGAGTGGGGCACACCCACCCGCTGCTGCCGGCCAGCAGGGAGAGAGGGCTGATGCTGCGTGCCAGCTGGGGCCACGGGCCTCCCATCCACTGCCCCCTCTGCTGGGCAAGGGAGTGTCCTTGCAGACCAGGCCCTTGTGGGATTTCCTGAGCCTCTAGGTCTGGAGCCAGGAGCCAACCCTGGCAGGAAGCTGCAATGCCAGGCTGAGCACCACCCAGCCCAGCACCCATCCTGGGGCTGCCCCTGGGGAGGTCCAGAGCCTGCAAGTGCTGCCTGATCTCTCATGAACATCGGAGCCCTGGGGAGGGGGATACTCTGGCTGGCGGGTCTGACTGCCCCTCGCCTGTCAGCTGGCTTCCCCTTTTGCCCAAGCGTGGGCTCTATCCCTCCCCAGGTCCCCAGGTCCCCAGGTCCTCAGTTCCCAAGGCCTGGTGCTGGTGGCTCGAAAATGCCCTGAGATTCCCAGACCTTTGCGCCGGCCGGTGGACTCCGGCTGTCCGCGCTGTTGGTGCCGCAGGGAGGAGCCCAGCCTGTCCGCCCGGCTCTCCCAGTTCTGGAGCTTTCTTCCCTTTAAGGCCAAAGTACCCCCGCGGGCAGGGGGCTGGAGGAAGAGCACCCGGGTCGGGGCAGTGCAGGCCACCGGGGACCCACGCCGAGAAGAGGCTGCAGGGAAAGGGGCTGTGGGCTGAGGAGAGGGCCGGGGCGCTGACCGTGAGGAGGGTGCGCAGGTGGGCGCGCGCTCACCTGGCTGCCGCTCACCTGTCGGCCTGGGCAGCCAGGCCGGGGAGGGAAGGGAAGGAGGGAGGCAGGAAAGGAGGGCGAGGACAAGCCGCCGCTCCGCGCCGCTGTCTGCCCGACTCTGGGGAGAGCCCGCCCGGGGCTCCGGGACCTGCCTCCGCCCATGTGATCCCGGGGCCGCCCCTGCCGCCGCCCCTGGCCGGGGAAGCCGCCTCCTCCGCGCTGCTGAGCCCAGGCGCTGCCACCTGGCCCGCGCCCCGCTGGAGAGATGGAGACAGACTCTCCCCAGAGCCCCCGCAAGGCTGCCGTCGTCCCCCCGAGGTGCCCGCATCCTGCCTAACGCCCCGAAGGCAGGGACGCTGTTCAAGTGACGACAACCCCTCTCCCCCTCCGCAGAGAGCGGAGGCAGCCGCCCCTTAAGCTCCCACAGGCAGGTCGCATGCCCCTTCTACAAAAAGGGCCCTCGAGCCCCCCACCCCGGGCCTGGGGCGGGAGAGGGCTGGCTTGTCTCTCTGCGGTCCCCCCCCCCCCCCCGCTCCTCCGCCCACTCCTCCGCCCACTCCAGCTCCCACGCTGGCGCAGATGCGGTCTGGACACCCACAAATCCCAAGCCAGGGCCACCCTTCCGCCCTCCTCAGATCCCTTTCTGGACGGCCAGCCAGCCGACATGCTGGCTTGGCATGGCCCATGGTGGTTCCTTCTCTGCAGAGCTTCCCTGCTTGAGATACCCCACAAGCCTGCTTTGTGCCAGGCGGCCTAGAGAGGATGAAGAGACTCCTGACTGGGGGGGTCACCGGGCACCTCTCCTTCCTGCTGACCTGCCTGGAGTGGACCAGCCTGACCACCCCCCGCCACCTTCTGCCTGCCCCTTCTCCTCTGCCAAACGTTTACAACCCCGGCTCTAGGGATCAGGACAGGACAACCAAGAAGGAGCCTCAGGTGTCAGCTCAGGCAGGAGGAGCCATCTGGCCAATGGTTTCCCCAGAGTCATACCTGGCAACCCTCACCCTGGAGAACCCTGGGCCCTGGGAGCCTCCTCCTGCACCTCCGGCTGGTCTTCCAAGTTGGCAGTCTGGGGAGCACACCTGTGGGCACAGCTGTAACCTGCCTGCCTCAGCTGTGAGTCATTCCTCTGAGTTCCTCTGTGAGGAGTGCCCTCAGCACCTCCTCACCTACCTGCCCCATCCCATCCTCCTGTACTCTGTCCAGCCACCTCTGCTCCGCCACCTCCCTGGCCCCACCTCCCACAGCCTGTCTGGGTGTGTAAACCACTCTCCCGTGGACTAACCCTGGGCCTCCTGTGGGGCACTTTGCCTGCTGCACCTGCTCTACCTCCCCAGCTAGATGGGAAGCATCCACTGCCTTCTGTGTGTGTGTGTGGGCTGGGTATGGAAGCCAGGGCCTCCTGAGTGCTAAACATATGCTTTCCCACTGAGGGACATCTTCAGCCCCTGGAAGCCCCTTGAGGGAGGCAGGAATCCAAGCAGGGCAACCACAACCTTGGGGGGTCACACAGATCTAGCCTCAAAGGGCTCATCTGCCTCTTACATGTGACCATGGGCAATTTCCTCAGCTCTTCCAAGCCTCAGTTTCCCTGTGTAGTAATGCTCAGCTTACCCTCCCATCATGTAGATTGTTCTTCATAGGCAAAGTCCGAGGATTCCAAAGAGGTATAAAAACAGAGTGCCTACCACAAATGAGAGGGTGGAGGGAGGTGGCAGGGAGGGGGAACAAAGGAAGGGAAATGCATCTATTCAATGCAGCCAGTCAGTGATTCAAAGCCAGGTGTGGTAGTTTTCACCTGTAATCCCAGCTATTTAGGCTAAGGCAGGAAGATGGAGTGTAAGTTCTAGGTCACTCTCATCAACTTAGACCCTGTCTCAAAAAAAAAAAAAAAGGCTGAGGCTATAGCTTAGTAGTACAGTGTCCCTGGCTTTAATCCCCAGTAACACACACACACACACACACACACACACACACACACAAAGCATTCAACAAATGTCTATTGAGTGTCCACTGTGTACAAGGCACTGAGCCACGTGGTCTTCAGGGGGATTGTCCTCCAGTGTGCTTTAGACAGTCTATAAACATCTACAGGTTCATCTGCAGCATTTCCTGCTCTATGGGTTGTGCATTCACAAAATCCACCACAAAGACAAGTCAGATGACCTGGGTCATGACTGTGACACAGAAGAGACTGCTCTAAGTGACTCTGCCTTGGGTACAAGTCACTCTCGTCGCCTGATGGGGTAAGCCATCCCCAGAAATCTCTGACCCTCCCTTCACCTACCCCTCATGCCAGGCACAAAAGTGGCCATCTCACAGACTAGGAGGGTGGCAGCCTGGGGAGGCGGGGGTTAGGGTAGTTTGCTGCCTGCAAGATTCCAGGGCCCCATCAAAGCAAGGGTATGGATTTGGTTTCTAAGGGAAAAGAAGTCTCAACACTGATATGTTTTATGAAGACATCAGGGAATATGAACAGAGCCAGGATGGGGGATCCAACACAGGCCAGCAGGTCCCTAAAGAGCGGTCATTTCTAGTCAAGGACAGAAACTGCCAACTTGGAGCCAGGTGGAGGTAAGTGCTGGGTGGAGGGAATGGACGAAGAGCAAGCTGCCCCACCCAGGCTTAAGCAACTTGCCAGGCCCAGGCCACTGCCCTGTGGGCCCAGGTCCCTCCCCTCTGTCCTGACAATACCAAGCTTCTCCACCCTTCAATCAGCCACCAGCTTTCTCCACCCACCTGGGGGTGGAGGCATCTTAAGTGACAGACCAGAACATAAAAGCAGCCTGAACCTGGGCCACCCCAGGGCAGTCCCTGACCTCCTGTGTGACCCACCTCAGAACCTCTGGACAAGCATCACCTGGGCATTATATCAATCATGTCAGCATTTGAGACTGATGTGACCTACACTCCTGAATATCTCAGTCTTAGTCTCTCCTGTAAAAAGGAATCATGAGGGCTGGGGTTGTGGCTCAGTGGCAGAGCGCTTGCCTGGCATGTGTGAGGCACTGGGTTCAATCCTTAGCACTACATAAAAGTAAATAAAATAAAAAAGGTCCACCACCAACTACTATGTGTGTGTATGTATGTGTGTGTGTGTGTGTGTGTGTATATATATATATATATATATTATATATATATATATATATGAATCATGACCTGCCAGTTATTATGCTTACATCAAGTAATACATGGGGAATGCCTCACTCCCTGATCAACTCAGCAGCAGCCTAAGAACGGAGCTTTCTTTTCTTGGAGGAGCAGTTAGACCAGGGCTGTGCCATCATTGATGGCCCCCAGGAGCCACCCAGCCCCAGGACTCTAAAACTTAGGACAAGAAGAGTTGCTTTGCCTGGTTGCGCCTCACCACTCCCAGCTTCCTGAAACAATTGCTCAAAAACTTGAGCCCAAAGAATAAACACACAAGGGCATCAGTGTGGAAATGGAGTGCACAGAAGGAAAACATTAGCAGAAGAACAGTTAGAATGTCATCTCGTCCAGCAACCCCACAGTGGCAGATCCAGAATCAAAACAGTCTATAAACAAGGCCACATTCAGTTCCCGGCTCTGGCATCTTCCACAGACCTTGTCCTGGCCCCTGTGAGGTTGTTTCTCAGCACTTCTTGTCAATCAGCTGCCCAGTCCTGGGGGCTGCCCATCCCCCTCACCCTGAGGGCTGAGAACTCAGGAGGAGCTGGCCTCAACTCACACACACCTGTCTGCACAGCCCACATTCCCAGAAGGAATCCACAGAATCTTAAGCAGGAGGCCTCTCTCACCCCAAAGGAAAAGGACTCAGAGACAAGGGCCCTGGTATTCAGATTTATTTTACATCATCTTCCAGAGGGGATTTGAGCATGGAGGAGAGCTGGGAGGCAAGAGCGCAGCAAAGTCTCCCAGTGAATTGTCTGGGATAGGCCAGTGGTGCCAGGCACCATGGCCACAGGAGGATGTGCAGAGCCCAGGCCTCAGCAGCCTCTGGGAAGCAGAGGCCTTGAGGCAAGACCTCTTGCAAAGGGCTTGAAGGCTAAGAAGGAGCTGCATCTGTCCCCCACCTCGCTTCAAGGCCCAGCTGGAGGCCAGAAGGCAAAGGGGCAGCAGGCAAGCTGGTGAGAAAGGGGAGGAAGTCCTGTGGGCGCTGGAGGCCTTTGGTCTGCATCAGGTTAGGAGGCTGGTCCTTGTTAGAGGAACCCCACGGGGTGAAGCCCGGAGCTGGTCCCTGTTAGAGGAAACGCAATGGCGGGTGGGGGTGGGAGGCTAGGAGTCTGGTCTTAATAAGGCCTGGAAACAGTCTCCACTTCAAAGCAGACCTCTGTATTTGGGGAGTGGGGGTGGGGGTAGGGGCTTTCAGAGGAATGCCTGTGAGTTGTGGGTGGGAATCAGTCCAGGGGGCTTTGAAGGGGCTCCAAGGAAGGCTGCTGGGGTCTCTGCAGATGCTGGGAGAGCAGGTCTCGGGGAGGAGGATGTGGGGGGCCCCTCTCCCTCCTGTAAGTGCTACTGCTCCCCACCCCATCCTGGCTGGCTCCAAGTTGCCATGGAGACCACTCACACCGGGGCTACATAATTTCCAGGGAATGTCCCAAATTTCTGGGTCCTCCGGGAGACACCTGAAAGAGGAAAGACAGAAAGAGCATCCCCCAGGCTCCTTCATGTAACAGGAATATAGGGGCGAGGGACGGCTCCCCTGCTGGCAGCGCCCAGAACTACAAGGAGAGTCCCGTTCCCCGGGAGGCGGGGATTTGGTTTGCTTTCCTCATTCCTGCCCCCTAGTGGCAGAAGCTTAGGTAGGCGCAGCTACACTCCCTAAATTCCACAATCAGAGCAATCAACAAACGTGCACAGCTTTGCACAGAGCACTGCATACTCCACCCTTCTTCCGGAAAACCAGGAAGCAGGAGGATGAATCACAGAACTTATATTGGGAGGAAACTCACTGGTTTAGTATGGCACCCGCGTTTCAGAGATGGGCAGGTAGGGCCCAAGAGAAGGTCCAGGGAATTAATTCCCCAAAACACTCGGCTGCTTAGGAGTAGAGCTGGGCCTGTCATCTAGACCTCTGCTCTGCTGCAGTCCCAAGGAATCCTGTGTTCTGGGGTGAAAGTGGGTACGCTAGAAACACAGGAGTATAAAAAGAAGTGAAAGGTACCCCGGACCTTGGGTGGATTCCTTTCCAGGCTGCCATCGGGACTTCCTGCCCGCCCATGCTCTTGCTCCACCCAGAGTGCCTCCTTTTCCCATCAGCCTCCCCAAGTCGGTGCCCTGCCCATCCAGGCCTAGTCCTCACTTCCTCCAGGACACCTTCCCTGACTGCACTGTCCAAACATAATCACAGCTGCAGGTGGCAATAAGCACGTGAAATGTGCAGGTGCCACACAAGAACTTTTTTATTTTCTTTCATTTCAACTAATTTTAACTCCAGCAGCTACATGTGGCTAGTGGCTACCACACAGACAGAGCAGGTGCAAGCCATTCCTCTGGAGCACTGTGGCTTATACCACAAGAGTGCTGCTTTTTCTTCTTGACTATAGAAACGTGTAAAATCTTGTTAGTAGTGTTAAAAAAAAAAAGTTAAAAAGCGTAAGTGTACAGAGTAACATGAGAATGTGCCCAAGCCATCCCTCAGCAGTAAAGGACTCCTAACAAGTTAGTGCTTAGTAATCCTGGGTATCAGAAGCTTGGTCAGCACTGAGGTACTGGAATTCAGATCAGAAAGTGCAGCCTGCCTGGTCAAGGGACTACACTCATGGCCACCCCTTCCCAGGCAGTCCCCCCACTCTTTGGCTTCAGAGCCAAAGTACCAGTACCATGCCCGGTACCTGCAGGAGACATCACTATGGCAGGGGGTGGGGGTGCTTCTGGCTATTCACTCTATGCGGCCCATACTTTGAAGCTGAGGCCTGGATAGAACCTGTCCACTCTTGGGAAGCAGGCCAGGTGAAGCCTGGTGGGCAGGTCACTTTGAACCAGGCCAGAGCCAATTGAGGATTCTTGTGTTAGTCCTCTGCCTGGACTACCCTGGGGCAGTTACTCCCTCCTCTCCCGAGGTTGGAGGAGCTGGCTGGGGCAGGGGGTTGGGGAATATGCCCCTGCGTGAGACCTGGTCCCCGCCACCAGCTCTCCCCTAGGAGTCTGTATGCAGGGAGAAGGAGCAGGGGCCTGGGGCAGACACCTGCCCTGAGTAGACAGTGGCCCTTCGATGGCCCTGTGCTGGGGCCAGTTTCCTTTGAGCTTCGTCCCTCCTCAGGGCACCAGGAAGGCCACTAAAAGAACACTGGCTTTGGGAAAGCACCAGAGTCAAGTCAGAGGCTGAGCATCTTTGCTGAACCAGCGCAGACATGCAGCAACAGCCTACCCAAATGCCCCTGGGGACCCTGAGACACCTTTGGTGGCCTGTCTCTAGGCCATTCCCCAGCCCCACATACCTACAAACCAGCCATCGTCACACTGCTGCATGACATCCACTCGGTCCCCCTCACGCAGCTCCAGCTCATCCTCGTTCTGGGGCCCTGTACTGGTACATGGCCCGGTACCTGTAGGAGACGTCACCATGGCGGCCAGGCCAGGCCAGCAGTTCCACCAGGAGTTGCCACTTCCTGTGAGCTTCCCAAGGCCCCTCATGCTCTCCTGCCCTGCCCTCAAATCACCTCTGAGCTCTGCAAGGACAAGCGCCACACAGTGCGAGCTTCCCAAGGGTGGGGAAGGTGAGATCTGGGTTGGTGTGCTCAGCATTGCCTGCTGATGCTCCCCACCATGGCCAAGACGCTCAGATGGTACTCACGGGGTCCAGTGTATCTGCATGGTGTTGGGGGAGGAGGTTCCCAGGTCCAGGAGATGGCTGGACCCTCAAAGGTGGGACAGGGCTGGCCGGGGGTGCTGAGATTCTGGGGGTCCACAAGAGGAAAGAAGGGTCCCAGAGAGGAAGAATAAGGGAAGAGAAATGGGTGGCCTGCCTCCCCGTTGAGCATCTTCCACATGCCTCAGGTTATCGCCAAGTCCCCTGGTCCAGGTGGGGCCAGTGACTGGATTTCCAGGTGCCAACAGGGACAAAGCTGGGACCCCAGGAAGAGTCCCTGCCTGCTGTGTGCTCAGCGTGGTGCACCTGGCAAGTGGGTGAATGCGGCAAGCTCAAGTCAGGAGCTCGCCCGCCAGGAGTGGCGCTGTCTTGCCCTACAGCTGAGAGAAGCCTCAGCCCAGCTCTCCCGACCACCCACCACAGTGGGAGTGATTACCCCATTTCCCAGGGGGAAAACCAAACCCACAGAGCACAAGTCACTTGCCCAGGGTCACACAGCAGGCAAATGACAGAGCCCTGACTCTCTGTACCACCCTCCCAAAGACGAACACTGGCGTCAGGACAGAGCGGTCTGGAGTGACAGAGTGGCTGGCTTTGGGCTGGAGCTCACCAGCCAGCGTCAACTTAAGGGGCTTGGGGTTCCCAAGGTGGGGTGGGGCTGCAATGCTAGGTTTGGCCCAGCTGCCTCACTCCCAGTGTCAGATGGGGGACAAGGTAGGGGGCAGGCCACCTCACCTGGGTCTGGGGTCTGGACTCCTGGACGGGGAAGGAGAAGCCGGTGCGGCGGGGGGAGGTCTGGCCCCCCCAGTCAGTGGGGTCAGCTGGGCTGCACAGCGCTGAGGGAGAGCTGGGGTGCCGGGCCTGATGGGCAGTGGTGGTCAGGCGGGGAGATGCAGGGAGCTGGGAGCCGTCTTCACAGACCCGGAGCCGGGGCTCGCGGGACACCTGCACGTAGCTCGCAGGGAAGATGCCCTGGCGCCCCGTGCCTGAGATGCGCCCCTCGTACCAGTTCTCATTCACCTTGCGGATCAGGCAGATGCGCTCCCCCTAGGGGGCAGGGAGCCGTCAGTGTCCACAGGTCCACCTGGACGTGCACCTGAGGATGCCTACCTGAGCGTCTCATTCAAGACTAACACTTTGCACACAACAGAGACCAGACTCGGAGGGGTTCAGCAGGTCACCCAAGGTCCCACAGATGGAAAGAAGAATCAGAGGCAAACCCACACCCGAGGGAGCAAGCAGAAGCCTAAGCTCTTCCCTCAGCAGGCAGCGCTGGGTTCCAATCAGGTCCTGCCTCTTTGGGAAGCGCATCTGGCTTACGTGTCCCCGCTCCACACACTGAGCTCAGAGCACTGTCCCTTCCTAGAGCTCCAATCATAGGAGAGCCTGTGACCGATTATACAGATGCAAACTTGGCTCTGCCAAGTCCAAGCTGTGCAGCCTTGGGCAAGCTGATTTGCCTCTCTGAGCCTCACCTTCTTGTGTGTTCAGTGGGATAAACATGCTGCTGCTGTGAGGTACAAGCACACTTACAAGAAGCACTGGATGGGTGTTAGCCACCACTGCCACAGCTCAGTCCTGTCCCTGCCTCACCCTCTGGGTAATCCTGTCATGAGTGCATCGAAAAAAACAACCCCCTCAGAGCAGGTGGTTTCCTCAAGCCCCCATGCTGACAGTGTTAGAACCCCACCACCTTGGTGAGCTGTCCCCAGGGAGGACGGGCCCCAGCCCTCACCTTACCTACCCTCTTCTGTCCCCTCCCGCCCCATCCAGCCCCTTCCTTTCCTCTCTGTGCCTGGGCTGGCTGTCTGGGTGGCACTGACTATAGGCATTGATGGCCTCTGCCCCCCAAAAATATCAACCAAAGGGAGACCAGGTCCTTGCTTTCCAGAACAGCACTTGTCAGACTTTTTTTTTTTTTTTTTTTTTTTTTTACCACAATCCACATTTTATTTTACTTTTGGTACTGTGGACTGAACTCAGGGGCACTTGACCACTGGGTCACATCCCCAGACTTTTTTTTTTTTTTTTTTTTTTTTGTATTTTATAAGAGACAGGGTCTCACTGAGTTGCTAAGTGCCTCACCATTGCTGAGGCTGGCTTTGAACTCGCGATCCTCCTGCC
This sequence comes from Tamias sibiricus, assembly GCA_025594165.1. Taxonomy (NCBI): domain Eukaryota; kingdom Metazoa; phylum Chordata; class Mammalia; order Rodentia; family Sciuridae; genus Tamias; species Tamias sibiricus. Next base: position 22,594,103 of record CM046661.1, read on the forward strand.
TCAGCCTCCCAAGTGCTGGGATTACAGCCATGCGCCACAGCACCCGGCTCACAATCCACATTTAAAACCGTCTTTTTATACACACACACAGCTGCCTATGGTTGGGGAAAGCCCCCTTTCTTTCTCCACACAATGCAGTCTAATATTTCTATCTATTCCTTTAAAAATGCACGTTCTAGCCAGGCCTGGTGACACAAACCTGTAATCTCAGCTACTCTGGAAGCTGAGGCAGGAGGATGGCAAGTTCCAGGCCTGCCTCAGCAATCTGGGGAGACCCTGTTTCAAAACAAAAAATACCAGGGGCTGGGCTTGTGGCTCAGCAGTAGCACGCTCACCTAGCATGTGCGAAACGCTGGGTTCAATCCTCAGCACCATAAAAATAAATAAATAAATAAAATAAAGGTATTGTGTCCAACTACAACTAGGGGAAAAAAAAAAAAAAAAAAGAAAGAAAGAAAGAAGAAAAGAAAATACCAAGGGCCAGAGATATAGCTCAGTAGTTGAGCATTCCCCAGTACCAAAAAAGAAAAAAAAAAGTGAAAATTATGATCCTCATTGTTTACCAACATGCAGTTGGAAAAAAAAAAAAAAACACACCTCTAGAAGTTTGTAACAATCTTCTAAAAATGGATTAAATTAAGGGGAACAAAATTCTAAAGAGTTTCAGAAAAATGTGAAATACTGGGTGCAGAAGGGTGTGCCTGACTAAATAAAATTTTTAGGGTTTGGCTGGAGATGTGGTTCAGTGGTACAGGGCTTGCTTAGCATGCATGCAGCCCTGGGTTCAAAGTCTTCACCTGTCCCCACCCCACCCCACTTTTTCCCTCCTGGTCCCACCTTGCGCAAGGACAGCTCCACCTCCAGGTCTCCCTTGAAATTGTATTGGGCCACAGCTTCTCCATACTCCACCACCTGGTAGGTGGGGGGTTTGATGGGCTTGGGGATCTCATCAGCAGGCAGCACCTGTGGAAAGAAAGGTAATGAGAAAGACCTGGCCCAGCATCTAGTGGGTGCACACCTGGGGCTGCTGGGAGGGCGAGGCACCAAAGAGAAGGTGGTAACACGCAAGAGCTGCCCAGGACATAGAAGACGTTGGCTGTGGACACTGACCCCAGACACAAGCCCTGGGGGTGGCCAGGGTGAGCACAGCCAAGTGGGGTTAGGGGGTTAGTCCAAGAAGACTTCCTGGAGGAAGAATTTCCAATAGAGGTATGTGAAGTAGGTGTTAGTGGAGGGGGTATGACAAGTGCGAGGTGGAAGGCAGTCCAGTTGGAAAGTTAGGCTGGACTGCAGAAGGAACTGAAGTGTTTGGAGTTGTAGGGAACAGCTGGCAACCTGTTTGAAAACTGAAGATTTAACTTTTTACCACTGCTGGGAACCAAGTGTCCTTTGGTTCAAGTGTCTCAGTTCCCCCTCCCCTTCTATCCCATCAGGTGCCCAGAATCCCCATGCTGTCTTTGCTTCACCCTGCTCATAAAAGTCAAGAAGCCAGCTGGGCATGGTGGTGAACACCTATAATCCTAGTGACTTGGGAAGGCTGAGGCAGGAGGATCACAAGTTTGAGGCCAGCCTCAGCAACTTAGGGAGACCTTGTCTCAAAATAAAATAAAAAGAGCTTAGGCTGGGGTTGTGGCTCAGGGATAGAGCACTCGCCTAGCACATGAGCAGCCCGGGTTCGATCCTCAGCACCACATAAACATAAATGCATTGCATTGTGTACAACTAAAGCAAATAAATAAATATTAAAAAAAAAAAAAGGTAGTGCTGTAGGTCAGTAGTAGAATGCCCCTGGGTTCAATCCCCAGTACTGGGGGAAAAAAATCAAATAATTGGTGGGATGAAATATAGTATACACTTTGTGAAATTTCAGGATCAGAGAAATTAACCTGTAAGTAGGGAAGGCCTTATGATGGCTATCAAATCAAGAACCTGAATGAAATAACAACCCAACCCATGAGTCAAAGAGGAAGTCACAAAGGAAATGATAAAATAGTTCAAGTTGAAAAAAAAATTAAAATCGTCAGATGCAGCTAAAGCAGTATTTAAAGGAAAAGTTGTAACATCACATATTTTTATTAGGAAAGGTTTCAAATCAATAACATAAACTTTCATTCTAGGAAATCACAAAAGTTAGAGCAAGTTAAACCTTGTTATTATATATTATTAAAAATAAGTAAAAAAAAGGAAATAGCCAGGCATGGTGGCACATGCCTGTAATTCCAGCGGCTTGGAGGCTGAGGCAGGAGGGTTGCAAGTTCAAAACCAGTGTCAGCAACTTAGAGAGGCACTTACCAACTCTACCAACTCAGTGAGACCCTGTCTCTAATAAAATATTTTTTAAAGGGCTAGGGATGTGGTTCAGTGGGTTAAGCACCCCTGAGTTCAATCCCCAGTACCAAAAAAGAAAGAAAAAAGAAAAAAGAATAAAAAAGTGGAAATCAATGAAATTAGAAATGAAAACAACAGAGAAAATTAATGAAATAAGTTCTTCAAAAGGATCAAGAAAATAAATAAAAGGCTGGAGCTGGAGCTCAGTGGTGGAGTGCTTCCTCAGACATGAGGCACTGGGTTCGATCCTCAGCACCACATAAAAATAAATTAAAAAACTAAGGGTATTGTGTCCATCTACAACTGAAAATATTTTAAAAAGAAAACAAATAAATCTGTAGCCAGAATAAAACATAAATTGTCAATATTGGGCATTAAAGGGGGGGTCATCAGTACAGATTTTACTGACATTAAAAGGATACTAATGGCTGGGTACGGTGGCACACATCTGTAATCCCAGCAGTTTGGGAGGCTAAGGCAGGAGGATCCTGAGTTCAAAGCCAACCTCAGCAAATTATCAAAGCCCCTAAGCAACTTAGCAAGACCCTGTTTCAAAAAGTTAAAAGGGCTGGGGATGTGGCTCAGTGGTTAAGCATCCTGCATTCAATCCATGGCATCAAAAGAAAAAAAGAAAAAGGAATACTAAGGGAATAATATGAATAACGAACAACTTTATGCCAATAACTTGACATTCCTCAAAAGACACAGATAGCAAAGATAACCTATAGGCCTCTAGTAAGTCCAGAACCTGTCTCTGGAATGGAAAGACCCACATTCAGATTCTAATCTTCTACTTTGTAATTTGTCGCTGAACCCTATCAGTAAAATGGGAATTATCTATCAGTCCCCAGGCAGTATGGAATAACTGAGCTAATATTTCTGAAAGAGGTAATGCATTTATATATGGCTCATAAATGGTCATACACTTCCAACTCTTGCTGGTTGCAATTAGGAGATGGATTCTGAATGATGGAAGTCCGAGACACTGATGGGGCTGTGGCTTCTGGTTGAGCAGTCAGGCTACTTAGTTTTCCCTGGGCTGGCTGGACCCTCATTTAGCAAACCTTTCCTGGGTACATGCAGAGCACCGGGCCAAGCCCTCTGAGAGGCCAAAGGCATTTGTGCCTTCACAGTTTTACATCTTAGGAAACCTGGTATCTGCACTCCACGTTTTTTTCCCAGCCATGGGCCCTCCCAGCCTGGCTCCAGCTTGCACCTGTTCCTCCCACTCACCTCCACATAATTAGCAGGGAAGATACCCAGTCGGCCATGGTGTTCCCCCTCCAGCCAGTTCTTGTCCACTTCCTTATGGATGTAGACAATGTCACCCTTCTGCAGAGTCAGCTCCCTGCAGGCCAGAGTTAGAATGAGCCTCCTTCTCCTCAGATCCTGCCCAGAGTACCCCAGGTCCCCTCCACCCTCTGGGGATGTCTATTGAAACTCTGTCTTCCAACCAAGTGCAGAGACTACCCAAAGTGGAAGGGAAAGGGTTGGGAAGGCCACTTACTTGGGGGACTGTGCCTGGAAGTCAAACTTCAGCCGGGCAGCCTTTCTCTGGGTGGGGGAAGAGAACAGAGTGGGCTACCTCAGTGAAGCAGGAGACCTGCTCCAGGGTCCCCATGCATGCACCCTGACCCTGATATCCCCCCTTCCTTACCTTCTTCTCTTCCTTCCTGGATGGGCTGCAGCCTCGTTGGGAGGCATTAGGGTCTGTGGAGAAGCACCACTTCAACTCGGGGAGGTCATATCTGGGGGGTGTCTGGGTTGGGATGGGGTTTATGCTCCCTCCACCCAGGACAGACACTAGAGAAGCAAGGGGCTCTGTGACCTCCTTGCACACCTGCATATCTGGTAGGTGCACATCTAGGTGATGGGGCCACGGGGAGTTTGGTCCTTACCTTGGGCTGAGGAAGGATAGACAAAATCTCTCCGACCTAGGAAGGGGCTTCCTCCTCCATCTGCCATTCTGTGGGGGCTCAGGGATCGGGTAGGACCAAGGTAAGGTGCATGCGGGGAGCTGAAGCTCCAGGCTGAGGCGGGGCTGCACGGACACACAGAGTGAGCACCGGTTTGGGGCTCCCCTCCAGACTTCCCTAACCCCCCAAATCTTCCCGCCACCCCCACCCTGGCCACCTCCTCCCAAGGCGTCTCCCAGGTCCTGGGTTCTCAACAGGATGTCCTACTTCCCTTGCAGCCACGGCCGGGAAAGGGTGAGGCCTTGGGCAGGGAGAGGCCGGAGACGGCGGGTGGCTACAGTGTGCGTGGGAAGTGGTGGTTCCACCGCCGCCACCCAAGTCCCCGGGCTCGGGCAAGTGGCCCCCGGGACGCTGGAGGACAGCCCCCTGCGGAGAGTGGCGGCTCGGGTCCCTCCCGGCCACTTTCCCACTCTCCAGGCCCCTCCTCCGCGCACTCTCCCGGGTCCGCGCGTCCCCCGCACTGGGCCGGGCCAGCGCCCCCGCGCCGCCGCCCGGCCCGCGCCACGTCCGCTCCCGGCCCCGGGCCCGCCGGACGGACCCCTCCTCCAACCCGCGTCTCCGCACTCACCCGACCAGCGGCCGCTGCTCCGGGGCCCGTCGGGGCGCCTGCGAGCTCTGTGCGGGGAGACGGGGCGCGATCAGGGCTCGGGGTCCCGGGGCCCAGGCAGCCGAGGCCGCCGCCTCCGGAAAAGTTCGTGGCTCTGGAGGGAAGGAGGACGGGGAGGGGCGGCGGGACGCGGGGTCCTAGAGTCGGTCGCGCGCGGGAGCCAAGGAGCGGGAGGAGGCGAGCGGCGGAAGAGGGAGGCCGGGCCCGGAAAACAAGGGCCGGTACGGGTCGGGGTCCCTGGGGCTGCGGCTAGCACGGGGTGGGGCGGGACGGGGCGGGGACCCGGGTCCCAGACGATAGGCTGACGTGGAGTGGGCCTGGAAGGGTTCCTAGGGGTCACTTGGAAAGTCGACGCCCTGGACTTTGTAGAGGAGCGAGCAACAGGCTGAAGTTGCCCAAGGTGGCCGCAGCCCGAATGCCTGCCAGTCCTCCACCCAGTCCCCGCCTCTGCGGCCAATGGCAACCCCCAGGAGGACCCCAGGAGGCCAGTACCTTGGGGGACGGCAGCCGGGTCTCAATCGCTCGCAGGTCCTTGTCCAGCTCAGCGCTCAGTTTGGCTAGCTCTCTCTCCAGCAGCACCTGGGAGTGGGGAAAGACGTGGGCAGTGGGGGGAGGGGTGGTAGGAGGGCCGCGCAGTGTGCGTGTGTGTAGCGGGGCGCTCAGAGGTCAGATGAGCGCAGCAGGCCGGGTCACACCGTGCTTGGGTCAAGGGCATGCCTCAGAGCTAGTGTCTGCTGTGGCTTGGGAGGAGTGTGGCTCGCAGTGCATGGGAGGGTGCTGCTAAGGTGGTAGTACTTCCTGAGGGTAACTCCCTAACTTTTTTTTTTTTTTCCTCCATGTTAAGTCTCTATTCAAGACCCTTTTCTATGGCCTTCCTGGCTTCACTGTACCCATCCAGGCTTCCCCCACAGTGCCCACTCTAGTGGACCAATTACACATGCACTCACACACATTAGCAAACTACCCCCCCCCCAATACTTTCCACTCCAAGTCTCTGCTTACATGCATATATGTCTCCCCTAAGCAGCTCTCTTTCTGCTTGGCCAAGCTCTCTGATCTCCTTCTGCCCCTTCTGAGGACCTAACCCAGATAGGCAAGTGTTTTATCACTCAGCCCCAGCCCCAGCCCCAGCCCACCCTTTGATCTTTTTAGAGCTCAGTTTCAGAGTTTGGTATGGTGGATGCCTCTAATATTCCCAGTGACTTGGGAGACTGAGGCAGGAGGATCACAAGTTTGAGGACAGCCTCTGCAACTTAGGCCCTAAACAACTTCATGAGAACCTGTCTCAAAAAATTAAAAGGGCTGGAGATGTAGCTCAGTGATAAAGCACTGATTTCCCCAGTATAAAAACAAAACAAAACCCTCAGCTCTGTGTCCAAGAATACTTCCTGATAACTCCAGTCCACATGGGACACTGCCTCCTCTGCTCCTGCTTTGGTCAACACATGAGTACCTACTGTATACCAGGCACTGTCCTGGGTGCTGGGGACTAAAGATAAACTATATGAGAGCAGAGAGGGTCTGGGTCTTTGATCCATGGGTTTTGCCCATGGTCCTTGGGGCCCTTATGACCCAGAATCTCTTCCAGCCCCGATGCAACACTTACCTCGATGCGCTGGGAGGGCTTCTCAACAGGGTCATCCACCAGCGGTTTCTTGGGCTGAAGGGTGGGAAGGAGAGTCAAGGGGTGAATGCACTTTCCAAATGCTCAAGTTGAGGGGTGCATCCACACCCAGAGGACCTGGTCTATATTCACCTTCTGCCCAGTCTCTAGTTCCTGCAGAAACTGGTTCCAGGAATCTTCTGTCCAGACATTGTCTGCTTTCTCTCGGCGTCTGGGCACCTGCATAGATATGGGTAGCCATTACCTTGAGTAGAGGGGCACTGGGGCTCTACCCAGGCTGAAAAAGCAGGCTTTCAGGCCCTGCCCTATCTTGTACCCACCAGTGCCCTCCTAAAGATTCAATTTGAAAGGGCACTGCCTATGATATTTCGGCAGAGGGGCCTGGTCAGACCATGCAGCTGGGATGTATGGGGAGCGTACTGGATGAACTACCTGATTTGGGGGCTGGAGCTCTGAGGACAATTCTCCAGGATTATAGGTGAAGGTGCTTCTGGGTAACTCTTCAGAGCTGTCCCAGCTTCTCCTGAAGAAAGGGAAGGACATCAGTTTCCTTTCAGGGAAACTGAGGCATAAGTGAGAACACAGCCCTGGGAGAAGGTGTAGTATCACTTCTTTCTATTCCTGGCCCCATCCCACCAAGGGGCCTATGCTGCCTCTGCCTGCCCCTGCCCCTTACTGCAGAAGCAGTGTTAAAGTGTGCAAGCTCCAAGTGCAAATCCCAGCTCCATCACCTCATGTGACCTTTTGGTAAATTGTATGGAGCCTCAGGTGCAGCAGCTGTGAAGTGGGAGTGATTAGGCAAGGGAATTCATACCAGGTGCCCAGGAGAAGGCCTGACATAAACCTCTGCTGCATGGCAGCTGGCCTTTTGTGCTGGCCTTAGGTATCCTGCGTTTATTTGCCCTGCAGTTTCCTTGAATTTGGTCTTTCCTGCTGCCACCAGCTGAGTAGACTTACACATATACCCAAGAGTATAGGCTGCATCCTATTCCAGGCAAAACCTCCAGGAGGTCTGGGCAAGTTATTTCTGTTTCATGGAGGTGTTGGTTGGATTCAGTGACCTCGTTTGTCTGACCACCCCAGCTACTGAGGCACCCTGCTATCTTCCCTCCAAGGCTTTTTCCTGGCTGGCTTTAATGTCCCAGCTTCTGTTTTTAGTTTGAAAGTTTGTACCAAGTAAAACCACTGTATCAGGCTTATCAAATGATGGAATGTCTGCCCGGAGGGTCAGGATTTGTTGGCTATAATTATGACTCTATTCTGATTTTAGGAATAACAAAAGTGATCATGAGAATGGAATGTGTCGTTGCTAATCAAAAGAAGCTCTAGTCATAATTGAGCCTGTATATTACTAATGTTTGTGTAGACTTGCTATGTGCCAATCATGATGAGGATGCAAACGTGATCTCATTCAGTCCTCACAATCACTGTATGGTCCCCACTTACAAGACAGGGACACCCAGGCTCAGATTGGGTAAGTAGCCCAAGGTCACATGGCTAGTGGGAGAGCACTGGCTTCAATACCCGAACTCTGGTTCCAATCTGGAGCTCTTCCGTCTCTGTTGATGGTGCCAAGAGCCACGGGCTGGTCATGGCCATGCTAGTTTGCAAGATCCCTCCATGTAAAGGCACAAGGAACTCTTGGATTTAACTTTGAGAGCAAAGCTCCAGGTTCCCATGGGCCTGAGCAGTCTGCATAGAGGAAGGCACTTCCTCCCTCTGCTCTCTGCAGTGCGTCTCACAGCTGCATGTGGATGGGAACCTGGGTTCATCCACACAGACTGTTTTTATCTCGGGCTTCAAAGTGGAGGTGCCCAAGACCAAGATGCCCTCAACAGTTCTATCCGTGGGTGACTGGGAAACCCCACCAGGCGCACATGACCCACGGATTTTTGCAGGGGATGAGTTCCCCCTGCCCACCATAAGCACATGGCATGTGTTCCTGACCAGGAATGGATGCCAGGCCCATTCCTGGCCACCTTTCCCCTTTTGTCTTGGATGGATGGAAAATGTGACAGGACGATGGCAGACAGAGCCCAGCTGAGGAGCCAGACCCCATCCTGCGTGCTCTGAGGCTGTGCTGGATGCGGCCACGAGGGGGCACTGGTCCCCGCAGGGAAGCGCTAGCCCACCACACAGCCTCTGCCCACAGCTCACCCGCTGGAAGTGGCCTTAGGGCCCGGCCTGGAAGATGTTCTTTGCGGTGACCCTGGCTGCCTGGGGTTTGCAGAGGAGGTCCATGAGGAAATCACTGAATGTGGAAGAAGACAGGCAGGGGCTGCGGTTGGGTGACCATTTGAAGTTCCAGCATCTACTTCCACCCTAGCTTCTGGGTGGCTGGCTCACAGCGGGCAGAGATGGTTCTTCAGGCCACTTGATGTGGACTTTGCCCCAAGAGTTTTACAGCTCCAGGGTAGGTGATATCCCCATTGTACAGATGAGGAAAGAGAGGCCCAGGAAATCTCAGCCAGGGTGTGGCAGAGTGAGGATTCCCAGGATGAGGAAGGAAGCTTAGGCTCCCAATTACCACCTCCCAGTGGATTTGGAGTTTCCCAAAAGGAAGTACAAAAACCTCTCAGATTGAACGGCGCCACCTGGGGAGCCCTGAAGTCAAGCCTGGGGCGGCTTCCCAGCTTCTGGCAGCAGGCCAGGGTGGATGAGTGAGCCCTCACCCACTCACCTTTGGGTGGGTCCTGGAAGGTCCAGTCAGGCTGCAGGTCTGGGGAGCAGAAAAGACCAGGTCACAAAAGGGGCAGAAAGTGGGGATGGGACGCCCTGGCTACTCCCAGCCTCCCTCCTGCCTAGGGCTGAGCGCTGAGTCAGGGCCTGAGGAATGTCCCGAGGGAGGGGAGGAATTAGGAGAGCAGCTCTTGGGAGGGCTTGAAATGCCTCTGGCAGACTTATGCCCTGGGAGAGCCAAGCGGGCAGCCGCCTGGCCTGGCCCAAACCATCCTGCTTCTCCCTCCCGGTTCCCACACATGCCCTCTCCTGACCTCTGCAGACCTGCCCTGGCCATGTCAGGTAGGATTTCCCCTTTCTGCACTCTCTTTTAAACGCTTTGCTTTCCCCTTGCCCAGACCCACTCTTCTGGGGTGGAGGTGTCCTGGGAAGAGCTACTGACCAGCCTGCCCATCTTTCCCTCAGCAAACCAAAGTTCCCCTCTCAGGAGCCCACTTCTGCTGGCTGCTGACTTTTCTGCTTCTTCTCACAGCAAACCTTAACTAGCTGAGGATCATGACCTCCCCAGCTGCCCCCTCTCTAAACAGTCCTTCAGCCCATCACTTCTGCTCCCCTCCCACCACTCCCATCAAGGACCCCACTAATGGGGCTGGGGTTGTGGCTCAGTGGTTGAGTGCTTGCCTAGCTTATATGAGGGGCACTGGGTTCAATTCTCAGTATCACATAAAAATAAATAAAGTATGGGCTGGGATTGTGACTCAGCGGTAGAGCACTCGCCTAGCACGTGTGTGCAGCCCAGGTTCGATCCTAAGCACCACGTAAACATAAATGCACTGCATTGTGTACAACTAAAGCAAATAAATAAATATTTTAAAATAAATAAATAAAATAAAGGTATTGTATCCATCTACAATTAAAAAATTATATATGTATACATATATATATATTTTTTTTTTAAAATCTATTTATTTACTTTAGTTGTACACAATGCAATGCATTTATGTTTACATGGTGCTGAGGATCGAATCCGGGCCGCACACGTGCAAGGCAAGCGCTCTGCCGCTGAGCCACAACCCCAGCCCCGTATATATATATTTTTTAAAAAAGGACCCCATTGGCCTCCCTGGCCAAATTTTTAAAAATCCCATTCTGCCGGTGGTGCATGCCCAGCTGCTAAGGAGGCTGAGGCAGGAGGACTGTGAATTCAAAGCCAGCTTCAGCAAATTAGTGAGGTGCTAAGCAACTCAGTGGGACCCTGTCTCTAAATAAAATATAGAAAAGGGCTAGGGTAGCAGGGCGCAGTGGCGCATGCCTGTAATCCCAGCACTTGGGAGGCTGAGGCAGGAGGATCACGAGTTCAAAGCCAGCTTCAGCAATGGCGAGGCACTTAGCAACTCAGTGAGACCCTGTCTCTAATAAAATACAAAAAAAAAAAAAGGGGGGGGCTGGGGATGTAGCTCAGTGGTCGAGTGCCCCTGAGTTCAATCCCTGGTACCAAAAAAAAAAAAAAAAAAAAAAAGAAAGAAAGAAAGAAAAGGGCTAGGGTTGTGGCTCATTGGTGAAGTGTCCCTGGGTGGTTCAATCCCTGGTACCAAAAGAAAAAAAAAAAAAAAGTATATGGGAGGATGGGTAACACTATGTCATTTTAGCAGGGACTCAGAGCACACCTGACTGAGTAGTGGGTTCAGGCTGGTATTATGCCATTTCATTCAAGGGACTTGAGCATGAGGGGGTCCTTAAACCAATCCCTATGGGACACTGAGGAACAACCATTTTACCATCTATTCTGATAGATGGACTCAGAACCTTGGCTGCACACTAGAATTACCTGGGGAACTTTAAATCAATCTCATTTTTGAGTGAGTCCCAGATATTTCCACCTGCAGTTTACCTTTCCCCTAAACTACAGTCTCAGCTAGTCAACTGCCTACTCAACATCTCCTCTTAGATGTGACATGTACCAATTCTGAATGCTGCCGGGCACAGTAGTGCACGCCTATAATCCCAGCTACTTGGGAGGCTGAGACAGGAGGACCACAAGTTTAAGACCAGCCTGGGCAACTTATCAAGACCCTGTCTCAAAAAAAACCCCCAAAAACCAAAAAAAAAAAACAAAAACGAAAAAAAAAAAAAAAAACACCCTTCTCAAAAAAGGGCCAGGGATATAGCTCAATGTAGAGTATCTCTGGGTTCGTTCCCTAGTATGGTAAAAATGAATGCCTCTTAAACCTACTCCTCCTGGAGTCCTCTCTGTTCCTACAAATGGCATCTCTGTCCTGCAGCCTGCTCAGGTTTTAAATCATTCTCATGCCTCTCTTTCATGCTGTGTTCAATCCACCAGCAAATTCCAATGACTGGTCTGTACGGTGGCTCATGCCTGTAATCCCAGCGGCTCAAGAGGCTGAGGCAGGAGGATTGTGAGTTCAAAGCCAGCCTCAGGAACTTAGTGAGGCCCTAAGCAACTTAGCGAGAACCTGTCTCTAAAAAAAATTATTTTTTGAAGGGTTGGGATGTGATTTGGTGGTTAAGTGCCCTTGGGTTCAATCTGGTACAACAAAAAAAAAAAAAAAATCCAATAACTGTCCCTGTTTGTATTCAGAATCCACATGGGATTCTAGAAGGTTCACTGTTCCTGCCCTGGTCTAGGTCTCTAGGTCTAGGAGTCATTAAAGCAGGGCTTTTGTGGCAGCCGTCTCCTTCCTAGCCTTACCAACCAGGGAACTGATCCCCTGCTCCCAACAACTCTTCTGTACCCGGCAGCCTCAGAGAGCTTCTTTAGCCATCATGGTCAGAACATATCACTCTTCTGCTCAGAAGGTCCCTATGGCTCCTGATCTCTTGCACAGTAAAAGCCAAAGTTCTCATAACAAGCCCAAAGGGCCTATGACCTCTCTGGCTCCATCTCCCACCAAGGCTCCTACCACTATGGCCCAAGAGCTCCTTGTTGGTCTCCAACATGCCAGGCATGCTTTTCCCTCCAGGTCTTTGGAGCTCCCTCTGCTGGGTGGCCTCCTTTACTCCCTGGTCTCTGCTCCAGGGTCACTTCACAGGGGCCTTCCCCTGACACAGCCTTTCTGTAGTGGTCACTTCCCTGGCCTTTATTTTTCTATTTTTCTCCCTAGCCAGTTCTGCCATCTGCCATCTAGAAGGTTCCTGTTTATTGTGTGTCTCCCTTTTAACTTCAACACTTAGGTTAGTGCTCAACATAGTAAGTGCTCAACAGTCAGGGACTGATTGGATGAGCTGGCCTCGTGACCAGTTCACATCTGCTGTCTGTTTGCATTTTGAGTTGTGGAAGAAACCAATGCTTCACATGGAAGAATGACCACTAATGTTGGAACTTCAGCCTGACAGAAAAGTCAAAGAAGGGTTTCAGGGAAGGACTGCCTTCCTGTACCCTCAGAGGACCCTGAGGATAGCAGCTGGTCACTGTCTGCTGGAGGGTTCTCTGGAGGCCACTGTTAGCCCCCAGTCTAGCAGGGGATATGGAGATGCATTTCTTTGGTCTGTCCTAAGGACCACTGACTTTAAAGCCTTGGGGTAGGACAAGTGGAGAAGAATCCCCTAAGCAGGAAAGTCCCCTTTTCTCTCCCTCCCTCCCCAGGCTTTGGAGACCAAATTCTACTCTGGCAAGAGAGGTGTCTAACCTGGTATTTTCCGGTGAATCTGCTGGAACATTTTCCGATACCAGTCCCTGGGGCTGTCAACGCTCTGGGATCAGAAGATGCAAAGTCAGGCCTCTGTGCTCAGCCACCCTCCTTATAGCAAGCCACAAAAGGTTTTCCTTGGTGAGCCCTTTCTCTGGCCACTGGGGACAGTCCTGTGGGTGGGCTAGGGAATGTCTTCAGTGGTGCCTTTCTGGAGCAATAACTTCAGTAGCATGTCACATATGCAGGCTTCCATCAGTATATACAACCATGATATGATCCCTACACTGTGGATTTGGGGGTGATTTTCAATATTTCTAATGCTTCTACAGAGAACATGTAATGAAAAAAAATGTGTTTCTATGTAATGAAAAAAAATAGTAGTAATGGAGAGGGGAGATGGTATTTCACATCACCTGCTCACCAAGCCTCAAAACAGCCCTGGGAAGCCAGAAGGGTATGTTACCAACACCAGCTTCCTAGTGAAGAAGCATGGTTGTCTCAAGATATGGAGGTGGATGGAAAAGGAGGGGCAGGTCCTTCAATAATTCCTGGGCTCTGAGGCCTTCCCACTTGTACAACTCAGACTCACAAGGGTGCCCATAACTTTATGGGGTTCATGATTGCCTGAAACTCATCATGGTTGAACCCCTGCTTAGTCTGGAATGGTCTGGGTGCATCTTTTATTGCCCATCCCTGATTTATCCCAAACAATGGAGCTCTTTGTAGGTCCCATCTGTCCGTGACCCCCAGCCCTGACTCACAGATCGGGGGGCAATGGGCATGCCGCTCTCATCCACAGGCCCGATTCCCTCGTACTTGACCCAGCGTTTGTCCCGCCGCTTGTTGTCCTTGGTCCATGTGGCTGACCAGTTCTGGGCATGTTGGGATGGCGGAGAGGTCTTTGAGCTCACAGAGGGCCAGGTGCCAGGGCCTGGCCAGGTCTGATACCACGCGGGGTCTGTTGGGAATGTGCAGGAGAGCATTAGCTGAAGGCAGGGGCCTCCACCTGACCTTTGTTGCTTAGATCCTCAGAACATTGATCCCTATGGGTTCCAAGTTTCAACAGCTCCTTGTTTGTTTGAGTGGATGACGCAGACTCTTGATCCCCAGCAGCACCACAGGCTTCTGTTTACTTACTTCTTAAAGTGAATTAAAATGGATTTTGTTTTGAGAAATATGTGTTCGCACTCAGCCCCTCCTGCTTTCCTGGGGCTGTCTTAAGAGTCTGCAGAATGAGGGCTGGGAATCATTACTTAAGAGAATGCTAGGGATGGCTTAGCAGGGGGTGTGGCAGAAAAGAGGCTGGGCTTGGAGGGAACAGACCTGAATTCAGACCCCAGCTCTGCCACCTACTGGCTGTGTGACTTCAGGCACACCGATCACCCTCTTAGCACCTCAGTTTCCACTTCCGTAAAAGGAGGGTAACGGTGGCAAGGATTCAGTGACATCTACTTTGTGAGGCTGTACACACACAACCAAGGACAGCCAGGACAGAAACTTGTCTCCTAGTCCTGGTACTGTATCCCTTATTACCCCAGAACCCTTAGCTCCTAAGTAGTATAAGGGCTTCAGGGCCAGACAGACAAGGGGTAGAGTCTCAGCTGAACCTAGCTTTGCCAGAAAATGGAGGGATTAAATAAGATGAGGTTTGTAAAATGCGCTTGCAGTGGCTATGTGCTGCTCTAAGTGTTCAGTGATTACTTGTTGAACGACGGAAGTGCTTCACAGTGTCTCTCTCAAGAGAGTGCTCAACAAAGGATGCCACCTCCCTCGGGGCTGGCCTGCATCCAGAGGTTCCCAGGATCTTGGGGACCCTGAGACCTAGTTGACAGGCTCTCCAGCAGCTTCTCCAACCTCCTGCTGGGCTCTGTGAGTACAGACCTGAGCAGCCCAATCCTAGCCATTCCCTGGCCTGCTGACCCCACCCCTGAACCTAGGGCTGTGGATCCTTCACATTCCTTTCCTAGGCACCAGGCAAGAGTGGGAGGGAAGGGGTACCTCAGCCTGCTCCCCTGCCCCAGCAGAGGGAGGGCCCTGAGCTGAGCCACAGGCCCTTGGGTACCTCATGATCTTGAGATGTCCATCCTCCTCTGCTGCCCCTCTCTCTTGACACAGTGGTGCAAAATGGCAGGGTCCAGGGCCTCTGACCCCCCACCTCCCACACAGGGCTCCTGGAGCAGGTTTTCCTGAGCAGACCCACCTGAGTGCTCAGAAGCTTCTCTCCTCTGTGGGATGTAGCCATTGCACACAGTCCTGGGCGCAGGGTCATGGAACTGGAAATTAAGGGTGTTGGAGCCACCATTCCGGATCACAGGCACCTGTGGGGAGGGGCCAGGAGCTGCAGCTCAGGGCCCAGAAGGTCCCACAGGAGAAAGGGAGGGATGGCTACTTGGGTACAGCCTGCACCCCACAAAGAGGGTCCAAGGACCAGCCTCGCCTTTCTGAGGGCAGCTATGCAGGCTCCCTAGAGCTCTCTTCAGACCCCTCCCCTTCCCTCCCCCTTACCCTTCAATTCTCTGCTCCCCTCCCTGACCTGAAGTCCCCATTAACTGGGCCCACAGTGCACCTGCTTCCTTGCCGTCCCACTCACCCGTGTCCCCCGGGAGGATGACCCTACATGGGCCCGGAGGTGGCCAGGGATGAAGTCATCTAGGCTGAGCCCAGCAGGGAGGCTGCAGGGTGGGTCTTGCATGCTCAGGTCAAGGCTGGAGGACTCCGAGAGTACCAACTGCTCCTCTGCAAGTCCTCTGCAGAGAAGGAAGAAGGAAGGGATAGAGACTGTCTATACCCCCGTGGCCCGACCCCGGTATGGGGGAGGAGGCCCAGGCTGTGGGAGGAGGTTGAGGCCAGCTGGGTGGGAGCTCAAGGACCCAGGAAACAGGCCACTCCAGGCACCCGCATACAGGCTGCCCGTGCTGGCTCCCAGAAGCACAATGGGCCCTTGTTAGATCTGGGCAGGAGCTCTGGGTGGGAGTGGGGGAGGGGGAGGCCCAGGCATGAAGGGAGGGAGAGAAGGCTGGCCAGGAGTGGGACTGTGGGCATGCTGGCTAGGCCCTCCGGGCTCTCCTTGCCAGCCCAGTCTGCTCCCCAAAGGGAAGGCACAGGGCATCTGGGGCAGCTGGTGGAGAGGGAGGCACACATGATTTTGTTTCAGTTCCTCTGCCTCCTCCAGACTCTGTGCAGCATCTGCTTGCCCACAAGCACAAGGAGTCACTTGGGCCCAGGCCATGGGAGAGGCCTTGGCCAACAGCAAGGCCAGCCGCCCACTGCCCACTGGGAAGCAGCCTGCAATGCCCTGATCCCTACCAGGGCCCAGGGAGCATTTCCAGGCAGCGGAACCACTCCGGAGCTCAGGGAGAAGGGCTCCCTCTGGCCTCCTTCACAGACTGGAGACCAGGGCTCAGGTGCCAGTGCTGGTGGGGTGAAGAGGAAAGCAGCAGGTGAGAGCAAAGGTGTGCATGGCCTTGAGTACTCCCCTGCACACAAATGCATGCTCCCCTTTCTCCTGCACCTCCAGGCTGTGTTTTGCATAGAAGATCCTCCCTGAAAGCACTGTTCTCAACTAGCCATGAAAAGCTTAGGTCAGGGGACAGGGACTGCAGGCACCCAGGAAAGGGAGGTACACAAGAGGGGCTGGGGATGTAGCTCAGTGGCAGAGCACTTGCCTAGCCGGTGTCAAGCCCTGGGTTCAATCCCCAGCACTGCAAAAACAAACAAAATGAGGGGAGCCCAGAGACAAGTTCAAGAGAATAGAGAGGAGATCCTTGATCAAGGTGTCCGAGGGAGCTTTTGTACCCAAAGAGCTATGGCATGGCGTCTGGGCCCTCCCACCTTTACTGTTGGATAGGCCAGGAGGGAGCCCACCTCCACCACCTTCCAGACTAGACCGAATCGGACTTGCAGGCACCTGCGGGATCTGTGGGGCTTCCACCAGGGCAGCAGATGCCTGGAGGCGCTGTCTGTACACAGTGGATTATACATGCAGTGCTATGATATGGCTCTTGGGGGTACCACGGGGGTCATGTGAGCTGCATGAGGTTTGTGGTAAGAGAGGTGTCAACTAAGTAGTAGGTGGGGGGTATAATGTGCAGCGGGCAGTCACATGAGCAGCATAAGAGTTGTGGGGCTCCGAGGGGATGAAGCTACAATAGGGGGCTGTGATTTCTCATCTGTACCCAGTTCCTGCTCAGGTCTGGGGTGGGAGGGTGGCAAGGGTACAGACCTGGCTGGGAGCAGCACCCTATTTCCGGTCTGCATTTGTGGGGATTCCTTCTGACATCAGAGTGGCCTATTGGGGACACAGCTCTTCCATGTCAAGCACTGACTGGGGGAGTGGAGGGCTGAGGCGCGGGGAGGGGCAGCTCACCAGCTGGATCCAATTAGGACTCTTACCCAAAGCAAAACATGCAGACACACCCCAGTTCCTGCTGCCCAGCCTCCCTTCATAAGGAAAGTGAGGCAGGGAGAGTGGAAGGTCAGGAGGCCTGGGGCAGGCTAGTTCCTAGCAGCCACCCCTCCCTGCCCTGCTGACCGCTTGGAGCCAAGATGCCAGATCAGCATCAGCAGTCCTGACCATCAGCTGACAGAGCCTTCCTCCTCTGGTGTCCCTTCCCACCCTCCCAGCTCAGAGAAGTACACTCTTGTAGGATGAGCAAGGCAGGAAGGTTCTCCCAACAACACCAGTTCTCAGGGTCTGCTGTCCATTGGTTCCCCAATGTGCTCCTTCCCCAATTCTGCTCCATGTGATACACCCCAGGAATATACCAGGGTAGGATAGGAAGGTGGTCCCAGTTTTTCTCTTGGCAGCCCAGCCAGGAGACATTAAGGAGATGGAGGCATGCTGGGGGAACCTGTCCCCTGCCTAGCTGAGGACAGAGGGTGTTGGAAACTCTGAAGTCCTCCCAGAATTCAGGGGGAGCCCCCTCACCCACTCAGCCAGCACCAAAAGGCTGGAAGTGGGGAGCTGTGGTTGGCAGACTCCTCACCTCTGAGTCCCTGACCTTGAGGACGTGGCCCTATGCTTCCCCAGGTATTTTCTAGCTACAAGTCCACGTGGGCAGGGACAAATTTTCAAGACTTTCACCTTTTCTGGATAGAGGTGGAGGAATTGCTCACAACTCTTCCCAATTGGAGTTTGGGACAGGGACCCTGGGGGAGGGGCTTAGTGCCTTCGGTTAGGCGGGAATCGCTCCCAGCTGGGGCCTCGCCTCCTCCCCGCCCCTCTCCTTCCCAGGGACCTACCTTCCCCGGAGAGCAGGTGGCAGGGCCTCAGGACGCCTGGGAGGGCTGGAGCATCCCTGTCCCGCTCCTTCCTGGCGCGGCCGCGGCGGGCTCTTGGGGAGCGAGGGCAGGGAGAAGCTCGGGCCGTCACGGCCCTCGTGACCGTGTCAGGACGCTGGGCCAGGCTGAGCACCCGAGGAGGAAGAGGGAGGCCGAGGGGGCGCGCTGGGAGGCAGGACCGTGCGAGTAGCGCGGCGGGGGAGTTTGGGGCTCGGATCTGCACTGGGGGCCGGCCGGGGTGGGGCGGAGCGGCGGGGTCGGCTCCCCTCCCTCGATCCTGCGGGGTGTGCGAGTGCCTTCCGTCGGGGCGCGCCGCGGGGACGCTGGCGGCCTTTGCCGAAGGGGCCGGGCCGGCCAGGAGGCGGCGCCGGGAGGGGCCACCAAGGGTCCCCGGGGAGCCCGCTTGGTTTCCCAGCTGCCTTCCCTAGCCCCCACCACAGGGCTGGCGTCGGGAAGGGGGTGGGCGGGCCAGCGAGGGCCACTCAGAGTTTCCAGCGACATTTCCAGGGTGTGGGAAGCGAGCTGCTGCGCGGCGGAGCCAGGACAGAGGGCAGAAGCGATTAACGAGAACACGCTGTGAGTCCCAGGGACCGGGTGGAGCTTTCAGCTGATACGCCTCTGGCCGCCAGGGAGAGGCAGGCGACGGGCCCGCAAGGCTGACTTGCTAGGACCGAGATAAAGGCGCCCACAGGCAGGGTGGCCCAGGAGCGAAGGGCCCGCCACCTCCCCGGCTCTGGGAAGTTTGTGCAGGCATAAGCGCGCGCCCGGCGTGTGCAAAGAAAACTTGCGCGCGTGCACTCGCAAATGCTCACACGCAGATGCGCACACGTGCAAGCCCTGGGAGGAAATCGGCTTCAGGCAGCGGCACAGGGTGTGACGCGCCCCTAAAGAGGATGAGGGTGGGGTCCCTGGGGCGGGGATGAGGTTAGGAGGGTCTGGATGTTCCCATACACCGTATTTGTTTTGTTCTTCCTGCTTTCCGCTGTTCCTGCTACTCTGACATGGGTCCCCAGAGCTCTGCCTCGTTCACTCTGGCCCTGGCTTCTTCCCTCCTCCCCGCCAAGCCTATATGTGGGTACAGAGCCTGTTACAGAACGTGAGGGTGCTTCATGACTGTTTACTGACGGTGGAAGTTAAGTCTAGAGTGCTTCTAGCCCTTGGCTAACCTCTGGGAACCCCAAACCTCAACCAATCAACCATCAAATAGCTACTGATCCACTTCAGATACTATTGGGAGGGATCAAAGATAAATTAGGGAAATATGACAGTATCTATTGGATACCTACTGAATGTCCAATTGGCACCCAAGGCCACCATGCATTTCAGACTGTTTTTCAAGTGCAGCATTCAGCTCAAAATTTGAAAGGGAATGGAGCAAAGAGGAAGCAATTTTCAACCCCTACTGCCCTGACTGCTATTATTTCTTTTTCCCATTTCCGGTAAAGAGCTATCCTGGCAGCATTGGAACAAGATCGTATAGGGAAGCTAAGGCCGAAGGGGAGCTCTGCAAACAGGCACACCAGGGGCTTCCAGTGTGTGCTTGCTGCTGTGTGGTCATAGATCAGCTGCACTAGCAGAAAAGGGACCATCGGGCACAAGTCACAGAAGCAGATCCCAGGCTTCCAAGAAAGATTTTAAAAATGATTATAGGGCTCCAGGTCTGCCATTTGTGTGATACTTTTGCAGAGGCAACTATTGCACTGAGCAGGGGCTGAGTGAGATAACCTTTGAGGTCCCTTGCAATAATATCTGCCTCTCCTGATGAGGATGGGGTCGGTAGCAGTGTCCTTAGAAGGTGGCTGCCCTGGGACACTCCTTGAGGGCAGGCGGCAGTGGCCCTCCCCTGAAACTTGGACACACACCCAACCCTTGGCACCAGCCTTTTTCCTCCCTCTGGGAAAAATCAATTACCCATTTCCCTTGTCCCAAGCTTTCCCACCTGTCAGGGTCCTTGGGTCTAGGAAGGGCCACATCACTTTCATTATCTTCCTTGTTCTCCAAACGTGGTGAAGTTGAAGATCTTCCAACTCCAGGAATCCTGGCCATATCCCTCACCAGCATCGAGCTTCTCTTATTCTCTAGGGCTCTGACCTGGACTCCAAGATAAATATTTAATGTAGAGGGTGCTGCTGAGCTGCCAAAAGTCCCAATTTCCGGCTTCTCTCAGAGGGAGGTGGCAGCCATGGGCAAGGAGCTGGGGACTGGCCACCCATTCCATCTCTATGGGAATGGGGAGTTAAGTAAACAGCTTTGGAGGAGTAGGGCGGGGGAGGCCTGCTAGAGACCTGGACCTGTTCCTCAGCTCTGCCTGTCTCCTTAGGCCTGGGCCTGGCTGGCCTCAACACCTGCCCTTGCAGTTTTGAACCCACCCTGTTCCCTGGGGCTCAGCTGGCCTCACAGAAGACAGGATGTTGCTGAGCATGGTGGTGCAAGCCTGTAATCCCAGCGACTTAGGAGACTGAAGCAGGAGGATCTCAAGTTCAAAACCAGCCTCAGCAACTAAGTGAGGCCCTAAGCAACTTGGCCAGACCCTGTCCCAAAATAAAATAATCAAAAGGGCTGGGGATATGGCTCAGTGCTTAAGTGCCTCTGAGTTCAATCCCCGGTACCAAAGGAAAAGAAAAAAAAAAAAAAAAAAAAAAGAGAGAGAGAGAGAGAGATTTTGGGACCACTGGGCCAGAAAAACATACAGGAAACTTGAACAACTCCTTCTTTTCTGCCCATATTTAGGGAAAATTCCTCTTTGAAAAGTAGATTAAGCAGGAAAGTAGAAAGGTTCTGAGATTCTGCCAAGAATCAGGTGTCCGATTTCCCACCTCCTACCCCTGGCTTCAGTTCCTTGTGCCTGGCCTGCCTCTGTGGCTGGCTGGCACAGCTTCCGGGCCAGGCTGAGCTGGGGAAGGTTGTCCCAGATAACAGGCCTTGATCAGCCCCAGGACAGATTCCTTTCATCCCCTGGGCACTGCCCCTGTGTGCTTTCTTGTCTGAGGGGAACCGCCCTCCCTGTGAGCCTGCCGCTTACCCACCTTTGCTGCTGCCTTTGGTCAGGGGCTGCCTCAGCCTCCTCAGCCACCTGAACCCTAGTAAACACAGTCACAGTTATATAACTGCTCTGTTTTCTCAGCTATCTGATTCCAGTCACCAGGATCCCCTCCCGTGCCCAAGGCCACCAACTTTTTTATTTATTTATTTTCCTCTCAGTACTAGGGAATGATCCCAGGGCCTTGCACATGCTAGGCAAGCAATCTAACACTGAGCTACATACCCAACCCTTTTTATTTTATTTTGAGCCTGGTCTTGCTAGTTGCCCAGGCTGGCCTTAAACTTGCAATCCTCTTGTCTCAGCCTCCGGACTAGCTGGGATCACAAGCATGCACCATGGAACTCTGGCAGTCAACTTTTGTTTTGCCCGTATCCCCCCCATAATACTCTTGTCCTTGGCCCCCACTTCAAGGCATGATGAGCCAAGGACTATATGTTGGGGTTCCTCACGTGGAGAGGGATAGGAGGATAAAAGCAAGTTACTCTGAAAAGCAACTTCTGTCACCAAGAGGAAGTGTAAGTTGCCCTTTCCTCTCACAGGGAAGACCAGGTGGGTAGGGTGCAGAAAACTGGGGTTCACTTCCCAAGTAGGGAAAAGGAAGATAGGGATCCCAGAAGACAAACAAACACTCTGTGTCTTTCTCTAGTGCTGGGAACTTGCCATTAGTTGCACTCAGATCCCTCCTGCACTGGGCCCCAGTCCCCTCACATTAGCTAAAGGAAGAGCATCTGCTGTCCCTTTTATTCTCCTGCCC
Organism: Tamias sibiricus; assembly: GCA_025594165.1. Taxonomy (NCBI): domain Eukaryota; kingdom Metazoa; phylum Chordata; class Mammalia; order Rodentia; family Sciuridae; genus Tamias; species Tamias sibiricus. The sequence goes on from CM046661.1 coordinate 22,616,044, forward strand.
AGCAATGGACTCTGTACATTCTTCAAGTAGGCTCTGAGCCCTTTTTTATTTGTGCTCTCACAAGAGTATTTTCCTGAAGACCAGAAGAGCTTAGTAAAGAAAGTCCAGCAGTTAGGACTTCTCTAAAGGGGTAACCACAGTGACACAACAGTGAAGAAGAGAAACCAAGTCACCTTGGACATACCAGGGCAGCTCTAGACTCTGTTTCATCTCATGGGCCCCATCCTTTCTCCTGAGCCCTCTCCTGATTCCAGGTCCTGCAGTGCTGGCCAAATTCTACTGATGGCCCTTCTCCGTGCCAATCACTCGTGGGAACAGGGTGGAGCAAGGGAGAAAAGTGAAAGTGACCCACTTTGAGGCTTCAAAGGCCCTCCTATGCTAACAATGGCATGACCTGGCCCATCTGGAATCCGAGTTTTTTGGTCTAGTCACTGTGAAGTGACTCTGTGAGTGAAAAAGCACCCACCAGTACAGGCCAAGCAGGTCATCTGGGGCCATGGAACCCCACAGAAGTAGAGAATGAGCTTCCCATAGCATGCCCGTGATGTAACAGGAATCTATCTAGGGATCTCAGTCAGTCACATCCAAACCCCTAAGGCTGTGACAGAACTTAGCCTTTCATCCCGTTTATCCAGCCTGTCTCCAAAGGAAACCTTGACAGTGACATCACATCTGTGACTGTTCTTTCTCCCTTTTCATGGACAAGAAAATGAGCAGATGGGGTGTCTTTGAGAAGAACTGAGCTGGAGGAACCTCTTAGTTCTCAGAAGGGATGAAGAGCAAGTGGTTGTCAGCGCTTTAGAAAGTCGGCTTTATAACAGAAGGACAAATGAGCAGCGACCTCAGAGGGGAAACTATGCCAAGTCAACTTGGCCACAGAGAAGGGCACAGAACCAAGAGCTGGAAAATTAGGTCTGCCTGAGCCTTTTTCCCACTCAGGTAAACTGAGATGAGGAGGATGATAAGGCTGATTGGCCAGGGGACACCATGAGGTAGGGCTCTGGCCTCCATACAAAGGACAACCTTGTCTTCCCACCTCTTTGAATTCTGTGATAAACTTTCTCCTGCATCAACATTAAAAAGGTGACTTAATTGGCCATTAAATTGTCAACCCACTGTATCAACATTAAATAGATTTTCTTCCTAAGACCTGAAAGTTGTGATTAAAAAACCAACCCCAAAACAAAAAGACCGTGCATTATTAGAGCAGGTAAGTGGGGACTCTATCTAGATCTAGTGCAAGGTCAATATAAATTTGCATTTCAGTCCTTCATTCCCAGGCTCTTAAAAAGCTTCCCACAATCCTGAAAATCAGGGCAAATATCACCTTATCTTCCAGGGCTTTGTCTAAGGGACAGGATGCCGCTAAGGATAACAGAACCCACAATGCATACTTTTGTGCTAAGTATTAGCTATTGTGCCATTAGATATCTGGGAATGTTTTCTGGCCTATAAACTGCACTGTGACCCTAATGTGGCTATATTTAACGTCATGATTGCTGTTTGGGTCTGTCAGACCTGGAGTTAGCCTTTCCACCCTAACTGCTGTGATCTGTAGAATTCCCTCTCCAAGGCCCTGGTGCTTCCCATCCCCAGTCCCCCACTTGCCCAGAGAGCTTATTTGTCCTTGTGAATCCACAGAACCTCAAGACATTTCTACTTTTCAGAGGAATCAAAAGGCTGGTCTTGCACTTCCTGTTCTTGGTAGTCCAGCTCAACTCCTCTCTGGCTTTGACTTCTCCCAAGTTGGAATTCATCCACATCTATTGTTAGGATCACATGCAGGGTTATTAAATTACTATAATAAAAGCCTATTTTTATCTTTTGTAAAGACTCTAGATTCCTGGGATATCTTTCTTCCTTTTCTTCAAGTAGTAACCTCTGTTGGAGAAGCCATAGGAGGAGGGGGTGTGGGGTTGAGCAGGAATTAGTGGTGGGCAAAAGGCCAGGAGGCAGCTAGGGGCAAGGGAGTGGATTTTGAGTGAGGAAAAACTGAAACACAAAAGTACTTTAAAACAAGAGGGGTGAAGGAAAGAGATCCTCTATTGTGATGGGGAACCTCCCTTGGGAGGGGAATTCCTTGAGACTAAGCCAGATATCAAAAGCCAGGCTTTCCCTTGACCTCTGGAATTATCAAATGGGTAAGAGCCAAATATCAACACCTCCACCAGGAAATAAAGGAAATAAAGACACAGGGAGCCAATAAAGTTATCACTCAATTTTAAGGGAGTTTCCTTCTCTTTTTTAATCTTAAAGACGACTTCCAATGTACAGTAAGAAAGGTCTAACAAAGTAATTTCTTGTTCACAAAAAAGACATTAACTGACTTCTGCCAATGTAACATTTCTGCCATCTTCTTTAATGTAACTGAAAGCAAGAAAAAGCAGGTCATCTCTAAGTGTGAGCAAATAATCCATCATTCAGAAGAACCTTAAAAAAATTACACCACCAGCCAGCCTCAAACATCTGACCACTTCCCCACCCAGGAAGCAAAACCAGGATCCTTCTTGGCAAAAGTTGGCCGACATTTCTATTAGGAAACACAGCCACTGGATACAATGCACAGAGAAGGGGAAATACTGTATCCACCATGGCCTCTTCAAAAGGGTTCTGTGACAGAAAAAGCATGGCTTTTTTGCCCCAAATCAAAGTCTATGGCTGCCTTGTTACATGCACTTCGTTTTAACATGCAAAAAAAGGTGCTTAGTGGGAGAGAGCTGTGACAAGGGTAAGAAGGGAACCTGGTCCAAACTTACAGGCAGGCAGCATGCACGGCCTTACTTCAGAGCAGCGCAGGCAAAATGTGCCAAGTCCTGTTCTCACTTCTTGATCTGAAGCCATCTTGACTTGTCATGAGGACACTGAGGAGAAGCTGCATAACCCGTCTCAGACAAAGGTGTTATTTGGCAAGTCTTGCCACGGTTGCCAGGGCGTGAGGCCAAGGCCTCCCAAGAGGGAGTATATGCTCAGGATCATCTTCACCTTTGTGACTGCATAGATGAAGGCAGCCAACATGACCCCATTCACTTTGGCTGGATAGAGGCAGACCAGGTCCCCAGTCCCAATGTAACACAGGTTCCCTCTCACACTGTCAATGGCACAAAGCTCTACTTTAATATGGTTCGCTGCTGGCACCCCAGATAATAAGAGTAACAGCCCTGTCCTTTGGCTACACAACTTTCTCCACTACACATATCTGCTGTTTTTGGGGGGTGAGGGGTACCGGGGATTGAACTCAGGGGCACTCGACCACTGAGCCACATCCCCAGCCCTATTTTGTATTTTATTTAGAGACAGGGTCTCACTGAGTTGCTTAGTGCCTCACTTTTGCTGAGGATGGCTTTGAACTTGCGATCCTCCTGCCTCAGCCTCCCGAGCAGCTGGTATTACATGTGGGCACCACTGTACCTGGCAACATCTGCTCTTTCTTGAGGCTTTCCTCCGATCCTCTAACCATAGCAAGGATCTAGAGGGGCGACACTGTGCTTCAGAACCATTCACCAGGTAACCCAGACCCTTCTCAGTCTCTGAACAGCCAGTCATAGGTGGCCCTTTACTCCAAGTCTAGCAGATTTCAGAAAAGATGGGGCCAGGTGCCAGAGAAGATGGAACCCATGGTTTATAATCACAAATAACTTAGGAAACTGGAGCCTCATACCCATGACTGGGACTTTGCTCTTTTCTGCCTAGGCAGGGAAAGCTGAATGTTTTGAAAGAAACTTGGGTTCCACTGTTACTATGACAACTAGACTAAATATTAGGTATTCTAGAATGCTATCTCAACAAGTCTTTATGGGATAGGAAATAATTTTCAATGCAAAGACTGGGGAGAAGAACTTGATAAGTAATACAAAGGAAAACTAGAATCAGTCAATGTGCAGCAAGTTCTTTATAAAACTGACTGATCACCCAGGTTGGTCAGGACAAACTTAATTTTGAAGTGCTTGTATTTTTATTTAGAGATATAGTAAAATATTCTGGAGACCAGCCATACTATTTACACAAAATAAGGGAGGGTTGAGGGAATAGATTTCAGTCTTCCTCTTTCTAAGGCTCCAGTGACTCTGGAATAATGATCCCGAGCAGCAGTCTCAGCTGTATCTCAGATGGTTATATATATATTTTTTTTCCTTAAAGAGGTCAGCTGCCTCAAACTTGGTTTTAAAACCACTTGGAAGAAGGTCTAAGGGATGATGTCAATTCTGAAAAGCTCCAAAACTATCTAATTTTCAGAAATCCTGTCTTTTCTCCTTAATGACATCAAATAAAATAAAAATATTCTAGCAGTCAAACAAGATCCTTCTCTTCCTATTTTGAGTAGTGTCAGGAAATCATACTTAAGGTATCAGATAAGAAAATGTCTTTGCCACTGAGAGAAACCTGCTTGGATGGCAGCTGTTCACAGAAGACCAGAAAAGGTGATGCCAACACAGGCAAAAGGATATGGGAAAATTTGGATATCCCTGGACACTGTGACACTGATTCCTAGGCAAGGAGCAGTAACAAATACATCAGCGTGTAACTGGAATATTTACTTTGCTAATTGATATCTAGTGACAAGAGCCCAGCAAATCAACAATATCTGTACCCATAACCAAAGTGTCACCTTGAGGTTGTAAAGAAAATCAAAGCTGTAGCATTCTATTACACACACACACATTTTTGGTACTTGGAATTGAACCCAGGGGCACTCTACAACTGAGCTACACCCTCAGCTTTTTTATTTTTGAGACAAGGGTCTCTTTGAATTGCCCTGGCTGGACTCAAACTTGCAATCCTCCTGCCTCAGCCTCCCAAGTTGCTGGGATTACAGGTGTACACCACTATGCCTGGCTGGTTATTTTTTGTTTTTCTTTTGCTCTAAACATTCAGGACATAGAGCTTAAAAAGCATGTTTTGAGAGCTGGGGTTGTGGCTCAGTGGTAGTGCTTGCCTCGCATGTATGAGGCACTAGATTTGAACCTCAGCACCACATAAAAAAATAAATAAAATAAAGTTTTAAAAAGTATATTTTGGGGCTGGGGTTGTGGCTCAGCGGTAGAGCGCTCGCCTAGCATGTGCGCGGCCTGGGTTCAATCCTCAGCACCACGTACAAATAAACGCATTGTGTACAACTAAAGCAAATAAATAAATATTTTTAAAAAGTATATTTTGAACTTGTGTTAGATGAGTTTTTGATTTTTTTTTTTTTAATTTAAAAAGTCATCTGAAGACGGGCATGGTGGTGCACACCTATAATCCCAGCACTTGGGAGGCTGAGGCAGGAGGATTGCGAGTTCAAAGCCAGCCTCAGCAATGGTGAGGTACTTAGCAACTCGGTGAGACCGTCTCTAATAAAATACAAAAAAGGGCTGGGGATGTGGCCCAGTGGTCAAGTGCCCCCGAGTTCAATCCCTGGTACCAAAAATAAATAAATAAATAAATAAATAAATAAATAAATGAATAAAAAGTCATCTGACCAATTTAAAATTTCATATGATGTGCATGCAACCAAAATTGGAAAACCTGGTCCAGCTGAAGTGTTATTTTCAAAATGGCATTTCAGAAAAGTTTACAAAGGAGACCTACATCACACATGCCCAGGGAACTGATCTGAGGAATGGATTGTTTTGTTTTTATTTTCCTAAGTGGGAAAAGTTTCAGAAAAAGAAGGTCTCCAAGGACCTTAATGTGAAGGAGAAAAATAGGAATAGTATTTTTAGTATCTTTAGAACACAAGGGGGAAAATTTAATGAAACAGACGAGGCTTTGACACACCAATTCTGCAGAAGTTTGACAGCAGTTAAAGTAGGGAAGATGGCCCTAGGCACAAACAGTAGTCCAAAGGCAAACCCAGGGTAGGCATTCAGCCACTTTGGAAGCTGTTGTTTAGATTAAAACATTTGTGAAAACTTTTAAAAAAGTATCCAGTGAAGTCTATTGTGATGACTTATGCCTTCTAAACTGTTTTGAGTCAGAAATGCAAATGCATATAGGGATACTTTACACCAACTGAGAGCCCCATTTTTAAAAATTTATTTATTTTGCAGTGCTGGGGATGAGCCCATGGCCTCACACATGCTAGGCAAGTGCTTGCCATTATGCTACAGCCTCAGCAGGGAGCCCAACTTTAAGAAGTTACCTGTATCATATTGATGCACTTAGCACATAACTTTCTAAAATGTTGAAATACACACCCAGCTCTTTACAGAACAGAAGCAATATCTTCACTTTTAGAATTCAGCACAATTTTCAAATCTCCTCTCTCCCCACCCTTTTTTCTTTGAAACTGGGGATTGAACCAGGGGTGTTTACCCATTGAGCCACATCCCCAGCCCTTTTTTTTTTTTTTTTTTTTTGAGACCGGGCCTCACTAAATTGCTGAGACTGGCTTTGAACTTGCAATCCTTCCACCTTAGAGCCACTGAAATTACAGGCATGTGCCATGGCGCCCAGCCCCTAGCTCCCTTTAAAGGCTAGCTGGTGGTGCTGTCTCTGACACTCATTGTTTTCTCGAATCAGAACTTTCTACCTCTCTACTCCAGGACCCTCAGCAGCTCTGTGGGCACCAGTACATGCTCTTTTGTGATGTTTCCATCAAAGAAACTTGCTTTATCATCTTACAGCTTCTTTATGAGAAGGTAATGAAGACATTCCTAAATAATCATCCTTTTTAATCAGTAAAATATTTTTTGCTCATAAGTGTTTGCAATAAGTATTTAACTACAGGCTGCTGATGGAGGCCTTAAGTGTGGTTTCTACTTGTGGACAGTATTGCCTCAATCCACACGGCAAAGAGAAAGGGCAAGGGACTCCCTGCTTCATGATCTGTCATGTGGGCTGAATTTCACAGGAGAGGTTTCTATTCCTGGGTGTGGGAGAGAGGAATGTAAGAATGTACCAGAGCTTAATTCCCTCTCTGGGTATAAAATGGCAATCAGGGAAGACAAGTTACTCAAGATATTTCCCTCCCTCCTTTCACAGGTTTTGCTCACAACCCAGGAGGAGATCCTTCATCTCTGTCCACAATATCCTTTCTAACTTTCTATTATGAACAGAGCAATTCATGCATACACATTCTAATCCCCAAGAATGTTTTGATCTCTGTCATACACAAACTGGGAACCATTATGGGTTAAATCTTCATTTTTCTAATGAAAATTGTGGTTTTTTGGAAAAAAAAAAAAAAAAAAGTATATTGTTTTTTGTTTTTCTGGTGTCCTTGAAGCTCCCAACATGAAATCCTGCTGTCTGAGATACTTGCTCCAGAATGGACTCCCACATCCCAGATGACATTAAGGAAGTCTGTCAATTTGCATTTTCTATGCTTCCATATTATATTTCCAGACATGCAAATTCAGAGAGAGCTCATCAATGAGTGCTGCAACATGATACCTGTGATCAGGTTAAGCAAGAAATGGGGGCTTAAGGATCCCCAAATTTCCTTCATTAGTTGGTTATGACATGAAAAACAAACTAAGGGAAGAATATTCGAACATTACATCTGAACACTTGTTTTTGAATTCCAAAATATGCTAATGAAGGTTGATATACAGTTCAATCTAATGAGTGTTGAAAGATGGGAGAAACAACCCAGTAGTTAGGAGACAGATCTTCTAATTAGATCTAGGAGACAGGAAATCTTCACTCATCCAGTATCCATTAGGGAGACTTTCAATTCACGAGGGGACAATCCCATCTTCAGTTTCCATTACCCCAGTTAGTTGCAGAAATACTAACACTAAAAAACAAAAGGATGATGGGGACAATAGAAGCAACAGCTGATGCAATGGTATACAAGGGCATAAATACTTCTAGTTGGGAAGATTCTGCTAAGGGCATTTATAAAACATTTAGAAGTGTGATTTCCTTTGCAGGTGGGGCAAATCACCTGGGATTCAAAAATGAAAGTGAAAAAAATCTAGCAATAGCTAAAGCTTTTTGAAAATCTTTTTCCTCCAAACTTCTAAGGGGAGTTTAAACCAATCATGCTTATGGTTAAATGGAAAAATTTTAGGTAACTCTAAGAAAATCCCTCACTATTTTTTATTTGGCTTTCGTAGAATACGTTAAAACACAGTTGAGAGTAAAGAAGAAACTACATTGTTATGGAAAATATTCTCCTTGGCCCTTAAAAACCAGTGTTTGTAGCCGGGCGCGGTGGCGCACGCCTGTAATCCCAGCACTTTGGGAGGCTGAGGCAGGAGGATCGCGAGTTCAAAGCCAGCCTCAGCAATGGCGAGGCACTTAGCAACTCAGTGAGACCCTGTCTCTCATAAAATACAAAAAAAGGGCTGGGGATGTGCCCCAGTGGTCAAGTGCTCCTGAGTTCAATCCCCGGTACCACACACACACAAAAAAAAAACAAAACAAAAAAAACCAGTGTTTGTGTTTGTCATGGTTTAGATGTGAGGTGTCCCCCAAAAGCTCACGTGTGAGACAGTGCAAGAAGGTTCAGAGGAGAAATGATGGGGTTGTGAGAATCTTAACCCAATCAGTGAATTAATCCCCTGATAGGGGTTAACTGAGTGGTAACTGAAGGCAGGTAGGGTGTGGCTGGAAGAGGAGAGCATTGGAGGCGTGGCTTTAGATATATTTATATCTGGCCAGTGGAGTCTCTCTCTCTTTGCTTCCTCATCGTCATGTGAGCCGCTTCCCTCTGCTACACTCTTCTGCCATGAATGTTCTACCTCACCTCAAGCTCTCAGGAAGAGCCTGCTGTCTATGGACTGAGACCTCTGAAATCGTGAGCCCCCAAATAAACTTTTTCTTCTCTACAGTTGTTCTGGTCCAGTCTATTAGTCACAGCCTTGAAAAAGTGGACAAAAACAGGGTTATTTGTGTAGAAGTTCTAGAATAATCAAGTTTTCTATCAGAAAAGAAGCAGTTTAAGCTACTAAAATCTAAGAGGCCTTTCTCCAGTGGCACTACATAGAAAGGAGAAAAATCTTTTGAGTTTGAAAAAGTATTAATCATGAATGAAAGATATTACCCTCCAAAAACAAGAGAAAAGGCTGTCTAGTTCAAGTCAGAAACCCAGGGTTGAGGTTTCCAAGGCCCTTTTATTAGGGGAAGGTCCCTTTATAGCACAAGACTTCACATATGTATTGACAACAAATTAGTTCCTAAAAATTGGGGAGGAAAAGGGGAAAACAAAACAGATGTACTTTTTATATATTTAACATAAATTAAAAAATTTATAAAACTGTCACCTTTCTTACAGAATAAATGCAGAATGAATTATGAATGCACCTCCTGGTTTAAGTTGTTTTGAGTTGTTTTTGTTTCATTTTCCAATAATAAATAAATAAGATTTGTTCGTGAATTTGGGGTCCACCTGTGCAGCAGCAGGACTCTAACATCACAGGGGTTTCTTCCTTTGGTCGCTCTGTTGCGCGGGCTTTGGGTGTGCAGGGGATACTGAGTTCACTGGCCCATCGTGTTTTTTGCCATCTTTTCGGGGTGGCATTCGCTCATTAATTCGGTCCAGACCTCGAGCTTCTTCAAAACTTCGAATCTTGTGTGGAAGTGAAAGCCCACTGATGGCTACAGAAAAACAGGAAAGGGGGTGGAGAGTGCTCAGTTAGGCAGCAAAGCAGCAGCTTAACAGTTTTTAGTACACAGCAACCTCCCAGGAACACACTGAAAGGTGGCTAGGGAGCACATATCTGGTGAAGGGAACAGGCAACATTTGATTGAATCTGTCTTGTCTAAAACTACTGCTTCCATGAGGCCCCAAGGGCAACAAAACAAAATGTTCATAAAACCTCAATACAAATAATCATGGCAGAGGAGACCTGGTAAACAAGTAACAAGTTCTTAGCCCCAACACATCTGAGAAAGAGTTTTTTAATGGGCCAGAAACATGCTCAATGCCAGAAAAATGGCAACCCTAGGGTAACAAAACAAGTTTAACAGAGTAGTTGCTTTAAGCACAAACACCACATTGACCACAAAACAAAAAAGTAACAGAGAGCTAATCTTTTACAGATAGCTTTTTATGTTGCACTACCAGGAACTGAATATAAGAACCATCAACACAGCTTCTAGGTATTTTCCTTCCAATTCAATTTTTGTTGTCATTAAGAAAAAGAATTTCCATTTTGAACTACTTTACCTAATAAAACAAATTTATAACACAGTTTATCAATTCCAACAGGTTTCATCCACAAATTCTTAGGTCTCCACCAAAACAAAGATAATTTAGCTTGATTGCCTTAGGGCAACCTCAGAAATGAATCAAACTAAATTCTACCTTAACTTTGCCTCTGTTCTTAATAACTCTTGGAGTCATTAGATAAAGAGGCTGGCTCTTTTATGTGGAGGGGATATAGGATTAACCTCTTCACCTCTCACCACCGTTGCTTAAGCTTCAGTCATTGCAATGACATTGACAGAGCCCAGCAAGGACTTTAGCTGTGGTAAAGGCCACTGAAATGAATAAAAATACAGGGCATATGAACATGGTAGGAATATCTATTCCTTTCCTCATTGTTACAGTTCTAGTGATGCAATAAAATAAAATAAAATAATGTCAATAAAGTTTTTAAAAACTAGTAGACAGACACATGAGCACATCTATCAGAGTAGTACGGCCATACCTTCCCGGGCCTCTACCGCTTCTACTGTGGCTGTAAGAGGGCAGGAGCAGTGGCATGCAAAAACGAAGACAGAAAAAGAATGAGTAAACCAACAGCATTGTTGCCAGCATGCATCCCAGGGGCCGGCCTGACAGCCTACCCCATCCTGATAAAGTCCACTAGTCAGAGAAGCCAGAGGATTACTGAGAGGAACTAGACTAGGTCGAAATACGAAATCTCCAGCGATTTGCTAGTATTGTAAACATTCCAGGTGGCATCAGAACGTTGTTCTCTTCATCTGAAATAGCCAACTGCCGGTTTATGTCTGCATATCATATATCAAAATTATTTGTTGAATCAAACAAATTAACATCACAACCATGTTTAGTTTATAATATGTCAGATGATATTAAATAAGCTGCTGCTGGGTACCATTCAAAACACTTATTTAATACTACTTTTCTTTTTTTTGCTCGCAAATGACTTATGTGGGGGCCAAATGTCCCTTTTAATTAATTTTTTATTTTTTTTAAAGAGTGGCCTTCAAAGAACAGACTGGCATTTGGAAGGAGAGAAAAATGAGTTAGAAGTGAGGGGTTATTTCTTGTCTGGGGGTGGACTACTAAGATAGCAAAGGCACAGAACTATTCAATTCCCATGCAAATACCCCTCTGGGATTAGAGATGTGGCAGAGGCTTCTATTCAGTGTACAAGAGAGAAGACAAATTACTCAGAGTCACCTTGGTCCTCCCTCAGTGATTAAAATGGAAGCAATCTAAAAATCAGTGCCTTCTCTTTCAGACAATAAAAAAATCTAATATACGAAAAGGTTACAGGTTGTAGCAAGATCTTACAGGACAGCCCCATCATTTCCTTCAATAGCAATTTTCTTATCAAGGGCAGGGAAAAACAACAGAGCAGCAAGTTTGCTGTTCTTAAGCCTCTACAGTCACCATAAGAGGAAAAACAACCACAGAGCTAACTTCCTAAGGCAAAGTGAAAAATGATACATGGAATCAACTTACAAATGCCTGTGTTTGTCCACTGTACATGCGTCAAAGCAATGACACCCCTCTCTAATCATCATAGAACAAATAAATTGCACAAGAAAATGACAGTGCTTCCTAATAGTACACCAAGGTTATAACTATTTGGGAGTGGGAGAACAAGCTTTTCCTAAAACTGTGTGCAGAGTGTTGGTCTATTTAAGAGTTTAAAATCTACATGGTACTAGTGTGTACTAGTATTACATCATTTTGGGTTCTCCTACAATTGCTTTTCACATTGGGCATTATGACAGCAGCCCACCTTGAGGGACATTATAATAAACTGTTATATAGAACTAACTGAACAGTTTTTTTTTCTCTTTAACATCTTGTTGTTCTTTTTGTTTTTGGCAGTACTGGGGATTGAACCCAGGGCTTTGCACATGCTAGGCAAGTGCTCTACCAACTAAGCTACCTCCCCAGCCCTTTTTCTCATTAATATCTTTTTTAAAAAAAATATTTATTTATTTGCTTTAGTTGTATACAATGTGTTTTTAGTTTTACGTGGTGCTGGGAATTGAACCCAGGCCGCACATGTGCTAGGCGAGCGCTCTACTGTTGAGCCACAACCCCAGCCCTCTTTAATATCTTTACTGAAATAAAATTCATATACCATAACATTCACTTGTTTAAAGTGTGTAAGCCAATGTGCAACCATTGCAATTTGTTTTATTTTTTTATTTTTTTGTGGTACCAGGGATTGAACTCAGGGGCACTCGACCACTGGGTCACATCCCCAGCCCTTTTTTGTATTTTTATTTAGAGACAGGGTCTCACTGAGTTGCTAAGTGCCTCGCCATTGCTGAGGCTGGCTTTGAACTCATGATCCTCCTGCCTCAGCCTCCCAAAGTGCTGGGATTACAGGCGTGTGCCACTGCGCCCGGCTGCAATTTGTTTAAAACATTTTCATCACCCCTACCCCCCAAATCCTACTCATTTGCAGTCACTTCAACCACTCATCTATTTTCTGTCTCTATAGATTTCATGTAGTGAAATCATATTAACACTGACTCAGGTGACTGACTTCTTTCACCTGGCAGTGTTTTCAAGATCTATGCATGTTGAAACATGTACCTGTATTTCATTCTTTTTTATGGCTAAATAGCGCACACACACACACACACACACACACACACACACACAGCTCATCCAGTTAATGGACATTTGGGTTGTATTCACATTTGGATTATCTGGAAGAATGCCACTTATGAACATCTGCATATAAGTCTTTGTGGGGATGTATTTCATTTCTTGGGAGATGGAATAAAATAACTAGAACTGGAATTTCTGGATCATATAGTAACTCTGTTCAATCATTTGAAGAACTTCCAGAATGTTTTCTCCAAATCAGCTCCAGCATTTTGTTGTCCTACTAGCAGTGTATCAAGGACTCAATTTCTCCAGAATCTCATCTTTCTTTTCTTTTCTTTCAGTGCTGGGGATGGAACCCAGGGCTTTGTACATGCTGAGCAAACATTCTACCACTGAGCTCCTCCCAGCCCTCACTTTTTTTTTTTTTTTTTGGTACCTGGGATTGAACTCAGGGGCACTCGACCACTGGGCCACATCCCCAGCCCTTTTTTTGTATTTTATTTAGAGACAGGGTCTCACACTAAGTTGCTAAGTGCCTCACCATTGTGGAGGCTGGCTTTGAATTTGCGATCTTCCTGCTTCAGCCTCCCAAAGTGTTGGGATTACAGGTGTGCACCACTGCGCCCCGCCTTTTTTTAAAAAACTGTACCCATCCTAGTGACTGTGAAGTGGTATTTCGTTGTGATGTCAAAAATCTGATGTCAAAAATCTTTTCATGTACCATTTGTATGTTTTCTTTGGAAAAATGTCAATTCAAATTCTTTATCCATTTTTTAAGGTTGTGATGTCTTTTTTTGTCATTCAGTTGTAAAAGTGTTTTGTCATTTCTAGATATCAGTCCCTTATGAGATAGATTAGCAAATTCTTTCACACATTCTGTGAGTTGTCCTTTCACTTTCTTGACAGTACCCTTTGTAGTGTGAAAGTTTTTAGTTTTGATAATCCAATCTTTTATACATTTATTTATTTATTTATTTTTATGTGGTGCTGAGCATTGAACTAGTGCCTCACACATGCTAGGCAAGTGCTCTACTACTGAGCCACAAACCCAGCCCTACAGTCCAATTTTTAACTGATCTGATTTTTTATCTTATAGTTTTTGTGAATTTTGTTCTGCTTTGGCTTTCCTCTTTATTTTGGCTACGAGGAAGCTTTGAGTCAAATCTGTGGCTGACTGGTGGCTTTACTTTTGATTTCTTTTGTGCTTTAATTTCACTTCACTGTATAACAGGCATACTATAGTTCACTTCAATTAAGAAGAAACTCTAAAAAAAGTTGGCAGTAATTTTTTTTTTTAAATATTTATTTATTTACCTTAGTTGTACACAATGCAATGCATTTATGTTTTACATGGTGCTGAGGATCGAACCCGGGCCGCGCACATGCAAGGCGAGCACTCTGCCGCTGAGCCACAACCCCAGCCCCAGTTGGCAGTAATTTTATTCAAACACTTTTCAAGATTTCTATAGACTTCAGAAGTATCAATAAATAATTCTAAATGGATTAATACACTCCTTCAGCCAGGTGCAGTGGCACACACCTATAATCCCAGGGGCTCAGGAGGCTGAAACAGGAGGATCGTGAGTTCAAAGCCAGCCTCAACAAAAGTGAGGCACTAAGCAACTCAGTGAGACCCTGTCTCTAAATAAAACACAAAATAGAGCTGGGGATGTGGCTCAGTGGTTGAGTGCCCATGAGTTCAATCCCTGGTACCATCCCCCCCCAAAAAAACCCCACTCATTCAAATGAGAAATGAAGAGAAACTGGATACATGGGACCTGAGCCCAAAAGGTGACCAAGAATTATAAACAAATTCCCAAATAACATATCTATAAAATTCTTTGTTGCTTATTGTTGATTCAAAATCTAGAAAAAATTGGCTTACATTAAAACAACTTTGTAGATTAACAAATTTTCAAAACTTTTCAAGTAAGAATGCTATAGGACATTCCTTTTTTTCATTACCCATGTTACTTATTACTTCCTATTACTCTAAAATATCTTTGTTAGAGCTGCTCTCAGAATATCTTTTTTTTTGGGGGGGGGTACTGGGGATTGAACTCAGGGGCACTCAACCACTGAACAACATATCCAGCCCTATTTTGTATTTTATTTAGAGACAGGGTCTCACTGAGTTGCTTAATGCTTCACTTTTGTTGAGGCCGACTTTGAACTCAAGATCATCCTGCCTCAGCTTCCCAAGTAGCTGAGATTACAGGCATGTACCACCACGCCTGACCCAGAATAACTTATATGACTAATTACCAGACAAATCAATAGTGGAGAAGCATTTTGCTTAAAAAAAATCTGCACACCAGGTAGAAAACTAATCTCTAGGATATATAAAGAACTCAAAAATCTTAAAACCAAAAGAACAAATAACCCAATCAATAAGTGGGCCAAAGAAATTAATAGATACTTCTCAGAAGATGATATACAATCAATTAACAAATATATGAAAAAAGTTCAACATCTCTAGCAATTAGAGAAATACAAATCAAAACTACTCTAAGATTTCATCTCACTCCAGTCAGAATGGCAACTATTAAAAATACAAACAACTGTAAGTGTTGGTAAGAATATGGGGAGAAAGGCACACACATACATTGAGGGTGGGACTGAAAATTGGTGCAACTAATATGGAAAGCAGTATGGAGATTTCTTGGAAAACTTGGAATGGAATCACCATTTGACTCAGATATCCCACTCCTCAGTTCATACCCAAAGGACTTAGAAACAGCATACTATTTGTTTAAAACAACACAGCCAACATCAATGTTTATAGAAGCACAATTCACAATAGCTAAATTGTGGAACCAACCTAGATGCCCTTAAGTAGATGAATGGATAAAGAAAGTGTGGTATACATACACAATGGAATATTACTCACATTAAAAGAGAATAAAATCATGGCATTTGCAGGTAAATGGATGGAGTTGGAGAATATTATGCTAAGTGAAGTAAGTGAATCTCAAAAAATCAAATGCTGAATGTTTTCTCTGATATGAGGATGCTGATCCATAATGGGGATGGGGTGGAGGGAACATGAGAGGAATGGAGCAACTTTAGATAGGGCAAAGGGGAGGGAGAAAAAGGGAGGGGGCAGGAGGGTAGGTAAGACGGTGGAAAGAGATGGACATCATTATCCTAAGTACATGTATGAAGACCCGAATGGTGTGACTCTGTGTACAACCAGAGACATGAAAAATTGCGCTCTATATGTATATTATGAATTGAAATGCATTCTGCTGTCATATATAACAAATTAGAATAAATAAATAAATTTTAAAAAATCTTCACATTTGGGGCTGGGGTTGTGGCTTAGCGGTAGAGCGCTCGCCTAGCACGTGCGTGGCCCAGGTTAGATCCTCAGCACCACATACAAATAAAGGCACTGTGTACAACTAAAGCAAATAAATAAATATTTTTTTAAAAAATTAAATTAAATTAAAAAAATCTTCACATTTATTTGAGGAGAAAAAAACCGGCAATCTGAAATAGTTAGTGATTCTTTCTGTGAAACTAAGGGAAGTAAGAAAATAAATTCATGGTAGCATATGAGTGTAGTTCTAGCTACTCAGGAGGCTGAGGCAAGAGGATCACTTGAACCCAGGAGTTCCAGTTGTCCTGGGCAACATATAGAGACCCTGCCTCTTAAAAAATAAAAGATAAGAAATTATATACTTCCAAGGAGAAAATGTTCAGTCTTCCTTTTAAAGAGCTAAATTCTAATATTTTAGTATTCAATTTGAAAGAGAAAGAAAAAGAGGAATCCTATCCCACATATAAGGAAAAATGAAGGGGAGCTGTTTCTATTAGTCCACAACAGTAAAATTTCCACAGGAGGAAAAGGACTCCTGTATGTAGCAGGAGACATGAGGAAAAACAAAACAAAGGGAGCAAAAACAGCAGTGAAACTTTAAGATAGTAATGCTTTTGGCAGTTTTCAGGCCTAGAATTAGTAATTCCAGGATGTGATCTTGTCCCTTCCCTGTTTGACCAAGTCTATGTTCATCCTGAAAGCATCGATTTTTCTGTTCTAGGAATCCACCAAGCCCTCTGCTTAGAAGTTAGCTCCCATATAGGTTTTAGAAACAATACTCTCATTGAAGAGGTGACCATGGTACTGGAGGCTGCAGGCAAAGAGGTAAACACCTTCTCTGACTGAGAAACTCTAACCTCCCACAACTATCCTCATAAAAGGATAAAATACACATGAAATATATTATGGGCCCAAATCAGAAGTGTATAGCTCAATTCCTTTTTTAAATTTTTTATTTTGGTACTGGGGATTGAATCCAGGGGCTCTCCACCAATCAGTCACATTCCCAATCCTTTCTATTTTTTTTTTTTTTTATTTTGAGACAGGGTCTTTCCAAGCTGTCAAGGCTGGTCTAGAATTTGCAATCCTCCTGCCTCAGCCTCCCGAGTAATTGGGACTACAGGTGTGCATCCAGCTCAACTCTTTTTCATTTATACTTACACATGTATAACTCTACATAGACAGTGATCCAGATCATACTAAACATCCAGAAAGCCCAGTGTCCTTCTGGGTCAATATTCCCCGACGAGAACAAGCACTACTCTGACTTCTCTTATCTCTGAGTAGTAAACATCATATGCATCAGACAGTCTGTGCTCTTTTGTGACTGGCTTTTTAAAATTTAAGATGTGATCTGTGAGATTCAGCCTGTTGTTGTACGGAGCCATAATATGTCTTTTTTTTTTTTTTTTTTTTTTTTTTTTTTTTTTGTGGTACCAGGGATTGAACTCAGGGGCACTCGACCACTGGGTCACATCCCCAGACCTTTTATGTATTTTATTTAGAGACATGGTCTCACTGAGTTGCTAAGTGCCTCACCATTGCTGAGGCTGGCTTTGAACTCGCGATCCTCCTGCCTCAGCCTCCCAAAGTGCTGGGATTACAGGCATGCGCCACCGAGCCCGGCATAATATGTCATTTTTTATTGTTGAATAGTGGTCCACTGTATAAGTACAATACCATTTATTTATCTATTCTACCATCAGTAGACATTTGGGTTGTTTCTAGCTTAGGGCTGGTTTTTCTTGGATGTTGATGGACCTTTATTTTGTTCATTTATTTATATGTGATGCTGAGAATCAAACCCAGTGCTTCACACATGCTAGGCAAGCACTCTGTCACAGAGCCACAACCTCAGCCCCAAGCTTGGGGCTATTTTTAATAAAGCTACAATGACATGATTTTGTGCATTCTTTGGTGAACATATGTGCTAATTTCTCAGGATATATGACCTGCTAGGTTATGGGGTAGACATGTTTAGCTTTACTACCTAACAGTTTGCCAAAGTGGCTGAATCAATTTCCAAACCCACCAGCATATCTAGTTCTAGTTCTCCACAAATATACCAACACCTGGTATTGTCATATTTAAAAATGTTCTAGTGGGCATGTAGTGGTATCTCACTGTGGTCTTAATATTCACTTCCCAGAACAACTATATTAAGCAACTTTTATAAGCTTACTGGTCATTCTGATATCCTCTTTTGTGAAGTGCCTGTTAAAATCATTTGACCAGGGGCTGGAGTTATAGCTCAGTGGTAGAGCACTTGCCTACCACATGTGAGACACTGGGTTCGATCCTCAGCACCACATAAAAATAAATAAACAAAATGAAGGTATTGTGTCCATCTACAACTAAAATTTTTTTTTTAAAGTCATTTGAGGGGCTGGGGTTGTGGCTCAGCGGTAGAGCATTTGCCTAGCACGTGCGTGGCCCTGGGTTTGATCCTCAGCATCATGTAAAAATAAATAAATAAAATGAAGGTATAGTGTCAAACTACAACTAAAAAATAAAAAAAATTATTTGACCATATTTTGATTTTCTTATTATTTTTTTTTTTTGTGTACCCAGAACACAAGTCCTTTGTAAGACATATGCATTGCAAAAATCTCTCAGTTTGTGGCTTGCCTTTTCCTTCTCTCTCTCTCTTTTTTTTTTTTTTTTTTTTTTTTTTTTTTTTGGTACTGGGGATTGAACCCAGGGAGCTTAACCATTGAGTCATATCCCCAGCCCTTTTTTTTTTTTTTTTTGGTACCAGGGATTGAACTCAGGGGCACTCGACCACTGGGCCCCATCCCCAGCCCTTTTTTGTATTTTATTAGAGACAGGGTCTCACTGAGTTGCTGAGTGCCTCGCCATTGCTGAAGCTGGCTTTGAACTCGCGATCCTCCTGCCTCAGCCTCCCAAGTGCTGGGATTACAGGCGTGCGCCACCTCGTCCAGCTTCCTTCTCTTAATCATGCATTTTCATGAAGAAAAATTTAAAGAAAAATTTTTTAAGACAGTCTTGCTATGTTGCCCAGGCTGGTCTTGAACTCATGGGCTCAAGTGAACTTCCTGCCTCAGTCTTCTGAGTAGCTGAGACTATAGGCATGTGCCTATGTGCCTAAGAGAAATTAATTTTTTTTTTTTTGGTACCAGGGATTGAATCCAAGGGCTTTACAATGAAGCCACATTCCCAACTATTTTTTATATTTTAGAGATAGGGTCTCACTGAGTTGCTGAGGGCCTCGCTAAGTTGCTGAGGCTGGCTTTGAACTTGTAATCCTCCTGCCTCACCTCCTCAGCTGATGTAATTACAGGTATGCACTACTGCACCTGCAAGAAATTAATTTTAATGAAATTCAATTTATATTTTTCTTTTAAGGTTAATACTTGTGTCCTGCTTATAGACTCTGCCTACCCTGATGCCTATTCTCCATACTTCCTTCTAGAAGTTTTATCTTTTACAGTAAGTTAAAATCCATTTGGGGGGCTAGGGTTGTGGCTCAGCGGTAGAGTGCTCACCTAGCACGTGTGCAGCCCGGGTTCGATCCTCAGCATCACGTAAGAATAAAGACATTGTGTACAACTAAAATAAATATATATTTTTTTAAAAAATCCATTTGGAATTAGTTTTGTGCACAGAGGGAAGTAGGGGTCAAGATTCATTTCCCTGAAGATGGATATCAAATTGCTCTAACATTGTTTACTGAATAACACCTTACTTTTTAATTTTACCTTGACTGCTAGGTAAGGAGGCATACCTTGCATGAGAGGAGCATCATGCAAGGTGTACTGGAGTACTCACCAGTCTGAATGGTCTGCTTTCCTCCTGAGAGGACACCCAGAGGGAGGGTTCCTGTGGGAGTGAGGCCCTTGAGAGTTAGCACACTCTCACTCTCTTCCCTGCAAAGGAACATCAAAGCCCTGGTTAATGCAGGGAGCCATCATGCAGCAAAGTCAACAACACTTACAGGAAAAGGGCACAGAAATGGAAAGCAAGGTCCCCTATTTCTGATCCAGTCCTTAACTCAAAGAAAGGGATGTTTTCCTTAAATATTCCAATTTTAAATACTCAGCCAGGTCTTGTTCTTTATTTATTTATTTATTGGTAGTGGGGATTGAACTCAGGGGCATTCAACCACTGGACCACATCCCCAGCTCTTTTTTTTTTTTTTTTGGTACCAGGGATTGAACTCAGCGGCACTAGACCACTGGGCCACATCCCCAGCCCTTTTTTGTATTTTATTAGAGACAGGGTCTCACTGAGTTGCTAAGTGCCTCGCCATTGCTGAGGCTGGCTTTGAACTCGCGATCCTCCTGACTCAGCCTCCCAAAGTGCTGGGATTACAGGCGTGCGCCACCGCGCCCGGCTCCCAGCTCTTTTTTTTTTTTTAAATTTTTTTTGGTACCGGGGATTGAACTCAGGGGCACTCGACCACTGGGCCATATCCCCAGCCCTTATTTTGTATTTTATTAGAGACAGGGTCTCACTGAGTTGTTAAGAGCCTCGCCATTGCTGAGGCTGGCTTTGAACTCACGATCCTCCTGCCTCAGCCTCCCAAGTGCTGGGATTACAGGCGTGCGCCACTGCGCCCAGCTCCCAGCTCTTTTTTGTATTTTATTAGAAACAGGGTCTCACTGAGTTGCTAAGTGCCTCGCCATTGCTGAGGCTGGCTGTGAACTCGTGATCCTCCTGCCTCAGACTCCCAAGTGCTGGGATTACAGGCTAGCGCCACTGTGCCCAGCTCAGGTCTTGTTTTTTAATCAAGGCACTTATAGCCAGGCACTATGCCCCATACATCATTTAACTTAATCCACTTAACAACCTTGTGAACCTGGTCCAATTATTATTTTTATTTTATATACAGGAAACTGAAGCACAGAAATTAAACTCAAGACCACACAACTAAGAGATAGAGCCAGGCTTTGAACGCAGGCAATCTGGCTCCAAAATCCCTACTAACCCACTATTTATACTACATGTAAGCTAGAACCAAGTGAATGTTTGCCTAAGTCTGGTTCCATCTGCACTCAACCTGAATACTTGCAGTTCCAACACCAAATTTCAATTCTGAAAAAAACTACTCTAAAATGAACTTCTAATTTACTTTCAAAATGCCTTTATCCCACACTGTTATGACAGATTGATCCTTACCGAAGAATTGAAAAGACTCGGGCCATTTTCCCAATGGCTCTGATCTTATTCCTGATGATCTCTTTTCGAACTGTAGTACCTCCTTAGAGAGAATACAAAGAAAAAGTGGGTTAAAAAAATTTGTGAACAGTTTGGCTTTTAAAACATGCAGGATGAGGGGCTGGGGTTGTGGCTCAGCGTAGTAGAGCGCTCGCCTAGAACGTGTGTGGCCCGGGTTCAATCCTCAGCACCACATAAAAATAAAGGCATTGTGTACAACTAAATAAATAAATATTTTTAAAAATGCAGGATGAAGTGTTTTTCTTATTTAAGGGAAACTTTTTCTTAGAAATCAAGGTCTTAGTTTGTTTAAACAAAGAAACAAACAAACAAAATAACCCAGAGGAGGGAAAAGAAAAGTAGAGAATGAAGCGGCCACACAAAAGACAAAGTAGACCTATGAGGTGTAGAAACTTCTGTGATTCTGAAATGTAAAACATAGTGAAGAGTGAGAGACATGTACATGAACCTCACAAAGACAGTTGCTACAGCAAAGGTCTCTTTTCAGAATGCTGTGGGCCACCTTAGGGTGCAGGGTTGGGCTGCCAAAGGGCAGGCAGGTGATCATCCAAGAAGCTGTTGTCTGCATGTGAACACAAGGTCCAGCAGAGAGCTCCCCTGAACTTAGTGAGGGCTGCTCTCATAATTATAAGTTTCACTTACTCATACAGGACAGTTATTTCCTCACAGCACTACTGACAAGTGTGCAGTACAAATTACAAAGATGGGTATTTTAGAAAGCAACATAGACAAAGTTAATGCAAGACGTCATGGCTTTTTTCTCATCTAAGATCTAGGAAATAGTCCATCCATGAAAAGCCAATGTCCAGGGATGCACCAGGTGATAGCATTAAAAAACCAAGAAAATGTTCAGTCTTTCCTTCCTCATCTCCAGGTTTTGATGTCCTATGGGATGGAGCAGCAGGTCCAGAGAAAACCCAGACATTATTGCACAAAGAGAGGATGGAAGGCCATGTGAAACTGTTCAACTACCAATTAAAAACATCTAACTGATAGATCATGGTGGAACAGACAGCAAGTATTAAGCTCTTAGTACATTTTAGTTGGGTACCTTTCTGATGATAGCTTGAAATATAGTGATCTTTGAGAGAAGAGACACCAAGAAACAAGAAGATGAAAACAGAAATATGAAAAGAGAATGTGAGTGTTCATCGAAGAGGAAAAAATCAAAGTGAAATGCAGTGAGGAAAGCAGGCTGTCATTTTTACCACTAGCTGATAAGCGACGTCTTAGTGCCAAGACAGAACATTAAATACAGTCATGTTCTCAGTCACTTCTTCTGTTTCTTAAAAGTTTAATGGCTTTGCATGAATTCTCATCTATTATTTTTATTAAATATTTTCTACCTCCCATACATCATGAAAATAACATCAGACAAATAAAAAGATGATATTTGTGGAACAAAACAAAGAACAGAAATACAGGAAAGAACAGTTTACAAATCTAATAAAAACTTCATGATTTTGTCTAATGGAATCAATATCTTCTGTTATTTTTTTCTTCTTCTTCTTCTTCTTCTTTTTTTTTTTTTTTTTTTTTTTTTGTGGTACCGGGGATTGAACTCAGGGGCACTCAACCACTGGGTCACATCCCCAGACCTTTTTTGTATTTTATTTAGAGATAGGGTCTCACTGAGTTGCTAAGTGCCTCGCCATTGCTGAGGCTGGCTTTGAACTCGTGATCTGTTGCTGCCTGAAGCGATTGCCACATGGAGCAACAAAGCCGTAGGAATAAGTTCAGAGGCAGACTGGAAACAAACAGGCTCTTTATTCTGCCAGCTTCTCTCTCCGGCTCCAACAACACCCCAACACGCAATCCATACTCCTCCAACCACCACAAAAAATGGTACCAACCGGATCCACAATCCCCTGGGGCCAAGTCTCGCAATCCACACTCCTCCAACCTCCACAAAAAATGGCACCGACCTGATCCACAATCCTCCGGGGCCAAGTCTCACGAGATCATGGAAGGTGGTAATGCTTATGGCTCACAGCTAACCGCAGTCTTAGCTATCTCCTTAATTAGGGCTCCTGCAGTGATCCTCCTGCCTCAGCCTCCCAAAGTGCTGGGATCACAGGCGTGTGCCATTGCTCCCAGCCCTCTTCTGTTATTTTCAAAGGATAGTTTCCTTTTTTAAGTTTTAAACCTTCAGAATTTCAAGTTGATTCAAGTTGCTTTTTTGCATTTTCTTCTGCTGTCTCTTGAAGACTCTATTTAGGTGTTTGATAGTCCTTATTGTTCGATCATGACTCAGGGTGTGGGCTGATGACTTTGAGCTTTATGTTGAGGGATGAGGGTAGGCCTCAGTTAGAGAACTGAGAGTACATTTGGTCATTTATTTGCTCTCAAGTGTATCCCCAGTTCAGAAATCTTTCGGCTTACACTTTAAAATTAAAGAGATTAGCCTCTAGACTTGGAGAAGTGGCAGCTCCCCAGTGGCAATGAGGACTTTAACTGCTTTCATTCAGTCTACTCACTGCTCATCACCCTACCCCAGTTCCCAATTCTAGTAGCTGATGCTGGACCTCAGCATTCCCTATTGCTAACCTGGGCTTCAGATTTCCTGAATCAGCTGAGTCAATAATACTAAGGCACTTGTTCTTCCAGCTTCCAAAAATTTCTATAAAAATCTCCCCATTTTTGTGGGTTTGTAACTTTTTAAGCCTTTTTATTGTGAAGTATAATAAATATACAGAAAATTATAAAAAACAAACATATAATTCAATTATTTATTAAAAAGCAAATGCCAATAAAACCACACTACTCAGATTGATAAACAGAATAATGCTTGTGCCCCAGAAGCTCCCCACAGGCCCTTCCTGATACTTGCAGTTTTTCTCCTCCCCAAAGGAAATTCTCTTTACTTTCACTGGAATTGTTTTCTTACCATTCTTTATATAGTTTTACTGTGCAAACATGCAACCTGCTACAGTTGTCACTGTTTTAGAATTTTATGTAACTGAAATAACCAAGTATGTACTTTCCAGCCTGTTTTCTTTTGCTCGACATCATCTTTGTAAGATTCCTCCGTGCTTTTCCCTGTTGCTGGAGTCCATTTTCATCACCATGTACTACTGTACTATGTGACCCTGCTGCGATTTATCCTTCTTACTGTTAACAGTCATTTGGGCTGATTCTAATTGTTGATTACTATGAATTCAGCTGCTTATGAGTATTCCTGCACATTTCTCTTCACTGCACATATTTCTCTTAAGTATATTCCTAATATGTCAACTTTGGATAACAGTTTGCCGTTATTATTATTATTACTATTATTATTATTATTATTATTATTATTATTTTGGCAGTTCTGGGGATTGAACCCAAAACCCCACACATGCTAAGCAAGTGCTCTGCTGCTGAGATACATCCCCAGTCCTTTCCTTATTTTTATTTTTTTTTTTTGGTACTGGGGATTGAACTCAGGGGCACTCAACCACTGGGCCACATCCCCAGCCCTTTTTTTTTTGTATTTTATTAGAGACAGGGTCTCACTGAGTTGCTAAGTGCCTCACCATTGCTGTGGCTGGCTTTGAACTCGCAATCCTCCTGCCTCAGCCTCCCAAGTGCTGGGATTACAGGCATGCGCCACCGCGCCCGGCTCCTTTTTTAAATTTTGAGACAGGGTCTAACTCATACAAGTTGACCTCAAATTTGCAATCCACCTGCTTCAGCCTCCCAAGCAGTTGGGATTACAAGTGTGTGCCACTGTGCCTGGCTTTTTTATATCTTTCACAAATGGGCCTTTTGTTAGCTGTTTTTCAAAATCCTTTCCCACTTTGTAGCTTGCTTTTCATCTGTTTAATAGAGTCTGTGAATAAAAAATTTCTTACTTTTAATGTTGCCTAATTTATTAATAGTTTCCTGTATGGTTAGTCCTTTTTAAGGAAATTTTTTTCTACTCCAAAGTCATAAAGATATTTTATATTATCAATATTATAAACTATTGTTTTTCCTTTTTTTTTTTGGTGGTGCTGGGATTGAACCCAGGGACTCACTCTAAGCAAATCCTCTACCACTAACCTATAACTCCAGCCCCTTTGCCTTTCATGTTTGAATGTGTAAATCCACCTGGAATTTATTTTTGTGTTTGGAATATGATAGGGATAAGGTTTAATTTTTCAAAAATGGATATAAACCAAATATTAAAAATACCATTATTTGGGGGGCTGGGGCTGTAGCTCAGTGGCAGAGCACTTGCCTTATATGTGTGAGGCACTGGGTTAAATCCTCAGCACCACATAAAAATAAACAAAATAAAGGCATGCTGTCCATCTACAACTACAAAAAAAATTTTTTTTAAATACCATTCTTTTCTTTTCTTTTTTTTTTTTTTTTTTTTTGGTACCGGGGATTGAACTCAGGCGCACTCAACCCCTAGGCCACATCCCCAGCCCTTTTTTGTATTTTATTAGAGACAGGGTCTCACTGAGTTGCTAAGTGCCTCACCATTGCTGAGGCTGGCTTTGAACTCGTGATCCTCCTGCCTCCGCCTCCCAAGTGCTGAGATTACAGGCATGCACCACCATGCCCGGCTCCATTATTTTCTTATATGTTGAAGATATTTTGAATATTAAATCTCCAAGTACGTCTGGAATAAATCAACTTGATTGGGAGGTATCACCCTTTTTACATATACTGTTGGTTTTAGTTTGCTAGTGTTTTGTTTACAATCATTGTATCTAAATTAACATGCTTGTCAGGTTTTAGTATCATAGTTATACTAGCCTCATTAAATGAGTTGGACAGCATTTCTTATTTATTCTCAGGAATAATCTGTATAAGACTGGTGTTATTCCTTAAATGTTTGGTAGAATTTGCTGGTGATGCTATCTGTACCTGATATTTTCTTTATAGGAAGACCTTAAATGAGAGATTTTATTTCTTAGTAGGTTTGAGATTATAGAACCTGTGGTGATGTGTTCTGAGTACTAGAACTGAAACTGGTTATTTTTGTCTTCTTCTGTTTTTAAACTGTTAAGGACTGAGCCCAGGGCCTTTGCCATACTAGGCAAATGCTCTACCACTGAGCTACATTCCCAGCCTTTGTCTTCTTTTTCACCCATTCAACATTACTAGGGGCTCATCAATTTTATTAATCTTTTCAAAAGAACACACTTTGGATTTGCTGCTCCTTTTACGGTATTTTGTTTTATATTTTGGTAATACTACTCTCAATGTTTTATCTCATTCTGTTTACTGTCTTTAGATTTAGTGTGCTATCTGTCTTTTGATGATTTCTTGCCTTTCTTATTTTCTAATACATGTATGTTAAGGATATAAATTTTCCTCTAAGCATAGCTTTAGCTGTACACCAAAAGTTTCAACAGGTAATACTTTTAAATTTTCATTTAGTATGAAATATTGTACTGAAATTTTCATTGTGATTTCTTATTTGATCCATAGATAAGTATATTTTTAAATATCCTAAAATATGGGAATATTTTACATATTTTTTAAAAAATATTTTTATTTATTTGCTTTAGTTGTACACAATGCGTTTTATTCAATGCGTTTTATTTGTACGTGGTGCTGAAGATCGAACCCGGGTCGCCCACGCGCTAGGTGAGCGCTCTACTGCTGAGCCACAATCCCAGCCCTATTTTACTTATTTTTTGTTACTGATTTATACTTAACTTCATACAAAGAACATAGTCATTAGATTTTAAACCTTTGAAATCTAAAAAGTTGATCAGAATATGGCCAACTTTTGTAAATTTCAGTGTGTTTGAAAAGGACATATATTCTACATGCATTGGACATAGTGTTTTTTAAATGTTCATTAGGTCAAGTTTACTGATTGTGTTGTTTTAATTTTCTATGATCTTGCTGGTTTTGCTTACTTATTCTATTAGTTACTGAGAGATATTTGTTAAATTCTTGCACTATTATTGTTGATAGTTCTATCAACTTGTGCTTTACATATTATGAAGCCATGTTCATTGCATACAAACTTAAAACTGTCAATCATTTTTTTCAAGATCTACCTTATTATTATTATTATTTTTTTTTAATATTTATTTATTTGCTTTAGTTGTACACAATTCGTTTGTTTGTACGTGGTGCTGAGGATCGAACCCGGGCCGCGCACGTTCTAGGCAAGCGCACTACCGCTGAGCCACAACCCCAGCCCCCATTATTATTATTATTATTATTATTATTATTATTAATCTATCTATACAGAATTTCTTTGGTTAGTATTTGTTATATATTCATTCCTGTCCTTTTGCTTCCATATACATTAAAGTATAAAATGTATATTTATGGTTTAGCTCTATCTCTTATAAAACATCATAAAATATTTTATCCTAACCTGACAATCTATCCTCTATCCATTTACATTTAATGAATCCATGGGTACTCTACCACTGAGCTATATCCCCAATCCTTAGTAGTTTTTATTTTGAAACAGGAGGCTGGGTTTGAACTTGTGATCCTACTGAGTAGTTCGGATTACAGTATCGTGCCACCATCATTCCACTTTTTCTATAATTTAAAAGTTACATAATTGAAATAACTTTCCTACAGGTTACCCTAGAGATTACATATATCTCTTACTTATCTAAGTATAATGTTAATGGATACTTTTCCCTCCTTTCCAGATGGGAAGCCCTCATACATTTTAATTTTATTGTTCCACTATTTTTGTCATGTATTTAAATTCTTCTAAATTTAACAAAATCTTATTAGTATTATTTAATAAAATCTACATTCATCTGATATACCCACATATTGTCTACTACCTTACTCTTCATTTCTTCCTGAATGTCCAAACTTCCATCTGGTATTTTCCTTATGCTTGAATAAATCTGTAGAATTTCATTTAGTGTATATCTCCTGATAATTATCTTAGTGAAAATCTTAAGGGGAAGGGAGGGGGTGTGTCTGAAAAATGCTTACTGTATCTTATTCCTGAAGGGTATTTCTACCAGGTACAAAATTCTAGGTTATCAGTTTTTATCTTTTAGCACTTGGAAAATGTTACCCCATTCTTTTCTGCTTCTACTGTTTCCACAGAGCAGTTTAACTGTTCTCTTTTGAAATTAATCTTTTGGGGGGGGGCATGGTGGCTGCTTTAAGATTTTCTCTGGACTGGGGGTATAGTTCAGTATTAAGATCAGAACACATGCTTAACATTCACAAGGTCTTCAGTTTGATTCCCAGCACCAAAAAGAAAAGAAAAACAGGGGCTGGGGTTGTGGCTCAGTGGTAGAGCACTCGCCTAGCGAGGCCCGGGTTCGATCCTAAGCACCACGTACAAATAAATGCATTGTGTACAACTAAAAGCAAATAAATAAGTACTAAAAGAAAAGAAAAACAAAAGAAGGTATTTATTTTAAGTACTTTTTCTATGATGTTAGATTAGGGGTTGTTTTCTTTGTATTTATCCTGTTTACTGGACTTCTTCAATCTGTGGCTGAATGTGTTGTCAGTTTTGGTAAAATTTTATCCATAATCTTTTCAAATATTACTTCTACCCCATTCTCTCTCTCTTTTTCTCTGGGATGCCAAACACATATATGCTAGGCCTATTCACAGTATATTCTATGTTTCTTATGCGCTTCTTTTGCACTTTCCTTTTTTTCTCTTCCTGTCTCATTCTAGATAGCGTCTACTGACCTATTTTCCATTTTGCTTTTTCCTCAATCTTTTTTTTTTTTTTTTGGTAGCAGGGTTGAAACTGAGGGGCATTTGACCACTGAGCCACATCCCCAGCCCTATTGTTTTAGAGACAGGGTCTCGCTGAGTTACTTAGGGCCTTCCTAAGTTGCTGAGGCCGGCTTTTAACTTATGATCCTTCTGCCTCAGCCTCCCAAGCTGCTGGGATTACAACCATGCACCCTCAATCTAGTCATTTATGTCCTTAAATGTAGTAAGCATAATTTTGGTTTGTTTCGTAGCACAGTTATTTTATTTTTTAAAATTAAACTTTTTTTGGTAGTACTGAGGATTGAATCTAGGACCTCACACGTGCTAGGCAAGCAATGAGCCACATCTATAGCCCTTTTTAATTTTTATTGTGATATGGAGTCTCACTAAGTTGCCTAGGTAGCCTCAAATGTGTGATCCTTTTGACTCAGTCTTTAGAACAGCTGGTATTTTATAGGAGGGTACTACCACACCCAGCTTCAGATATAAAATTTTAGATACTAATTTATAAAAATGCCATTTCCAGAAATTTATTCTATGGAAATATCCAAGAAACTGTTATTCTTTTTCCTTTTCTTTTTTTTTGCAAATTTTGGGCCTTGCACATACTAGGCAAGCACTCTACCACTGAGCTACAGCCCAGTTATTCTTGATTTTCTAATATTGCTTTACTTTCTTTCATAGCATATGTCACCATCCTAGTTATATTTATTTCTTGTTTTTCTATTCTACACTAGAATCTAAACTTATTGAGATCAAGGATCTAAACATTACTTGGCACATATTAGGCACATAATAAACACTAGTTGTTGACAGTATATGGAAAGATTTATCTAAACAAAATTTCAAAACAGTAGAAGTCTTAAAAGCAAAAAAACTGGAAAAAATCTAATATCCAACAACATGGGATTGTTTAATACAAAAATTATTGACACGGACAACTATGTAACCATTAGAAATTAGTCTACAAAAAAAAAAACCTAAGTAACCTAATTTTTGTGACTAAAAAAAAAATGAGAGGAAAAACATATGCAAAAATAAAAGACAGGAGCCGGGTGCGGTGGCGCACGCCTGTAATCCCAGCACTTTGGGAGGCTGAGGCAGGAGGATTGCGAGTTCAAAACCAGCCTCAGCAATGGTGAGGCACTTAGCAACTCAGTGAGACCCTGTCTCTAATAAAAACACAAAAAAGGGCTGGGGATGTGGCCCAGTGGTCGAGTGCCCCTGAGTTCAATCTCCGGTACCACAAAAATTAAAAAAATAAATAAATAAATAAAAATAAAAGACAGGGGGCTGGGTTTGGGGCTGAGCGGTAGACCACTCGCCTAGCACATGCGTGGCCTGGATTTGATCCCCAGCACCACATAAGAATAAAGGCATTGTGTACAACTAAAACAAATAAATAAATATTAAAAAAAAAGATAAAAGCACAGTGAACATCAAGATGTGAACAGTGGGCATCTATGCAATACTAGCATTATAGTGAGTGTTTTTTCAATTACGATTTCCTGTATTTTTCAATTATTTTTCTATGATGAACATAAATAATCTTTTTTTTAAATATTTATTTGTTTTAGTTGTATACAATGCAATGCATTTATGTTTACATGGTGCTGAGGATCGAACCCGGGCCGCGCACGTGCGAGGCAGGCGCTCTGCCGCTGAGCCACAACCCCAGCCCCCATAAATAATCTTAATAGGACAAAAATGATTCAAAATAAACTGAAATCCAGCCTAAAACATCTTAGGTTTATAGTACAAATGAGGAATAGTTTACCTTCTTCTTCGTCAGAAATTAATTCATCTTTGGAGCATATGTTGAGGATGTTCACCAGCATCTCTGTGACTACACAAGACAAGAGTGTTACACAACTCACAAGCAACATTTTCTAAGTATATATATCTAAATAAATGCAAGCGTTCAATAAATACACACAACATTCTTATTAATATAATATTAAGAACAGCTATAGAGGCCGAGGTTGTAGCTCAATGGTGGAGCGCTTTCCTAGCATGTGTGAGGCCCTGGGTTCGATTCTCAGCACCGCAAATAAATAAATAAAATAAAGGTCCATCGACAACTTATTAAAAAAAGTAAAAAAAAAAAAAAAAGTAGCTACAAAGCATGGGCATTAAATGCAGACCACTGAGTTTACAAAGAATTCAGGTAGACTGCTTGCTCCAGTAAGAGACTGCAGGCTTTAAGGATTCTGTAGCAGAATTACTTGATTTTATCAGATGGCTGTTCAGAGCCTTTTGTTCAGATATGCACATGAAAAAAATGTCTTCTCATTTTACAAAGAGCCTAGGTTCAACAGGCTTGTTTTATGTTTACATAGCTTATTTGTGTAGCTGTACAAATAAAATTCTAAGGACAATAAGTCCTGTTTAAATCTCTTCAGTACTTAAGAAATCACTGATGGAATGGTATAGTGACTGTTATTTTAACAACTTGATCACACTAGGACAACTACTTATTAGCAAACATTTTTGATGAACTTTAAGAAAAACATTGTGAACAGTCCAGGGGGCTCATGCAAATACAAACGTGCGCTCAATCACTGGCCAATGAAGGGTCCATAGGCATGCTTCAGTTCTCTTACCTTTTTCCCCCACAAAAGGTAAAGACCATGTAAAAACATCCATAAAGTTCGGAAGCCAGTAGGGATGTGGAGAACAGTTAAACTGTCTGATATTCATGACATTGTTTTCATATTTCAACACTGCAGCTAAAAAGGAAAAAGCAAGAAAAGTTGGCCCAGAGGAATATGACATAGCATCTGGTGCGCTCTGTACAGCTGTGTACTCACTACAGAGAATCAAGGACTTAGTTTCCATGTGGAGATTCAAGACTAGGCACAGGCAAATGAAAAATTTTAGGCATTTTATATAGTTCATTCCAAGAAAAAGTTACCTAAAAGCTCATATAATGAAAGCACAAAGAAGCTGAGCTCCGCACCTTCAAAGTGCTCACTGCACAGTAAGGTTCTACATGAGAAAAAATTCCCAATAAAATTTTTTTTTTTTAAGTAGGTCAAAGAGTTACCAGACACAGTTTTCCTTTGAGTGCAAATATCACTCATCAAATGGACACAGCCTCTTTTGCTAGTCCTTAACCAGACCCAAATCTTTTTAATAAACTCTCTTGAGAGTTTATAAACAGCAGTTATCAATTCATTGTGGGGGATACAAATGGTAGACTTGGAGCAATTTGTAAGTAATGGTCAAAAGTAGATTAAACCATCTCTGTGTACAATAGAGTGGGTTTTAAAAATGCCCATTACTCCCTATTCACAGTATACTGCCAGTAAGATATAAATGTTTAATATTAACCAGTTCACACAGGTGTACACACACTCTGATGCCAAAATGATTTTATTTCTATTTTAAGTGTTTCTGGATCCAATTCCTTAGTCTGCATCACCAGCAATGCTATTTGCACTATTCTTTTAATTATTTTTACTGTAGGCAGAAAACAGAATGAGGTGCAGCAGTTCTCTAGAAATGATTGCTATAGGTCATTTCCTGGTCCCTATTTCTTTATCAGAATAGATATCCTGGTGACCCTAAAATTTGGGTTATTGAATGCCTAAAATGCAC
This sequence comes from Tamias sibiricus, assembly GCA_025594165.1. NCBI lineage: Eukaryota > Metazoa > Chordata > Mammalia > Rodentia > Sciuridae > Tamias > Tamias sibiricus. Next base: position 22,648,512 of record CM046661.1, read on the forward strand.
ATCATTGACTAAAAAGAAAATACATGAATATAGGATTTCCAGTTCTTAAAAACCCTGGCTGCTGTGTACATAACCCATTATTTTCACATACATGTATTTTATTTAGGTTCAATGAATATAACATTATTCAACAAATCTCTCAATCTACACTGAAAAAATAAGTAGGAAGTGGATCTCAGTAAGGGATGATTAGAAACAACAGCTTAAAAAATTGTGTTCAGGTATGTTCCAGGGGACAGGGCAAAAATAAAACAAAACAACAACAACAAAAACAAACCTGGAATGAGAATCTTATAAAACAAATCCTAACTGAAGTGTTTTTTAGAAGAAAGATGAGGCAGGAAATGGTAATGGAGTTTCCTTTTTTTTAAAATATATATTTTTTTAGATGTTGATGGACCTTTATTCTATTCATTTATTTATATGTGGTGCTGAGAATCAAACCCAGGGCCTCCCAAATGCTAGGTAAATGCTCTTACCACTGAGCCACAACTCCAACCCTAGAGTTTCCTTTTTTAATTAAAAAAAAAGGCACTTGTACTGGGAGTAATTGAGTAACACCAGGTTTGTTTCAGATATCATATTTTATGCCTTTTCCCTAAAACAACACTTAGTAAACAACCAAGGAAAATAAGATTACTTTGAGATAAGTTACCAATTACATCTAAGCTAACAGGAAAACCCAAATAGAATGGACTGTGACTTAAAAGGTTTACTGAAGAATAATTCAAGAATAAAACCAAATTAGAATGGGGCAGAAAATGAGTTACTAAGTTGCATAGTGCTGCTGATTTAGGTGGCAAGTTTCACTGATAAGCCCACTGGGCAATCAACAGATACTATCCTAATAAGGAAGTGAGAAAAAGAAGTGAAGGGAGTCTTCACTACAAATACAAGGGAAAGGCCACAGATGTCCTTGAGGATATCCAACAACACATGCAGTGCATACCACTGATAAGGGAGGAAACAGAACAAAACTAGTCGTTCATATATTGGAAAGATTAGGAAAAAGCAAATAAGAAAGAATGAACTTGGGGAGAAGCAGAGCATCATACGATAGCTCAGAGAAAGAAGAATTAGGAGAAATAAAAACATAAGGCTAGGAGAGAATTTAAAGAAAAAAAATTTTTTAAAGAATAACAAGTCACTGAGAAGAACACACTGAAGTGACACTAAATCAGATTTAAATGAGACATGTCATTTCATAGTTTCTTTTTTTTTTTTTTCAGTACTGGGGCTTGTACCCAAGGGACCTGTACATGCTAGGTAAGTGTTCTGCCATTGAGCTACATCCCTAGCTTTCAATAGTTTACTTTTAGACAGAGCAAATATTAAGTATATTGTGGATCTCTTTGAAATTTCTCTCCCCAACTGCATATACAAGGTATGACTATAAAGTAATGAGACTTAAGAAACCACCAACTACAAACACACGAGACCTTATATATCAGATGAGTGTGGTCCTTTGATGTCATCACATCAGGAACCATAATAGCAAAACATTACAGGATCACTTATACTTTAAACTCAAAGCAATGCTTAATATTCATTTTCATGATTCCAACTTATCTTCAACAACTCTATATGACAGGTATCTTAAAGATCAACTGAAGCCCAGAGAAGTTCAATATCTTGTTAGAATGACACACTGAAAAGCGAAGCAGGACTAAACTAGGAATTCAGCATCCTAGTTTAGTGCTCTTTTCCACACAATTTGCTGCCTTGCCATATAATTAATCCAAAGATGCTGCTATTACTCAGAACACTTTTGGAACTCTTCTTCTGGAATTGCCTCCAGAGCCAGTGCACAAGCAACATGAGAGAAACAGTCTCATTACCTTATAATCATACCTTGTTCTGACCCCAAATGGTATCATCTAGCTGGATCACTCACCTTATTTACCAGTCTTGACTCCGAATGACTTTTGGCTGTCCAAAAATCAAATCCACCCTCAAAGGACGAAGATTTCCCATCATTGAGGATAATCAAAAGAATGTATCGCAGACTCTGAAGGCAATGCCAAAAGAGGAGTTCCAAAAATGTTTCTGAACAATGACTGCACTGTTGGAATACGAATCTGGCTTCCCAGGGTAACTACTTTGAAGGGACAATACTCATCTGGATATATTCATTTTGGCATGTTTGTTTTAAAAGTCCTATTATTTTATAGTCATACTTTGTAAACAATAAAATAGTTATGGAGACATGAAGCTTTTGGTAGGACCATTGCCCTGATAGAAAACTTAGGAATCATAACTTGAAATTTCAAAAAATTTCAAAAAACACAAAATAAAGTCTTAGAAGTAGAATTTCTGGAACAAAAGGCATGCACATATTCAATATATATTTTTATAGGAAACTGAAGTTTAGAAAAATTATGTGACTCACCCAAAGTCACACTGGCAGGACTTGGACTGAAATGAAGGAGTTTATTTGTTTTCTTATTTTTTGTATGCTATTCATTCTACCCTTACCTATATCTCCAGAAAAGCAAAAATAGCTTAATAATTCACAAACATTAAAACACCAAATGGTAATTTTTTTGAGGTACTGTTATGAACAAATTCAGCAAAACCCACAATTTATGCTAACTTTTCTGACATACTCCTGAAGTTACTTATTCTTTTTATGCATTGACTGAGCAGTACAACCTTAATCACTTTTATATTAATAAAAGAGCCAAATAATTCTTAGAAGATGAAGACCACACAGCAGTATAAATTTTAAATTTGTTAGCTTTGTTTCAATTAAGACTGCTTTTCTCTCTTTTTTTTTAAGGTGGTAGGAATTGAACCTAGGGCCTCACACATGCTAAACACATCTTTTCTGCTTATTTAAAATTTATACTTAAAAATAGGGGCTAGGGATCCCTATCAGGGGTTTCAAAAATATCTTGGGTTGCAGGTGTAGCTTGGTGGTACAGCATGTGCTTATTAACAAGCATGAGGCCCTGGGTTCACAATCCCAGCACCCCAAAATTAAAAATTAAAATAACACATACACACATATTTAAATTAGAGATCACATTTACTTACAAACTCAGACTCAAATATCACTGGACTCTTTTACCTTTATTGTTATAGACATCTAGGTAATTGGGAGCAGAGAAAATTGTAATAAGTGATGGAAAGCCGGTTGTCTGGCTCTTCCTGTACATTCGATACCTGGAAGAGAGATAATAACTCATCTGTCTTGATACTAAAGATAAAAACTCTGCAGTGATATTTGATATAGTTTTAATTTAACTTACCCAGCATCTTGAGCTTCATGGGCTCTGATAATTGATAACAAATTGTTGTTGTGCAAAAATTCACAAACTGCAGGATAACTGAAAAAAATTAAGAAACATAAATCCAGTATTAAAACAATTATTTCTTAATAAGAGGGAAGGGAAAAACCAAGATGACATGATTTTGTTTCAAGATTATATATATGACACACCACTGAACATTTTATTAAAAGTTTAGTACTCACCACACTGTTTCTCCATTTTACTAATATATTACAGATGAAACACAAAGATAACAGCCAACCCTAGAATTGAAAGAGCTCTCCCAACTTTACTTTTTTTTTGGTACCAGGGATTGAACCCAGGGGCACTTAACTACTGAGCCACATCCCCAGCAGCCCCCCCTTTTTTTCTTAATAACTTTATTTTATTCATTGATTTTATGTGGTGTTGATGTTTGAACCCAGGGCCTCACAAATGCTAGGCAAGTACTTTAACACTGAGCCACAACCCAGCCCCTCCCCAGCCCTTTTTATATTTTATTTTGAGACAGGGTCTTGCTAAGTTGTTTAGGGCCTCCCTAAGTTGCTGAGGCTGGCTTTGAACTTTCAATTCTTCTGCCTCAGCCTCCCGAGCCACTGGGATTACAGGCATGCGCCCCAGCACCAGACCTTTATCTTTTAATTTTTTCATCTTAACCTATAACAATATTAATACAACATCAAAACTCTTGTTGATGGCTGGGCGCGGTGGCGCACGCCTGTAATCCCAGCACTTTGGGAGGCTGAGGCAGGAGGATCGAGAATTCAAAGCCAGCCTCAGCAATGGCGAGGCACTTAGCAACTCAGTGAGACCCTGTCTCTAAATAAAATACAAAAAAGGGCTGGGGATGTGACCCAGTGGTCGAGTGCCCCTGAGTTCAATCCCTGGTACCACAAAAAAAAAAAAAAAAAAAACTCTTGTTGATGTATAAAAAGTGCCATAGTAGTGAGCAAGTGAGCATGTGTACATGGTGTATACGTTTGTATGTGAGATATAGCATACAGCTACAAACAGTATACATGATTTCTTCAACTATCAGATTACCAAACTGTTAGAAAACAAAAGGACCTACTTATAGCTTCACAAATAACATCAACACCAAGACATTATTATATAGGAATATTTCAATAGTAGATGTAAATATTACAATCAACCACATTCTAATGAAAGATATGATATCTGTACATACTCCTAACATAGTCTTAGTACTACTATCTTTCTGAATGATAAACACCTGATAGGAAGAACTGGCGAGTACAAAATTAACCTGGAATTATTCAGGTGTTAATTATTAAGTTAATTTAAAAAAAAAAAACTTTGTTTCTCATTATGTTCGTTAGAAAAAAATTAACTTTTAAAATAGACTGCAGGGGACATCAACAAGATAGCAAATAGAAAGTCCCTAGCCCCTGTGCCTACACAGAAACAGCAATTTGCAGCCATTCATAGACAAAGTGATTATGTGGAGGTGTTAGGAGTGAGGTAGGAGGTTGTGAAATCTTGGTGGAGCCCAAGACTGAGGAGGGGTGCTTAGAGAAGGAAAGTACCCCCCAACAACCCTGGTCCTGGCCACAGATCCAGAAATTGACTGTCCCTCTGTGGATGTAGCTCCAGTCCTCCCAGGAGCCCTACCCTCCTAGGTCCTTGAAAGTAGCTATGACAATTTATGCCCTCAGAAACAGAACTGACACATAGACCCAACTGCAGACTTGAAGTATCCCTACAACCAAGCTCTAACTCTGCTATACTGTGATCCAGAGGCAATCCTGGCTTTCCAGAGACCTGGTGGGAGCCACACCTGTCATACTGCTGACTGGACCCAAACACTGACTTAAATCAGCTCTGTGACCTAGCTTGAGTCCCATCTACTGAGTTCCAGAGTGGTCCTCCAGGGACCTGACAGGAGATATGCCTGTCCTTGCCCCCAGTAGCAAGCCTGCCAAATGTGGAACTACTGCAGCCCTGTGACCCAGTTCTAGCCCTGCTCAACCATGATCCCAGAAACAGCACCATCAGTCCAGCACCCAGAAGGAAAATATATTTACCTGACAAAACCAAATGTACTGACACCAATGCAATTCTGCATGAATCATGAAGAATCAGGCAAACATGACATCACTAATAAGGAACTATTAAAGCTCCAATAAATGACCCCAAAGAAATGAGAGTCATGAATTATATGACAGAGAATTCAAGTTAGTCATCTTAAAGAAGATCAATGAGCTACAAGAAAACAGACAACTAAATGAAATCAGAAAAACTACAGGAACCAACCAAGATGCTAATAGAGACAAAAATCATTAACAAAGAAGCTAACAGAAATCCTGGAGCAAAAGAGCATAATGACTAAACTGAAAAATCCAACAGAGTGCTTCCATAGTAAAATCAGTTGTGCAGAAGAAAAGAATTAGTGAACTCAAAGACAGGTCATTTGAAATTATCCAGTTAGAGGAACAAAAAGAGTATAGAAAGTATAAGGGATTCTGGGGCAGCATTATGCAAAATAACATATGTATTATGAGAGTCCAAGGAGAATATAGAGGGAAAGTGGGAAGAAAGCTTATTTAAAGGAAAAATGGCTGCACATTTCCCAAATCTATAAAGGGAAATAGACATCACAACTCATGAATCCCAAAGGTCTCCAAATAAGTAAACCCAAAGATGTCTATACCAAGATGCATTATAACTAGTCAAAAGTCCAAAACACGAGAATTTTGAAAGCAGCAAGAGGAAAACAGCTAGTTACAAACAAGAGGGCACTATCAGTGGATTTCTGAGAAGAAACTTTGCAGGCAAGGAGAGAAGGGAATGATATATTCAAATTAGTAATAGAGGTGGGGGGACCCTGACAACCAAAGTCTTAAAGGGCTTTACCCAACAAAATGCTCTTCAAGAATGAAAGAGAGCTGGGAGCAGTGGCACATGCCTATAATTCTGGCAGCTCAGGAGACTGAGATAGGAGGATCATCAGCTCAAAGCCAGCCTCAGCAAGGCCCTAAGCAACTCAGTGAGACCCTGTCTCTAAACTTAAAATAATATAAAAAAGGGCTGGTGATGTGGCTCAGTTGCTAAACACCTCTGGGTTCAATCCCTGGTACAAAGAGAGAGAGAGAGAGAGAGAGAGAGAGAGAGAGAGAGAGAGAGACTTTCCTAGACAAATACTGAAGGAGACTGTTACCACCAGATCTGCCTTAAGAGAACTGCTAATGGAATTACTCAAGTCGAAATGAAAAGACATTGGGCTGGAGTTGTGACTCAGTGGTAGAGTACTCACCTAGCATGTGTAAGGCCCTGGGTTTTATCCTCAGCACCACGTAAAGATTAGAAAATAAAGATATTGTGTCCATCTACAACTAAAAAGTATTTTAAAAAATGAAAGGATATTGAACAAGATGAAAACATATGAAAGTATAAATCTCACCACTAAAAGTAAATACAAAGAAAAAAACAAAATATTGTTATATTGTAGTGAAGACAGGAATGTTCTCTTTATGTAAGATGAAACAGGCTGTAAGTTGGAACCTGTTATGAGAGAAAACCCATACATAACCTGATTACAAAAAGGGCAAAGAACCTGAAGAGATGTTTGAATAAAGACATACAGATATTTAAAAATATTAAACAGGGATATTAAAAAATGACCAACATCACTTATCACAAGGGAAATAAAAATCAAAACCACAATAACATATCACAACATACCTGTCAGATGGCTATAACAAAAAGACAAAAAAGTACTGGTAAGGATGCTGGAGAAAAGGGAATCCTTGGTGCACTGTTGATGGGAAAGTAACTTAGTACAATTATTATATATATTATATGTAGTATGGGAATTCTTTGAAAAATTAAAAAGAGAACTATCACATGATCCAGTAGTTCTACTTCTGGGTCTATATCCAAAGGAAATGAAATTGGCACCTTGAAGATGTATCTGCACTTCCATGCTCAGTGTAGTATTATCCATAATAGCCAAGAAATGGAAACAACCTTAAGTGTGTGTGTGTGTGTGTGTGTGTGTACGCGAGCATGCATGCATATGTGTGTAAAATTTAGCCTTAAAAGAAGAGACCCCTGCCATTCATAATGACATGGATAAATATAAAGGAAACTGTTAGATGAAATAAATCAGACACAAAAGAATAAATACTGCATATGACCTCACTTATATGTGTAGAATCTAAACTAGTTGAACTCATAGAAGCAGAAGTTTCCAGGGGGTTACGGAGTTGAGTGAAAAGAGATATTAGTCAGAGTACACAGTAGGACTCGGAGTGTAGCTCAATAATAGGACGTTTAGCATGCACAAGGCCCTGCACTCAGTTCCCAGCACCCAAATAAAGAGAGAGAGAGAATACAAAGTTTGTTATAAAAGGTAAGTTCTAGAAATCCAATATACAGCATGGTGACTATAGTTAACAATACTATACTGGTTGCTTAAAATTTGCTAAGAGGGTAGATCTTAAGTGCTTACCATATACACACAAAAAATGGTAACTATGTGAGGTGAAGGATATGTTAATTAGGTTGAATATAATGATAATTTCACAATGTATATGAATATCTGTTGTATAACTTAAATAAATACAATTTTTACTTGCCAATAAAATAATGCTTAATTTAGCATTGATAATGCTAAAAATGAACAAAAAAAAGACTGCATACTCACATGATGTGGAATTTAAAAATATAAAAGGATATACAGTGAAAAACCTCCCTCCTACCCTGATATTCCAGCAACCCTGAAAGATACCAATGTTCTTGATTTCTTGAATATTCTTTCAGAGATAATCTATTCAGACAATTACAAAGCATACTCCTTCCTTCCTTTTTAAAAAACTGTTGGCAGAGCCGGGCGTGGTGGCGCACGCCTGTAATCCCAGCACTTTGGGAGGCTGAGACAGGAGGATTGCGAGTTCAAAGCCAGCCTCAGCAATGGCGAGGCACTTAGCAACTCAGTGAGACCCTGTCTCTAAATAAAATACAAAAAAAGGGCTGGGGATGTGGCCCAGTGGTTAAGTGCCCCTGAGTTCAATCCCCGGTACTACAAAAAAAAAAAAAAAAAAAAAAAAAAAAACCTGTTGGCAGATTGGCTGGCATGGTGGCAGGAGAATCATAAGTTCCAGGCCAGCTTCAATATGTCATCAAGGCTCTAAGCAATTTAAGGAACCCCTGTCTCAACATAAAAATAAAAAAATTAAAAGGGCTGGGATGTGACTCTCTGGTAAAGTGTCCCTGGGGTTCAATCCCTAGTACCAAAAAAAAAAAAAAAAAAAAAAGAAAGAAAGAAAAAGAAATGTTGGCAGGTGGTATATAGTATATAATTCTATACTTTTTCCTCTTTTAATTAAATGATTATTTTATATCAGTATGCAAAGAGTTTATTTTTTTTCTCTTTCTCCTTTTTAAAAAACAGCCTCATACTATTGCCTTGTTTGGATTTACCATAATTTACTTATCTAGTCTTCTATTGAACATTCAGGTTATTTTCAACTTTTTATCACAAATAAAACAAGGAATAAACTTGCATATACATCTCATATATATGCAAGTAGAATTAAGTCTCATTATTTGAAGTAGCTATGTTCTATAACGTTGCATTGAAAACTGAATTTGTGAATAATGAACCATTAGTGGAAATATAGGGTTAAGCTCTTGAGAGCCTCGAGTATAGCATTTTCATTAACCAAAAATACATAACCTTGTGTTGGATAAGTTTCAGTGCAGACACTTTATTTAAACACACTGATAATTCATTGACTTTGAACTCCACCATAATACATGTCTGAACAAAGTTTATCTATCACACACATTTTCTCTGAATGGCACAAGACAGCATTCAGCACTATGCTTGGGGGTCATTTTAAATAGCAAAATCACTAACAAGAAACATAAAAACACGAAAAATATTATACTTAATAGACTGCAAAAAAAAATACTTGTTTATAATAGGAGAGCTGAATCAAGAAGGCAGAGCATTACCTTAAGAGTTAACTTTAGCAGGGAACTCAAATTTTTTGTCCCTCTGCATAGTGCATGCCCATGAAAGACTATGAAAGTTTTATAGCACTGATTTTAGGATTATAAATAAAGCTTAGTGAGTAGGAGAATTCACAAACATGGAGTCTGCAAAGAGTGAGGATCGACTATCCACAGGATTAAAATTTAGAAATAGGATTTCTGGATCAAAGGCATTTATAATTGAGAGATATTGCCAAGTTGATCACCACAGAAATAGTACCAATTTATATTTTGTCAACAATAAGTAAGTATTATGCTCTTTAAGCAATGTAAAAAGAAGAAAAATTTAAATGATTTTATCATATAAGTTACAGATAAGGTTGGCAGAGAGAAAAGCAAAAATGTTGTCTAGAAGAATGTCAAAACTAATGGCAAAATCGAGTATTCTTTTGTGTGTATGCACCAAATACATGTATTGTTCATCACAATAAAACACTCAGATTAAAATAATTTATATTTTAAACTTCCTTGTATCTTATGATTTTTTGAAATCTTTTTCTTTCTTTAGTACTGGAGATGGAACTCAGGGGCACTGTACCAATAAGCTATATAGCCCCAGTCTTTTTTATTTCTTATTCTGAGACAGGGTCTAAGTTGCTGAGGCTGGCATTGAACTTGGGATCCCCCAGCCTCAGCTTCCTGAGTCACTGGGAATGAGGTATGTGCCACCATTCTCAGCTGTACCTCCTGATTTTTGAGCGGCAAATCAGAATGAAAGGTCCCATGTGAGACTTAGGACAATAGCCAACTTCCAGGAAATGTCCTGGGCTTAGATCACAATGTACTGTTCTTTTTATATCTTTGTACCAGAGGTTCCAAAAGCTGGAAAGCTCTTAAAAGCATAACAGGATTCCCTTGTCCCAGAACTACTTAATCAGAATCTCTGGGGCAAAGAGCCAGGATATCTTTATTTTTGTAAAAATGTATCAATGTTTAGGAACAAACAATCTATATCACTGTGGGTCAGATGGCAATACCAAAGCACTGAAAGATGTCCAATCATGTCAGGTATATTATACTTCTTTTTTAAAATATTTTTTTGTAGTTGTAGATAGACAGAACGCCTTTATTTTATTTGTCTATTTTTATGTGGTGCTGAGGATAGAACCTAGTGCCTCACGCATGCTAGGCAAGCGCTCTGCCACCGAGCTATAGCCCCAGCCCTATATTATACTTCTTAGGGCATAATATGTAAGAAAATATAAGACAAACAGACAAGAATTTTCTGCCTTCCATTAAGAAATTAAATAGAAGTCCCTATACTTAATATGCTTGAGATTTAAATGCTTCAAAATAATTTGATAAAATGTATTTCTTTTATAATTTTCTATTTTGAAGATTAGCTTACCTGAAAAAATAAGAGCACCCTCGGACAGTGTTGTGGGTATAGTGCTCCAAGGTCTTTTCGTCGCCATAATCCTCTGAGGGATCAGACCAAAGCAGGTCACACACTGGCCCAAAGGCAGGAGGTTCAATAAACCTGTCTAACTGGAAGATACACAAAGCCAAAACAAAAAACAAAACAAAACAAAACAAAAAATCAGGAAAGCAAAAGAGCTCTTGGAAGCAGTTGAATTAAAACACAAACAAACAAAAAACCCTTAGGAGAGAAGGCAGTAAACCCTTAAAGGATTTTCCTACAAGAAAATAAAACTTTAAAAAAATTTCAGATTCAAAAATTTTTAAGTATTTTTCTGTAATAAGTATTTATAGAGCTGGGTGTGGTGGCGCACGCCTGTAATCCCAGCACTTGGGAGGCTGAGGCAGGAGGATCAAAGCCAGCCTCAGCAATAGCGAGGCACTTAGCAACTCAGTGAGACCCTGTCTCTAATAAAATACAAAAAAGGGCTGGGGATGTGGCCCAGTGGTCGAGTGCCCTTGAGTTCAATCCCCAGTAACAAAAAAATAATAATTATAATTATAAATTATAGATATCCCTGCTATCTACCCACACTATAGAAAAGGACTCCTTACACCCTACATTGAAGGCAGTGCTCACTCAGTTATGTGAGATCAACCACTCTCAAGACATTACTTAAGACTGGGTATGGTTAATTCCAGTTGCCTGCAGATCAGTTTTTTAAAAATATTTTTTTAGTTTTTCATAGACCTTTATTTTATTTATTTATATGCAGTGCTGAGAATCAAACCCAATGCCTCACATATGCCAGGCAAGTGCAGTACGGCTGAGCCCCAGCCCCAGATAAGAAGTTTTGACATGGTTGTGTTCATTTCATTCCAATGGAGTTTCCTTTATTTTGAAAGAGCACTACTTTTCTTTTGATATGGCTTTTATTCTTCCTATTCTATGCAGTGAAGGCATTTCAATATCAGTTATTAACTTAGGTTTTTAAGTCACTGCTGCTTTAGCTAAAAGCTTAAAAACCAAAAGAACAGAAGCAACTAGAAAAGCTAAGTAACAAGAAAAGGCCTTCTGCTGAGTTGAAGGGAAGCTTTTTATTAATACAATTGATTCTGAATGGTTAAAGCCAAGATTAACTATGTAAAAGAGACAGCCAAGCAGCAGAAAAGCCAGGGCTTATCTGAGACACACAGTTACCAGGCGACTGAATTCAGAGAACACAGTTTATGAACAGAAAAATCTTTAGTTTCAATACCTATGTAAGAGAACTAAGAGAATACAAAAGTAGAGAAGAGAAAGATTGTCATGTAGAACAATGAAGCAAACAAACATTGGTCCTCTGCTTTCAGTCATGAAGAGAGAGAATCTTGGAAATGTAAATCAAGTGCAGCAATTAAACTATATCATCTACAATGTCAGTGAATTCACAGCTGGCAGAGTCCTAAGACCGTCCATTCCAACATCCTCAGTCATCAAGAAAATGTGCCAAGAGGTTGAGTGGGTCAAGGTAACACAATTAATGGCAGGACTGGGATTCTATACAACCTTGGTTTCTTTCCTTATATACTGTGATATAATTCAGGTTCAGAGCTATACTCTTAAAAATATTATGCTTCTAGTTGGTAAAAGCAGACTTAATAAAAAATGAGATAAAATCTCTGGTAAATATATATATCAAAGTACTAAGGGGCTGGGGATATAGCTCAGTTGGTAGAATGCTGGCCTCACATGCACAAGGTCCTGGGTTCAATCCCCAGCACCACACACACACACACAAAGTATTAAATGTAGTTATCCAGCAATGACAAGACCACAGGTATTTTCTTACTTTCGATTACCTATATTTTAAAGATTTCAGCTAAAGATTTATTGGCTGACTGCAACAAAGAAACAACATTTTAAAAAATATAATAATAATAAAAGATTACTTACTCTCCTAATATCATCTAAACAAGTAATTTCAGGTGACAATCCTCCATGTACACAGAGAAACTGTTGGTTTAAGAGGGCTGCAAGAGGAAGACAGTCAAATGTGTCCATACACGCATCATACACCTGTTCCGAATATTTGATACGACCTACCAAAAAGAGGAAAAGTCCAAAGGATAAGTCAGAAGAGTATGGAGCTATTTCAAAGCCATTTATTTTAGTCAAATCTGAAACCATAATCATCTTTGTAAAGATATTTTTGAAGAGTCATAAGGGTTAACAAAACCTCTCTCCTCTATGTGACCCTGGATTAACTTTTAAGCTTTGTTGCCTTGGAAAACTGATAAGGTGACTGTCAGCTGTCTTCTTAGGCCACATTGCTTAGGGTAAAAATTACCCAATTACCTGGTAGGAAGCTACAGCTTTGGGTTCCTCTGAGGGTGGCGACTCATAACTGGGTATGTCCCTTTTGGGACCCTGAAAGTTCTGCCAATAAAGTTTTTTATAAGAGAAACTGTTGTGATGCATGAGGTTTCTAAGTCAGAGTGGCTCTTGGATCTGCCTAGTGTGGATCCTATTTGCTTGCACTTGAGCTGTTATTTTGGTGGGGAAATAGTGGCAAGAGAGACAGAAAGCTCTGGACTCCTGTATGCACTCCTATGAGGACTACAACACCAAAAATCAGTGTCAGCTGTGGCCTTTCCTGGCCCACATCCTTCTAAGTAGATGGAGGCCAAGCATGGACTGTGGTAGTCTTATGAGTTGAATATTTTTTTTAAATATTTATTTATTTACTTTAGTTGTACACAATGCAAAGCATTTATGTTTATGTGGTGCTGAGGATCGAACCCGGGCCGCGCACGTGCGAGGTGAGCGCTCTGCCACTGAGCCACAACCCCCGCCCAAGTTGAATATTTTATTGTCTCCCCTCAGTACTAGGGACAGAGCTCAGGGGTGCTGAACCACTGATCTATATCACCAGCCCTTTTAATTTATTATTTATTTATTATTGCTAAAGCTGGTCTCAAAACTTGTGATCTTCTTGTCTTAGCCTCCCAAATTGCTGGGATTACAAGTGTGCACCACTGCGCCCAGCTTTATTGGGTCTTAAAAGATTCCCTGAAGGTATTGAAGATATATAAGTGGAAACAGGAAATTTAAGAGACACCAATAAAAGATCAATAATCTTTCTGAGCATGATTTTTTAAGATTTGTAGTAAATTACACCCTGAATCTATTATTTAGAAATAGTTGGTTAATGAATTGTATTTTAATGTGGTTGTGAGGCTGGGGCTATAGAATAAGAAAACATTACAGTGGGCATAAGGTGGGTATCCACAATCCTCCAGGAAGGAAATGTCATGAAATAACAGGTAAGAAACTGAAAAATGGGATTTTTTTTAAGAGAAAAGGGAGCATCTTTTTCTCCTTCCTTGGTGCTATGGTTTAGATATGGTTTGTGTGTGTCCCTCAATGGTTCAGTGCTGGAAGCCTGGTCCCCAGGGGGAGGATGTTAAGAAAAGGTATGTGAACTTTAAGAAAAAGAATCTTGAAAAGGTGGAGTCTCGCCAGGTGTGGTAATGTATACCAGTAATCCCAGTAAAGCAGGAGGATCACAAATTCGAGGCCATCTTTAGTAATTTTTTTTTTTTTTTGAGGGGTTGGGGTATCAGGGACTGAACCCAGGGCAATTAACCACTGAGCCACATCTCCAACCTTTTTTTAAATTTTTTTATTTTGAGGCAGGGTCTCACTAGGTTGTTTACAGCCTTGCTAAGTTATTAAGGCTGGCTTTGAACCTGCAATCCTCCTGCTTCAGCCTCCTGAGCTGTTGGGATTATAGGCATGCACCACCAAGCCTAGCCCTAATCACTATTTTAAAGTGAAATATTTAACAGCAGAACCAAATAACTAAAAATATAATTCCCAAAGGTTAAATTAGCTGATTTAAGAGCACTGTTTTCTTAAAAAATTTTAAGAGATATCCCATAAAACAATTATTTCTATAATGAAGGAAAAAATACATTGCAACTATAGGATCACATTCCTACAAGTTCTTTTTTTGTAATATTTTATTTTTTTAGTTATAGGTGGACACAATATCATTATTTTTTATTTTTATGTGGTGCTGAGGATCGAACCCAGTGCCTCATGCATGGTAGGCGAGCACTCTACCTCTGAGCCATAATCCCAGCCCTCATACAAGTTCTAACTGGCATCAATATACATCACTAACAAAACAAAACTTTTTTAAAAAATATTTATTTTTTAGTTGTAGTTGGACACAATACCTTTATTTTATTTATTTTTATGTGGTGCTGAGGATTGAACCCAGGGCCCCACACCTGCTAGGCAAGTGCTCCACGGCTGAGCCATAACCCCAGCCCACCAAAACAAAACAAAAAATTTTTTTGGTACAGGGGATTGAACTCAGGGGCACTCGACCACTGGGCCACATCCCCAGCCCCTTTTTGTATTTTATTAGAGACAGGGTCTCACTGAGTTGCTAAGTGCGTCACCATTGCTGAGGCTGGCTTTGAACTCGTGATCCTCCTGCCTCCACCTCCCAAGTGCTGGGATTACAGGCATGCACCACCATGCCTGGCTCCAAAACAAAAATTTTAATGAAATTCTTTGGAAGCAATTTTGAAAGTCAGCACTAGTTACAAGAAACCACAACCTGGTCTAGTCATTGATTACTTTTCTTTAAATTTTTTATTTGCTTTTATTTATTTTTTGAAAACAGGCAATGCATTGATGTGGTTCAAAATAAAAATGCTATAAGGTCCACAGTGCCTCCTGTCCCCTCTCCACAGGCACCCAGTATTCATTTCCTGGGTATCTTTACAAAGATATTCTCTGCATACCCAAGCAGATAAGAAGATATGTGAGTACTATTCTTTTTTCACAGATCCCTTTTGTTTTCTCCAAAAATGGTAGCTGTGCTGATCTTGCTTTTTGAACCTAATAACATCTTTTGTGTATCTGTTTCTAGGATTTGAACCCATGGGTGCTCCACCATTGAGCTATATCCCCAGACCTTTTTATTTTTTATTTTGAGACAGGACCTTGCTAAGTTGCTGAGTCTGGATTCAAACTTTTAGTTTTCCTGCCTCTTAGACTCCTGAGCAGCTGGGATTACAGGCATGTACCACCACATCCTAATAACATATTTTGAATATCACACAACATCTTAACATGATGAATGAAGGAGTTAAGAATGCTGCTCTGGCATATTGACTATTTTGAGTTAAAGGCACCTGAAAAACAGCAAATGCAAGAAGATCACTCTAACTTTCATGCTGTTTCTTAAAAGCAGGAGATGAAATTTCTGGTGAAAGACACCCTCTCTACACTAAAAGGAAACTAACATTGTGATCAAGGATGGGAAATAGAGTCCCAGAGAATTCTGTACAGATCTCATTAAAATAATCCTTAGTGGGCTGGGGATGTAGCTCAGTGGTAGAGTATATGCTTAGCATGTACAAGGCCCTGGTTTCAATCCCCAGCACCACAAACAAACAAAACAAATAAACAAACTCTTTTATCTTCTAGCCTCTCCATAAAATTTAGTTACTTTTCCACAACTTGGTACTCTGTCCAATTTAGTATACATGTAACATTCAACTCTTAGAAAGGCTGGCATGTCGTGGAAACCTTATTTTAAATAAACATACATGGGCTAGGGTTGTGGCTCAGTGGTAGAGCGCTCGCCTGGCACGTGCGCAGCCTGGGTTCGATCCTCAGCACCACGTAAAAATAAACACATTGTGTACAACTAAAGCAAATAAATAAATATTTTAAAATAAATAAATAAATAAATAAACATACGTACTTTTTTCCTATTGATCTGTCTTGTCAACTTAATTCTCAGGACTGGCTGAAAAAATTGGTAAAGATGCTAAGATGGCAAAGGTAAAGTTTTGCCTCCTCTTCAAAAGGAGTTTGATAATTATTATTTTTAAATATCTACATTGTATTTCACTTTATGGATATACCACCACCTAACCACACTGATTTAAATAATGTTGCAATGAACAACAATGAATGATGCTTGCTTTGGAAAAAGATCAACTAGTCATAGTAATAGCATTTTTATTAATAGAATTACCAGAGTTTCTGGAACTTGTTAGCAAGCCATCAAGAGATGGCCCAACTGAACAACTATAGAACTTTGAACCCAAAACTATGAGATGGAATTGTAAAAACACTGAGTTTCTTTAATAAAAAATAGTTTTGCAAATATGATACGTCAAAAATTAACTGTTACACTTTTCTTTGTTACTCAAATTATATCTGAATTTGAACACAAGGAAAAAAGAAAAAAAATTTAAAAGAATATCTCCACAGTATAAAGCAATTTTAAGAATTGATACAAGACTCCACCCACACCCCTAAAAAACATTAACAAGACTGCTTAATTGGGGCTGGGGTTGTGGCTCAGCAGTAGAGCACTCAACTAGTATATGCGTGGCCCTGGGTTTGATACTTAGCACCACGTAAAAATAAATAAAATAAAAGCTATTGTGTCCAACTACAACTAAAAAAACAAAAACAAAAAAACCCTGCAAGATCGCAGCTGCACAATCTGAATCTAAGCACCACTTAGCAGTAATTATAAGGTACTGATTCTAAAAGCCACAGTGGAAGTTTAAGAGACAGGCTTATCAGTAAAAACACCCATACAAAACAAAGCCTCTTTCCTTATATAGGAAGAAGAATTTAAATTTTCACTTGAATATGTGTGTTTGTTACAAGATTTATTAATATTTCAGTTGGAGAATTAGAATGAAAGAGAAGGATATCTTGATAGACAAGAGAAAAATAAAGCAACTGGGTTAAAACTACATTAAAGAAGGCTAGGGGTGTAGCACAGTGGCAGAGCATTTGCCTAGCATGCATGTGGCCCTGGGTTTAATCACCAGTATTAAAAAAAAAAAAAAAAAAAAAAAAGCCTAAAACTACATTAAAGTATGAGAAAAGCAAATAAAACCTGAGGTAAGAAATTCTGAGTGAAAGGAGATACTTAATTTGTTTCCTAAACCTAGTGTTCATTGTTCTAAAAATATTTTGAATCAAATATGCTTATCAAAAAAAGAACTCCAAGGCCAGCACAGTGCACACATCTGTAACCCCAGTGGCTTGGGAGGCTGAAGCAGAAGGACAAGTTCAAAGCCAGCCTCAGCAACTTAGCAGCAAGGCCCTAAGCAAATTAGCAAGATATTCTCTCTAAATAAAATATAAAAAGGGCTGGGGATGTGGCTCAGTGGTTAAGCACCCCTGGGTTCAGTTCCCAGTATAAAAAAACCCTTCGAGTATAATCCCCAGTACCCAAAAAACAAACAAACAACAACAAAGTTCTGATAAAACAGAGGAAGAAGTAGATAAAATGTCACTTAAAAACCTGAACCTTAAGTTGGACATGGTGATGTATGCCTGAAGTTCCAGGTACTAGGGAGGCTGAGGCAGAAGGGCAACCTGGGCAGTTTAAGACCAGCCTGGGCAACACAGTGAGACCCATCTCAAAAAACAAAACAAAAAAAAAAAAAACCACCAACCTGAATCTTAATTCAAAACAAAGGCATCCCCAGGCATATTTATTCATTACTTATTTACTTCTAAACAATACAAGCTGACTTCTATCAACTATTATACTCCAGGGTCTTTGTTAAGTGATTTAATTTAATATACAAGATTTAATTTTTCCCCTAAGAAATAGAGATGCTGAGAAATATCCTAATATTTGTTTTAGAAAACCAGTGTAAAATATTTCAAAATTTAAAAACATTTGGTGAAGTGGTTCCCAAATGATAAATAGTAGAACCTTTCCAAAACTCCGCGACAGTCATTTTTAACCAATAGCACACAGTAAAACTACTAGGAGTGCTTTAAAAAGCCTTTTAAATGTTTATGTCCAAATTGGGTAATTTTCAAAAACAGGTTTGAAAAAAATAAAAGTAGTACATGGTGGAAGTAAAAAATAATTCAAACAGTACTAAAGAGGATATAAAGTTAAAAGCATAAGTCCTCCTGACACAGGGCCCCAGAGGTGATTGCTATTTAACCACTTCTTTTGAGCTGGGTGTGGTGGCAAACACCTGTGATCCCAACAACTCAGGAGGCTGAGGCAGGAAGATCACAGGTTTGAGGCCAGTCTTGGCAATTTAGTGAGACCCTGTCTCAAAAGAAAAAGTAAAAAGGGATGAGGATGTGGCTCAGTGGTTGAGCACCCCTGCATTCAATCTCCAGTACCAGAAAACAAAACAATTTCTTCTATGCAGGGTACACATGGTCTGCTAATGGCTTCTCTTACCTAACAATTTATCTATCATCGCCCCATAACAGTATACATAGAACTCTTAGTCTTTAAATAGATGCCTAATATTCCATTTTAAAAAATGTATTATCACTTATTTAATCAGTCCCTTACTGACATTTAGGTCATCTGTTGTTTTATAATGAATAACGCAAATGAACATCCCTATCTTATCATTTTGTCCATGTACCTATGTGGTAGGTGGAATTCTAAAATGATCTGTAATGACCTACACTCTGTGAAACTGAATATAATGGAACTCCCATGATTATGTTCCAATATATGGGAAAAGGAAAATTATGGCATGTGGGCCTGATCTAATTAGGTGTGCCTTTTAAAAGAAGAGGGCTTTCTCCAGCTAGTTAATGGCAGAATTCAGAGATGCATTTGGGTTAGCCTAGAAGAAAGCAAACATCCATGCTAGGCACAACATGGGGAGCTGAATGTCAAGGACCTGCAAGTAATCTCTAGAAGCTAAGATCAATAACAAGTCAAAATATAGCAGGAAAATGAAAACCTTAATCCTGCAGTTACAAGGACTGGCAACAACTAGTGACCTTGATTTCAGCTCAGTGAATTCAGCCATGCTGTAACTGGACTTCTGACCTATCCTTACTCTTAGATAATAAATGTACTCTTTTAAATCACTAAATTTATACTAATTGTATACACTAAAAATGTTAATGCAATCTACATGACAATTTTTTGGGGGGGAGGGTACCAGGGATTAAACCCGGGGTGCTTAACCACTGAGCCACATCCCCAGCCTTTTTTGATGTTTCATTTTGAGACAGGGTCTTGTTAAATTGCTTAGAGCCTTGCTAAGTTGCTTAGTATGGCTTTGAATTTATGGTCCTCCTGCCTCAGGCTCCTGAGCTGTTGGGATTTCAGGAGTGTGCGACAGTGCCTGGCCTGCATGATAAATTCTTACAAAGTCAAAATGCTGGCTAGAGAAAACGTACATAAAATTTTTATAGACATTGCAAACTGTTCTCTAAATACTTACACCAATTTAAACATCCACCAATAGTAGATCTACTTGTTAACAAATTTCCTGGTAATTATCTGTTGATTTGAAGTGCTTATTCTAATAAGTTTCCCAGGGATATAATGATCTGCATCTTACCCAAATGCAGTTGACTTTTCTATCAGAAGGAGTTTGTTTTTGTGGGTTTTTTTGGTACCAGGGATTGAACTCAGGGGCACTCGACCACTGGGCCACATCCCCAGCCCTTTTTTATATTTTATTAGAGACAGGGTCTCACTGAGTTGCTAAGTTCCTCCCCCTTGCTGAGGCTGGCTTTGAACTCATGATCCTCCTGCCTCAGCCTCCCAAGTGCTGGGATTACAGGCATGCGCCACCATGCCCAGCAGAAGGAGTTTTTAATAAGTATTACTACTCTAAAATTTCTTTCAATAGCAACAACTTTTCCTTTCAGCCTCCCATTTGCCATCTTACATCTAGTTGTGACTGGCAACTAGTATTAATAGGAGCATATGAAACACTACATATGAGGTCTATGGACCAGCACAGCGTGTTGGGGGTTCAATAAACTCCAAGTCTATAAAAAATTTTGTAAACTTTGAATATTTGGGGGGCAATAAAACTTCACATATTTTATAATATATTATTTCAAGATAATAATCTCTGAAGAAAAATCTGAATAGGACACAAAGTGAAATCCATGATCAAAATATCAACTATATTAACACTAGTATTTATGCATATTAAGTATTATTTGGAGAAAGGGGTAGATTTTAGAGCCAGGTGGAGCCAGTGTGGTGGTGTATGCCTGTTGTCCCAGCTACTTGGGTGGCTAAGACAGGAGGATTACACATTCAAGGACAGTCTAGGCAGTGTAGTGAGACATCTTGAAAAAACAAAAAATAAGACTAAACAAAAAAACTACCACAAACAACAAAAAAATTAAAAAACACAAAACCAAACTAAAACAAAACAGAACAAAATAGGACCAGAGAGATTTAGTTTAGCTTCCTTGTTTTATAGAGAACATGCTAGGCTAGCATGGTGGCACATGCCTGTAATCCCAGCAGCTCGGGAGGCTGAGGCAGGAGGATGGCAAGTTCAAAGCCACCTCAGCAAAGAAGCGAGGCCCTAAAGCAACTCAGCGTGACCCTGTCTCTAAAATATAAAAAAGGGCTGGGGATGTGGCTCAGTGGTTAAGAACCCCTGGGTTCAATCTTGGTGGAAAAAAAAAAAAAAAAGAAGAAAAGAAAGAAAAGAAAAGAGGAATAAGACCCAGACAGGAAAAGTCACTAGTTCAAAGTCCTATGCCTGTTGAGTTGGTTGGTCTGTGGCTCTTGGTTAGAAACCTCCAATGTGAGAGTGAACTGTGCATCTTCCTCAATGGAGTCCAAAATTTCTGCACAAGTTTGGGTGATCCTTCAATCTACAAAAGGACAGTCTTCCTCAACTTTCGTCTCCAGGTTCCTTGGAGTAGAAATTTTCTAGCAGCTTCTGGGAGCTGTGGCCTGAACTGAACCTGTGGCCCTCTTGTTAGTGGGCAGGGACCCCAAATGCAGACCAGTTCCAACTTGCAGTTTGCTGACTCCTGGCCTCGTGATCATTCCCTGGTTTGTTTCTAAATTAGCTAGTAATGCTTTATTTTTTTAAAATCCACTTTCATATTAAACTTTTTAAAAATTATTGTATTGACAGTTAAAAACAACCTAAACTCTCTACAATTGTTACCATATTGATTACACACATGATGGGGCTTTAATAAAATGGAATACTTAAAATATATTAAAATAACATTCTAAAATCATGATTTTAAAAATATATAACAATATTGAAAATGCTATCATGTTAACAGTACAAGCCAGGCATGGTGGCAAGAATCTCTTCCATCTCAGGAGTCCAGGAGTCTGAGGTCAGTCAGTCTGGGCAACACAACCAGACCCAGTATGAAAAATGAAAACAAAAACACAATATAGGTAATAAAAGCCAAATTTTATTTTAAAAATATACACAGATATGTGTATTTGAATTATTTCACAACAGGTTTTTATTTAGAGAGGAAAAAAAGGCCAGAAAACTATATTCCAATTAGTGAGATGGTGATTATTTCTAAATGATGGAATTACAGACAATTTTTATCTTCTCTGTGTTTTCCAAATTTTCAACATTTATTAGTTTATAAACATGGGGGAAGCCAGACGCAGTGTTATACGCCTGTAATCCTAGTGGCTCAGGAGGCTGAGGCAGGAGGATCACAAGTTCAAAGCCAGCCTCAGCAATGGCCAGGTGCTGAGCAACTCAGTGAGAATCTGTCTCTAAACAAAATAAAAAATAGGGCTGGGGATGTGGCTCAGTGGTTGCAAGTTTAATCCCCCTGTACCAAAAACAAAACAAAACATGGGGGAACGCTCAAAAGTTATTTTCAAAATATATAATAAATATTTATCCTCCTAATAGGAGGATCTTAGAGGAAATTGAGTTTTTACCAGGAAAAAAAAATTTGAGTTGTACTCAAAAAGCATTTGAGTTCTACTGATTGTTTTATTTTCCTTTATATTTGATTCACTTTTTTAAAAAAAAAATTTATTTTTTTTAATTTGATTCACTTTGGAAGAGGCTAAAGAATAATATATTTATTTTTTATTTTTTATTTTTTTATTATTTATTTATTTTTGTGGTACTGGGGATTGAACTCAGGGGCACTCGACCACTGGGTCACATCCCCAGACCTTTTTTGTATTTTATTTAGAGACAGGGTCTCACTGAGTTGCTAAGTGCCTCGCCATTGCTGAGGCTGGCTTTGAACTCGCGATCCTCCTGCCTCAGAGGCCTCCCAAAGTGCTGGGATTACAGGTGTGCGCCACCACGCCCGGCTTTATTTTTATTTTTTAAAGTATTTATTTATTTGCTTTAGTTGTACACAATGCAACGCATTTATGTTTACGTGATGCTGTGGATCGAACCCGGGCCGCGCACGTGCTAGGCCAGCGCTCTACCGCTGAGCCACAACCCCAGCCCCCACTAAAGAATAATTTAAAGAGCTCCAGAGAAATGATTATACTTACATTCCTGTTTGAAGGTGAAATATTCTGTAAGATGCCTGCATTCATGATTTCCTCGAAGCAGAAACAATGTTTTAGGATGATTAATCTTTAAACTCCATAAATACAGCACACACTACAAGACAAATTCAAGGATAAAATTTCTTTGTGACTGTTATAACACACAAAGACATCTTATATAAGTCCAAGTTCGGACATAACTTTCCTATGTTCATATATAAATACACGACCAGTAAAAGTCCATATCATGTACAACCAGGAGAATGGGATCCTAATTAGAATAAGTTATACTCTATGTATGTATAATTGTCAAAATACACTCAACCATCATGTATATCTAAAAGAACAAATAAAAAAATCACAGTGGCTTGCTATAATGGCATATCTTACTGTTAGTTACAAATCAGCTTTTGAATGTGATATGCTTGTCGCCCTAGAATCTGACAGAGAAGAGCATACATAGAAATCTCCCCTTTATGTTTCCATAGTTTACGTAAATATGCAGACCTCTGACAAAACCACTCACACACATACATATTTTAGTCCTAAAATGTATGTAATTATTCTATAGTGAAACACTAGAGGCATTTCCACTAAGATCAAGAGCAACGTGAGGGTATTGACTCTCTGCTACTATTTGACATTGTAGAAGTATAGACTAATGGAATTAGACAAAAAATAAAATCAAATTAAAGGCTTAGAATGTCTAAAGGAAAAATAAAGCCATCATTATGTGCAGATTATGACAGAATAACAAAAATAAATGATAAAACTCATAGAAGAATTCAGTCAAATAGCAGGATATAAAATTAACATATAAAATGAATAATAACCTTTTTATACACAAACAATAAACAGGACACCAGGGAAGAGAACCCCCCCCCAAAAAAAAACCCTCAACACATAGAAATAAATTTAATAAATAAAATAAATAAATTTAATAAATAAAAGTAAAAAATCCATATAAGGAAAATGTTACAACATTACTGAAAGATACAAAAGTAAACATTAACTGATGGAAATACACTTGGTGTTCTTGTTCAGGATGACTCAACATTAAAAGATGACAGTTCTCAGAGCTGAGAATGGAGCTCTCTTGCTAAGCCTTGGGTTTTTTTTTTTTTTTTTTTTTTTTATTTATTTATTTACTTTAGTTGTACACAATGTGTTTATTTGTACGTGGTGCTGAGGATCGAACCCGGGCCGTGCGCGTGCTAGGCGAGCGCACTACCGCTGAGCCACAATCCCAGCTCCTAAGCCTTGGGTTTGATCCCTGGCATCAGAAAAAAAAAAAATTACAGTTCTCCTTAATTTAATTTATAAACCATTGAAATTCTTTTTTTAAAAAATATTTATTTGCTTTAGTTATACACAATGCAATGCATTTATGTTTACGTGGTGCTGAGGATCGAACCCGGGCCGCACACGTGCTAGGCGAGCGCTCTACCCGCTGAGCCACAACCCCAGCCCAAAAACCGTTGAAATTCTAATAAAAATATCCACAACTATTTGGTAAAATTAAACAAGTTGATAATAAAATTTATATGGAAAAATGAATATACAAGAATAGCCAGGAAAACACAAAAACAGAAACTTTGATGTGGGACCTAAAACATACTATAAATTTCTATAATCAAAACATTATGTTGAGCTGGGCATATGTGATCTGTAATCACAGTGGCTAGGGAGGCTGAGGCAGGAGGATCACAAGTTCAAAGTCAGCCTCAGCAATTTAGTGAAGTGTAAGCAATTTAGCAAGACACTGGCTCAAAATAAAAAATACAAAAAGGGCAGGAGATGTGGCTAAGTGGTTAAGCATCACTAAGTTCAATCTCTGGTACAAAAATAAATGCTGGCACATGCAGAACATAGATAAATATATCAGTGTTATAGAATAGCACAGAAATAGATGCAAGTATTCCTGAAAATCTACATATAAGAAAGGTGGCATCTCAAATCATGGCTCCAGGACAACTAGTTATCAGCTCAAAAAAGGTAAAATAAGATCCACATCTTACATAATACATAATAAATGGCAAATAGATGAGCAATCTATATGTATTTTAAGGTTTTTTGATGAGCAATCTAAATATTAAAATTTATACAAGTTCTAGAAGAAAACAAGGACATAGGAAAAAAACCTTTATAACTAATAACCAAAAATCCAAAGGCAATAAAAAATAAATTTAACTTTTTTTTTTTTTTGGTACCGGGGATTGAACTCAGGGGCACTCGACCACTGGGTCACATCCCCAGCCCTTTTTTGTATTTTATTTATAGACAGGGTCTCACTGAGTTGCTAAGTACCTCGCCATTGCTGAGGCTGGCTTTGAACTCGCAATCCTCCTGCCTCAGCCTCCCAAAGTGCTGGGATTACAGGCGTGTGCCACCGCACCCGGCTAAATTTACTTTTAAGAAATGAAAATAATTTGCATAATGAAATAAAATTTTGGCAAAAACTAAAAGCTACATATTCACTTAACTTTTGTACAAATTCTAGAAGTTATGTATTTCCAACATATATAAATATATATCAAAGCTGCAGCATCCTTTGTAATAGCAAAATACTGGGAACAATCTAAATAAAGATAAAAGGAGAGAGGCTGAGCAAGGTGTGATACATACACACAGTGGAGCACTATGAAGCTGTAAAAGAGAACAAGATCTCTATAAACTGATTTCCAGGATACACCGTTAGGTGGAGAGCAATGTACAGAGCATTACAAGTGACTATTTTGTTGTTAATGACAAGCAGGAAAGGGGTAAGGCTAGAATGAAACATGCTGGTTTGACATCAAAGTTATCACATGAATTTATGTTTTTTTAAAAAATATTTATTTATTTACTTTAGTTGTACACAATGCAATGCATTTATGTTTACGTGGTGCTGAGGATCGAACCCGGACCGCGCACGTGCAAGGCGAGCGCTCTGCCACTGAGCCACAATCCCAGCCCGAATTTATGGTTTTTAAGGTATACACAGATACATATAGAAATAAATAAAAGCATAAGTATATGCATAGGTTAGTGCATATGTATATTTCTCAACTCTTTCTGCTGAGAGGGCCTATCACCATTGACCCCCGTCCCACACACCCTCATATTCAAAAGGTAGCCACGTGCATTCCTAGCACTTAGGCTTATTTAATGAATACTGTTCTTCAATGGCAAGAACAAGGACTGTGGAGAAGTGGTTAGTCATAGGGATGGAGCAGAAAAAATACAAGATGAGCTGGCCTTGGTGGCCTGTACCTGTAGTCCCAGCTACTGAGGAGGCTGAGATAGGAGGACGGCTAGAGCCCAGGAGCTCAAGTACAGCCTGGGCAACATAGCAAGACTACCTCTTAAAAAAAAACCAAGATTAATCTGTAATATCCTGTGATTGATTATGTATGTGTGTGGGGGGGTGCTGGGATCAAACCCAGGTCTTCATACACACTAGGCAGGTGCTACATCACTGAGTTGTACCTCCAGCCCTAAAACATCTTATGATATAAGAAAATCAAAAAGGGATTAAAAAAAAAGAGGAGGAACATAAAAAGTTAAGCTGACTGTTTTGTTCAAGCATTTATACCTTTATTGATTTTCTGTCTAGTTTTTCTATCACTTACTGAAAGTTGCTGAAATGTCCAACTAAAATTGTAGATTTATCTATTTCTCCTTTCAGTTCTATCAGTTCTTGCCTCATTCATTTTGAAACTATGTTTTTAGATTTATGAACATTTAGGACTATATCTTACAGAACTGACCCCTTTCTAATCATGAAATACCTCTTGGCAGATGTGATGATGCATGCCTATAATCACAGCTACTTGGATGGCTGAGGCAGGAGGATAACAAGTTCAAGGCCAGCCTGGGCAACTTAGAAAGACCCTGTCTCAAAATAAAACTAAAAAAGGGGCTAGGGATGTAGCTTGCCTAGCATGCAAGAGGCCCTGGGTTCAATCCCCAGTATTGCAAAAACAAAAACAAAAATAGGAAAGAATGTAGCTGTACAATTTTCTTATGGAATTCAATTACAAGGCCATGATTATCATATCTGCTTACACAATTACTTCTTTTGGGGGGGCAAGCAAGCACCAGGGATTGAACCCAGGGATGCTTAACCGCTGAGCCACATCTCCAACCCCTTTTATTTTTTTATTTTGAGACAGGGCCTAAGTTGCTCAGGGCTCACTAAGTTGCTGAGATTGACTTTGAACTTGTGATCTTCATGCCTCAGCCTCCCAAGTTACTGGATTATAGGTGTGCACTCTACTCTTTGATAAAGGTATTTCACTTGTAAGAGTCTGGTCTAAGGAAATATCAGATATATCATTCCAATGTATTCAAAAAGATGCCAACTTCAGTAATATATAGAACAGAAATAACTGAAAAACAACCCTGCGTGCACTCCTGTAATCTCAGTGACTCAAGGCTGAGGCAGGAGGCTAGTCTGGGCAATTTAGCAAGATCCTGTCTCAAAATAAATTTTAAAAGGACTGGAGATGTAACTCAGTGGAAAAGCACTTGCCTAGCACATGAGAGTCTCTGTGTTCAATTCCCAGTACCACAAACAACAACAAAAAGACACGTGTACTGCTTATAGTACAAGAGATAAAAATTGAATTATTTGTCACATAAGCCATAAAGCCATTTAAATATCTCACAAAACAAGAAGTCTGGAGACAAAATGTCCAGTTTTGGTATGCCAACTCAACAGTGTCACCATGAAACCCATCCCTAGCCATCTCTCTGATCTGTAATTCAAAGCACATCTGCTTTATCCTTAGTCATATCACCTCCTTTTAGTAACCAAATGGTTGCCACAGGACAGACATCCACATTTTTTTTTTAGTTGTCAATGGACATAATAACTTCATTTATTCATTTTTTTATGTGGTGCTGAGGATCAAGCATAGTGCCTCACACATGCTAGGCATCCACATTTGAAATGACAGGGTAGAATGGGCGTCCAAAAGCTTTCACCTTCCAAGAGCCTTTTTATCCAGAAAGAAAAATGTTTCAAAAACCATACCTAACAGGGGCTGAGCTTGTGGCTCAGAGGTAGAGTGCTCGCCTAACACGTGCGCAGCCCGGGTTCGATCCTCAGCACCACGTACAAATAAACACATTGTGTACTAAAACAAATAAATAAATATTAAAAAAAAACATAGCTAACAGAGTTGCCCTATATGTTATTGGGCAAAAGAGAATCCTATATTGATCCCTCAACCAATCACAAGTGACAGGAAATGGATTTTCCTTAACTAGTTCAGACCATTCCTTGGGGTGGGAATAAAAGCTTTCCTTCCTTCTTTGAAATCAAAGGTTCTCCCCACAGCCCCAGTCCTATTACCTGGAATAAAACAGGTATGTTTTTAGTAAGGAAAAGGGAGGGAAAATGCAGGCAACATGCACTACCTGCTATGAGCCTATTTATCCAACAGTGGAAGAATGGGAAGAATGGCAAATTATAGTATTTATATTATAACTATACTTTTGGAGAAACTGGAATGATAGAGAAAAATTCTGTTGATACAGTGTTAAATAGAAAAAGGTCACAAAAAGAAATACATAAGCTAGGCATGGTGGTGAGCACCCCTGGTTTAATTCCCTGTATATAAAAAAAAAATAACACACACACACACACAAAATGATTCCAATTTTCTTTTTAAAAATTTACAAACATAAAGGGAGGAAAAAAAACAACAAAAATGTTAATGATAATTATTTCTGATTTTTAGAAGGTTTTTGTTTTCTTAGATTCTGCATCTCCAAATTTCTCTACAAAAAATGAACTATTTATAATAAAAAAAATACATTCAGGATTCCACAATCTTATTTTCATCCACTTTATAAAAAAACATCTTACTTATGGCTATCAAGAGAAATGGTAAAAAATTTGGGCTGGGGCTATGGATCAGTGGTAGAGCACTTGTCTCGCATGTGTGAGGCCCTGGGTTCGATCCTCAGCACCACATAAATAAAATAAAGTTACTATGTTCACCTACAACTAATAAAAAAAAAATATATATATATATGTAAAAAAAAGAGAATTGGTAAAAATATTATTTTTCATGTATATACTTGAATCATATTGGACTAAGCTGTAGCCTATAGAAGTTTATAATCTTAGTAGTTTTCTTCCAAATGAAACTAGATATATCCCACAATTGAGTTTTAAAACTAAAGACAGCACAAAAGGGGCTGGGCTTGTGGCTCAGATGCAGAGCACTCGCCTAGCACATGCGAGGTGCTGGGTTCGATCCTCAGCACCACATAAAAATAAATAAATAAAATAAAAGTATTGTGTCCAACTACAACTAAGAAGAAAAATCTAAAAAGAAAAAAAGAGCACAAGAGCAAGCAGACTCAATTTCTCATCTCATGATTCTTCTGGAGCACATTATAAATTCAATTAGCCATACTATTTCAAAAGCTACTGTACTCTTATTTGCCAAGCATATAGAGTTCACTCAATGGACATTAAATATGCATGTATGGTGGTTCCATTGTACTCAGGTCCTGGCATTAGGATCTATAGTAGTTTTATCTTTTATACATAAAAGCTTATATTAGGTTTTAATTCTAACCATGTTCCTATAATTCAATTTTCAAAATATATAAAAGTTGTGAATTTTCATTAACTTAGCTGAAATTCATTTTTTCCCTTCAATGAACATTTATTAGGGATTTACTATGTACAACAGTATCAGGAATTATGCCTACAAAAAGCTAAGTGCCTACTTATTTACAATTGGCCATTAATCTAAGAGTTCACTTTAGCTCAGCAGCTTATGATCTTATAATTAAGGTCAGCTAATTCAAACCCTGTTTAGGGGAAAAGCAATTTATGTCACTTATATTTATGCAGCAAGTACACTACCATCAGAAAGGAAAGATTGGTAAAAACTAAATTTATTTTCAAAACTGGGTTATATGCCAGATTTTCTAATGATAGAAAAAGGAATAGTCTTTTCCTATCAATGCAAAACATTTATTTTTTTAACTGTTGAAGTAACAAAGTTTATATAAATTTTACCAGGGTTCACATTTTAATTTCTTCTACCAGAGAATGGAAAGCAAATCTTTTTAACGGTAACATGATAGCTCCAACATAGCTGGTTTCACTTTTACCTCTATACTGAAATAGCCTCTGTCCACATAGTCACCCAGAAAGAGGTAGCGTGTGTTACTCGGTGATCCCCCTACTTCAAACAACTTCATCAGGTCAAAGAACTGTCCATGAACATCACCACACACTAGGCAAAAAACACATAATGCAAAGTGAAAATTTATGTCTTAGAAGAAAAAAGGCATTACAGCAACAGGGATCACATTTTAACTAATTTAAGTCACTTTTGACTGGACTGCTATGTAATGGTAGTCAATACATTGATATGAAACATTCCCACTAGGAATGTTAGTAATTTAAAGTTTATTTCTTCAAGGAACAACAAATATTCTAATTAATCCTAAGACAAAGACTGTCTCAAAATTCACAGAAAAAATTATCAAACCACCATTGAGTTTATAATCATTTCTCAAAATTAGCTCAAACCTAAGTGTAAACCTGTAAATACTTTTCATACCAGTGATTGGAGCTTCCACTTCTATCATAGTTTTCTCTTGTCTCAGAATGGCAGCCCCATCCTTGATTATCTTCAAGGCTACTTCCTCTTCCACTCGGCCTTCCTTTACCAAATGGTTTTTCAAAATATCAATTTTAGGTTTCCCATTCTCAAATACTTCCTTCAAAGTAAGCCGTTTGGTCGGAGGAAAAGGAACAGCTAGAATGAGAAAAAAAAGTAATTTAAAATACCTAAATGTATAGATAACGACCATGAACACAGTTCCTTTATGTGACAAATTAATTTTGATAAATCACCCTAATTTCACATCCACAGCACCAGAACTATGTGGAAAAAATTCTAAGATACTATATCTCACAAATGATGGATTTTAATTTTTAAAAAGGTCACAATTTGAGCTGGGGATGTAGCTCAGTAGTAAAGAGTGCTTGCTTGCCTAGCATGTGTAAGATGCAGGGTTCCATCCTCAGAACCACAAAAGAGGGTCAAGTCAAAAGTCATAGTCATTTAAAACTTTTGTGTGTACAAATATGATATTTTACATATAAATGTGATATTTTACACATAAATATGAACAACTTGAAGGTGGTTCAGGAAACAAATGAAAAGTGAAACAAGGAACTAGATGATATGAATATCTTTCTATCTATGGAAAAGGTATTTAAAATGAAACTGGTTAAAACAAATGGAAGAAAAACAATCATTTTGGGGGAGGGGGCAGAGGAGATTGAATCCAGGGGTGCTTAACCACTTAGCCACATCCCCAGCCCTTTTTTCTATTTTATTTAGAGAGAGGGTCTTGCTGAGTTGCTTAGGGCCTCACTAAATTGCTGAAGCTGGCTTTGAACTCGAAATCCTCCTACCTCAGTCTCCCAAGCCGCTGGGATTATGGGCATCTATCACCTTCCCCGGCAACAAAACCAATCTTAACACCAAATTAGCATATATTTCTTCTACAGAATTGAGCTAATAAAACCATATGTTTTAAAAGTCTGACTCCAGTTCCTGATTGGGGCAACCACAGATGTATACTTTATTCTTAAAGGGTAGTTGCTCATTGCATTGTATTACTGACAACAAGGAGAACACTAAAAATGAGATGCAAGGTCTGAAAAACATCTGCTGTAGTGACAAGACCATAAACTTGAGAAGAACATATACAGCAAGTCTGACTGTGTTTTCTAATCTGGAAATGGAAAAACTAGTGATAGATAGATAAAGTTATAAATGTAGATGTAGATGTAGTTATAGATATAGATACAGATATAGATATATAATCCCAGCAATTCAAGAGGCTAAGATGGGAGGACCACAAGCCCAAGGCCAGTCTAGGCAATTTAGCAAGACTTTGTCTCAAAATAAAAAAAGAAAAGTGCTGGGGACATAGTTTAGCAAGGAGCACCTTCCTACCAAGTGTGAGGCCCTAGATTCAATCTGATACAATCCCTGGTATCACACACACAAAAAAAGACTACATTTTACTTTTACTTTTCCCCCTTCTTCAGTGTTTGTTAGATTCCAACCCAACCTTGCTCACAGATAGGCAAGTACTCTACCACTGAGCCATATACCTGCAGCCCCAAAGCTACATTTAATCTAATTACTTGTAGATGATTTCAGAAAACCAGCAGTCCTTTGAAAATGCAATCCAAAGACTAGGCAAGTGGAAGATTGAATCATTTCTCTCTCTCTCTCTCTCTCTTTTTTTTTTTAACTTATTTGGATGATTTATTAATTAAAATGCAAATTATAAAAGTTTTATTTGGCCAGGCATGGTGGTGCATGCCTATAATCCCAGCATTTGGGAGGCTGAGGCAGGAGGATCGCGAGTTCAAAGCCAGCCTCAGCAATGGCGAGGTCTCACTTAGTAACTCACTTAGTAACTAAGTGAGACCCTGTCTCTAATAAAATACAAAAAAAGGTCTGGGGTTGTGGCCCAGTAGTCAAGTACCCCTGAGTTCAATCCCTGGTACCAAAAAAAAAATCTTTTTTTATTTGTAATCACTCTTTATTTATATAATGAACAAAAGTAAATGATAAATTTGGAAACTACATATTGAAATAATAATTAAAACATTTTAATCTACATAATATATATACTTATTATAACATAAAATCTCTCTGTAGTTATTATAACATCAAACCTCTCTGTAGTTATTAAAGTCTACACAAGTGGAATGGTATTATTTTCTTTCCATTTTACGATCTATTACACCCTGGTCATTTCAGAAGAACAGTTTATTTTGATATTACATTTAATATAGAAATATAGACAACCTGAGAGATATGTACCATTGTAAAATGTAGGGCATTAGCAATACCTTTCAGAGAAGCAACAATTAAGAAAGCTCATTATTTCTGTTCCTATGTGTGTTAGGTAGGATATAATCTCTATTAGTTCTTCTAAAGTGAAGTGACCTTTCTTTTTATTTTTTTATTCTAATTTGTTATACATGCTTGCAGAGTGCAATTCATTTCATATTACATATAAAGAGCACGATTTTTCAAGTCACTGGTTTTACTTAAAGTATTTTCACACCATTTATGTCTTCAGACATGTACTTGATGTCTAATTCTGCCATTATTCCTCTCCCCCTGCCTCCCTCCAACCTCCCCTTTGTTCTATTTAAAGTTACTTCATTCCTCTCATCCCCCACTCCCTTGCCATTATAAGTCAG
Source organism: Tamias sibiricus (assembly GCA_025594165.1). Lineage (NCBI taxonomy): Eukaryota > Metazoa > Chordata > Mammalia > Rodentia > Sciuridae > Tamias > Tamias sibiricus. The sequence continues at coordinate 22,681,706 of CM046661.1, forward strand.
TATCTTCATAACAAAGAAATCGTTTGTTTTTTTGGGATTGGCTAACTTCACTTAGCATTATTTTCTCCAACTCCATCCATTTACCTGAGAATGCCATGATTTTATTCTCTTTTAGTGCTGAGTAGTGTTCCAATTGTGTATATATACTAAAGTTTCCCTATCCATTCATCTGCTGATGGGCATCTAGGTTGGTTCCACAATCTAGCTATTGTGAATTGTGCTGCTATAAACATTGATGTGGCTGTGTCCCTGTAGTAAGCTGTTTTTAAGTCTTTTGGGTATAGACCAAGGAGTGGGACAGTTGGATCAAATGGTGGTTCCATTCCAAGTTTTCCTAGGAATCTCCATACTACTTTCCAGATTGGCTGCACCAATTTACAGTCCCACCAACAACGTATGAGTGTGCCTTTTTCCCCACATCCTTGCCAGAACTTATTGTTGTTTGTATTTTTGATAGCTGCCATTCTGACTGGAGTAAGATGAAATCTAAGGGTTGTTTTGATTTGTATTTCTCTAATCGCTAGAGATGTTGATTAGATGTTCATATATTTGTTTATTGATTGTATATCATTTTCTGAGAAGTGTCTGTTTAGTTCCTTAGCCCATTTATTGACTGGGTTATTTGGTTTTTTGGTGTTAAGGTTTTTGAGAGCTTTATATATCCTTGAGGTTAGTGTTCTGTCTGATGTGCTTGTGGTAAAGATTTGCTCCCATTCTGTACGTTCTCTATTCACCTCACTGTTTCTTTTGCTGAGAAGAAGCTTTTTAGTTTGAATCCATCCCATTTATTAATTCTTGCGCTATAGGGGTCTTACTGAGGAAGTTGGGGCCTAATCCAACATGATGGAGATTTAGGCCTACTTTTTCTTCTATTAGGTGCAAGGTCTCCTGTTTAATTCCTAGGTCCTTGATCCATAAAGTGAAGTGATCTTTCTTATCCACATCTGAGTTCTCCAAAGTCACATTTTTCACGTTCATTCATTCATTCGCGTAACAAAGCTCACTTTGCAAGTTGTTGCAGCAACCCCTCATGACTGAGCAGAAATATTCCCTCAAGTTCAAAGCCAGGAGAACTAGCCCAAGAGCCTGTTAGAAAGTTATAACACCATACTGTGAGCACCCAGTCCTTGCTTTGACTGCAGTTTGATACAGACTGATTTTTCTTTGGGTTTATCCAGTGCTGTAATGTGCCCCCAAAACCTTCCTGTTGAAAATCAGTTATAGATGAATGTGTGTTTCACCACAAGACCCGTGGATTTGCTCTGGGTCCCAATATTTTCTGTTAACTGAAAAATTCCTCCTTCAACAGTGTTAAAGAACTGAACCTTTAGCCTGAATGGTTTTATGAACTTCCTTTTCATGTGCAGCAACCAAGCTTTTGGAATCATTTCTCTTTGCATACTTAATTTACCTCTTTTTGTTTGTGCACTGTGTTTTGGTATTGGGGCTCAAACCCTGGACCTCTCACATGCTTGGCAAGCACTGAGTTACATCCCTGTCCCACCCTCCTGCTTTTTTTTTTTTTTTTTTTTTTTTTTGAGACAGGGTCTCCCTAAATTACCCAGGTTGGCCTCTTGCCTCTTGGCTTCAAACTTACCATCTTCCTGCCCCAGCCTTACCAGTAGGATTATAGGTATGTGCCACCATGCCCAGGCCTCTTTATGGTTTTTAAAGTTTTATTCTCAACTTCTGGTGAGCCAATCTATTTAACCTTGCAGCCAAAACCTGACTTTTTAAAAAAATATTTTTTTAGTTGTTGATAGACCTTTATTGTATTTATTTGTATGCGGTGCTAAGAATCAAACCCAGTGCCTCACACTTGCTAGGCAAGCACTCTACCACTGAGCTACAACCCCAGTCCCCAAAACCTGCTTGTTTTTAATCTTCTACTTTATAAGTCAAAGAAACCAGTTTGTTGTAGTTTGGCCAACAAATTAAAAACCAAAGGAAACCACATAAGTCCAAAAATGTTGGAACCAACAACAAAAGTACCATAGTACAAATGGTTTCAGAAAAAGACTCGCAGGTATTTTTATTTTTCAATTTCTACCAGTAGTAACACTGCTAATAAAAATATTTTCCGGGGCTGGGGATGTGGCTCAGTGGTAGAGCACTTGCCTAGCATGCGCGCGGCCTGGGTTCGATCCTCAGCACCACGTAAAAATAACTGCATTGTGTACAACTAAAGCAAATAAATAAATATTTTTAAAAAATATTTTCCCTCCAGTACTACTCAGTTGTAATCAAAGAAGTTTATAAAATAAGAAACTCAAGCCGGGCGTGGTGGCGCACGCCTGTAATCCCAGCACTTTGGGAGGCTAAGGCAGGAGGATCGCGAGTTCAAAGCCAGCCTCAGCAATGGCGAGGCACTTAGCAACTCAGTGAGACCCTGTCTCTCATAAAATACAAAAAAGGGCTGGGGATGTGGCCCAGTGGTCTAGTGTAGCTGAGTTCAATCCCCAGTACAAAAAAAAAAAAAAAAAAAAAAAAACTCATTTTTTGTTATACATGAGAAAAGTAATGTAAGTAGAGGTGACAACATAAAATCTCACATTTCTGGATAAATGGCCTCTGGCTCACAGCTTTCCTTTTGTTTGTTTTTAACTCTGCTGATGTTTTGAGATCATTCAATCCCTCTGTTAACCCTACATTGCTTTGGTTGGGAAAGGTTGGACTTTATCCAATCACAGGCCTACACTGAAGATGGAGGGAGAATGGCACACTCCAGGATAATATAGCCTAACCTACAACATCAGCTCAGGCACTGGTAGCTGTGACTGCACCTCATTCTACTGGGTGCTGTGTTCAAAGCTACCTCTTCAGAGACCTCTTCCCTGACCATTTTTTCTAAACAAAATCCTCCTCCTTTGTTACTGTCCTGAAGAAAAGGTCTGAAACTCTGAAGTACTTATTTATTATAAGTACTTAAATACCATATACATGATCATTGTTGAAACATATAGAAACTAATCTGGACCAGATAAAATTTTTTTCTTAAATATTTTTTTAGTTGTCAATGGACATTTATTTTATTTATTTATATGTGGTGCTAAGGATAGAATCCAAGGCCTCACACATGCTAGGCAAGCACACCACCTCTGAGTCACAACCCCAACCCCAGATAAAAATTGTTGAATTTCACTATTCTGCTATCAAATGTTCATTTCAGACATAACAGACTCCAGCTCAACCTTTCTTCTTAAAATCCTTTGCCCCTCAAAAGTGTGGTCTGGGGGCTGGGGTTGTGGCTCAGCGGTAGAGCGCTCGCCTAGCACGTGCGCAGCCTGGGTTCAATCCTCAGCACCACGTAAAAAACGCATTGTGTACAACTAAAAGCAAATAAATAAATATTTTTTAAAAAAAAGTGTGGTCTGAGGATCAACATGAAGCTTTTCAGAAATATAGAATAGCAGGTCCTCTCTCAGACCTACAGAAATCAGAGCATAACAAGATACTGAGGTGTCCATTCTGTCTAAGCACTATTCTAATTCTCTAATTCTTAACCCTGTTGCATATTAAAATTACCTAGGAAACTTCTGAAAATAGGATGCCTCTTTTCATTTTTAAAAATTCTGATCCAATTGGTTTTAAATTGATGGCCCAGAAATTGGTATTTTCAGAAATCTTTCCAGGTAATTCTACCAGGAAGCCTAGTGTACAGAATGAGAACCATTGCTTTAATTTAATAACTATAAGTGCAATTTCCCCCTAATTTCATATCATTCTCAATTCTTGTTTTTTTCTTAGCCCATCCTTCTTTAACTCTACAGCTACACTAATAAGGTAGTTACTAGCCATATGTAAACTTAAATTTCAGTTAATTAAATTTAAATGAAATCTAAAATGTAGTTCCCCAAATGCATTAGCCACATGTCAAGTGCTCAATAGTTTCTTGCATCTAGTAACTAACATACTGAAGCCCACAAGTCTAGAAGGACACTTCTGTCCTGCAGGAAGCTCATGGACAGCACCACTCTTGAGTTATCTACTAAAAATAAAGAGTTAATCTGTTTGTTTATTTGGCTCAGTGGTAGAGTGCTCACCTAGCATGCATGAGGCACTGGGTTCAATCCTCAGCACCACATAAAAATAAAGATACTATGTCCACCTAAACCAAAAAACTAAATATTTAAAAAAAGAGTTAATCTGAGGGCTCAGAGGCAGAGCACTTGCCTAGCATGTATGAAACACTGGGTTGATCCTTAGTACAACATTCTGTCTGTCCATCTACAACTACAAAAAATAAATAAAGAAAGAAATAAAGAGTTAATCTGGGGCTGGGATTGTGGCTTAGTGGTAGAGCACCTGCCTAGCATGCGCACAGCCCGGGTTCGATCCTCAGCACCACGTAAAAATAAACTGCATTGTGTACAACTAAAGCAAATAAATAAATATTTTTTTAATGAGTTAATCTGAGCAAAGTGAACCAGTATAGGAAATTGAAAACCTAAAAAATTAATGAAGCTCAAGAATGATCCAGGAGAGTACTTGGGGTTGAATGCAGATAGTTGGCATTTTAATAATTTGTACTCTGGGCAACCTGTGCACCAAGTTCTTTCTTTTAGTTTTCTGAAATCACACTGGTTTAAAAATGAAAGTTTTAAGAAATTTGAGGGCTGGGGGTATAGTTCAATGGCAGAGCACTTGCCTACCATGCACAAAGTCCTGGGTTCAATCCCAACACTACCAAAAAAAAAAAAAAAAAAAAGAAAAGAAAGAAAGAAATTGAAACCACAGTTTTAAAAGTTAGAAAACTGGGCTGGGGTTGTGGCTCAGCGGTAGAGTGCTCGCCTAGCATGTGCACAGCCCAGGTTCAATACTTAGCACCATGTAAAAAATAAAGGCATTGCATACAACTAAAACAAGTAAATATTTTTAAAAAGTTAGAAAACTGGGAGGGGGAGAGGGGTTCCCCTAAATCAATTTCCATTAACATCACCTATTAAGCTAAATACAGACAGCTAAAAGCTAAGCATTACTACAATAAAGCCAAGAGAAGCAAAATGTTATTACTAGACAAGCTTTCCAACTTCAGCTACTAAGAGTAACGCTTCTATGAACACCCTTCTGTGTGTCTTTCAGAGAACATAAAGCACTCATTTCTCTGTGTCTATACCTAGCAGCGAGGCTGAAAGATTATGCGATAGGTGTTGATTTTCCCACAGTTCACAAAGTGATCATACCACTTCATAGTCACACCAGTGAGGTTCCAGTTATTCCACCTTTTGGCCAGCATTGGCAGTGCTCATCTGTTAAATCTTATTCCATCACAGCAAGTGTCTACTGGTACCTCTTCCGGTTCTAACTTGCAATTCCCTGTAAATAGTGATGCTGAATACCTTTCCACTCATAATTGATAGCCATTTGGATGTCTTTTTTTGGGACATGCTTATTCAATTTTTTGGTCATTCAAAACATTTTTTTCACTGATGAACATTTTCTTCTTTTTTTTAATATTTATTTATTTACTTTAGTTGTTCACAATGCAATGCCTTTATGTTTACGTGGTGATGAGGATCGAACCCGGGCCGCGCAAGTGCGAGGCGAGAGCTCTGCCGCTGAGCCACAACCCCAGCCCTGAACATTTTCTTTTTAAAATTTTTTTAGTTGTAGATGGACACAATACCTTTATTTTATTTATTTATTTTTTATGTGGTGCTCAGAATCAAACTCAGTGCCTCACACATGCTAGGCAAGTGGTCTACCACTGAGCCACATCCCCAGCTCTGTTAAACATTCTTATATATGCTGGGTACTGTTCTTTATTAGATATGAAAATGTTTTTGTTCTTAATCATTTTATTTATATAAGCATATAATGATTGTTTTTAATAATCCATACAACAATTATTCAACTTTCTTTTTGAAAATATATTTCTTTATGGAAATACGTATGCATCATAATGTTTAAATAATTTATTTAAACATTTTCTTACAGTCGGATAGACTATTTCAAAAATTTTGATTTACTATTATAAATTAAACTGCTAGCCGGGCGCGGTGGCGCACGCCTGTAATCCCAGCACTTTGGGAGGCTGAGGCAGGAGGATTGCGAGTTCAAAGCCAGCCTCAGCAATGGCGAGGCACTTAACAACTCAGTGAGACCCTGTCTCTAAATAAAAATACAAAAAAGGGCTGGGGATGTGGCCCAGTGGTCGAGTGCCCCTGAGTTCAATCCCTGGTACCACAAAAAAAAAATAAAAAAAATAATAAAAAAAAAATAAATTAAACTGCTATGAATATCCTGTTTATATGACTTCATCCAAATCTTTGTTTCCCTATGAAAGATTCCTAGAAATTATATGTATTAATTTTCTACTCCTATGTAGCATATTACCCCAAAACTCAGTGGCTCAAAACAATAATCATTTATTATCTCTCACAGGTTCTGTGGGCCACAAGCACTTGTCCCTGCTTTACAACTTTTTTGTGTGTATGGGGGGGTGGGGACTAGGATTGAACCCAGGGGCATTATACCAGTGAGCTACATCCCCAGCTCTTTTATTTTTTATTCTGAGACAGGGTTTAAAAGTTGCTGAGGCTGGCCTCGAATTTGTAATCCTGCCTCAGCCTCTGGAGTCCCTGGGATTATAGGTATATGCCACCAGACAGCTTTGCTCCCCAACTTCTGGGGCTCAGCTGGACACTCAACAGCCCCAGGCTACAGCCATTTGAATTCTGTCTCATTTGCTTATCCAGTGGTTAATGTTGGCTGTTGGCCAAGGCTTACCCCAGTTTTTTCATAGAATACCTGCATGTGGCCTATTCATGTGACTGAGTTCCAAGGACAAGCATCCTAAGAGAGAAAGAGAGAGAGCCAGGAAAAAGCCATGTGTGTGTGTGTGTGTGTGTGTGTGTGTGTGTGTATGCATATATATATATATATATATATATTTTTTTTTTTTTCCAAATAAAGGTCTTGGTATTTTGCATAGGCTAGCCTTAAACTCCTGGGCCCAAGTGATGCTCCTTAGTAGATGGGTCTACAGCACCATGCCCAATAGGAACTATGTCCTCTTTACATTATAGCCTCAGAAGTCACATCACAACATCCCAACATACTCAACTGACTGGAGTAGTCACAAGCCTGCCTAGGTTCATAGGTAGGGGAAAGAGAATCCACCTATTTATGAGAAGAGGCAAAATTTTGTGAAAGTATATGAGATTAGGAATGCTACTGAGGTTCTTTCTTTTTTTCTTTGTTTAGTTGTTATGGACCTTTATTTTATTTTATTTATTTATTTATATGTGGTGCTGACCACTTGAACCCAGTGCCTTGCAAATGCTAGGCGAGTACTCTGAGCCACAACCCCAGCCACCCCCACCCTCTGGGGCTATATCTTAAAAGTAGAAGCTGTGATACTTTATTTAAAAGGTAGGGGGGAGCTAAGTTACCAGTGCCTCCATTGATACCTTTAAATAAGAGCTCATTTTAAATGGGCCACATTATATTTTCCAAGTTATTACCAAATAAAATGGGAACATCAGCTCAATTATTACAGGCAAAATATTAAAGATGATATATATTCCCCGCTGGGTGCCGTGGCACAAACCTATAATCCCAGATGCTCGGGAGGCTGAGGTAGGAGAATCAAGAGTTCAAAGCCAGCTTCAGCAAAAGCAAGGTGCTAAGCCACTCAGTGAGACCCTGTCTCTAAACAAAATACAAAATAGGGCTGGGGATGTGATGTGGCTCAGTGGTGGAGTGCCCTTGAGTTTAATCCCTGGTATCCCTCCGAAAAAGAAGTTATGTTTCCAAATTTCAAAATAATTTAGGGTGCTATATTAGAAATTATATAAGTATTTTCTGATTTGCCAGGTGTAAAAAACAATTTATGATTCTTCTTTCTAAATAAATATAAACAGAAGGGACACCATGTAAAAATGACAAACTATTGAGGAAAAGCATGAAGTTTTAATGTTTGATTTGAAAGTGAATTTTAAGGTTCACATTTAAAATGATCAGCAACAATGTCTTGTCCTTTCAAGGGAAGAAGGAAGAGCCAACTGAAACCTACTGTCCTCAGTCCATCCATAGTAATGTACCAGGTGCAGTGAGAACTCAGCTCTCTGGGAGTAAATCCATTTGGATGGATAATAGAGCCTTTTTTTTTAGCCAGTTCATTAATTATTAATCATAAACATATATATGTATATATGTATATATCCACACATAAAACTTTTAAAGAGGTATTTTTTAATTTAAAAAATTATATACAGCACAATCAGTGAAGTAATTTTCTAAGGTTAGGCTATGAAAACCTATTAGGTACCAGGCATGATGGCACATGCCTGTAATCCCAGTGGCTCAGGAGGCTGAGGCAGGAGGATCCAAGTTCAAAGCCAGCCTCAGCAACTTCTCAAGGCCTTAAGTAACTCAGCGGAAACCCCGTCTCTAAATAAAATACAAAAAAGGGCAGGGGATATAGTTCAGTGGTTAAGTGCCCCTGGGTTCATTCCCTGGTCCAAAAAAAAAAGAAAATGTATTAGGTGATAATATTAATATGTCAAATACCTCATATTTAATACCTATTAGTATTCCAGTGTTAACTATACTTACTAATAAACTCATACAATGTGATCTAAATCACAACTAAAAAATGCATTAGATAGGGGCAGCTGCCTGGGTTCTATTGTATGTTTTCATACAGCACTAAGTATAGCGTTGCATACACTAATCAATAAAACAATAAAGAAAAAAATGCATTAGAAAATACAGCAAGGAAATACATCTAAGTGTTAATGCAAGATTCTAAATTATTTTTTCTACTTTCCTGTTTTTCAACTTTTCTCCAATGACCCTTATATTCCTTTTATAATCAGGAAAAATACATTAATATATTTAAGAAGTCAGCATATATCATTATATGTGTTCTATATGATCATAATGATATTCTAAGTGAATAATAAAAACTGGAAATTATAAGCAAAGGTGTTTGGACTACCAATGGCATTATATTTTCCATCTTCTTTGCTTAATTACAATTTTTCCAAGTTTTTATAAACTTTATTAAAAGTAAAAGGAACAGATGCCAAAGGGAAAAAAATAGGCAATGTCCCTGGGAATCACCTTCCCTATGTTAATCAGTTTTATACTTAAGCAAATACACTGTTTCTCAAATTAACAGCTGCAACAAAGACCAACTCTAACTGGTAACATTCAAAACTTTAACATCAAATTTAAAATATACTTACAAAAAAAAAAAAAAAAACCAAGAGTCTTTAAGATGACACAGAGGAAATTCTGTGGCTTATGCTTAAAAACAGTTTTAAAATGCCATAGAGGTTGGGAGATAGGGTGCATAAGATTCCTGGCCCTGGTATACACACACCTTCTCCTAGTTCTTCCATTAAACACTGCCTTGGGATGAGGATGTAGCTCAGTGACAGAGCGCTTGCCTATCATATATGAAGCTGTGGGTTCAATTCCCAGTCCATGAAAAAAACATTGCCATGAAGGAAACCTGCAGATATAATGAAGGTCTCAAATCAGCCTGTGCAGGTAGACCTGACCTGATTACATAAGATCTTTAAATCTGGGCCTAGAGGTCACATAGGGGTTAAGACATCTGCAGCATGGAGGGGTTTGATGTATGAGTTTGCCTGGCTTGACAACAGAAGGGTCCACAAAACAAGGAATGCAAGCAGCCTCTAAGAGATGAAAGTGGCTCCTGATCAATCAACCCACAGCAAAAAATAAGGACTTCATTACTACCACTGCAAAGAACTAATTTCTGCCAATAACTTAATAAGCCTAGAAGTAGGTCCTTCACCAGAGATCCAGATGAGAACTCAGCTTGGCAGGCACTTTGACCTCAACTACAATTGTAATTCCATCTTTTTTTTTTTTTTTTTTTTTTTTTTTTTTTTTGTGTTGGGAGTTGAACCCAGGGCCTCTTGCATGCTAAGCACATGCTCTACCACTGTAATACCCCTCAAACAAATGCACTTTTGGAACACATAAGAAAGTAACACTGACTGCCCTGCTTACAACTGAAAGAGAAACCACAACTCATGAGTACTCTGACTCATAAAAGAGAGAAACTAAGCAAACCAAACCACAATGCATCACAGACTATCCAAACTCAAAACTAGATCCTTCAGATCCACATGTTCCAAATAAGGCAAATTAATTTAACAGTAACTCAGCACAGACACTAGATTTGATCTAACATCAGAGCTTTAGGGGTTCTAACAACTCACCTAGTTTACAAATTCTAAGTAATGCTTTCCCAGATTATAAACTTCCAGCATAAAATTGTTAACTGTCACTAATCTAACAGTGCCCAATGTTTCCTAATAGTCCCTTTCCTAACTGCTTTCCCTTTGAGAGACCACTAGGTTCCTCTGCTTTTTGAAACAAGTTAAATAAAACTTTTTTTTAAGAAAATATTTTTAGTTGTAGATGGACACAATACCTTTTGTTTATTTATATGTGGTGCTGAATATCTAACCCAGAGCCTCAAAGGCATGCACTCTACCAATAAGCCACAACCCCAGTCTCAAACCTAACTTTTTAAAAAAGTACAAATAAAGCCTTCCTGGTGTTTGGTCAGTGAGCTTTCACAACTGGAATTTCCACTAAGATTCAGCCATGCCACTTGCTTCTGGAGAGACCCACATTTACAAAGTAGTGTGCATAACTGAGACCACTTGAGCGCCCTGCTCAGGATGACCCTGCCTATGAAAATGAGTGAGCACGATACTTATGTTGAGCACTGCACATCAGGGTCCTCTAACTTTTCCAAGTCTTATCAGACTGCTCTGTTCCTGAGTGAAATCTCGTTTCTCTGTAATTAAAAGGAAGTTCACAAAGACAGGACAGACATGAGCCTAGTAAGTCTATCCCCCACAGGCTGGAAAGTTTAGATCTCAAAGATCTGTCTTTGGGCAAACTTTGCCTTAGTCCTTATAATCCTGAGAAATTTTTTGTTCAGTTCTGTCTGCCTGGAACTGCTCTTAGTTGATGACAGCTGGTCCTTGGTGTCACAGTGTGTCTTCTAGAGATGTGTTGATTGCAAAGGGACTGCCCTACTACCCGCTACAAGTCAAGTGAAGTTTTCTCAGCCTGTGTCTCCTCTGGGCCTCTCCTGCCCACTTCCTTCATATTTTATGAGTATAATTCAACAAACAGAATGATTTCACTAAGGAAAAATTAAGAACTACAAATGGCCTCTTGGAGAACTTTAAACATTGACAAGATTTTTTATTTGTTTTTTTTCTGGTACTGGGGATCTAACCTAGGAGCACTCTATCACTGAGCTACATCCCCAGCCCATTTTTTTTAATATTATTTATTTGCTTTAGTTGTACATAATGCGTTTATTTTTATGTGGTGCTGAGAATCGAACCCGGGCCACGCACGTGCTAGGCAAGCACTCCACCACTGAGCCACAACCCCAGTGCCCCCAGCCCATTTTTAAAAATTTTATGTTGAGACAGGGTCTTGCTAAATTACTGAGGCTGACCTCAAACTTGGGATCCTCCTGCCTCAGTCTTCTAAGTCGCTGGGATTACAGGCATGCACCACTGTACCCAGCTACTGTTAAGATTTTTTTTTCACACCTAGGCATTTTTGAGTTTATTCTACATGACCATTATATAACATAAACCTTCAGTACTTAATTTTTTTTTTCTGGTACCGGGGATTGAACTCAGGGGCACTCGACCACTGGGCCACATCCCCAGCCCTTTTTATGTATTTTATTAGAGACAGGGTCTCACTGAGTTGCTAAGTGCCTCACCATTGCTGTGGCTGGCTTTGAACTCGTGATCCTCCTGCCTCAGCCTCCCAAGTGCTGGGATTACAGGCGTGTGCCACCGCACCCGGCTAGTACTTAATTTTTAAAAAGCTTTAAAGGATTACAAAAATTATTAGCTTTGTCTGGCATTCTCTAATTTTTAATTAATCAAAACTTTATTTCATTAAACTTGGGTTAAAAGAAAAAATAAAACCCTAACAAATCAAAAGAGAAGCTGGGTCTTTCCAAGATAATCATGTATAAGTAAAATGTGTTTACAATAAATATTTTTTTAAATATTTATTTATTTGCTTTAGTTGTACACAATGCCTTTATTTGTATGTGGTGCTGAGGATCGAACCCGGGCCGTGCACGTGCTAGGTGAGCGCTCTACCGCTGAGCCACAACCCCAGCCCCTACAATAAATATTTTTAAATAGGACTCGGGTGCACCTGCAGTCCCAGTTACTGGGAAGGCTGAAGCAGGAGAATCCTTTGAACCCAGGAGCAGCAGACCAGCCTGGGTAACATAATGAAACCCTGTCTCTAAAATAAATAAACAAACAAATAACAATAAGAATAAATAAATTGTGCTTCAACATTTGGGTGTCTTTCAGGTTAAAGAAAATATACATTAGTGTATAGACTGACAGTAAAAATATTTTATCTCTTGATTTAAATAGGCTTGTACTGGTGAAATTCATAATACACTTTACAGGATAAATAAATGTAAAGCCTGTACGTGTGTCAGTGTCCTCTGTTCAATGTCCTTACTTCAGGATAATCAGTGTTTTAAATCCTTATAAAACTGATTAAGTACTTTACTATAATAGGAGATTCCACTCTCTTTCATCTGACAATGCCAGTTAATATAATAAATTAACTAAAGCCTACAGTCTCATCAACCATAAATGTTTTCTGCTTCTTTCTTACTACATTCAGTTAAAGTTCCCAGCTAAAGATTGGCAATTGAGTCTTGTGGATGACATATCAAAAGAACTTCTGTAAATATTTGTATCATGATTCCATAATTACTGTTACTATAGACAGTAAATTATTCATGTACATTGTTAACATTACTACTATGAAGAGACACTGTAGCTGATTTGGGATTTCTAGAACTGTTTTGGTCCAGAAGCAGAACACACTGAAAACACACCATTTATATCCAATATCACCCGAACACATTAGAACCTCCCAACTGGCAAATGCTACTGATTACCATGTACTTTGCATGATTTTATCTTTTATCCTCTTGGTTATTTTCTTCTTTCTGTACTGGTTCAAGAGTCTAGACTGTCAATAAAGACCCCTTCCTTTATTGCTAGTATATCAAGTCCTTTATTCATGACAATCACCAAATATTGGATATAATTCAGACATTTGCAAATGTGAGCAATCCATTTTCAAAATTAAAAAAAAATTACTTGGTTACCAAAGGAAGATTCAAATATATTTTAAGATATATGGGACATTATTTCAAACTTTAATAATAATTCTTGTCTGAGTTTCTGTCTGTTGCAGACTCATACTGTGTTATCTCCAGAGTCTTCATACCAACCAATGCAATAAATGATTATCTAAGACATTTAAGAAAAAGAACAAAATGGCCCAGTGCTTTAAAGGTAAAATATCTAGCACTTAACGTTTGATAAACATTTACAACCTATCAAATAATGGTACAAAGCATGCTTCATCAACTCCCCTAAATGGTAAACCCTCCAATTTAGCTGAAGAATGATCAGAAGTAGACTGAGAATTGAAACAGAAACTACAGATTGCTCACAAATGCTCAGAAAAACACTGCTTGCAAAACAGATAAACAGAAGCAAACCAAACCACAAAGTTTATTGTAGACTTTCTAAGATAAAATCTTTTTAAAATACCAGCTCTCCAAGACACAAAGGTTCCAACACCATAAGATAAAATTCACGTGGACTAAAGGCAAAACCACGGACTATTCCTATAAATCACCCAAACTACAGATTCTAGCCAATCCCTGACCAGACCTTCAACTTCCATCTACCCTAACATCATTCCACAACTAGTGACAGCTCCTCAAACCCTTCAAGGCCTTTTTGTAAACTCCCTTCTTCCAAGATGCCCCACAGCTCTCACGGTGTATATCACTCCTTCCACGGCAAGCTAAATAAATAAGAAATATTTTGGGGCACAGAAGTATTCCTAGAGGTCTTTAGTGGTGGGCTTTATCATTTCCAAGGCAGAGAAATGTTGGCTAAGGGTTAGGGAAAGGAAGACATCTTGCTAAAAAACTTCCTTAAATTTTGTACCATGTTACATACTACTTATTCAAAAAGTAAAATGAATCAATCGATAGTAACACTACCCATACCCAATCTGTCTGGAACTTACTCAGGAATCAGAGTATTGCTGGATATTAGCAGACAGGAACATTCACTACCTATACTTCCATTAGGCTAGAAATCAACTAGCAATCAGGGGTGATAATTAGCTTTATATCTTTTTATCTTGATTGTTAAAAATAAACCTCAAATGTGAAGCTATGCTTGACAAAACAACTCACATAGTGCTATAAATAAACTGGGTTTCTAAGCTTTTAAAAAAACTCTTTTGGACAGTGGCAAATGAGTGTAATCCAGCTACTCGGGAGGCTGAGGTGGGAGGATCCCAAGTCTGAGCCCAGCCTGGGCAACTCAGCAAGACCCTTTTTCAAAATAAAAGAAAAAAGGGCTTAGGATGTAGCTCAGTCACAGAGCACTTCTAGGTTCCATCACCAGTACCACCAAAACAAACCAACAAAAATTTTAGAATTTTAAAAAAGAATTTACAAAAACAGAACTGCATACTATCCATATAGTATCAATTATAAATATTCTGCTCATTTTTTAAACTACTCTTTGAACATTTTGCTAAATCAAAGGTACTATATACTCAATGCAAAATATATATGATTTTTTTTAAAATTAAGGAGCACAGGGCTGGTTCAGTGGTAGAGCACTTGCCTAGTATTGCACAAGGCCCCAGGTTCAATTCCCAGCACAACCACCACCAAAAGAAATTAAAAAATGAAAGTTTATTTCAAAAATTAAGGGGCACAGATGGGCACAGTGGCAAATGCCTATAATCACAGCAACTTGGGAAGCTGGAGGATCATAAGTTCAAGGCCAGCTTCAACAGCTTAATGAGACCCTCAGCAACTTAGTGAGACCCTGTCTCGAAAAAAAAAAAAAAAGACATTTGGGGGTGCAGCTTAGTGGTAAAGTGCCCCTGGGTTCAATCCCCCAAACAAACAAACAAACAAAAAAAAAAGAATTAAGGTGCACCAAAGAAAAATAATAACCACCACAAAAACAAACCTCTTAGAATTCTACCAAGCAAAAATAACCACTGTTAAAATATTGGCATGTTAATATTTTTATATAATCTTATTAATTTGGTAGTAAACTATGAATATTTTCTCATGCCAATATACTCCTACAATATAATTTTCAGAGTTCAGAGTTTTACGATGGAGATATGGCACCTAACTAACCTGTTGCTATTAAACATTGTGGCTATTCTGTTGGCTTTTTTTTTTTTTTTTTTTTTGCTTGTTTTATTTTGTTCTTTGTTATTAAGAATAATGTTTTGGGGCTGGGGATGTGGCTCAGCGGTAGAGCGCTCGCCTAGCACGTGCGCGGCCCGGGTTCGATCCTCAGCACCACGTAAAACGCATTGTGTACAACTAAAGCAAATAAATAAATATTTAAAAAAAAAAAAAAAAAAAGAATAATGTTTTGCCAGGCACAGCGGTGCAAGCCTGTAATCCCAAGTGACTGAAGCAGGAGGATCACAAGTTCAAGGCCAGCCTTCAGCCACTTCGACAGGCCCTAGGCAACTTAGTGAGATGCTGTTTCAAAATAGAAAGGTCTGGAGAGGTAGCTCAGTGTCAAAGTTCTCCAGGGTTCAATCCCCAGCACTCCCCCCTCACCCCCAAAAAAGAGAATAATGTGTGATATTGCAGGTAGCTCAGTGATAGCATTAGATGAGTATGTATAAAACCCTGGGTTTGGTCCCCAGTACCTAAAAAAAAGAAAACAATGTGGCAACAAATATTTCTGTTCACACATCTATAAACTAATATGTTTATTGGCTACTTGAATTTATCCACTTATAAGTTATGTATAAGCATAATATTGTTTGCTCACTCTTCATAATTATGGTTATAGTTCTTTAAATAAAAAAAGATGACTAAAAATACACCCATATATTAAAGCTGGCAATAAACTCGTTACACATATTGCAATTATTTTTTTTCCCTAAAGCGTACCTTTTAAAAGGAGGGATTTCAACTCCAGACAATATGTCAAAGCAAATGCTATCCTTCTAAAGCAAATTACTGATCTCTACTTCAGTCTTCATTTCTTTTTCTCCCAGACTTTCAATTCAATTTTGGAGTAGCCTATTAACTGCAACTTTTTAATTATTTATTTTTTTATCTTATTTTTTTTGTTTGCAGCACTGGAGATTGAACCCTGGGTCTCACATAATGCTAGGCAAGTGCAATGCCACTGAACTACACCGCCAGTCCCTGCAACCTCTTTTTAGACAAAGTAAACCATCTACATAAAATCCTGAATTTTATAGTACATTCTTCACAACTTTTTGTTTTGTTTTTTATTTTTTAATTAATTTATTTTTTTAAAATATCTACCCATTTACCTTAGTTGTACACAATGGAATGTATTTATGTTTACGTGGTGCTGAGGATCGAACCCAGGCTGCGCACGTGCCAGGCAAGTGCTCTGCCGCTAAGCCACAACCCCAGCCCCTGTTTTTTATTTTTTAATTTGTTCTTATTATAATGTTATACATGACAGTAGAATGCATTTTGACACACCGTACACAAATGGAGCACAACTTCTCCTTCCTCTGGCTGATCATGGTCACAACTTTTTTTAAGTAGGGTTTATTTCGGGACTATGTGCTGCACACACCAATGTGCTGAATTTGATAAGCTTTGACATGTTTACATTTGTCAAACCACTACTCCAATCAAGATAAGAAACATTTCCACCACCCTTTGCCCCCAGCACCAGACAATCATCATTGATTTGCTTTCTGTCAGTGCAGATTCATTTGCACTTCCTAAAGTTTTACATTAATGGAACTATGCAGTATGTGTCTGGCTTTTTATTACTGAGCATAATGATTTTGTGATTTATCCATACCTTGAACGAGTCAATTACGTTGTATCTTTGTATTTGCCAAGTAGTATTCAATTGTTGAGGATATACCATATTAAGATTTTCCATTTACCTATTGTGTATTTCCTGATTTGAGCTATTGTACCTAAAGATGCTATAAACATCTGTGTATGAATCTTGGGTAAATACCTAAGAGTAGAATGCTAGGATAGTATGGGAAGTGTATAATTAACATACTATGAAACTGACAATTTTCCAAAGCAGTTTTACAATTTTACATCCTCACCAGAAGTGTAGGAGTTCCAGTCACTTATATATCCCTGCCAGAACTTAGTCACTGTCTTTTTTAATTTCAGTCATCCTCATAGTTGTGTAGTGGCATCTCATTGTGGTTTTAATTTGCATTTCCCCAATAGTTAATGATGTTGAATATCTTCTTGTATGTAGCTGGCCATTTATATAACTTCACTTGAGACTTATCTGTTTAAAACTTTTGCCTGTTTTTAAATTCTGCTGGTTTTCCACTTATTAGTGAATTGTAAGTTCCTTACATACTCTGGATACCAGTTCTTTGTAAGACATATGTAGTGTAAATATTTTTTCCCAGTCTGGCTTGCTTTTACCTTTTCTTTTTCTTTTCTTTTTTTTTTTTTTTTAATTTTTTTTAGTTGTACATGGACACAATATCTTTATTTTATTTATTTATTTAAAAAATTGTAGTTGTAAATGGACAGGATGCCTTTATTTTATTTGTTTATTTTTATGTGGTGCTGAGGATTCAACCCAGTGCCTCCCATATGCAAGGCAAATGCTCTGCCACTGAGCCACAACCCCAGCCCACTTTTTCCTTTTCTTTTTTTTTCTTTTTTTGCTGAAGCAGGCTTTGAACTCATGATCCTCCTGCCTCAGCCTCCCAAGTGCGTGGTGGCGCACACCTGTAATCCCAGCACTTTGGGAGGCTGAGGCAGGAAGGATCGCAAGTTCAAAGCCAGCCTCAGCAATGGCGAGGCACTTAGCAACTCAGTGAGACCCTGTCTCTAAATAAAATACAAAAAAGGGCTGGGGATGTGGCCCAGTGGTTAAGTGCCCCTGAGTTCAATCCCCGGTACCACAAAAAAAAAAAAAAAAAAAAAAAAAAAAAAAAAAAAGAAGCAGAGCAGTACTCTCAGCCCAAGACTTCTCTTACATTATTTCTCCTTTATAGCCACACCAATCCCCTTTGCCCACTAGAAACTGATTTTTATAAATTTGCTTTTGTTTTGAATCATATGCAAGCCTGGTTTGATTAAGGTTTTGGCTTCTGATTTGGAAGTGCTGTAAAAGAATTTCTGTTGAAATACAGGTAGTCTTACAGCAACTGACACATGGTAGAATCTAGGTTTGGGAAACTAACAGATGAATTGGCTTAGAATGATGGTTTTCAACTCTGGTTACCAAACAAAATCACCTGTGGAGCTCATAAAAACCATGAAGAAAAAAATGGTAATATGGCTCCATTTCAGATCTTGAAAGTTGTGTTAAGCATAAAAATGCTGTTTGAAAGCCAGGTGTGGTGGCACACGCCTGTAATCCCAGCTGCTCTGGAGGCTGAGGCAGGAGGATCGCGAGTTGAAAGCCAGCCTCAGCAATGGCAAGGAACTTAGCAACTCAGTGAGACCCTGTCTTTAATAAAATACAAAAGGGCTGGAGATGTGGCCCAGTGGTCGAGTGCCCCTGAGTTCAATCCCCGGTACAAAAAAAAAAAAAAAAAAAAAAAAAAGAATGCAGTTTGAGTATAATGGTGCACGTCTGTAATCCTAGTGACTTGGGAGGCTGAGGCAGGAGGATTGCAAGTTCAAAGCCAGCCTCAATAACTTAGCAAGGCCCTAAACAACTTAGGGAGACCCTGTCTCAAAATTAAAAACTGAAAAAAGGACTGGGGATATAGCTTAGCAGTTCAGCACCCCTGGGTTAAATCCCCAGTATCATCACACACAAACACGTGTATACGCTTAGCCATTGAGTCACATCCCCAGCCCTTTTTATATTTTATTGTGAGATGGTCTTGCCAATTTGCTCAGGACCTCTCTAAGTTGCTGAGGCTGGCTTTGAACTTGCAAAAACTCCATCCTTCTGCCTCAGCCTCCTGAGCTGCTGGGATTACAGGCGTGTGCTATCGTGCTCGGCTAAAATATTCTTACATACAGTATTATGTATCTGGAATATATGTAATATTCTTACAGTATTATGTATCTGGAATATATGTAATATTCTTACATACAGTATATATGTATCTGGAATTTTCTGTTTTCTTCCTTTTAGTATTCCTTTATTTTGATACAGGAGTAGGGGATTGCTATAACAGATTCCTTAAAGTGTAGAAGTAGCTTTGGACCTGCCGGAAAACTTATCCCCAGGCTCTAATTCATGCCTTCCATGATTTCATCTTTGATTCTCCCTTATAATCTTCCATATTTAGTCTTTACCATACAATGTATTATTTCATGTTTCTGTGTTTACACTTTATCTTGTTTTATGTGAATTATTTTGCTTACTTAACTAGAGCATACTGTTCTCCAAGGTAAAACTCCACGTGTTAAACTTGTATATTTCACACATTACCCCTAGTGTGTGAGTGTGTGAGCATGTGCTAGCTACAAGACAAATAATTATTTAACTAGAATATAATTATTTCCCTAGTATTTTCCCCAAGCATTTAAAACTTTTTATGTGTATAGCCCTTTGTCTGCTAAAGATTCCAAATTTAACTTTTAACAAATATCACTATTCCCCAGGATTCTATGGAGGTTACCTATTAAAAACATACCTATTTAGTTATTGAATGTTTTCTTTTTCAATTGGTAATGTGCAGTCTTTCAGGCTCTAAAGGATGACACTGAATGACTGGACTGAAATTATAAATCTCCTCAACTGGTGTTGGAGATGAAGCCGAAATGTCTGAGTTCCAGAAAGAAACCAAAGTTTGTGATTCTACACCAGCCTGTCCTAGCTGTTATTATGAAAAGAGGAAGGTGGTGTTAAATGTGCTCAGTGAAATTTCTTAAAAATTTGCTGCTTTTGAATCTAATTAAGGAGGTCACCAGCCATCCTCTCTAAGTAATTGATAAAAAATAAACTGTTTCATTGTTATAAAGAAGAGTGCAGTTTAGCTTGTGGCATTATGTTTCACATATTGAAACAGACGGGTAGATTTAGTGATTTATTATTTTTAGCTTTTTAAAAATAGAGCGGCAAGTTTCTTACTATTCCCTAGTGCAATACAGGTGTGAAGTATGTTGTAATAGTTTGTTAGCAACAGGTTTTTAAATCTTGAATGATTTTGTGTCTGTGTAAGAATTAGAGTTGATTCAGGATTACCACTAATGACTACTTCACTGTTACTTTGTTGTGTGTGTGTTTGAAAAATGGCCATTATTGGGGATAACCATTTAAATCCTGAAGTATGAAAGACATGCCTGAAAAGTTACTGGCCTATAAACTGCTATTTTTAAGATGACTGTATGGCCTAAGCCTCCTGGACACTAGGGTTTAAAAATTTACCTAAATAGCTATCTCTGTTCACTACAAATGACTCTGCTTTCATGCTATTTTAAGCCAGCAAGCCTGCCCTACTTCTGCAAACTCATTTCCTAATCTGCTCACCTGCCTTCCCAATCATGAACCAGTTCAACACAGCTGAAGAGGTTATATTAAATATTGTTGCTGAAAATAATATTGCCTTTCAGACTTTCATAACTTATTAGAACAAGTAATTTTATTTTAGTGATCTGATCAAGCTCTTTGAAATCATTCCCTCTGCTCTTTGATGGTCATGGAGCTTCACTTTCAAAGTAAGGCTAAGATATAGCCCTCCTAGAACCAACCAAATAATCACAACTTTTAGTGACAGTCAACAGAAACAATAACATTTTTTCCTTGAAGGCTTAAAGAGATACTTTATTTGTGCAGTGCCATTTTTTAAAATTAGGCTATGGTCATGTTAGAAACAAAATCACATTTTCAACTTCAAGGAGTACTAGTTTGGTATATTTTGCTCATAATGTTATTATTTGTATTGTGGTTTTGCTTTTTTAAAAAATATGATAAGCCGAGTGCAGTTGCACAAGCCTGTAATCCCAGCAGCTCAGGAGAATCTCAAGTTCAAACCCAGCCTCAGCAATTTAGCAAGGCTCTAAGCAATTTAGCAAGTCCCTATCTCTGAATAAAATACATAAAAGGGCTGGGATGTGGCTCAGTGGTTAAGCAACCCTGGGTTCAATCCCCAGTACCAAAAAAAAAAAAAAAAGACAAATGATAATTGTATATATTTATGAGATTATGATGTTTTGATACATGTATATTATGTGGGATAAACTAAAGTTTCATTAACATACTTTATCACCATAATTACCTATCTTTTTTTTTTTTTTGTGGTACCGGGGATTGAACTCAGGGGCACTCGACCACTGGGTCACATCCCCAGCCCTTTTTTTTGTAGTTTACTTAGAGACAGAGTCTCACTAAGTTGCTAAGTGCCTCGCCATTGGTGAGGCTGGTTTTGAACTCACGATCCTCCTGCCTGAGCCTCCCAAAGTACTGGGATTACAGGTGTGCGCCACCGCGCCCGGCTCCCTATCATTTTTTATGGTGATAAATTTATTTATTTTGAAATATATAACACATTAGTATTGATTATAATCACCCTGCTGTGCAATAGACCTCAAAACCTATTCCTATTGTCTGAAACTCTGTATATCCTTTAATAACTCCCCATTCCTCCTCATCACCCTCCAGGCCTCTGGTAACCATCATTTTACTTTCTACTTTTGAGTTCAGTTCTACTAGATTCCACATGTGAAATCAAGCAGTATTTGTCTCTCTGTGCCTAGCTTATTTCACTTAATGTTTAACTTTCCAGATTCATCCATGTTGCCACAAATGGCAGATGTCCCCCCTTTTTATAGCTGAATCCTAGCCATTGTGTATGTATGCACTGGACACTCAGTATTGATGGACACTCAGGTTGACTGCATACTTTGGCTACTGTGAGTAATGCTCCAATGAACATGAGACACAGATATAACCTCAGCGCACTGATTTCAGCCCTCCAGATACAAACCCAGCAGTGGGATTACTGGATTGTATGACAGTTCTACTTTTAGTTCTTTGAGGAGCCTCCACACAACAGAAACAATAACTTCTATAGTGACATCATATATTTTGCATAAAACAATACACAATACTAAAAAACAACCAACTTGCTACCATGGATAAATCCACTCCAGTCATTCACTAAAACCACTCTATTTCACTTTAAAACTTCCACAAAGCCCTAGGTCATAAGAATAACAAAACCTAAGCGCCCACACTGGAAGAACACAAATTAAGTCTCATCTCTTTAAGTTTAAAACTTTAAAGGATCATCAATTTATAGGGTGTGAGAGCAGACATTTCACACCAGACATGGTCTACAGTTTAGTCATCTGCTCTTTCTCTAGTAGTATTAGTCATAGGCAGCTCCATAGGTTTAATTTTCTGTTACATTTTTAGGAAGCTATTATATACTATGCTGTGTGAATACATTTCGGGCAGTATTTAAGCTTCTAAGTATAACCAGAAATGACAGGAATTCATCAAATATTGGTTTCCAAAATTCTATATATGCTACCAAAAAAGGAAAATTTCACCTTAAGGATTTTATTTGTTATCATTATTATTATTTTGGTACTAGGTATTGAACCCAGAGCACTTAACCACTGAGCCACATCCCCCCAACTCCTTTTTTATATTTTACTTAGAGACAGGGTCTTGTTGAGTTACTTAGGGCCTTGCAAAGTTGCTAAGGCTGGTTTTGAACTTGTGATCCTGCCTCAGCCTCCCAAGCCACTGGGAAAATATACAACACTTGTGTGTGTGGCGGGGTGAGGGGTGTACTGGGGATTGAATCCTGTGGCACTCTACCACTGCACTACATCCCCAGCCCTTTTTATTTTTTTATTTTTAAATTTTGAGACTGTCATGCTAACATGCTCAGGCTGACTTCAAACTTGCAATCCTCCTCCTTCACTCTCCCAAGTTGCTGGGTACAACACATTATTTTAAAATCTTCACTTAACACATGCTAACTTAAGTAAAACAAATATGCCATCAAATTTCACCAACATTCAAGATTAACTTTTTTCCCACAGTGCTGTGGATCAATTTAGACACCTGAGCATACTTAGGCAGGTACTCTACCACTGAACTATTCTCTCAGACCACCGTTAACTTATTTGTTTGTTTGGGCACTGGGGATTGAACCCAGGGGTGCTCTACAACGGAGCTACATCTCCAGCCTTTTTTTTTTTTTTTTTTTTAATTTGAGAACATGCTTTCCCTAAATTGCTGAGGTTGGCCTCCAATTTGCAATCCTCCTGCCTCAGCCTTCGCAGTAGCTGGGATTACAGGTATGTACCACCGTGTCTGGCCTCTCTCTTCCAATTTAAATTTGTGACAAGGAAAATAAATAACAAAGGTCACACAGCTAGTAATTACCAGAGACTGTGCTCTTTTCTACAGTGTCTTTCATAAAATGTTTCTTATGCTTGTATTTACTTAAACATTTTCTATGCACTTAACCATTTACACCAAGTACTGTATTCAGCACTAAGGATTCAGTTATTGCCCTTGAAAAGAACGATTTAGTGTGAACAAAGGACATGAAAACCACTTTTGTTTTTCTTTGGTGTTGGTGATAAAACCTAGGGCCTTGCACATATTAGCAAGTGCTTTACCACTACACTACATCACCTTCTTGTGCTTGACATTCTTCATGAGCACTTCCTGCCAAGGGATAAACTCAACTGATATACAGTGCCCTGCATGCTACACCTCTCTAGCCTTACACTAAGCGTTCTTCCTTCACACTTCACACCCCCATCTCCAACCCACTTTGTCACTACTTGTAGGTCCCTGGAATGCTTTATATCCACAGATATAAAGCAAATATTTGTTTATGAGTACATAAGCTCTCTGCCTTACTTCTGTGTAGAATCTTGTCCCACAACTTGCCTCTTCCCTACCTGTTTATGAGTTAATTAAGAGGACTTCTGAGAAGATTTCTCTCCTCTGCCAGGTGGTTGTAGAGAGTAATAGTTTATAGAACGTGGACCTTGACGTCAGACATACCTAGATTCAAATTCTTTTAGTAGCTGCATGACCATGGCCAAATTAACCTTGTTTTGCCTGAGTATGCCTATCTGTATGAGAGGTTTAATAAAACTTAGCTTACTGGGTCAAACAAACTACAAGTGTAACGACAGGCACAGGGGAAATTCTGCATACTTGTCAGCTGCTGTGGTAATCACCATTATCATTGTCATCGTTGTTAGCTATTAAAAGATCTCTTATGAGTTGCCACAATCTTAATGCCTTACAAACTTTAAAAAATGTCTGGAGTCTGACACAGTGGCACCTGTAACTCCATCAACTCTGGAGGGTAAAGCAGGAGGATCGCGAGTTCAAGACCAGCCTCAGCAACTTAGCATGCCCTAAATAACTCAGTGAGACCCTGTCTCTAAGTAAAATATTTTAAAAGGGCTGGGGATGTGGCTCAGTGATGAAGTGCCCCTGGGTTCAATAATCCCCAGTACAAAAAAAAAAAAAAAAAAAGAAGAACATTTGGGGATGGGCATGCAGCAGCAATGGCAGAGCACTTGCCTAGCATGTACAAGGCCCTTGGTTCAATCCCCGGTAAATGTAAGTCCTTTCAGGGCTCTGTGAGTTTACTCAGATGTATGAATCTCAAATGGCATCAATTTCTAATGTTTCAAAAGTTCAGCAGCTTGTTAATTACAATTGTAAGTTAAACAAATGCTGTTGAAAAATACAATGGGATATACACTATAACACTTATTGACATTGAAAATTTACACTTACAAATATTTCTGAATTGGTATTCTAGTAATAGAATACCAATGATAAGTGTGCTGCCCTGCTGAAAACCAAATACGAGTATTAGCACTTTCAAACCATCACAGAAAATATTTAGTTAAAATTACAAAATTTATGCTAAAATAATATGAAATATTTTCATCACAAAAGCTTTAAATGGGCCATCACAGTAGCACATGCCTGTAATCCCAGTGGCTCTGGAGGCAGGAGGAGGATCGAAAGTTCAAAGCCAGCCTCAGCAACTTCTCAAGGCCCTAAGCAACTCAGTGAGACCTTGTCTCTAAGTAAAATGCAAAATGGGGCTGGGGATGTGGTTCAGTGGTAGAGTGCCCCTCAGTTCAATCCCTGGTACCACCTCCACCGCCGCCCCCCCCCCCAAAAAAAAAAAAAAGGCTTTTTAAATGTATGATCCAGTTTTCTTTAAATTCAAAATATGCCAACAGATAGAAATGCAGAAAAGTAGTTATTTCAGGATGTAAGGAACATGAATTCTTTGTTTTCTTCCCTTTCTGCCTTTCAAATTTTATGATTGACTGGGTTACACTTGTATTTAAAAGGAAAAAGAATATTTTAGGGCATCAAGAACAATGTAAATAAATGAAGTATAGGTACCAGAGGCTGAAAGGAGGTGAAGGGTGTACTCATGCAAATGGCTATTTCTGTCTATACTACCCTTTTTAAACATCTTTTAAGAAAGTCACAACCACTTTATTCCTAAAGCCAGAATGTTAAGGAGTCAGTAGTAGCACAGGACATAGGGAATCTACAGCCTGTCTGAATTCCAAGAGAATGAGACAAAAGGGGTCAGCAGCTTACTGAAAAGATATCTTTCAGTCATAGACCCTATTCAGCCACCAAATGACAAACTTAGAGAATGGATTCTCCATTCTCTTCAGTACTGCAATTTCTGCAGGAATTTCCTTGTTGCTTCTGAAAAGATTCAGTATAAAAGAATAAACTGCCTTTATATAAATCTACTGTCAAAGGGAAAAAAAATATTCCTCAAGCAGAAAAAGAAATTTGGAAACCAGGGGGTAGGTGGGTGGGGAATCAAACTAGAAGAATCAAACTAGAAGAATTTCACAATTCAATCCTTTTGAGTTTCTAGTTCTCTGCTCCAAATACCACACCAGTGGTAATGTAACTGAGTCCCTCTAAAATTAAAAGCTCAATCTTCCCACTTTCCTGATAAATTGTTTTCTGCAATTGAACTTCCTCATGCTGAGAAACTGAGGAACTGGTCAGAAAGCATGGGCAGGAAGTACAGTGCCAGGAAAAGCTGAAAAAAAAAAAACTGGAATTACAACCTATCTCTGGCTAACACAGCTTGGCTAAATCTACATATTTGTACATCTGACTTTTGCTCCTATAAAACTGTAATGTTCCTGTAGGGCAGGTAGAGGTAGCTTAGCTACCTTCTCAGTTCTGGCCAAACTGCCATTAAATTCATTTTTCCTTTTTATATTGTTTGCTCTTATTTCTGATAGGAGCAGGCGACTGAATCTAGTCCAGGGGAA
Organism: Tamias sibiricus; assembly: GCA_025594165.1. Lineage (NCBI taxonomy): Eukaryota > Metazoa > Chordata > Mammalia > Rodentia > Sciuridae > Tamias > Tamias sibiricus. The sequence goes on from CM046661.1 coordinate 22,708,041, forward strand.
CCCCAGCAGGGCCTCTGGCTTGCTGCCCATTACAATGATACCCTAATGCAAGGGGTGGGCTGCTGTGGGGCTCACAGGATGCTACTTTAAAGAGACAAATGAGCGCCTATTAGGGCACACTGCAAATAGCACTCAAAAAATATTTAATGGATGAAAGCATAAAAATTTTTAAATATGAAATGAATACCTTCAACAGCTAGAGAAGAAATCAGCAGCCAGGGACAGTCTAAAGCAGGAACATCTGTCTCTTCACATTATACCAGTACAACTCCACTCAGAGTACCTTCATATTGTAGAACTGACATTTTCCTAAGAAGGGTTTCTTAACATAATTTCATATACTAAATCTGACATTTTTCAAACATTAATGCTTTCTCTACTAACCATTTACATAGTAAGAGGTCTGTTATCAAACTACTATCATGTTCATAATATTTACCTTTCCACAACAGTTATGTCATTTGCATGACCTGTACTTGACAGGGAAGGTATTATTACAGATGAAACTTTTTTTTTTTTTTTTTTTTTTTTTTTGTGGTACCGGGGATTGAATTCAGGGGCACTCGACCACTGGGCCACATCCCGAGCCCTTTTTTGTATTTTATTTAGAGACAGGGTCTCACTGAGTTGCTAAGTGCCTCGCCATTGCTGAGGCTGGCTTTGAACTCGCGATCCTCCTGCCTCAGCCTCCCAAAGTGCTGGGATTACAGGCGTGCGCCACCGCGCCCGGCTACAGATGAAACTTTTAAAAAATATTTGAGGGACACAATACCTTTATCTTATTTATTTTTAATTTTATGTGGTGCTGAGGATTGAACCTAGTGCCTCACACATGCTTGGCGAGCACTTTACCACTAGTTCTCTGCTAGTTCAAACCACAATCCCAGTCCTACAGGTGAAATTTTTAATGTAAATACAAGAATACAAGTCATGGGCTGGGGTTGTGGCTCAGTGGTAGAGCGCTCGCCTAGCACGTACACGGCTCAGGTTCGATCCTCAGCACCATGTACAAATAAACACATTGTGTACAACTACAGCAAATAAATATTAAAAAAAAAAACAAAAAAAATAATACAAGTCAGGATAAAAAGACAAAGAAAAAGCCGGGCGCAGTGGCGCCCGCCCGTAATCCCAGCACTTGAGAAGCTGAGGCAGGAGGATCTCGAGTTCAAAGCCAGCCTCAGCAATGGCAGGGCACTTAGCAACTCAGTGAGACCCTGGTCTCTAATAAAATACAAAAAAGGACTGGGGATGTGGCCCAGTGGTCAAGTGCCCCTGAGTTCAATCCCTGGTACCAAAACAAACAAACAAACAAAAAAACCCAAGGTCACAAATAATGTCCAGAAGCAGAAGTAAAATCTAGGTTTTTCTGACTAGTAGTCTAGCCTCCTTCAGTTTCAGAAAGCTCCATTTAAAGGACACTTAAAATACAAATCTCTCCCACCCATCTACTCTTCTTCAAGATTTGCTTAAATGAAACAATTAAGCAGAATTTAAAGTTAAGAGGAAATAACAAAACCAAAAATAACTGGGGTGTGGTATCACCTCTGAAGAAGCTTTTGAACTGTGAATAAGTGTAGATAAATCTGGCCAGACAGGACCACATTAGATAGTACCTAATACAATAGACCTTAACTATTTATATTTTCCTTTCTTTTTTGTGGTACTGGGGATGAACCCAGGGGTACTTTACCACTAATCACATTCTCACCACCACCACCCCCTTTTTTTTTTTTTTTTTTTTTTTTTTTTTACTTTTACTTAGAGGCAGGGTCTCAAATTTGCCAAACTCCTGCCTCATCCTCCAGAGTAGATGGAATTATAGGCATGTGCCACCATGCCTGGCACACACCTTATTTTCTTAAAAAGAAACTTCAACTATTTCAACCTCTGGAAAGCCCAGATGGGGGAAAAGGCAACATTGTTACCAACTATAGCTGTGATCAAGGTCTTATGCTAAAGTTTTTATATGTGAGATAAATCCACAGGTATAGGGACCTGAAATCATTTACGTTTCACTTATTTATTTAAGAATAGTCTAAATCAGACACAGCGGCACTTGCTTGTAATTTCAGCTACTTGTGAGACTGAGGCAAGAGGATTAAGAGTACAAGGCCAACTGGGCAATACAAGATACATTAAATATATATATATATATAAGTCTGCTCTGGCAAGGTGGCACACACCTGTCATCCCAGCTACATGGGAGGATCTCTTGGGCTCAGGAGTTAGAGACTGAGCTCGACAACAACATAGCAAGACTGTCTCCAAAAAAGAAAAAAAAAAAAAGAGTAGTATTAGCATTAAAAGTACACAACATGCAATAATTGGTAATTTGGCTGAAGAACAAATTAACATTATTTAGACTATGAGGGTGGTGTTCACTTAGGTATGAACATGCCTAGCAATAATCAGCACCTGAACTTTCAGTGCTGTATTTTACTTTACTTCTTTAAGGGTCATATAAGATTCTCCTTTTTTATGGTAGAAATTACGCTGTACAATGGTGATCAGATTTTGAGATTCCTGAAGGTCTGAGGGCTGCCACTAAGCTTTACTTAGATCTTATTTATCTCGACTCGACACACAGTTCTGATTTATCTGGCTTCCCTGACCACTTCAGATTAGAAGGCAGTAAGGACATAGTTTGACAGAGAATACTGCAAAGATAAAGACAGACAAAACACTAAAATGGTATAGTAGTGAGGCGTCATCCTAGTGCAGGAGGAAACTGCCAACACCCCACAGAACACACCAGCCATATTAACAGCACAGCACAGAAGTTAATGTACATAATGATGACCTTGATTCATCAAAAAAGGTTATATATAGCACATCCTGAGCCTTAAAAGAAGGTTATATACTCTTTATGGGTTAGATATTAGGAAGACTTACATTAAAATGGTCAAAATAATTTAGCTGTTAAAGGGATAAATGTCAGTTATATGAACAACTGACATAATAATAATGCTAACTACTTCATCCAGAGACCACTGACACAGCTAATCTAAGTATTTTCCTCTCTTATAGTGTTTTCAAACCGGTTTTTAACGGGATGCGGGCGGAGAAGGGCTGGGCTTAAGTGTCAAGGCTGGACAAAAGAAGCAGATGAATTAGTGGTTATGTTTGACAGGTCTTGTCAGTGTAAGGGCAGACACAACTAGAACATAAAACCCTGCGAGATTTAGAAAAGAGCACTTTTTGTTTTGTTCTTATAACAACAACAAAAATCTAATAAGATGGGCATCTGAATAGAGAACATTGTTCTCCAAGTCTCTACAGTCAAAGGGAAAATAAAAGAAAAACATCATGTCAAAAGGTCTGTCAGTCCCCTTTAAAGATAAAACAGACTTCTTTGTATTTATGTCAGCATATTAAGTTTCCTTTAGTGATAGAGCGATGATCTAGAGAAAGTAGGCCAAAAGGTACACGATATACGTCCTAAAAAGAGGGCTGGGAGAGGGGTCCAGAAAGACCTGATCCTAAAAGATCCTAATTGGAAAAGTCCAGGGAACTCCCTGCCCACACCAGCCCAGCTGCCCCCGGACAGGAGACCAGAAAGGAGGAACCGTTTCTTAAAAGAAAAATAAGGAGGCGCCGTCCCCCCCTGGCCGGGCGCCGGGGGCCGCCGAAGACTTCGGGGCCCGGGGCCGCCCGCCGGCAGCTCCGCACCCTCCAGGTCCCGCTCGGGGTGGGCGCGGCCGGGCCCCCGCCTCCCCTCCGTCCCGGGCCCCGAGCCGCGCCCAGCGAGGGCCGTTAGCAGAGGGTCGCCGAGGAAGGCCCAGCCCGCTTGGCACCTTTCATGACGCGCTCGGTGGTGGGGAATTGTGATTGCTTCCCGGACATGGTCCCCCGGCCTCTCCCGGCTCCTGGAGACGGCCGGACGTGCGGCTCCGCCTCGCCGCCTTCCTCTCAGGCGCTCTCCGCTCCCGGCGCCGTCAGCCCGCCGAGCCCGGCCCCGACCCGGGCGGCCGCAACCAGGAGGACCGGCCTCCAACTGCACCGACAGGCTGCGGGCGCACCGACCGCTCCCTCCTGCGGCGCCCGCGGCTGGCGGGGACCACCGCGTCGAGACCGCCGGCAACCGCGGAGGAGCGAGGCAACCAGGGCGACCGCGACCGCTCGCGTGCGCGTCCTCGCGCCCCGCGCCGCGCGCGCCGCCGCGCACGCGCGCCTGCTCCGCGCTGCCGGCTGGGTCCCGGCTCCCGCGGCGCGTCTGCCCCGCTGCTCCGCCCGCCCTCTTCGCGGCTGGCTCCCTCACTCCCGCTCGTCGCTGCCCCCGCGCCATCGCCAAAAGCAGCCCCGAGGTCCGCGCAGGGAGGCCGGCGAGGCGCGGCCATCTTGCCCTGGCCAGCGACCCTGCAGCCTTGGCCTGATGCCCCTGCCCCGTCCGCTGCCGAGCGGCCAGGGCCCCCGCCCTCCACTGTCCCCACCCCCCTCCCGCTTAGACACAAACCTCGAAGCCCTCTGGCCTAAGTTCTCGTGTTTGTTGCGTGCACTTAGTATAGTAAGAAGGACCTTCGTGTCCATCCTAGTTCCTACCCAAATTGAAGTCAAGGACCCTTCCCTTCTTTTCTACATCCAAGAGAAAGGGAGAACGGAGGGGGAAGAGGAGGGCCTGCCCCTGGGACCCCTGGGCCAGACCTCAGCGGTGAAAGGAACTGACCTTTGCCTTAACTCTGTGTCACCTGCCCAGCTGAAGGGTCCCCTTCCCCCTTATTTTAGTGACATAGTACTACTTTCCCCATTCCATGCTTTTTGTAGTTCTGCAGTGTAACCATGGGCAGTCTCTACAGAGTCTTGACAGCCTGGCTCAACTCTAGGTTAAAAACTGAACTTTTCAAGGGAAGGGAGGGTAAGGGGGGAGCAAGAGGGGAGGGAGGGGGAGAAAAGAAGAAGAAGAAAAAAAAAAAGGTGATTGAATGAGACGGATACCATTTTCCTTAATGCATGATTGAAGACCTGAATTGTACGAATATACTTTGTATACAAACAGTTGTATGTCAAAAGATACTAAATATATGCACTATGAGTTGTACATATTAAAAATTATAAAAAGAAAAAAAAACTGAACTTTATTGCTCCTTAAAGTATAAGCCTAGAATAGAATACGAACCATCTTGTTACAACTGACTTCTCTTACTGAATATCGAACCTGGCAAAGTCAAAAGTATTTTGATTTTAGCAATGCTAATGGAATATTGAAACTGAATTCCAAGGAAGCACATGCAGGTTAGAGGCAAACCAGTCTTATCAGTTACTGCAGTGGCCAATGTGGCTATGTAAATTTAAGTTAAATTTAAATAATTCAGTTCCTCTTGTGCACCAGCTGCATTTCAAGTGCTTATACTGGTTACCTTATTGAACATATCATTTCCATCATAACAAAGTTTTATTGGACAGCTCCTTGCTAAAAGATTGTAGGAGGGGCTGGGATTGTGGCTCAGGGGTAGGGCGCTTGCCTAGCAGGCTCGAGGCCCTGGGTTTGATCCCAAGCACCACATAAAAATAAATAAAAGCCGGGCGCGGTGGCGCATGCCTGTAATCCCAGCACTTTGGGAGGCTGAGGCAGGAGGATCGTGGGTTCAAAGCCAGCCTCAGCAATGGCGAGGCATTTAGCAACTCAGTGAGACCCTGTCTCTAATAAAATACAAAAAAGGGCTGGGGATGTGGCCCAGTGGTCTAGTGCCGCTGAGTTCAATCCCCAGTACCAAAATAAATAAATAAATAAATAAATAAATAAATAAAGGTATTGTGTCCAACTACAACTATATATATATATGTGTATATATATATATATATATAGAGAGAGAGAGAGAGAGAGAGAGAGAGATTGATTGTAGGAGTTAAGCCTAAATCTCCATTAGCATAGATTTATTAATTAAAAGGAAATCTGGAGATACACACTGGAATTAGACCCTAAATGATACCTTGGAGTTTTGACCTAAGACCCTTCATAGTAACCCCAGGAAGTAGAAGAACTTTAGAGGATATACAGAATTGGGTTCTGTTTTCATGGGTCTTGCCTTCAAGATTCCAAATGAAAGAAATGTTTGGATAGTCTGAGGAAGTTCTGCATTTAAGAAGTACTTAGAGCCGGGCAACTAGTGAGGCTGAGGCAAGAGGATTTAAAACTGGGAGCCAGTGTCTGCAATTTAGCCAAAACCCTGTTTCAAAACAAAAAGGGCTGGGGATTTAGCTTAGTGGTATAATAGTTCTGGGTTTAATCCTTAGTACAAAAAAAAAAAAAAAAAAAAAAAGGAAAAGAAAGACACAATCAGAGCTGAACACAGTGACACATGCCTGTAATCCCAGCTAGTTGGGAGGCTGAGGCAGGAAAATTACAAGTTAGAGGCCAGCCTGGGCAATTTAACCTGTCTCAAAATAAAATTGAAAAAAAGGGGAGAGGGGCTGGTGATATAGGTTAGTGACAGAGCACTTGCCTAGCACATGTGAAGGAGGCCCAGGGTTCAATCCCTAGTATTTTATATATACACACACACAAGACCAGAGGTCCACACCTCTATGAACAGAACATACCTCTAAAGATCAGAAATACCTTGGGCCCAGCAACACAACTGATGCTCAAATTCACCTAGAAGATTATAATAAAAGATCATTAAAAATAAAAGTTCAACAAAGCACCGCAAACCAATGTGAAGGAAGGACTTCAATAAAAGTAGTGGAAAATTTCACTGACTATTTCGCCCTTAAGCTGGAGCCATCCTGACCTCAAAATAAAGTGAACCTGTTTAAAGAATTCTTTGAAGTTCAGTCTGGTTTCACCTCAGTCTCCAGAACATGAGTTATACCACACAGCCTCACCTTGAAGCAAAGTCAGTCTGACCTGGAGACCCACTGATCAGGCATTGTCCCTAGTGAAGGGGAGAAGTGGTCATAACTTCCTAGGGCAGGGAATCCCATTCAAGCTAAGGTGAGTCTCCAAAAAGCCATCCAAAGTCAGGCCTCAAGAAGCAGCCAGAAGCCGGGCGTGGTGGCACACGCCTGTAATCCCAGCACTTTGGGAGGCTGAGTCAGGAGGATCGCGAGTTCAAAGCCAGCCTCAGCAATGGCGAGGCACTTAGCAACTCAGTGAGACCCTGTCTCTAATAAAATACAAAAAAGGGCTGGGGATGTGGCCCAGTGGTCTAGTGCCGCTGAGTTCAATCCCCGGTACCAAAAAAAAAAAAAAAGAAGTAGCCAGAGGAATCTCCACACTGCTTTCCAGATTGGTTGCACCAATTTGCAGTCCCACCAGCAATGTATGAGTGTGCCTTTCTCCCCACATCCTCGCCAACACTTATTGTTGTTTGTATTCTTAAGAGCTGTCATTCTGACTAGAGTGATATAAAATCTAAGAGTAGTTTTGATTTGCATTTCTCTAATTGCTAGAGAGGTTGAACATTTTTTTTCATATATTTGTTGATTGATTGTATATCATCTTCTGAGAAGTGTCTGTTCATTTCCTTGGCCCATTTATTGATTGGGTTATTTGTTTCTTTGGTGTTAAGTTTTTTGAGTTCTTTATATATCTTAGAGATTAGTGCTCTATCTGATGTGTGTGTAACCATCATTTGGCACAGCTATCCCACTCCTCAGTTTATACCTAAAGGACTTAAAAACAGCATACTACAGTGATACAGCCACATCAATGTTTATAGCAGCACAATTCACAATAGCTAAATTGTGGAACCAACCTATATGCCCGTCAGCAGATGAATGGATAAAGAAACTGTGGTATATGTACACAATGGTATACAATGTAATATTACTCAGCATTAAAAGAGAATAAAATCATAGCATTTGCAGGTAAATGGATGTAGTTGGAGAATATCATGCTAAGTCAAGTAAGCCAATCCCCAAAAAACCAAAGGCCAAGTGTTTTCTCTGATATGTGGACACTGATCCATAATGGGGGTTGGGGGAGGAGTATGGGAGGAATGGAGGAACGTTAGGTAGGGGGAGGGTTTGGGAGGGGGGGTAGGAAAGAGGGTGGAATGAGATCGACATCATTACCCTAAGTACATGTATGAAGATATGAATGATGAGACTCTATTTTCTGTACAACCAGGGACATGAAAAATTGTGCTCTATATGTGTAGTATGAATTGAAATGCATTCTGCGGTCATGTATAATAAATTAGAGTAAATAAATAAATTTTTAAAAAAGAGAAAGAAGCAGCAGCCAGAGGATGGGTACCCAGCCTGGTGAAGGGATTGTAAGGGGAGCACCCAGCATCTACTGTGGGCGGGGGACCAATTTGATCAGGCCCATGTTGCCAGAGAGGCAACCAAGGGCTGGAGAGGTGAAAGACCTTACCCACACACCCACAGGTGGAATGATGGCATCAGGGTCTGTCAGAGCTCCTGGGGTGTCATTGGTTGCCGGAAGTCATAGGCCTTTGCATGCAGCTCACTGGGCTTCTCAGAAGTAAAGGATGCTCAGGAGTTGTGATGTCTGGAGAAGAGGCAGGTTAGCCCTTAATTAAACAGAGGACTGCCAGGAGTTTGCTAAAAGGCAGAGATGCACAATGAATCTCATTGGAAAAGGTGGTAATGAGAGAAGATGGAGCTGCAGGGTGCTCACATTCCTTGATAAAGCCAAACGATAGAACAACATCTGGATTCTTGGGGACCCAATGCCCCACATTCCATGCAGAGCTGTAGTGGGGCTCAGGCAGCTTCCCTGACAATGATGGTACTCACTAGGCTGCCTACTAAGCTGTGTGGCTTTAGGTCATGTCTCTGTGTCTCAGTTTCCTTGTCTATAAGATAGTGATAATAATAGTGTTTACCATATGGGCTGTAGTGAGGATCAAATGAGTATTTGTAAAGCATTTAGAATTATGCCTGGCACATAATAAGCACTTTATTTGTGTGTTAAACCAACAGAAAAAAGGCAAGAATTTGTTGAATGAGCAAATGAATAAATAAAAGAATGAACCTGGGTTCGAGTTCCGGCACTGCTGCATATATGCTCTTTGACCTAAACCCTTGAAGGCTGTGGCCCCTCAAGGAAGGATGGGATTTCAAGAGTGAGGAGGGGAGGCCTCCTGGGGAGGGATACAGGCAAAGCTGTATGGAGGCAGTCACTCTCTGAAGCTTTCTTCATCCTTCCAGGCAGAGGTAAAGACCCCTGTCTCTGTGGACCAGGAGCCTTTTGTGAACTGGTCAGCAACACCTAACACACGGTAGAGTATAATTCAATTATATGTGGCTCTTTCCCCACTAGGCTGTTGAGGCTCAATCCCCAGTTTCTAGCCTGCTCTTTTTTTTTTATGGGGGTGCTTGGTGAGTGTTTGCTGTTGTAATGAACGACAATGTCACCTGCTTTTCTCATATCTAATAATTCAGTATGTTCCACTAGATAGAGGGTGACTCAAAGCGTGACTGGGAAAATTTGAATATCTAAAGCCAAGGCCCAGGCTTTCACATGGGCCAACATTATTATATTACAGAAAAGGAAAATGAGCCCAAGATGCTGAATAAATTTACCTACTCTCACAAGTAGTTGAAACTGCAATGTAAACCCAACTATTCTCAGGCTTTTTCAATTTTGCACACACATATACACACAGAAACACACACAGTGTGTATTTTTATTTTGTTTTTGAATGGTGCTTGGGATAAATATATTTTAAAAAATAACCTATACCTGTGATTTTAAAAAATTAAATACTTGAAAAATTTTTACAAGAAAATTAAATTCTCAGCTGGGCGTGGTGGCGCACACCTGTAATCCCAGCACTTTGGGAGATTGAGGCAGGAGGATCGCGAGTTCAAAGACAGCCTCAGCAATGGCGAGGCACTTAGCAACTCAGTGAGACCCTGTCTCTAAATAAAATACAAAAAAGGGCTGGGGATGTGACCCAGTGGTCGAGTGCCCCTGAGTTCAATCCCCAGTACCACAAAAAAGAAAAAAAAAAAGAAAAAGAAAAAGAAAATTAAATTCTCACTCCAATCCCTAATCCACAACCCTCCAGTTTCCTTCTTATAAGCGTTCATTGCTATACACACACAAACACACACACACACACACACACACACACACACACACACACATATATGGTACCAGGGATTAAGCTCAGGGGCAGCCGGGCGCGGTGGCGCACGCCTGTAATCCCAGCACTTTGGGAGGCTGAGGCAGGAGGATCGTGAGTTCAAAGCCAGCCTCAGCAATGGCGAGGCACTTGGCAACTCAGTGAGACCCTGTCTCTAAATAAAATACAAAAAAGGGCTGGGGATGTGACCCAGTGGTCGAGTGCCCCTGAGTTCAATCCCCAGTACCACAAAAAAAAAAAAAAAAAAAAAAAAAAGCTCAGGGGCACTTGACTACTGAGCCAAATCCCCAGCCCTATTTTGTATTTTATTTACAGACAGGGTCTCACTAAGTTGCTTAGCACCTTGATTTTGCTGAGGCTGGCTTTGAACTCTCAATCCTCCTATCTCAGCCTCCTGAGCTGCTGGGATTATAAGCATGCACCACAGTGCCCGGCTACTACAGATATTATATGCATTATATTATGAGGCCAGCTTTTACTCATATTAACCAACATAGACCAGATTGTGATGCATTGATTCTAATTAATAAGTTAAAGTTTGTAAAATCAGTTGATTTTGACACTACAGGTGTGATCTTATTTTTTGTTTTGTTGTTATGAAAAATAGTGGAATAGAAAAGATCAAAGTATAGCCGGGCGTGGTGGCGCACACCTGTAATCCCAGCACTTTGGGAGGCTGAGACAGGAGGATCGCGAGTTCAAAGCCAGCCTCAGCAATGGCGAGGCACTTAGCAACTCAGTGAGACCCTGTCTCTAAATAAAATACAAAAAAGGGCTGGGGATGTGGCCCAGTGGTTAAGTGCCCCTGTGTTCAATCCCGGTACCACAAAAAAAAAAAAAAAAAAAAAAAAAAAAAGAAAAGATCAAAGTATGACTTTTGCCAGTAAATAGATGGATCTGGAGACTATCATGCTAAGTGAAATAAGCCAATCTCCAAAAAAAAACAAAGATTGAATGTTCTCTCTGATTATGTGGATGCTAACACACAATAGGAGGGGAAGGGAAAAATAGAAGATTTTAGATTAGACAACGGGGAATGAAGGATGGGGAGATAGGAATAGGAAAGACAGTAGAATGAATCAGATATAACTTTTCTATGTTCATATATGAATATACCACAGTCAATCTCCACATCACGTACAACCACAGGAATGGGATCCTAATTAGAATAAGTTGTACTCCATGTATAAATAATATGTCAAAATATACTCTGTTGTCATGTATATATAAAAAACATTTTTTGAAGCCAGGCACGGTAGCGCACGCCTGTAATCCCAGCACTTTGGGAGGCTGAGGCAGGAGGATCGTGAGTTCAAAGCCAGCCTCAGCAATGGTGAGGCACTTAGCAACTCAGTGAGACCCTGTCTCTAAATAAAATAAAATACAAAAAAGGGCTGGGGATGTGACCCAGTGGATGAGTGCCCCTGAGTTCAATCCCTGGTACCACACAAAAAAAAAAAAAAAAAAAAAAAAAAAAACAACAAAAAAAAACAAACACATTTTTTTTGAAAAAAGCTCTGAATAAAATAGGAATAGAAATTAAAAAAAAGAAAAGATCAAAGTACATCTTGCATAGAAAGATCAAGCAGTATTTCAAGAAAACTTGTGCAGGGGTTAAGAGATACAGCCCAGTGGTACAGTGCTTGCCTAACAACACACAGAAAAGTCTCATTGACATATTTTTCCAATTTTCAATGTTAAGAGAATATATTCTAAAACTTTCATTGGGAGATTTTCTCAATGACTTCTCTGATTAGAACAAACAAGGGCTGGAGGTATACCGCAAAGGTAGAAGCACTTGCCTATCACACCTGAAACTTTGAGTTCAACTCCCAGCACTAGGGTGGGGGAACCTCAATGAATGTAAAGAATGAAAATACAGAAAAAAGAAAACTCTTAATTAAGCTCTCTTCCCGTTTTTTTTCTGCAATGAATAAGATTTACCTTCACTGTGATGTGGTAATTGAACATCAGGGGCACTCCACCACTGACCTACATCTGTAGTCATCTTTTTATTTTTATTTAGTTTTTGGTATGGGGATTGAACTCAGGGTGGCTTAACTGCTTAGCAACACCCACAGCCCTTTTTAAATATTTTATTTAGAGATAGGGTCTTGCTGAGTTACTTAAGGCCTCACTAATTGCTAAGGCTGACCTTGAACAAGTGATCCACCTCTCTCAGCCATTGGGATTAGAGGCATGTGCTGTTGGGCCTGGCCATGGTGGTGTTTTTAAAGTCGTCACATTAACAGTTCCCAACAATAATTGGAGCCCTATTTCACTCAGTTTGAGGACAGCCCCACCTGCCCAGTTCCCTAATTAGTGAATTTCATTTCTTTCTTTTGTTTTGTAGTACTGGGGCCCCAGGCCTCAGCATACCAGACAAGCATGCTACCTCTAAGCTACTTTTCCAGCCCATGATCTTTTTCCTTTTACTTTCTGCACTCATCAGAATTGACATAAATATTTGAAATTTCCAAGATTCATGTTTAAATGGCATGTCTACTAATTGCTTCATTTAGGTTCCTTTGTACAAGGCTTATGAGACTTGGTAGTTGGAACTCCCTAAGCACCTCATAAGTCTTAATTAATGACCAGCTCCTCTGAGAAATCATTATGAACTCTTAATTTAAAAAAAGCACAGGGAGTCCTTGTTTTCACTGTTGTGTAAAAGTAACCTGGCTTCAGTTTCTATTTATATAAAACCATCAAATATTAAGCTTCTATGTTAAATGCAGGCAAGGACAGTAGGATATTTTAAAAAGTAATGTAGATGGGCTGTAGCTCAGTGGTAGAGTGCTTGCTGAGCATGTGTGAGGCACTGAGTTTGATTCTCAGCACTGCATATAAATAAATGAATAAAATAAAGATCTGTCAACAACTAAAAAAAAAAATTTTTTTATTTAAAAAATAGTAGTGTAGCTGGGCGCGGTGGCGCCCGCCTGTAATCCCAGCACTTTGGGAGGTTGAGGCAGGAGGATCGCGAGTTCAAAGCCAGCCTCAGCAATGGCGAGGCACTTAGCAACTCAGTGAGACCCTGTCTCTAATAAAATACAAAAAAAAGGGCTGGGGATGTGGCCCCGTGGTCGAGTGCCCCTGAGTTCAATCCCTGGTACCACAAAAAAAAAAAAAAAAAAAAAAAAAAAAAAATAGTAGTGTAGAGCTGGGTGCGGTGGCACATGCCTGTAATCCCAGGGGCTTGGGAAAGTGAGGCAGGAGGATTGCAAGTTCAAAGCCAGACCTAGCAACTTAGTGAGGCCTTAAGCAACTTAGTGAGATGCTGTCTCAAAATAAAAAAATAAACAGGGCTAGGGATGTGGCTCAGTGTTGAAGCGCTTCTGGGTTCAATCAATCCCAGGTTAAAAAAAAAAAAAAAAACTAGAGTAAAAATAAACATTTCTGAAACAGCTACACAGAATAAAAGGCATTTTGTAGTGTATACTCTCCAATTTTATATGAAAAGCAGTGGATCGCGAGTTCAAAGCCAGCCTCAACAATGGCGAGGCACTTAGCAACTCAGTGAGACCCTGTCTCTAATAAAATACAAAAAAAAAGGGCTGGGGATGTGGCCCCCGTGGTCGAGTGCCCCTGAGTTCAATCCCTGGTACCACAAAAAAAAAAAAAAAAAAAAAAAAAAAAAAAAATAGTAGTGTAGAGCTGGGTGCGGTGGCACATGCCTGTAATCCCAGGGGCTTGGGAAAGTGAGGCAGGAGGATTGCAAGTTCAAAGCCAGACCTAGCAACTTAGTGAGGCCTTAAGCAACTTAGTGAGATGCTGTCTCAAAATAAAAAAATAAACAGGGCTAGGGATGTGGCTCAGTGTTGAAGCGCTTCTGGGTTCAATCAATCCCAGGTTAAAAAAAAAAAAAAAACTAGAGTAAAATAAACATTTCTGAAACAGCTACACAGAATAAAAGGCATTTTGTAGTGTATACTCTCCAATTTTATATGAAAAGCAGTAAATGAGTTTCTATTAATAACACCTTATATGGACACCATACACTATATTTAATTCATGTCTTCTACAGATGCATGTAGTTTTGATTGAATTACCTTGGCATGGATGCTCCTTAATCTTGAGGTCTTAAAAAATTATCAAGCTGGGCGCAGTGGCACACGCCTGTAATCCCAGCACTTTGGGAGGCTGAGGCAGGAGGATTGCGAGTTCAAAGCCAGCCTCAACAATGGCGAGGCACTTAGCAACTCAATGAGACCCTGTCTCTAAATAAAATACAAAAAAGGGCTGGGGATGTGGCCCAGTGGTCAAGTGCCCCTGAGTCCAATCCCCAGTACCAAAAAAAAAAAAAAAAAAAAAAAAAAAAAAAAAAAAAAAATTATCAAGTTCAGATAAGAATGTTTGGGCAGGTGTGGTGGCACATGCCTGTAACCTCTGCTACTTGGGAGTGTGGTGGCACATGCCTGTAACCTCTGCTACTTGGGAGGCTGAGGCAGGAGGACTGCAAGCTCAAGGCTAAGCCTGGGAAATTTAATGAGACTATCTCAAAAGAAAATTTAAAGGGGGGTCTGGGTTTGTAGTTCAAGGCCTTGAATTCAATCCTAAGTAATGCAAAAAAATTTTTTTTAACAAAATATGTTTTGTAATTAGAAAAGCATGACCTAAAGCAAAATATCCTGTTTGCTATCAGATTAAAAATCTCTTTAGTTGCTTGTAAGTTAAAAAAAAAAAAAAAAGGTGATGAAAGTTCTGCTGGCTGGTAAGTATATATTCACAGGCTGATATTCAATGCATTTTTTGGGTGCAATGCAAACCCCTCAGTGGTGTGTTTTCCCCTGATCTCCCCAGAAGAACCCAATACTCTGAGAATTGTGACAAGTATTAGAGCCAGTTCTTCCTGCCACACTCCCTATTACTGTTATTTTCAGGATAAAATTGTGGCACCCCTGCACAATACATTGTTTAGAATAGAATTCAGCACCTCATTCATGCCTGGTTTCCAGAATTCCACAGCTAAGATGCCACAGGTGAAGAACACTGAGGTTCACTGAGATCCTGGAGCCAAAAACACTTAGAATCCTGTCTACTTTCTCCCCCTACAGTCCATTTTTCTATATAGCAAATTTATCTATCTTTCTCTCTCCCTCCCTCCCTGCTCTCTCTCTCTCTCTCTCTCTTTCTCTCTCTCTCTCTCTCTCTCTCTCTCTCTCTCTCTCTCTCTCTCTTTCTTTTTGTTGTTATGTTGTCATTGTTGTTCCCAGGGATTGAACCCAGGGACATTCAACCACTAAGCCACATCCCCAGCCCTATTTTTTTTTTTTTTTTAAGACAGGGTCTTGCCAAATATTTTCTCTGATTTAAGCATGCTGATTCATAATGTGATGGGGGGGTCATGGGAGGATTAGATGAACTCTAGATAAGGCAAAGGGGCAAAGGGGAGGGAGGGAAAGGGAGGGAGAATGGGGGTAGGAAAGACTGTGGAATGAGATGGACATCAATACCCTAAGTACATGTATGAAGACATGTATGGTGTGACTCTATTTTGTGTACAACCAGAGATATGAAAAACTGTGCTCTATATGTGTAATATGAATTATAATGCATTCTGCTGTCATATATAACAAATTAAAAAAAAAAAAAAAGACAGGGTCTCACTAAGTTGCTCAGGTACTTGCTCAATTGCTGAGTCTGGCATTGAATTGCAATTCTCCTGCCTCAGCCTCTAAGCCAGTGGGGGGCTTGACTGAAGCAGATCCTTTTTTTTTTTTTTTTTTTAATATTTTATTTATTTCAGTTGTACACAATGCTTTTATTTTTACATGGTGCTGGAGATGGAACCCTGGGCCACACATGTGCTAGGTGAGCGCTCTACTGCTGAACCACAACCCCAGCCCCTGTAGCCGATTTTTCTAAAAGCACATTTTGTAATTCCTTTGCTTAAAGCTCTCAAATGCCTCACACTTTCCTGCTGGTCTGCCTGGGGTCTACTTCTAAGTTCAGCCCTTCCTGGTGCCCCCTATACATCAGTCTGACCTTGTTTGTGCTGAATACACTAGTTTATACACACTAGCCTCAAACACACCAAGCTTATTTCTGTACCAGTGCTCTTGTATTTATGAGGCTTGATAACATGGGAAAACTGCCTTTATCTATATAGCTAATGGTAATATTTCTTCACTGAAAAACTTAATGTAGTTTATTGGCTAGTTTAAATGAGAAAGTCCTTAGAACTAAAGGCCTTTTTGCTTGGTATGTTCTCCTACATCTTTGAAAAGCTCAGGCTCAAGTCAAATGATACCTGCTCAGGGCCCTTCCCTATCTCTGCAGCTAAGGCTACACCTGTCCACCCATCTTCTACCTCATCACCCTACGCTAACTTTCCATGGCACTTGTTTCTTTGTTCATCACTCCCTAAGAAGGGGATCTTTGTCCACCTTCCTTGTCCATTGCTGTCATACTGTCCCCACCACCAAATGGGAACATAACAATTTGTTGAGTATCATTCTTTTTTTTTTTTTTTTTTTGTACTGGGAATTGAACTCAGGGGCACTTGACCACTAGGCCACATCCCCAGCCCTTTTTGTATTTTATTAGAGACAGGGTCTCACTGAGTTGCTAAGTGCCTCACCATTGCTGAGGCTGGCTTTGAACTCACGATCCTCCTGCCTCAGCCTCCCAAGTGCTGGGATTACAGGTGTGTGCCACCACACCTGGCTTGTTGAGTATCATTCTTTAAAAAAAAATTTTTTTTTTTGTATTTGTAGATGGGCACAATAGCCTTATTTATATATTTATTTTTCTGTGATGCTGAGGATCCAACTCAGTGCCTCATACATGCCAGGTAGGCACTCTACCACTGAGCCGCAACCCCAGCCCCAGTATCATCTTTTTCTTATTTGGAGCAGAAGTTCTTAACCTGGGACATAGTGGTTTCAAGAGATCATTCCCTGCTCCTCTCCCTCCTCTTCCCATCCTTTTCCCACATGCAAATGAAATGAGTATATGTCCTCTGGGGTGTGAGAAATGTGTGGGAAAAAGTATTTTTTCAGATTCTCAAGGGAATCAAACAACAGAATGTTAATTACTACTAGTAGGGAGTTGTAGCTGGTGATGCACTTTCTCCTATATTTAATTCTTGCTATGCTTAGAGATCTAGTACAGAGACTATCATTTCTATTTCGTGGGTAAAGACATTAAAGTGCAACATACAGGTTAAACATATCATTAAAGATCATGCAGAGAGTCAAGGATGGAATTAATGCAAATACATTCTTTGGACTCAAAATCCTGTGCTCTTTCTGCTGAAAATATGGACAGAATCCAGCATTCCGGAGGATTGCATTGGTGCTTGCTTATCTTATATACTTTTTCAAAAATCAGCAAATTTACACACTTTAGTTCTAAGAACTTTCTCATTTAAACTAGCCAATAAACTACATTAAGTTTTTCAGTGAAGAAATATTACCATTGGCTATATAGATCAAGGCAGTTTTCCCATGTTATCAAGCCTCAGTTTTAAAACAGAATGTTAAAGTAACGTGTGAACAAAAGAATTTTCTACTAGGCGAAGTAGAGTATAATTAAGAAACTAGATTTGTAGGCATAAATACACATTAAAGCCAAACGAAGATGATTTTGAGATCTCTAATGTTTAAGATTTTATCTGCCCTTTTAGTTGGAATATATAATTGAATCATCTATACTGAAAAATCACTATAATCTATTTTTTTGAATTAGCTTTCCACTGGGCATGGTGGTGCATGCCCATAATCCAGCAGCTTTGGGATGCTGAGGCAGGAGAATAGTGAGTTCAAAGGCAGACTCAGGAATTTAGCGAGGTACTGAGCAACTCAGCGAGAACCTGTCTCTAAATAAAAATATAAAGGGCTGGGGATGTTGCTTAGTGGTTAAACACCTCTGGGTTCCATTCCCGGTATGAAAAACAAACAAAACAAACAAACAAAAATCTTTCCTAGAAAATAAATATTCAAATATAATTCTCCTGTACATTCATTTTCAAGAAAAGAGGAGAGAGAAAAAAACTACATTATTTAGGGTTATATTATCATAACTCTGTGAATTTGGCAGTGTCTTTTCCCAAAGGCCATGACTATAAGACAAAAACAGACAACAGTCTCAAAAGACTCTTTTTGTAAACCTCAGGAAATTATAGGAACATGACACTTAAAAGAATCTCCCAATCTGGGAAGATAATTAAGATCAAAGATTTCCTTCCCCTTCTTACTAGCATCTATAAGTAAAGACCCAGTCTTTTATGTGAACAAAACAAGCATTCCCTTTACTGAATTAGTTGTTTTTTTCTTCTTAAAAACCACAAGTATGGTATCATATTCTTAGAAGGAATCTCCAACTAACTGACTTAGATGTCATTCTTTGATTTTGATGCATTTAAAATGTTAGCCAAATACAGGGAGATGTGTATTTTAAGAAAGCATTTCATCTAGAATTACTTCATCAAAAGATCTGTCAGAAGCCGGGCGTGGTGGCGCACCCCTGTAATCCCAGCACTTGGGAGGCTGAGGCAGGAAGATCGCGAGTTCAATGCCAGCCTCAGCAATGGCGAGGCACTTAGCAACTCAGTGAGACCCTGTCTCTAATAAAATACAAAAAAAAGGGCTGGGGATGTGGCCTAGTGGTCGAGTGCCTCTGAGTTCAATCCCTGGTACCAAAAAAAAAAAAAGATCTGTCAGAGCCAGGCCGGGTGGTGCACACACCCTGTAATTTCACTCACTCAGGAGGCTGAGGCAGGAGGAGTGCAAGTTCAAGGCCAAACTCAGCAACTTAGCAAGATTCTATCATAAAAAATAAAAAGGGCTGGGGATGTAGCTGAGTGGTAAAGTGCCCCTGGGTTCAATTCCCAGTAACACTCCCTTCCCCCACAAAAAATCTGTCAGGGCCTCTACTGGGAAATTAACTGATGGCTCTGTTACTATAGTTGTGAAAACCTAGGGGAACTATTGCTTAAATTTATTCTTAGGCAACCTCAGTGTTCAACAGATCTATAAACAAACCACAGACATAGGGGGGAAAAGCCAAAGACAAACCAACCAGAACCTAGTGGAAGAAACAACAACCTCTTGCCTTGTGATTAGCAGGGCTAGAACACTTCTGGGTTATTCCTTAACTATAATCGAGGCTACTACCTTCCTGGAATCTCGCCTGTCACCAGGGTCAAAGATTGCTGTTATAGGGGGTGGGGTTGTGGTCCAGTGGTAGAGTGCTTGCCTAGCACATGCGAGGTGCTAGGTTTGGTCCTCAGCACCACATAAAAATAAATAAATAAAAGTATTGTGTCCAACTACAACGTGTGTGTGTGTGTGTATACCACCTTTATGTATAAAATTTTTAAAAAGATTGCTGTTATACAGGAAGGATAGTTTGGTAACTCCTTCCCTTCCTTTAAAATAAACTCTGAATAAACACCTGGCTGTGATGTTGTAGAGGAAAATGATCTTTTGACTCTTAACACACTTAGCTGAAAGCTGATGAGGACCTTTGGATCTTTCCCAACCACTGGCTTTTTCCCTACTGTAATTAGAAGAAGAAGAAAAAAAAAAAGCCACCTACCATGAGTGGAATGTAATTCAGTTTATACCAGAAGGAAAAAGGGATTCACTTGTACAGGGATTTGAACCTGTCATTCTTCAGAAGTCTAGGTATCTCATACTAGATTGTGAAGAAGACAAAAATTTTTAAAAATAGGCGTTCTGTTTTTCTGCAGATCAAAAGCCTGGGTTCACATACAGTGTCCTTTACTTCTTGGAAGGGATGCTACTCAAATCAGATCTAAGCATCATTGAATGGTTAAAAAAAAAAAAAAAAAAAAAAAAAGAGGCCGGGCGCGGTGGCGCACGCCTGTAATCCCAGCACTTTGGGAGGCTGAGGCAGGAGGATCGCGAGTTCAAAGCCAGCCTCAGCAACGGCGAGGCACTTAGCAACTCAGTGAGACCCTGTCTCTAAATAAAATACAAAAAAGGTCTGGGGATGTGACCCAGTGGTCGAGTGCCCCTGAGTTCAATCCCCGGTACCACAAAAAAAAAAAAAAAAAAAAAAAAAAAAAAGAGTGTGCAAGGGGTCTGGGGATATAGCTCAGTTGGTAGAGTGCCTGCCTTGCATGCACAAGCCCCCCCAAAAAAAGAGTGAACAAAGCAACAAGATAGAAGAGTACTAATTTATAGTATCTTTTAAATTTTACTGTTTTACCTTCTACCAAAAATGTCCTAAGTGGCTTGGCTTAACTGGTTAAGAGTATTACAAAGAGATGGCTAAGGTCAAGGTTTTAATCTTCTTAATGACCTATTTACTTCTGTTCTGTAAGGGCCACAATTCTCCTTTCAAAATTTGTTTCTAAATGAAGGTGGACCAGGAAAGAAGGCATAAGGAAAACCATCACCAAACACAGGAAAACACACCAGCACCTGTTGCCAATGAGAAGGAGCAGGTCACAAGTCCAGAATCTACAGGCATTTCACTTGGTCTTTTCACTCATTCTTTCTGCATGGCAGGTGCCAAGATCATAGAAAGAAACCAGATATAGCCCTGCCCAGGAGTTTGGTGCAAAATCAGCAATTACACTGGGTACAGTAGCACACACCTATACTAGGAGAGACATGGGAGGCTGAGGCAGGAGGATCTCAAGTTCGAAGCCAGCCTCAGCAACTTAGCAAGATCCTGTCTCAAAATAAAGTTAAATTTTTAAAAATGGGCTGGAGATGTGGTTCAGTGGTACAGCATTTATATAGCATGTGCAAGGCCCTGGATTCAATGCTCAGTACTACAAAAAACAAAACAAAACAAAACAGTACAATGCAAGCCCAAGTATGATGAGAGAGAAGCCTAAGCCAGCTGGGGAAGGCAGGAGAGGATTTCCAGAAGAGGGGGCACACCCCAAAGGATGCAGTGGATGTCATTTTGAACTCCAACAAATGATTGAGTAGCAAGGTAATGCCAATTAAAAGATCAATATTACCAGGTGTGGTGGCGCATGCCTGTAATCCCAGCACTTGGGAGGCTAAGGCAGGAGTTCAAAGCCAGCCTCAGCAAAGGCAAGGCACTTAGCAACTCAGTGAGACCCTGTCTCTAATAAAATACAAAAAAGGGATGGGGATGTGGCCCAGCGGTTGAGTGCCCCTGAGTTCAATCCCTGGTACCCCCCCTACAAAAAAAAAAAAGATCAATATTATCATAGTATTATTTATATTAATTGATTTTTTAAATCTTTATTTTTGTTTACTTTTTTATTTATTATTATGTGGTGCTAAGGATAGAACCCAGTGCCTCACACAAGCAAGGCAAGCGCTCTACCACTGAGCCACAACCCCAGCCTCTAACATATTATTCTTGAGTTTAAAAAAAAGGAAGAATGGACAGTTGTGGTGGGGCACACCTATAATCCCAGTGACTTGGGAAGCTGAGACAGGAGGATTGCAAGTCCAGTTTCTGCAAATTAGTGAGACATTGTCTTGAAAACAACAGAAAAAGGTCTGGGTAAGTAACTCAGTGGAAAAGGACCCCTGGACCCCAGTACTGCCAATAATAATAATGATATTTTTTTTTTTTTAAAGGAAGGATTGAACAGTAGGCATTTGGGATCTCAAATGTATGTCAGTAGTAAGAGTGAATCACTTCTTTTTCCTGACTGTTCATTACTATTGTAATGACAAAGCAACAGATCTTCAACCCTGTTAGGGGTTTTAAGTCTCACAGCAGAGGACTTTTCTCCTAAGACAGACACATGTGGTTTAAATGAACTAGGCCAACTCTGCAAGTTTCAAGTTTCAAATGGTAGATTTATATAAAACAAGGTGATAGCTGTGTGTGTGTGTGTGTGTGTGTGTGTGTGTGTGTGTGTGTTGCTAGGATTGAACCTAGGGCCTGGTGCATGCTAAGCAAGCACCCTAACACTGAACAACACCTCCAACTTCAGTGAGCTTAAATACCACAATTCTTTTGTGGGGCAACAAGTGAAGTCACAAGCTCCATAAGGATTTTTTTTTTAGCTGAGATTGGGACTAAGGACTTCCTGTATGCTAGGTAAGTGCTCTCCCATTGAGCCACACCTCTAGCCTGAAAGTTGTTTTCTTTTTTAAAGAAACATCACAATTCTTTTGTCATGCAACATAGTAAAGTCATAAGAACCATTTAAATTTTTTTTTTCCTTTCTTGTGATATTGTGGGTCAAACCAAAGGCCCAATTCGTGCTAGGCAGCTCTCTACCAGAGTTCAACCAGAGCCCAAAGCTAACCATTTTTAAAGTGAGCATATTAGGACATATAAATTTCCCTTCAAATCCCACAGTCAAAGCATAAGCTAGACCTGAGAAAACAAACCTGTTAGGTCAGCAAGACGCCATCGCCACCTTGTGTTGATCAGTCTTCATTACACCCACAATACTTTTTGACAAAGATTGCACATGGATTCCACAATTACAGAATATAGCTTTATTTATAGAATCTTACAAATAAAACATTTACAGTCCACATAAGTTATTTTCTTTCCTAATTTTTCTCATAACACCTGAGTTTTTTAAAAAAAATACTGTGATGTAGCTGTAGAACTGTAAAGGGAAATATGAATAATAAAAACCTAACCTCTTTCTTTTGCAAAAATCAGACTTTATTATTATTATTATTATTATTTTAAAGCAGGTTTCTGGCATATTTCTGTCTCTTTGGAAGAGGACTTCCTAAAAATTAGATCTTAGACTACTCAAACAGAGAAGTCTTCATTTTACAAACCCCGGGTGAAGGACCACTGAGGAATGGCCCCCAGGTAACACTAGACACAAAATCTTTGGGGGCAAAGACAGAAGGTGAGAAGTAGCAGGACCCTGTCCCTAGCTTACATGACCTTTACTTTCCTTGCTGACATTAATAGGAGCTGGTCCCTCTGGAAAGAGGTGAAAGGGGCCTTTGGGGTTTCAGGTGGAAACGTCCTCTAACAACTCACAACTCCTCAGACTTCTAATATGTCAGATGCTTAGAACAGCAAATTCAACACTTAAAAGTCAAAATGAAATTGCCACATTTTCAACTCGTGAGGCAGATCTGTTGCCAGTGGGAACTTCTATTACCGCCTCCCTCCTAAGCTCCAAGTGGGATGGCCTCTGCATCCATGCAGGCGAAAGAGGATTTCCCTCTGAGGCAGCTGTCTATGAAGGTGAAATTCTTGAGTTAATAATAATGTAGGTGTGCATGAAAAGGGCAAGCACCCTACTATTTTATATTTATTTTTCAATTTGTTAAAGATTACATATTTTTAAGCTCCTCTCTTAAAAACCCACTAACTCTAAGTCAGTACTCTACTCCAAGACAAAGGATATTTTAAAGGAATGACAGGAACTACAGGGAATGCTAAAATTAAAACTGTAATAGATTAATGTGAGTTTTTTTTTTTTTTTTTGGGGTGGGGGGGATGGTGTGCTGGCGAAGGAACCCAGACATAGCATGTATACTGTGCAGAGCTCTATCTACCACTGAGCTACACTCCCAGCCTCAGAGTATCATTTTCTCCTACCTCTTGAAAGCAGTTTGAGAAAAATAAAACAGAAAAGACAAAATCATTTTAAAACAATAACAACAATGATGATGATAAATATAAAAAGTTAGATTCATTTAAGGAATTTAAGGAATTGGTTCTTTGGTAAAACTGGACCCTAACTCTATCAGGAGTTGGTCCTGACATTCAATCTAGAATCTTGATTACTAAACGTTTCCTCCTTCTTCAGCCTAGTCTAAATCCATCCGAGTTAACAGGCAAGGTTGGGAGTGAAACTTAACAAGAACCCTCGGCAGTTTTCCCATTCATACTCTTTTCAGGAATATTCTTGGTTTGAGGAACATTTCCTAAGAACAGAAACAAAATAGATGCTGCTTTTAATTAATAACAGTGGACAGTTTTTCTGAGGAAGGACAGAAAAACTCAGGTGATGGCAATGAACCAGTACTCCTGTCAGTCATGCGAACACAGCCCCTGGGCTGCAGCTGTGGCACCGCTAAGAAAGGCTTCTGGAGAGACTGGCTCCCCAAAGTGGCTAAAGAATCTCACATTATCAATATGATAATAATAAATCAATTCACCTAGTGAACCTGGAGATTAGCTCCCCTTGAAGCCAGAGTTCTGAGGAGGGGGGCTCCACAGTGCCCAAGGCTGACCCATAGTGTTAAAGCCAAGTTCATCCATCCATGTTCTGGAGAGAATTAGAGGAATTTACACTTAGTTCAATACAGGATTCTACTTCTGATGACTGGGGCCAGGGAGGAAGCAGTAACCAAGACAGTCAAATTCCACTCACAGCAACACCTTCAGCAATGCCCCAAGTTTTTGTTCCAATGTTCCCTGGTACTCAAACTTTTATTTATGTAATTAGTAAGTCCTAAGTTTTGCCTGCACTTATTCCATTTCTGATTACCCTTGTCATAATAAAGCATAAACTACTGCACTCTAATTCTACAGGTGAGCTTGCCACTCTGCGCGAGTCTCAACTAGGGGAGGTGAGTGTGCGGTCTCCCCTCCAACCCCTGCATCTTAACTGTGCTCACAATGTGCTTCTAGGGAGGGATCTAAAAAGTCTCTTAGAAGGGAGCTGGGAAAGGGAGGTGGAAATCACAGCAAAAATAATTTGTTTTCTTGCAGATCTCCTGCTCCTCCATTCTGTCAGCATTAACCTGCCAGAGAAGGTCCAGGCAACCGAACCTCCACGGGGGCTCAACTGGGCAGCCAGGACTCAGGGGCTGCACAAACAAACCAACACCCAGCGCCCCAGTGAGAACAAGTGAGGATCACGAGAGGAGATCTACCACTGGCTCTGTTTCCTGTCACACTCAGCATGGTCCTTGCCTCTCCTGCACTACTCACCTGCTAACTTTAAGTTCTCTTTGAGAGAACAGGCAACGACAGATTGGGGCGGGGGTCCCCTGTCTCCTGTCCCTTCTCTGTAAGAATAGAAGAACATGCTTCAAAACCCAAAGTACAGATTCACCTCCTGATGTTTCTTTCTTTCTTCTTTTTTCTTCATCTCCTAATATTTCTAACCGCGTTATGACCACTAGCTCTATTTTTACATCGCAGGGTAAAAGACTGGAAATCTCTCAGTGCTGCTTCCAAGAGAAAGAGTCCAGAGTGAGCGGAGAGGAAAGGGGGAGTCTTGTCCTGTACACAGCATTCAGGTTCCAGAGCCACCGTGAAGAAGGGGGCAGGGAGGGTGTGAGGCACTACCTGGAGAACGGTCACCAGGGCAGCTTCTTCCTAGGACAGAGCACTTTAAATACAGTTGATATCTGGAAGCAGTCAGATGGCCTGTGTCAGTTTTAATCCAACTGCCTCCTCCATGGAGCTTTGTGGAGGCTGAGTCCTATGGCCAGGGCCCAACCTGCAGTCTCCCTGGCTCTTGGCAGGACCCTATCCGATCTGGATCTGCCCTGAGTACATGGTGAGGAGCAGCATGATGGTGAAGCCCGTCAAGAGGCCCAGGTTCTGAATGACAAAGGGGATCAAGATGCTGCCCTTCCTTTCATCCTCTTGGCAGACCTCATTCATCTCAGGAAACTGAGGGGAAAAAAAAAGAAGAAAAATAAGAGTTCTGTGATTCCTCTCTTAACCAGGGCAGTTCAGTGATTGAGATGTGTTGCAAATTAGTTGACAGAAGATTCACAGCGACAGTAGCTAGAATCTGAATATGACAGCCTTCCTCCGCGGTGGTCACCACAGGTCTACAACTATGAAAGAAAAGCCAAGTACTGAACGCACACCTGGCCCTGGGTTTGTGTGTAGAAGCTGGCTAACAATAAATGGGCTCTGGGCTGGGTGGGGTGGCTACAAGGTCAAGCACTTGCCCAGCAAGCACAAGGCCCTGGGTTTTATCCCAGCACCACTAAAGAAGAAAAGAAGAAACTCTGATTAAAAAAAAAAAAAAAAAAAGAAAGAAAGAAAAAGAAAAGAAAAAAACCTTTTTTATTGTGGACATAAAAACCACTTAAAAAGATCTCTTTTACTAACAAATCGTTGTTACCACCTCTTTGGGAAACCCAGCAACAGTGTAAGGAGACAGAAAATGGTGGCTGGGATTCAGGGCCTCATGCTGCTGGACCAGCAAAGCAGGTGACCACTGTGAGACCATTAAGGAATGCCAAAACATCCTACCCACAGCACAGGCTCCCCACAGAGGAGACTGTCACTGCTCTTACGACCTCACCAAAAATAGTATTCTCAAAGGATACATAAAATAAAACAATATATAAAGTAAAGCATCTTCTTTATATATGCCGATATGTAAGGGACATGTAAAGAAAAGTAATTCAGGCAAACAGGTCAAACAGTACCTCAGGCCAACAAACCAGGAAAGGAGCTCAGGCTATAAGGCTGTGCACAAGGTGCCACAGAGCAGGCGAAGACTGGAACCTACCAATGTGGGGGCACAGAACAGTGTGTGCTTTCCAACACTGCTGATAAAGGAAGAAAGCCAATAAAAAGCCTAAAACCTGGGATCGGCCATGGTGGCTCACACACAGCTGTAATCCCAACAACTTGGGAGGCTGAGGCAGGAGCATGGCAAGTTCAAAGCCAGCCTCAGCAACTTAGCAAGACCCTGTCACAAACAACAAACAAAAAAATGGGCTGGGTATGTAGCTCAGTTGTAAAGCACCCCTGGGTTCAATCCCCAGTACCCAAAAAAGAAAAAAAAAAAATAAAGCCTAAAACCATGTATCCATTTTTTTTTTTTTTTTTTTTTTTTTGTGTGTGGTACCGGGGATTGAACTCAGGGGCACTCGACCACTGGGTCACAACCCCAGCCCTTTTTTTTTGTATTTTATTAGAGACAGGGTCTCACTGAGTTGCTACTAAGTGCCTCGCCATTGCTGAGGCTGGCTTTGAACTCGCGATCCTCCTGCCTCAGCCTCCCAAAGTGCTGGGATTACAGGCGTGCGCCACTGCGCCCGGCTCATGTATCCATTTTTTTAAAATATTTATTTATTTGTTCTTTTTAGTTGTACACAATGTATTTATTGCTTACGTGGTGCTGAGGATTGAACCCGGGCCGCACACGTGCTAGGCGAGCGCTCTACCGCTAAGCCACAATCCCAGCCCCATGTATCCATTTTTTTAAAAGGTTAGTTTATTTATATTTTTTACTATTATTATTTTTTAAATTGTTGATGGAGCTTTACTTTTTATTTATTTATATGTGGTACTGAGGATCGAACCCAGTGTCTCACACATGCTAGGCAAGCACTCTATGACTGAGCCACAATCCCAACACCATGTATCCATTTTTTAAAAATATTTATTTATTTGCTTTAGTTGTACACAATGCAAATGCATTTATTTAGTTTACACAATGCAATGGTGTTTACTGCTGAGGATCGAACCCGGGCCGCGCACGTGCGAGGCGAGCGCTCTATCCGCTGAGCCACAACCCCAGCCCCACAATGCATTTTTATTTACATGTTGCTGAGGATCGAACCTGGGCCATGCACATGTTAGGCGAGCGCTCTACCACTGAGCCACAACCCCAGCCCACCATTTTGAGCCAATAATTCTAATTCTGGAACTAAAGTATATCCTCTCATTGAGCAATACCATCATTGAAAAGAATATTTACAAAGAGTATGCAACATGATCATAGATGTGTTAAGTAAAAGAAACCAGGACACAAAATTATATATTCAATATGAATATAGTTACTTATAGACATACACAATGCATTGAGATAAAAAAGAAACAGTGTTAATTATTATTATGAGGTAGAGAGATTATGGGAAATTCTTCTTTCCTCTTTTATTTATCTATATACACCTATTCTATAATATTTAAATAAGGACCCTAGATTGAGCACATTTTCTTTAATGACATGCTAATAGAAACATAAGTTTTCTGCCTTTAAAATCTCATGTCATGGGGCTGGGGTTGTGGCTCAGCAGTAGAGCACTCACCTAGCACATGCGCAGCCCAGGTTCCATCCTTAGCACCATGTAAAAATAAAGGCATTATGTACAACTAAAACAAATAAACAAATATTAAAAAAAAAAAAAAAAATCATGTCATGTCATAGGTTGGTGTGATTGGTCCACACCTGGAGTCCTAGTCCCAGCTACTTAGGAGGACTGTTTGAATCAGAGAGTTTAGGAACAACCTGGGCAACAGAGTGAGACCCTATTGGTGGTAGTGGTGGTGGGGGTCTAATACTTCCTTAAAAGCCACTAACTGTATACCTTAAGTAGGTAAATTGTGTGGTATGTGAAGACACCTCAATAAAGCCATTATTAAAAACAAACTAACTAATATCCCCTGACTGTTCTCCTATTTACTAATTTGAAAATCTGGCCCAGTTTTGCCTACAAGGTATAAACTACGGCAGACTTACCATGTCAGCCAGAGCAATATATAAGAACATTCCTCCAGCCAGTGCAAAAATCCAGTTGGCAGAGAAGTGGCTGCCGGCCAGGATGCCAAAGGCCAGACCCACGTAGCAGCAGCAGGCAGAAAGGAAGTTGAAGAACAGAGCCTGTTGGATACTCATCCCAGCATTGAGCAGGATGACAAAGTCTCCTACGGCAGGGAGTACAGGAAGGGGAAGAAAGTTGAGTTGGGAGACAGAGAACATGGGTGAGTCAGACTGCTCAGCTATGGACAAAGTCTGGGTAAAACTCAAGACAGCTCCAGAATCTAGACTGACCATCATTGTTCTGTTCAGGATCTGCCCCATCTGCCAAACTGGCCGTGCACACCCGTCCTAGAGGCTGGGTTATATGGTTACATGTAGGATTTTGAAAGTAGACGATTAGCTAGGGATGGCCCCATTTCTTTTGAGTGAAGGTGAAATACAAAGAACTTCCTTCCTTATAACTACAATGAATTGTCCTTTTAGGAGATGAAATTGTGAGGAAGAAAAGTCGCAAGCCAATGGCAAAGCCAGAATTGCACCCTGAGTCATCTCTGAGCCTCTGGAATCCTGGCTTTTTATACTTTCCCTTGATAAAACCAAGCACCTCCCAAGCTCGGTCTGGTGCATGGATCCACCTTCCAGATCACTAACACACACCTCTGCTTTTGGAAGAGTACCGCGTGTAAGAGATCACCTTCACTGAGCACTGGGAACAGTGAGTAGCACATGGTAAGTCCTTTCTGCCTCTTGCTTACCTCATGGTGATTCTGTAAGGTAGCTGCTATTATCAACCCCCTGTACAGGTGAGAACACTGAGCCTCAGCATGTGAGGCTACAGGGAGAAAAATATCCCTATGAAAAACTTCATCATTCTAAGCTGCTGTTGGCTCATTGTCAGGATGCAGTGGTTAGAGTCCACACAGCTTGGCAGGTGTTAATGGACTACAGAACACACTGAGCAGCAAGTGGTGAGCTATGAAGTGGGGCTGCCCCTACTGGTGCTACTTGGTTACTACCAAGGTCGCCACACAGGCGCCAGGGGATGCGTGCTCACCCAGCTCGTGTGGGAACTCCTCGCAGAGGATGGCCACCGATGTGCTGATGCCTTGGAAAGTAGACACAGTGAAAGAGGCACCTATGGCCAGGCCATCGATGAAGTTGTGGAGGCCATCACTCAGGGTGATCATCCAGGCCAGGGTGCCGATGTCGGAGTAGCGGACGCCCTTCAGCCAGTAACAGGCACTTTGGGAAGCCTGTAGGTCCTATGAGAAAGCACACCCCACGACCCGTGGGTCACGGGGCAGACCACACTTTCAGCATGCGCCTGACTCATCAAGGCCTCTGCCTCCTGAAGGCTTCGCTCCCCCAAGCGGCTGATGGCCACAGACCTGCACAGACAGTGAGCCCACGATGACCTTCCCGTCGGCGCCGGGGGCCTTGCCATCAGGCTCGCTGTTGCAGTGCTGAGGAATCATGTGGTCCAGATCCCCATTCTGCAGCTTCTCTGTCACGCCCTCCTCCTGGTCCTTTTTGGAAGGAAGTGTCTCCGAGGCATAATGGCTATGTCCATGATGATGCTGGTGGGGCGACAGGGGAGGGGTGAGTGTGACCCTCACCAAACCCCCTGAACACTCAGAGTGCATGCTCCAAGCTCTGCGAAGACCTCACTGTGACCATCCAAGGAAACCAGGGCAGGCCACGCACAGAAGTGTAGGAAAACTGTTACATGTGGTAGCACCAAGTGTGAAGCTAAGGACCTGGTGTCAGATACCAAGGCAGTCAGAGGGGCCACTGCTCAATGCACTCAGAGCCCCCTCACCCCCTTTGCCACAAGCATTTCTGTTCAACTCTGCCACAGTCAGGGAACCACCACATGCTGGACATGAAGGTCATCTTTCTGGAACTGTGCTATGCTAGTCAGTCCTATTCTTTACAGTCAGACATCAGATATTTAGGAAATAATCTAGAACAAAGGAAAGGGGATAAACTGCTGCTTTAGTAAAGGGCTCACTGGCCAGATCCAGTCGAGCTGCCACCCTGGCTAATATCCTCATAAGGTGAACTGGGATGATCTCCTTAGGCTACCTGTGGCTTCTAAGACAGGTCACCTCACTACATTGGTGGAGCAACACCTGCACCAAGAGCCTCAGCACTCTGAGACGGGTGCATTCCCTAGGACATTTTCTTTAAACTGATGCTTGGCCTTACCTCATTTTTCTGCTTAAGAAGCATCTTTAAGATCTTCTCTGTGAAAAAGAAAAGGTAGAAGCCCCCAAACACTACTGCAGACTTGGAGACATAATAATCTTTCAAAGAATCGAAGCCAAAAGCCTGTGGACCCAGGAAAACAAAATGAGTTTGAGAAAAATAATTATCTCCACCGGTTCCCTCTCATCTCTTAACTATTTCCTTGACTCCAGGAAAGAGACATCCTGGAATACCTCTGCTGTCTGCCCTTCTCTTGCCATCAACTAATCCTGATGTTCCCCTGATGTGACATCACCAGCCCTGCTAGGTTCTTTCTTTCCCATCTTCTCAAAAGACAATCTTTAGGATTTTAATCTTAGGAAGAGTGATCCTGGAGACTGGGTCTTGCTAGGTTGCTAGGCTGGACTTGAACTTGGGATTCTCCTGCTTTAGCTTCTCATGTAGCTGGGACTATAGACATGTGCCACATGGTTTTCTACTCTTAATTAGGAATGCCTTAATTTCTCTTAGCACTTAGTTATAAAAGCACCCTGTCAGCGCATTCCATATTTAAGGAGAGGATGCTTGTGTTTATTTTCATCTTATTTAATGTCCCCAGCTGATCTGTCTGTAAACAGAACGGGAAGTGGTGGAATTATACTTTCTAAAAGGGAAATCCATTCCCCAGCTAAATAGCAAGAATTGCAGCATCTTCCTAACCACAAACCTCATGAGGACCACAAAGCCAAGAAGAAAGCCATCAACATCCCTGTTGGTATCAATCTTGGGAACTTTTGAAGTCCGGCTCTGTGGCACATGCCTTAATCCCAGCTATTTGGGAGGCTAAGGCAGAAGGATCTCTCGACACCAAGAATTCAAGACCATCCTGGGCAATATAGTGAGATCCCTACCAGTTTAGAGATAAGTAAATAAATATTTTTAAAAACAACAACAACAAAAAATTGTGCCGGGAGGGTGTTTTTTGAGACAAGGTCTTGTTATGCTTCCCAGGTCGGTCTTGAGTGCATGGGCTCAAGTGACCTTCCCACCTCTGGGCCTCCGCAGTAGCTTGGAGTACAGGTGTGCACCACCATGCCCAGCTGGGGAGGGGGACTTTTTTGAGCTCTTTCTGAAAAACCTCACTTATTAAGAAGAGAGAGAAAGACTCCATTGGAAAGAGGGTAGGAGCAGAAACCAGGAGAATTCTCTTTCAAGTTCAGTTCTCAATTTATGGTGTCAAATTGTTCAATGACTTGCTCCTCAGTCTCCTAACTGGGAACAGGCCTTGAATAAACTCCAGTCCCCACAGGTTCAGGTTGCATATAGGAGCTAACCTAACAAAGGGGAATCCTGGCTGTTTAAAAGGTGCTTTTCCTTTAGGTTTTAAAGGCACCATACTCAATCATAACCCTCTAGTGTGGTTTTCTTTCCTTTTTTTTTTTTTTTTTTTTTTTGGTGGAGGGTATTTTATTTAGAGACAGGGTCTCACTGAGTTGCTTAGTGCCTCACTTTTGCTGAGGCTGACTTTGAACTCTTGATCCTTCTGCCTCAGACTCTCCAGCTACTGGGATTACAGGCATGTGCCCAACACACCCAGCTCTAGTGTCATTTTCTAAGAGACATACATGCCAAATTCTGTAGTAGAAGTAGCACATTTGGTCAGCTCTCCAGGAGAGGTGAATCACTGAGGGAAAAGTGAAGTGAGAAGAAGCAACTACTATGTCCCCACACTGAGCCAGGGCGGCATTCAAAAGCCTGACTTCGAGGGTCAGCAAACCTGGCACCTAGGCTCAGGGTAGGTGCTCCGGTGCAGGTGAGATTCCATGGGTAAAACAATACTAGCTCTATAGATCTCACAGATTTGCTCCACTAGGAACACAAAACAGCAGTTTAGAAAACGAAGTACTGTAAGAAGCATGTGGAGTCATCCTTTTGTTCTGTGGGCCTGCCAGACCACCTACGTAAAATGTCCTGTGCTTATTGTAATTAATGGGTCTGCTGAAGACATTGCACCCAGTCAGATGAGGCATCTGCAAGGCTGCCTACCATACCTCACAAAGACTAAGCTCCCTTTGCTAATGTGGAGGATTTGTCTCAATCACCTAGACAAGGGACAAAGCTGCTGTCAGTGTATGGGAAACTAGACTATTCTGTTTGGATTGTCTCCATCCCCAAACTCTCTGCTGAGAACTGATGTTTTTACTAAGACCCATGGATTCTGTTGATGTGTTTATACTACTCTGCACTGAGAGTACCCAACTGAGAGCCATAAAGAGACATAGCTAAACTACATCTTTTCACTTAAAAGTTGCAGCACTTTTCCGGGCACCAGGTACTTTACAAATATTATCTCGTGTGACCCTTATATTATCTTGAGGTCAACCCTATGTCTTCCCTATTTTACATGAGGAAACAGAAGCACAGAGAGGTAAGCTGCTTGCCCAAGGTGATAGAACCTGGAGACAATGCAGCAGGACTTGAACCTGGCTCTTAAACCTACATTAGGCAGCGCAGCCTCTCCTACCTCTTATCTAATTCCTGGCTTTCCTTTCCCAAAGGAAAGGCCCCTGAGAGTCCCTCCCTGCAGCTTCCATGTAATGGGAGGTTCCTCCCACTGTGCCCACTGTCCCCCCTAGGAGACAGGTGCACTCCAGGTGCAGGGGCTCTGGCTCGCCATACCTCAGGGATGAGCTGGAAGAGGGCGTTGGAGTAGAGGGTTCCAATCGCCAGAGCTATGAAGTAGAGCAGCAGCCTCTTGTAAAAGGTCTTCTTCATGAAGGGCACCACGCTGGCCCCCATGAGGGAGCAGAGGGAGATAACGGTGACACAGAGGAGACCGTATCCCCACACTGCCAGCCCACCCGGGACATGGAGCAGGGTAGCCACCATTTAGGGGGGGAGGCAATAGGGAAAGTTGTGGATATTAACAAAGGAAACAAAAAAAGAAAAACCAGAGAGACAAGTAGGGAGAAAGAGAGAAATAGAAAATTTGTTAGTGATTCAAGTCTCCAATGAAAATCTCCTTCAATCAGTGCAGAGAAATGAGGAGGAGCTCGAGGTGGCCTTGGAACCCTGTGACTACGGTCCCTGCTGTCTTTGGTGGCCTGAGTCATACCTGCCAGCTGGTGTGTCTGGCAAGAAGGGCAGGGTGCTACCTTGTAACAACTCCAAAGTATGCTCAGGTCCATCAGACTTTGGACTTGAGGACTGACTCTCTTTAACAGGACATACAGACCAGCGGAGGAGCCTGCACAGCATGCTGAGGGTTTGCCTCTGCATATCCAATCTGTGTCGTAGAGGCACATGCAGCACAACCTGGAGGTGGTGCAGTCTGCGCAAACTACACAAAGTCAGACGAGCAGCGCAGGAGGGACGGAAAACAAGACCCGATGCCCATAATATTGTTTCTGCACTTTGGCAGTTTTTGATTATTTCCATTTGCTTGAAAAGGGACCTGGACGTAGATAACAGAGTTCCACAATCACCCCGTCACAAAAATAAATAAATAAATAAATAAATACTTCCTCTCGCATTTCTCAGTCAGACACACTCCGAGCTGAGTCCAGCCCCAGGAGAGGGCAGGGCAGAACTGTGCCAGGATGCCACTCCCCTGTGAGCCAAGGGCGGAGCATGTACAAGGACAGCAGTTTCATTCAAACAGGCAATGAGACATTTCATTACAAATCTTTAAAAAAAATTAATAAATTCAATTTCTAGAGCTGAAAAAATAGCCCAAGATGAGGCCTCCCCTGAAGTGCCTGCTAAACCCATTTGAAATCCTGAGACACCATCAAGGTGGTCTCAGAATCATGGATGAGGATGAGGTGACACAGGGTCCCATCTGGCACCCATTCCTGATCCGTCTTTCAGTTGGGCGGGTGGGGAAGCTGCTGACACACTTTATGTGAAAGGCAGCTTCCGCCACTCCAAGGGGGGTCAGTCAGAGTCCCTGCCTGAGCTGAAAAGGTAGGCAGACTGTCAACTTGGGCTTATTTTTTATAGCTCCTCAGTGATGACAATTAAAAACCAAAATTACCAAACATTTTAAAACAGTCAAGTAACGGTACCAGGAAGTCAGTCCCAATCAGGAAAAGGTCAAGATGCAAGGCACAAAGGATGGGGCGCTCTTCTGTTTATTTTATATTTTTAATTGTGTTTGTTCTTTTCAAATAGTCTTTGTTCTGCATTTGGCTCTGTACGGTACAAAAGATGGCCTGAGGAGAGACAAGGATAGCTCACTCTTCTGGCCAATACCGCACATCTGTTAGTAACCCTTTCCCCACATCAGTGCAGTGGGTGACTGGTGCCACACCCAAGTGCCCCCAGGGTTCCCTCAGAGGTGGCAAAGTAGGCAGCACCAAGAACAGGGACCAGCCACCAGCCGCAGATCCCCAACAGAGGGGCAAACATGAGGAGCCTTGCATCTGACATCACCTGAAGAGGCTAGAGGCAAACCTGAGTGCCCAGAGGAGAGAAAGAAGGCCCTGGAGATCTAGAGTGAGAAGTCATTGGTGGCCCTTGACAGGAAGAGGCAGCCGCTGGGTGCCTCAAAGCATGGTTGGGGGTATGGACATCAGCCCAGAGAGCTCGGTTGTTGGGGAGGACGCGCGCCTGTTCTACTGCACCTCTGGGATGAGCTGGAAGAGCGCATTAGAGAGCAGCGTTCCAATGGACAGGGCGATGAAGTAAGTGAGCACGCGGCTGAAAAAACGCTTTCTCCGTGCACGGCAGGACGAGGGCTCCCAGGAGAGAGGCCAGGTTAATCAGTGAGACACTGAGGAAACCAAAGCCCCACACTGCGGAGGAACAAGAACAGACGAGGGCCTCCATTACTGAGGGCCGGCACGCCAGCAGCCGGCGGGGCCTGTTCCCAATGCGGGGGTAACCTGGGCAGACAGAGCTCTGCCAGCCGTTTGAGTCCACCTCTGGCTAGGTGCTGTGGAGAAGCCTCAGGAAAAAAAGTCAAGGTTGCTACCCAAAAGGAGCTTACCATTCAGAGGAAGAGCCTGAAGAAACAACATGGGAGATTAAACACGAATGAGCCATGAGGGCAGGGAGCAGTGAGATAGCGCAAACGTACGGGCTAGGTCAGGTGTCACGTGCTGGCGTGCTATGGGACTTCACGACAGTCAGGGGCCCACAGTTGTGTGGCCCTCAGTCTGTGGCCAGCCTGCTGTGGCTGAAGCAGCGGCACTGGGTGGGGCCCAGAAAGATGAAGTGGGCCACGCAAGGTCTTAAAGGCTGGCCCTCCAGTAGTCAAAAAGGAAAAGGGGCAGAAAAGACATCCACAGGCCCCAAAGCCCAACACTCTGCGTGTTCACCAGCTACCTGCTCACTCCTGGCAGTGTGCTTGAGCAGCCCTGTGAATCCAGGGACTCTCAGCACATCTTCACTGTCTTGGGCCCCGAGCAGAGCTATCAGCTCAGCCCTAGGTCACACTGCACCTACATTCCAGGCTCCTGCCTCCCTTGCCTCGCCTTGCTCACCTTCAATAGCACTCGGCTTCCCCTCCTCCGTTTGCTCCTTCTCCTCATTCTTTTGGTTCTCAGAGGTGCAGGCCCGAGAATCCAGCTGCTGGAGAATGGTGGGGCAGAACTCCTGGAACTCACTCTTCCCGATCCGAGACTGCTCGCTGAAATTGTGGGCAGCAAAGAGGTCTCCAGAACTAAAGCACTGGAACAAGAAGAAGGCCCAGAGAGCCACTTAGAACCCAAACCCCACGCCTTGCTGCCACGTGGCAGTCTCCACAGCCTGCCCAGAGAGAGAGAAAAGAAAATGTCCACGCTGCAGGAAATCTGTAGACACATCTCTAGGGATGGGAGCAAGAAGTCCCTAAACTTGAAAATCTGATCAGCAATCGTAGAGACTGGCCACCCAGGAAAGTCACAGGGGCTAAGCACACCTACCTGTAAATGGGGTTGCGGGAGATATTTTAGGAAACAAGATTCCATCACCATGACCAGGGTGTGGTTTGTGATTCTACTTGTGTAACTGAAGATAGCACAATATCTGTACATCACAATAGCCCAGGGAGCTATCAAAATTAGGATTCCAGATACTTCAAGAGTACTGGTATGTGCAGGGGCGGGGCTCCACTGAAACTGTGGTGCTACCTGAGAAGAAGTCTCCTTAACCTCAGAGGATCGTCCTCAGCCTGAAGGATGTGCTGGGGAGGTCAGGCAAGGAAAATCTCAATTTTCAAGGCTGGCTGCAGAGCAAGCATGGGCTGGTCAGCAGACATGAACACCAAGCCACCTGCAGAAGGGCTGCAAGTGATTCTCCCGTACTGTGCCTGGGAAGCGCTGCTGTTTTACTTCTAATTATACTTTATACATGTAGGCGACGGTCCTTTTCCGAGTTTGGTTTTAACTCGGGTCTGCTTCTGAGAGTCAGCCCTCTGGGTGTGCTCACAACACCCATTTTGGGGCCTATAAAGCTGAGGGCTAGACTCTGGCTGCTGCCCTGGCAGGCCCTGAGGCCCATGTGGAAGGCCTTCGGGCTCAGACTGCCCCCATGGCACATTTAGCCTCCTCACTGACTCAGACACGGACCACGCTCAGGTGGCTCTGAACCCAGGCCACATGGTCCTCCTCGTCCCCTCTCCCTCCACGCCTCAGGCCTGAACCCGCCTTCGCAGCTCCAGCACACTCGTCACCCCCTCTCCTTTCTGAACCCCATGATTACTGTCCAGCCCTCAGAATGTAATGTCAGTCTCATCCCAGCTCCCTGTGTCGACAGCAAACTCCTTAAATATGACTCATGCTCTGTTTCCCACAAGACTCGGCACAGGGAACAGAACAGATATATATAAAGACCCAGTGGCTGGCTTAGATTCGGCTGCTACAAATAGCCTCAGACACTGATTAGCCATGCCGACGCGGAAGAAAGGATGCAGAACCAAGGGCCCAAAGACCTGGCTTCTCTAAGTTCTAGTCCCGGTCCCTCCAGGAACTCATGTGGGACCAGAATTCTCTCCTTTAAAATAAAAACAATTACCCCTGCACCTAAAGGGACTGTGAGGCTCACCTGGTATAGTGTACAAAGAGCTTTGGAAACTGTAAACTCTCAGGAGCCTCGGCTTATCAGCAAGCAGTGCCAGGCCATCCAAGTGCAGTTCCAAAGAACAGTCTGGGGGTGCTGAGAACCCCACATCCTGACTGCCCTATGTGAGGGCTTCAAAGCACTATGTAGGTGAGGAAGCCCTGCTGGAGACGCAGGCTGTGCTGATCCAGACTGCAGGTGAAAAGAACTGGCCTGCCTGCTCTGTCACCAAGACCTACCTGACCCATCTTATCAAGCTGCTCAGCCACCCTCAGCCTGACTAGACAGGGAGCCCCAGAGGCCACAGAGCGTAGAGGCACAGAGGGCGAGGAGCCTTACCGTGGAGAGGTTCCTGTGTCCCTGCTCAGGCTGTGTGATGTTATCCCGGCCCACTCCCACATTCAGTTGGTTTAGCAGGGCCTTCAGCTGCTGCAGGGTGAGGCTGCCACCCTCACCGTAGTGATCCAGGAGGTCCTTCAGGAAAGAGGCGGCGCTGACGGCCCGCACGTCCACGGAGGAGGCGTGGGCCTCAGGAGCAGCTCTCCATATGTTCAGCAGGGTCAGCAGGAAGCAGCTGTGGAGGGCTGGGCATGGCAACTTCATGGTGACCAGGGACACCTGCCAGAGCACCAAGCCAGGTGAAGGCCAGGCCTCCCCACTCCCTCTCTCCAGGCAGCCCCACACCCACCAGCCCCACACCAAGCACGAAGGGTCTGGTCTCTCCCCCAGACCCTGCATCTGATCGGCATCAAAGTCTGACATTCGTCCTTTTCCAGTCCCTCTGTCCATCCTTTGAGAGACACTGCTTTTAAAAGAAATACATGAAAATTAAGAAAAAGGACAAATTCAACAGGTTTGACCAAATTAAACTTAAAAGTTAAAAACAGGGCATAGGGCTGTAGCCCAGTGGTAGAGTAAGTGCTATAGCAAATATGAGGCCTGGGCTCCACCCCCAGCACACACACACACACACACACACACACACACACACACAGAGTAATTAATTAAAATAAATTGTGGCTATGACTTTAAAAGACCTTATCTTTTAGACATACTGAAATAATCAGATTAAATGACATCTCATCTGGAATCTGCTTCAAAATAATAAAGTAGGTGGGTGTGCGGTGGTGGCAGAGCATGGATGAGACAGACTGGGATATCGTGGGAGCTTATTAGGATCTTCTATCTACTTTTATGTTATGTTTTGGATTTTTTTTTGTGTGTGTTGTGTGGTGCTGGGGATTTGAACTCAGGAATGCTCTACCACTGAGTTATACCCCCAGACCTTTTTTTTTTTTTTTTTAAATATTTATTTATTTACTTTAGTTGTACACAATGCAATGCATTTATGTTTACGTGGTGCTGAGGATCGAACCCGGGCCACGCACATGCAAGGCGAGCGCTCTGCCACTGAGCCACAATCCCAGCCCCCAGACCTTTTTATTTTGAGACAGGTGAGGCTGGCCTTGAATTTGTGATCCTCCTGCCTCAGCCTCCAGAGTCACTGGGATTACAGGCATGAGCCACTACACCGAGCTTG
Source organism: Tamias sibiricus (assembly GCA_025594165.1). Classification (NCBI taxonomy): domain Eukaryota; kingdom Metazoa; phylum Chordata; class Mammalia; order Rodentia; family Sciuridae; genus Tamias; species Tamias sibiricus. Next base: position 22,747,228 of record CM046661.1, read on the forward strand.
TTGAATTTCAAATCTTCCAAAACAAAAAGTCCTTTAAATATAAACACGATACCTAAAAGGGTAAAACCACAAGACTAGCAAAAATATACACCATCAATGATGGGGGAAAACAAAACAAAACAGTCTCTCCAGGACATTGAGAATACAAATTAAGAACTTGACTTGATTGGTGCTATCTTCCTACTTATTAAAATGGCAAAATAGACTTTTAACACAGAACACCTCAGGCCAGGAAATATAATGCAGTGGTAGAGAACTTGCATAGCTGGGCTTGAATCCCAGTGCCACAAATAAATAAAATTGAAGTGAAATGAAATAGTTTAACAGTAACATAAAATTTTTAAAAAGACATAAAATAAAAACAATCTTATGTTCATAAAGCTGAATAGCAGAAGTGAGATATTGCCAGCAACTCTAAAAATGATAGGACTCTTGAAAAAGTTATGAGAGGGGCTGGGTCTGGGGCTCAGTGGCAGAGTGCCTGCCTAGCATGTGTGAGACACTGGGTTCAATTCTCAGCACCACATGAAAATAAATAAAGGTCCACCGACAACTTAAAAATATAATTTTTACAAAGTTATGAGATAAGCTGGGCGCGGTGGCGCATGCCTGTAATCCCAGCACTTTGGGAGGCTGAAGTAGGAGGATCGCGAGTTCAAAGCCAGCCTCAGCAATGGTGAGGCACTTAGCAACTCAGTGAGACCCTGTCTCTAAATAAAGTACAAAAAAAGGTCTGGGGATGTGACCCAGTGGTTGAGTGCCCCTGAGTTCAATCCCCAGTACCACACACACACACAAAAAAGTTATGAGATAATAAAAAATATTTAACCCCTTCAAATGAATCATGCTACTTCTAGAATTTCCCCAAATCAAGATAATTAAAAATAAGCTAGGCACAGTGGTACATGCCTATAATCCTAGCAATTCAGGAGGCTGAGGCAGGAGGATCACAAGATCAAGGCCAATCTTAGTGCCTTAGTGAGACCCCCCCAAGCAAATCAGTGAGATCCTGTCTCCAAATTAAAAAAATAAAAAGGGCTGGGGATGTAGCTCAGAGGTAGAGCACCCCTGGGTTCAATCCCCAGTACCAAAATTAATTAATTAATTAAAGAGTCATACACAGGAAGATGTGCTGTGGTCAAATAAATTATATCAATTTCATGGAATATTATGCAGATACAAAAAATTATATCCATTTAAGATGGATATAACACTAGGTAAATAAATAATTATGTAGCAATGTTAAGAACTGAAAAGAACACAGAAAAACAATAGCTTAACATAGCAGTGCTAACTGTAATTTTTCTTTTGTTAATCATTTTCCTGAGTAGGGTTGTAATTTAATTAGTGACATAAGCAAATATCCGGAGTGGGAAATGAGCCTCCTTGCTCCAGACCCAGAAGGGCTCAACCACTGCAGCGGTTTCCTCCCCAGGATCCCAGGGCTCCAGCACCAAATGCCTCCCAGAGTACTGTTCCACCTCTGGGTCTTTGCTTATGAACAGGATCTGAGTGGCTCAGAACAGGTTGCCTGAACCCTGGCCCCAGAGCAATGTGACTTTGGATAAGTTATTTAACCCAGAATGTTATTTAACACAGGGTGACCCAGGGTAGCAATGCAGCTCACCAGGGCCCTAGTGCCAGACAAACATGGCTTGAATTTCATAATGCTGCTCAGAAAAGCTGCTGCCTTGGGCAAGTTACTCAATCTCCCCATACCTCATTTTTCTCATCTGTAAAATTGGTACCCACCTCACTGGATTATTGTGAAGATTTAATGCCCAAGCTCTAGCAAGGCCCTGGCCAAGTGCTTGAACTAAAGCACTCAAAATCTGACTATAAAATATTTATTTTTTAGTTTTAGATGGATACAATATCTTTATTTTTACGTGGTGCTGAGGATCAAACCCAGTGCCTCACGCATGCTAGGCGAGCACTCTACCACTAAGCCACAAGCCCAGCCCCTGGCTATAATTATTCTAAGACATAATTAGCAGGTTTCTTCCAACTTTGACTCAGCCTGAACATTAAGCCACTAACATAACTGTGAGGAATACCTGGTGGCTAACTTTACTTTCAAAGGCAACTATCACAACTCCAGGCCTGCAGCACACACATTACATTAAGTCTTGTACTGTAAGGGTACCCAGGGTCATTCAGGCTTTGGGTTCTACACACAGGGTACACACAGAACCTGGACACATAAAATGCTACTCTTCGGTGGAATATGCACAAGTGGATGGATCAGCAAAAAACGATGGCTTCTGAAAGTGTTATTTTGAGACTCACAACTTGAATCTCTACCAAGAACCAAAAGTTAAATTTTGGAGAGCAGGGGAAATGGGAGGGGAGTGGGTCTTAGGCCAAAATGACTGAAACCCATTGTTCAAAGAAAGCAGTCATTCAGCCAAGCAGCTGAGAACCATCCACGGCACGTGTTCCGCTATTAACACAGAGAGTGGGGAGGTGTGCATGGATTTAGGAAAAAAGGCGGAGAGATGATGCCCAGCAGCTGGCATTGACCAAGGGCAGACCTTGTTAAGTACCTGACATTCATTGATTCCTTTAAAAGAAGCTGGGAAACTTATCCCCACTTAACAGATAAGGAAACCAGCGTCTAGAGATTAAGAAGCATGATCCACGGGCAGCAAAGCCAGAAATTGACTTTTTCATGAATCGAGGCCAGGTCTGAAAGACACACCCTTAACCAGTGTCCTCTCAGCATGAAGACAAAATGCAGGACCTGGACAGCCACAAAATCCTGCACAACTCAGATCTTTGCCAATTTCTTCCTCCCTCCCTCTCATCATCATCCTTCTCTCCTTCCTACCCTTACCTTGTGGACTGAACCCAGAGGTACTACCACTGAGCTACACCTCCAGCACTTTTTACTTTTTATTTTGAGACAGGGTCTCACTAAGTTGCTTAGGGTCTCACTAAGTTGCAGAAGCTGGTCCTGAACTTGTGATCCTCCTGCCTCAGCCTTCCAAGTCTCAGGGATTACAGGTGTACACCACTGTGCCCAGCAGATATTAATCAATTTCCATCAGCTCCAGTAAGCATTCTAGATCCTGGCTCAAGATGCCCTGGAGAGCTAGGAGGGGGGATACCCAAGGATGCTGTAAAACCCAGGCTGAATTACTGGGTTCCTGCTGTGGAATCACAGGAAACAACAACAACAACAATAAAATGATTGTTTCCATTTCAAATATATTTCTCAAATTTATCTGCAACGGGTTGGGGTTGTGGCTCAGTGGTAGAGTGCTCGCATAGCATGCGCTCACCCCAGGTTCGATCCTCAGCACCACATACAAATAAATGCATTGTATACAACTAAAGCAAATAAATAAAATATTAAAAAAAAATTATCTGCAACAACTTCAAATCACTCTGAAAAAACAAAAACATTTCAAGGGTGAACAACCCGGGACAATTTCAGAATCTTCGCCTGGATGGGCATTCCCTAGACCTTTATAAAGCACCTACTCTACTGGCCCAGGGGCCCCTCATGTGGCTACCAGACAGAAAGCCTGGAGGGTAGGCAAGAGGCAGATCTGGCTGTGCAATTCAGATAAGCGATGGCGCCACCTTTGCTTCTCCCAGGTGACCTTTTCTCTCCTGGCCAGAACACCTGTTCTTTCCTCTAGTAACCTGAGCTTCAGGCTTCTGTGATGGCCAAAAGACCAATGGGGCTCTGCCATCTAGGCCAGTCCCTGCAGGTGGACAGATCCAGTAAACTCAGCCCTGCTGCCCAGCCCAGGACTTGAGAGCTGAAGTCACCCCCTTGAAGCATCAGGGGAGAGTCACTAGGGGCAGTGAACAATCCTGTTCCAGAGATCCCCGAGCTGCTGAAGATACTCCAAATTCAACTGACCCTGTTCTTTTGGCAGACATGAAAGGGGAGCTTTCTGCACCAGCGGAGATCCCCCCGCCTTTTAACTATATGCTATTCTTAGCAGTAGCAACAACCAAAGTTTATAAAAGATTATCTGAAGCAGAGAAAGAAGAGGGGAAGAAAATACACAGTTCTTGCTGAACCTGGGAAGGTAAGAGCAAGGCTGGGCAAGGGCCTGTTCCATGTGTGGCCTGGGGGGAGGCACTCCAGCCTCCCAGGGACCTGAGCCAATTGCCCTCAAGTCAACAGAGAAAGCCAGCCAGGAGTGCTAGGAAGATCAGGCAAAGAAGAGGGAGAGAGACACAAAAGCTGGGCTGTAGGCTGGCTCAGACCCCCAGGCCCTTCCTACTCAAGAGAAGCCAGTTCAGCTCATGTTCAGAGAAGTATATTGTTCTAGTGCCTCAGGCCTGTCTCCAAGGTGTGGGCCTAGGGGTAGTGGTCAAAGACAAAGGAGAAAGTGGGGAAGACTATTGTTCTGGAACCCTCTGTGGAGCACAAGTTTCCTTACCATCCCAGAGGCTCCTAACTTGGAATCCTGCCTATTCCCACCCCTTCACTGGGCCCAGAAGCATCTCGCCCTCAAGGGGAAGTTCTGCTCATGGCCACCATTTATTGCTAAGTTTCCTATTTATTTTGTCCAGGCCCACCTCCCCTCTAGAGAGGGGCCAACTTTGACTTCTCTTTGAGGCAACAAAGTGGTAACTTACCATGCTGCTGAGTGGAGAGGCTGGGCACTGAGAGGTAAGTAGACAAGCCATGGAAACTTGAAAGGCCTGAGCAGCCAGAAGGCGCTCGATTCTGCCCTGATTCCTCTGGGTACAGACCCCAAACAGGAAAAAGACAAAGTGCTCCAGAGCTAAATTTGGTGAAGGAAAGACTGTTTCTGAGGCCAAGAAGAAGTATGCTAGCAATGTTTCCCCACAATGCCCACTGTGTGCTCCTTAAAGTCTCGGTATGTGGGAGCACAGTCCCCTGCCAGGGGACAGCTCTGAAAGTTGGGGTCTCAGTCAGCCACAGGCTCAGGTCAGTGTGAAGTCAGGTTTTACAAAGCACCTTACTTAATTAAAACTAAGAAAAGGCCGGGCGTGGTGGCGCACGCCTGTAATCCCAGCACTTTGGGAGGCTGAGGCAGGAGGATCGCGAGTTCAAAGCCAGCCTCAGCAATGACGAGGCACTTAGCAACTCAGTGAGACCCTGTCTCTAAATAAAATACAAAAAAGGGCTGGGGATGTGACCCAGTGGTCAAGTGCCCCTGAGTTCAATCCCCGGTACCAAAAAAAAAAAAAAAAAAAAAAAAAACTAAGAAAAGGTTGAAAGTCCAGACCAAAGGAAGCCACAAGGCTGGAGGTGGGTGAGGAGGTGGGGGTGTGGGCAGAAGAAGCCATATTGATAAGAATCACATTCCTCAAAGTTCCTGGTCCCACTACTGACTGGCCTTGGCAAGTCATCTTAAGCTTTCCCCTTAACAGTCTTCTAGTCACCTGAACTTCAGAGGGTGTAAAAGGAAACTTCTGTTCTCATATATACAAGGAAAGAGAGGAGGTGACTCTGAGGTTCCTGTGGACTCAGCACAGCAACCCGGGCCAGGAGCATCAAGGACCCTCCTGGCCCCGACCAGCTACGACAGAGTGGTTCCCACCACACCTCTTGGGGTTCTCTCCCAGTCAACAGCTCATTTCTGTGGGACACCTTAAAGAAGACTGGGCTTTCTCCAGTGCGCCCTCCTTCCGTGGCTATGTCACCTACTAGTCAAAAGGTTAACCATTAGTAGGCAATACAAAAGCAAATGGCTCTGGGCGAGTCAGGGGACATTTCTGAGCCCCCAAGAAGTGCAGAAAAAAAAAAAAAAAAAAAAAACAAGAAACTTGTAGATAAAAAAGACAAAGCCAGGCCTGGGGTAGACAGTGGAGGCTCAAGGAATCATAAAACCTAGTTCTAGCTGAGTGTCGCTAATAAAAAAAAAAAAATAAAAATCTAAAATGAGGAGCGAATGACATGATGCCACAGTGGAATATTCCACACCTGCCTTCACGTGATGGGTCATAGTCAGAACACAGGCTCGTGTGGACTTGAATGTTCAAGTCTGGTCCACTGAATTTGTGTTTTTAGCAAGTCATCAACCCTATTAATCCTATTTATCCTGTTTCCTTAGTTTTTGTTTTTTCAGTTGTAGATGTACACAATACCTTTGTTTCCTTTTTATTTTTATGTGGTACTGAGGATCGAACCCAGTGCCTCACCCATGCCAGGCAAGTGCTCTACCACTGAGCCACGATCCCAGCCCATTCATTTCCTTAGTTTTGAAAGAGGGAAATGGCTATGGTTTGGATGGTCTGCACATGTCCTCCAAAGAGTCAAGCGTGGCTCCCAATGTGGCATGTGGCGATATGAAGACGGATGGGACCTTTAAGAGCTGGGCCCATTGAGAGTTCCTCACTCTGGCTTCCCATCTCACCATGTGACCTCTCTCACATGCTCAAGTTCCCACCATAATGCTTTCCACCATGAGGTCCTCAGCAGAGCTGAGCTCACTGGCACCATGCCCTTAAACCCTCAGAACTGTGAGCTAAATAAATCTCTTTTTGCTGGGCATGGTGGTGAACACCTGTAATCCCAGAGACCTGAAAGGCTGAGGCAGGAGGATCACCAAATTTGAGGCTAGCCTCAGCAACTTAGTGAGATCCTGTCTCAAAATAAAAAATAAAGAGGGCTGAGGATGTGGCTCAGAGGTTAAGTGCCTGGGGGTTGAATCCCTGGTAACAAAAAAGTAAAAAAAATAAATTATAAATAAAATAAAAGAGAAAATATGTGGAAACACCACAGAGATTTAGATGGGAAATTGAAATGGCAGCATAATCTCTCTCTCTCCTGATAATAAACAAAATAATTTTATTTAAAAAAATAGTAAAAAAGCCAGGCGCGGTGGCGCACGCCTGTAATCCCAGCACTTTGGGAGGCTGAGGCAGGAGGATCGCGAGTTCAAAGCTAGCCTCAGCAATGACGAGGCACTTAGCAACTCAGTGAGACCCTGTCTCTAAATAAAATACAAAAAAGGGCTGGGGATGTGGCCCAGTGGTCGAGTGTCCCCTGAGTTCAATCCCTGGTACCACACACACACACACACAAAAAAAAAGTAAAAAGCAAGCAAAAAAAAAAAAAAAAAAAAAATTAACAATAGCCCAAAATAAGGAAATAGGCATAACCAGATATATATAACCAGATATATTAACTCCAAAGCCATGGGCAGCCAGGTGTTGGTGACACGTGCCTGTAACCTCAGTGGCTCAGGAGGCTGAGGCAGGTTCATGAGTTCAAAGCCAGCATTAGAAAGTTAGTGAGGCCCTAAGCAAGTCAATGAGACCCTGTCTCAAAATAAAATATAAAAAAGAAGCCGGGCGCGGTGGTGCACGCCTGTAATCCCAGCACTTTGGGAGGCTGAGGCAGGAGAATCGCGAGTTCAAAGCCAGCCTCAGCAATGGCGAGGCACTTAGCAACTCAGTGAGACCCTGTCTCTAATAAAAACACAAAAAAGGGCTGGGGATGTGGCCCAGTGGTCAAGTGCCCCTGAGTTCAATCCCCAGTACCACAAAAAAAAAAAAAAAAAAAAAATAAAAAAGGGCTTGGGATGTGGCTCAGTGGTAAAACACCCCTGGGTTCAATCCCTGGTCCCTCCCCCCCACCAAAAAAAAAAAAAAAAAAAAAAAAAAAATCAAAGCCACAGGCAGAGGAAGGAAAGAAGTTGGCACCATGCACTGTTCATCTCCCACCTCTGGCCCAAATCACAAGGGAACTATGAAAATTCTCACTAAAGTCCCCAAATCTGGCAAGAGACCAGCCATTCTTTGTCCCCTTCAATTGAGGAGGAGTGGGAAAAGCTACCGGGGCAGCAGGGAGGTGAAGCTGGACCTCTCGCTGGCCCTCCCGAGGGCTCCATGGCCACAGACTGCATTGGGGAAAGTGGCCAAATCCAGGGAATATTCCTCGCTCCCCTTCCAATGGAAAGGGAGTACGCCTTCCAATCAAGTGGGCTAAACCACGATACAGAGACCACTCCTGAAATTCTGAAGCAGAGGACAGCTCCATGCCCACCCCCCTTCCCTGCACCCTGCCTCAGACCACAGGGGCAGATCTCACCCAGCCAGCCTGGCAGCCTGTGCTTGAGGCAGGGTGCAACCTGGTGGGAGGAAAGTTCCTTTCTTATTTTAGGGATGAGAGAACATCTGAGCAGAACAGCACCCGCCACGACAGGATGAAAAAAAAAGTAAGGCCAACAGGCACAAAGCCGGGGACAGTGACAAGTGGTCCCAGGGAAAGCAGCGGCCCAGCTAACCTAACTGTGCTAGAACAGTGATCCCACCAGGCAAGGCCACAAAGAGACCACAGGGGACCCAAGGAGCTGTGGGTTCACTACCTAGAGGAACAAAGAGTCCTGAAAAACTATACATCATAATGGATAGGGAACTAAATTCTGCCAGTAATGTAAACAGAAATATGACAAACAAAAGTTTGAGATAACCCATGAGCACAGCTGACCTAAGAATAGAATGTCCAAAGATAAATAACACAAGGAAAAAGAAAAACTGAATCTGAGGACTGAAATAATGCACCTGTACTTCTCAGATGTTCAAGACTGAGGCACTGCCTCATTCAGCTACTGAGCTTTAAAGACAAGACTTTTCCAGGCATGTGTAAGAAATTCTTTATTTCGGAAGGTGGGGTGTTTACTGGGGATCAAACACAAGACTTGGAGCATGCTAAGCACACAGATACATCATCAGCCAGATTCTTTTTCCCCCCAAATAATTCCTTGTAAAAATTACAAGAAGCTGAAGCTTCTTTTACATATAGAAGAAAATTCATACTACCCTCATCCTCCCATAACAACATTTGGCTTCAGAAGAGGGTGCAAAAGCGTCCACACAATTCTTTTTTTTTTTTTTTTTTTTTAATATTTATTTATTTGCTTTAGTTGTACACAATGGGTTTATTTGTACGTGGTGCTGAGGATCGAACCCGGGCCGCGCACGTGCTAGGCGAGCGCTCTACCGCTGAGCCACAATCCCAGCCCCACGTCCACACAATTCTGAGACAAAGAAAATATAAATCAAGAAGATTAGCCCTGGCCAAGATCTCATACGAATTTGGAGGCGAAAACAGGCAGAAATTCTCAAGGATGAAAGATAGCAGAGAATACAGCCCCCTTCCAGGGAGGAAAATGATCTAACAGTGAAATGCAACTAAGTAATACAGAAATAACAAAGCACTCAGGAATGCAGAAACCCTAGCAAGAGGATAACTGAGAGTAAGCATTGAGCCCCGTCTGCACAAGAAACAATAAAAAATCTTTATGGTCGTTATGGTTACAGAACACAATCTACATGTTATAAAAATGAAAAATTTAATAATACAATTAACACAATCAAGACATAGAAAAAAGGAGACAAGAACAAATGTGAGGACTCCAATGCCCTCATTTTTTTGTAGCAGAGTCAACAGGTACTGTCTGAAATGAAAACAAGTAATTATGCATGACTCAAGCTATTTACCTCTCTGGGTAGGAAATTATCTCTTGAATAACACTTCTTTAAGGCTTAATAATTCCTTTGGTTTTATTGCAATTTCTTCTTCTTCAGTTGCATTCAGAGAAATTTTTACAACTTTTTCAGATAAGTACTTATTTCTACTTTTCTATGTCCATTCGTCTGTGGTTATGCCTGCAAAAATATCTGGAATAACATTCACCGAATGTTGATGACGACTATTTCTGAGTGGTAAGTCTGAGAATTTTTATTTATTTATTTATTTTTTTTATTTATTTTTACACTTCAACCTATTGGTGTGTCATAATTGGCAGTGGGGGTGGTCATAACCAAGGAGTTGGGAAGAACTTCTAAGTATGATACATAATCTAGAACCCATAGAAGCTGTCACTGATACATCTGACTACAAAAACTGCCCAGTAAGGGCCCTGCAAAGACTTAATTAGAATATTCTCAATATTCATAGTCATGGGCAAACTACACCGATACAGTCATCTAAGTCCCTGTACTTGCAATTAGAAAACCAGTAGTCTAGAAGCTTGGTATTCAAGTAAATACCAAGCTAGAGACCCCTCTGGGGTTCAAAGAGCTTTGAGAAAAAAATAACACCATGCCCCCCAACTACCACCCAGTGAACACTGGAGAAAAAGCCACTCCCCCTTGGATCAGGTCTCTAGGCTGAAAGTTTCACTCATGTGGACAGCAAATATTGCAGCTTGAAAACCAGCCTTGCCCAAGTGGCCCAGGACTTCAATGGGTCTATTCTTTTGCTTCCTCCTGCCCTCCCACCTAATCGTTCTCCTACATACCCTAAAAAGATGTTCTCATCTTCCAGAACCTTAGCCTCCAGCTTTGGCACAGCCAAAGGCCACCCAGAGTGGGAGATTTCCACAGACGGTGCAGAAGGGGGTGGGGGCACCAAGAGGCAGTGGCCCATTTAGTCTCCCTGTGAAACCTCACACTGCTGGGAGGGGCAGGATGGGAAAACTTTAAATAAAAACAGTGGTGACCCAGAAGCAGGGAACAAAATTAGAACCAGCAGCCTGCTGCTCATCATCAACCAATATTTACTGAGCCCCCCTGGTGTATGTCGGTGCCTGTGGGAGGAGGTTATGAGGCCAGAGGCTGGTGGTCAGCGCCTGGGGCAGCCAGCACAGACAGGAGACAGGCCAGGGAAGGCTTATTTAGCCCCACGCTGAGCTCTGAGTGAGTTTAATGACAGGCAGGCCCAGAGGCCAGAGCCAGGAGGACTAGGAAGAAGTACATTCCCAGCTCCAGCCCCACTGCTGGCTGGGCCTGACAAAGCAGAGAGGACTTCCAGCACTGAGCCAGGCAGCAATGGACAAGGAGGGTCCCGGGAGCCTGCCAGCACTCCCCACCCAACACCCCACCCAAGACCAGGGCCAGAGTCACCTCCATTCCCACCATTCACCCATAAGCAGTGTCCAGACACTTGATCGCAAAAGTCTGACCTGCTGTCCCTCTCAGTTCACTCCCATGTGTCAGACCCCAGGATCCAGCAAGTGGATTAGCAAACGTGGTGCTCACATCCACCACTCACGTCACCAACTTCAAGCAAAATTCCCCAGCTTTGTTAATCAGGGTCAAATAAATAAAAAGCATGATCTAGAGGCCAAGTCATCAGTGTGAGAGGTCAGACAGACCTGGCATCAAATGTGGGACCTGACACTAATCCCATGTTTCTCCACCATAGTGAAACGGAAATGAAGAAGCTCACAGGGACACTGTGGTAACTAGGAGAGTTTACGGGACACAGAGCACAACACTTCAGGCCCCCATCCTCTGGGGCAATGCTCTCACCTAGTCCCAAATGCTTTTTCTCAGAGGTCATCTCAATTACCTCCTCTTCCAGGAAGGAGAGGACTGGAATACCCTTTCCACACTTTTCTCCAACTACCCATCTTCCAGGAAACCTTCCTAATTATTAGATTTTTGTTTCTTAAAGGCAAAGAACATCCTTGCCTACTACTCCTATCCTCACCTTCCCCCCCAGTACAGGCCTGGCACAGTGCTGGACATAAGGGGCTGGAAGCAGGGTTTCTGCTGGAAGATGAGAAGTTCGACCTCCCTTCTGACTTTGACCTCCACATCGCTCCTGATCAACAGGCAGCTCAGCATCTCCTTCTGAATCCAAGCCCTTATCCTGGTAATATGGCTCCTTGGACCCCAAGCTGCAGTCAGCCCACAAATCCCCATCTAGAAGCCAGCAGAGGGCCCAGGAAGCCTGGATCACTGGCGGTGAGCACAGGCTGCAGCCTCACAGAGCCCACCATGCTGGCCTGGGCCTGAGGCAGGGCGAGACAAGACCTGTTGCCCTGTGGGGACTGGCCTAGCCCAATGAGGGCAAGAAAACGGGAGAGGGGGAGACCCAAATGGAGATTGCAGGATATAGTATTGGTATTTTTCCAAAACCTGAGCGTAAATTTGGACCAACAGTATTGACCTGAGAGAGCTACATAAGCTGCTAGACTAGCACATTCAAGAAGCAACCCTACAGGTCCCCTCATGCCCTGTGAGAGCTCTGTCTCTTTCCTTCCCGTTTGAATAAATGCTACTCTTTTACCCTCACTCTCTCTCATCTATGGATTTCATTCTTCAAATTCACAAAAAAAAAAAAAAGAATCCAGAAAGAAGAAATAGGCAGAGAGCTACTGGGGTCTGTTGCAACCCTGGAGGGCTGGGCCCACCATTAAGAGCTGCAACATGCCACTCTCTGGCTTTGCCAGGGGACACCAGCAGGAACACCCTGTTGTGATTAGCTGCTGACACTAAAACAGGCTTTCTGGGCTGCAGAGGCTTGCAACTTATACAGACCCCACCCATGAGTAGAAGTAGAGAATAGAGTTTCATCTCAAAATCCCATTCTAGTTCCAGGATGCCCACAAGTCAATGCTGCCCCAGATCATCTGAGGTCAACAGCCCCCACCATCTCTTGCCCTCTTCATCTCTAAACAAGCCCACTGCCTTGAAGTTCATTTATATTAACTGAACTTACACCTACCAGACTTAAAATTCAGTCCAAGATTGTTCATTCATTCAACAAATATTCATTGCCTGCTGGTTTCCAACAATAATTACCAGGAATTATGCGAGTCACAGGGATGCGAAGGATACACCAGCTACCTGCCCTCCGGTAGCAGGGAGAAAAAAAAAACCTTTGACCAGTATTTTACCAGTATGATGATGACAAGGGCAATGTGTAATTCAGTTCAGCTGGGCAATTTAATCAAAAAGGAATTCTGTACAGGATATTAAATGGCCTGAAGGCTCATCAGTAGGGCTGAAGAAAGACTTTAGGCTGAGCTCCCAGAGGCTATTCCCAGGATCATGCTGCAGAACCGAGCTGCCAGGAAGCCACTGCCTCTGCCATGGTCAAGTGGCTACAGCATAAGGAAGCTGTCTGCTCCAGAATTATGCTGCCCCTGCCAGGATCCACACCAGCAAAACAAAGTGCCAGGGCCCACCCCGAGGTAGAAGAGACTCTGCCTCTTCCCACAGGACTGTACACACATAAGCCTGGACCAAGCACATCTAACTGGCAGAATCTGAATCACACTGGGGATTTTAGTGCAAGGATATCTGGAACACATAGGGGTTTTGTTTGTTTGTCTCCTTGTATTAGTGGTGCTGAGGCTCTTGTGCATAGTAAGCAAGCAGTCTACCACTGAAATCTATGCTCCCGCGCTGGAACATGGAGTTTTTGATTCTTTACCTTTATTCTGGACTGTAACTATCAAAAGGAGGTGCTATTGGGCTGGGGTTGTGGCTCAGTGGCAGAGCGCTCGCCTCGCACGTGCGCGGCCCGGGTTCGATCCTCAGCACCACGTAAACATAAATGCATTGCGTTGTGTACAACTAAAGTAAATAAATAAATATTTAAAAAAAAAAAAAAGGAGGTGCTATTAATGAACAGGCCAGGACACCAAGAGTAAACCACCATTATCTTGGCATGGTACCTGGGGAACAAGCTGAGGAGCACCACCCTCCACAGGCAGTGCCGGGCTGAGCATGGGACACAAGGGAGAAGACAGCAGGGCAATCGATCTGGTGTTGGAGGTCAGGGAGGTTCCCCCAAAGTAATACTATTTTAGCTGAGACCAGCAGGACATGTTAAAGTCAGCGCGGTGAAGGGATGGGGTGGAATATTCCAGCAGGGTGCTGCTACATTTGGAGACTAGGTAAAGATAGCACATCCACAGTGGCCAGGGAGAACACAGAGGAGAGAAAAAATGGGCTACAAACTTCATCTAGAAGGGGAGGAGGCATTTTTTTTTTTTTTTTTTTTTTTTGGTACCAGGGATTGAACTCAAGGGCACTCGACCACTGGGCCACATCCCCAGCCCTTTTTTGTATTTTATTTAGAGACAGGGTCTCACTGAGTTGCTAAGTGCCTCGCCATTGCTGAGGCTGGCTTTGAACTCGCAATCCCCTGCCTCAGCCTCCCAAAGTGCTGGGATTACAGGCGTGCGCCACCGCGCCCGGCAGGGGAGGAGGCATTTTTAAAAAAAAAAATACTTATTTATTTGTTTTTAGTTATACACAATGCCTTTTATTTTTTATGTAGTGCTGAGGATCGAACCCGGGCTGTGCACATGCTGGGCAAGTGTTCTACCACTGAGCCACTACCCCAGCCCAGGGAGGATGCACTTTTTTTTTTTTTTTTTTTTGGTACCAGGGATTGAACTCAGGGGCACTCGTCCTTGGGTCACATCCCCAGCCCTTTTTGTATTTTATTTAGAGACAGGGTCTCATTTGCTACGTGCCTCGCCATTGCTGAGGCTGGCTTTGAACTCGCGATCCTCCTGCACTCAGCCTCCAAGTGCTGGGATTACAGCGTGCGCCACCGCGCCCGGCGAGGATGCACTTTTTAATCAGAGTTATGGTCTGATGCCACCCCACTCCCTCCAACCCCCGCCGTGCTGGGGATCCGACTCAGGGCCTTATGTGTGCTAGGCAAGTACTCTACTACTGAAGTACACCTCCAGCCCCTGGTGTTTCTAAAAATCTGATTGGCTGCCGTGTGGAGAACAGACAGGAAGTAGGCAGAAGCAGAGACCGTTTGGCCTAAAGAGCAAAGCTTAGCCAGGCATGGGGTGCATGACTATAATCCCAGCTATCTGGGAGACTGAGGCAGGAGGATCCCATGTGTGAGGGCAGCTTGGGCAACTTAGCAAGACCCTGTCTCAAAAAAAAGAAAAGAAAGAAGGAAAGAAAAGAAACTGGAGGTGTAGCTTGGTGGCAGAGTACCCCTGGGTTCAATCCCCAGTATTGCAACAAAAGAACAAAGCAAAGCTTCTTATGACTTTATTGGTGACCTGCCTAACAGCAACTCAGCCTGATGTGTTTTGCCCTTCCTTGTTAGGGCTGCAGGCCTCGAGTTTTCCATTAGAAAAGGGAACAAGCTCCCCTAGGGGATAAAAGCAGAGTTAGAAAAGATGATCCCCACCCTGGGGCTGTAACAAGTTGGCTCAATTCTGCTGTATCCAGGGACTCCAGCAATCTGGCCGTGCAACCCAAGGGCCTCTGGTTCCACTGTTCCACCTGCAACCAAGACTCTCTGCCCCAGGCTTGCCCCCCACTGCCCCACCTCAGATCCTTCTGAGCCAAGGTCTCCCATAGCCCCCCACATGCACACTAAAGCCTGACCCACCAGCACCTAGCCTCCCGCACAGCTACTGCTCCCCAGCACATGACCAGGTCCTAGCAGAAAGGCAGGAGTGGTCTTGGGCTTAGATTTCTCCATGACCCTGAATCTTATGAACACATTCATAAATGACCTCTATTCTCATGAGGAAGAGGTTTATTGCAATAAGACCCTATTTCCAAATTGGGTAAGAAAGGTGGCAGCAGGGGGAGACTGAGTAATCATATTTTATGAATCATAATTCCTCCAGTTTCCCTCCCACTGTCCCCACCTCCCACACAGCACATTCTCTGGCCAAGGTCACAGGCAGCCATCATCTGATGACAGATGTGAAAGGCCTTCCCACATCCTCTGCTTCCTCACTGCGGGCTCTCTGTGCACCCGAGCACCTGCTTCCTAAGACTCCAGGCTCCAGAAGAAAAATCCCTGGAACCACTGCCAGGCGTGGCTGGCCCCAGCCTCTGGGAGGCACCCCTCTTACCCCCCCCATTGTCTCCCCCCAGCAACACACCCGAGCTCCTCTGCCCAGGCTCCTGCCCACCTTCCACCCTCATCTGCCATTACTCTCTTGCCTGGGCTCAGCACCATCTATCTGCTTCACTCCTGTGCCTTCCTGTACCCACACCTCCCCCCAGGACTAGAAAGCTGCAGGGGCTCTAGCTCTCTCCACTGGGTGTGAAGGGCCAGGACATGAGAGGTTGGGAGTCCTGTGCGTCTGTCTATCTCTATTCTACCCCAATCCTCCCCTCAAGTACCAGCTCCCTGCTGTCGGGAAACACTCTCCCCTTCATCTAGTTTCAAGGTTAGGCTGTCATAGACAGGCTATTTTGAGTTAACTGTTTTGGTTGTTTCCTAAGAGTTCAGTGAGGCTGGCAGGACCTTCGTAAGTACTTGCTGCCTGTGTAAGTGCAAATGCATGTCCACAGGCACAACCTCACCAGAGTGCATGGTGGAGTCCACAGGGTCAAGGGCAGGAGGACAGGAATGTCTTCTCAAAGTCTCTGTGAAAGATACAAAGGAGAGCAAGAGGACCCTGGCCCTCTGCCCTCTTGATTTGCCCATCTCTGCCTGGCCCAGAGCTCTACAGAGACATTGTCAAGAGCACACATAGATGAATTCCAGAGCAGAGCAACCAGGTGTCTGGCTCATATTACACTAAGTGACAGACCAGGGTCACATGGGCAGAGATTAAAACACAAGAAAAAAACAAAAACAAAAACCTCTCAAGGTATGGGCATGGCGGCTGTCTCTAAGCAAAGAAGTGATTTGCCTACCAATATAACTACTTAAACATGCATTTCCCCTTCTCCCCTCCCCTACCTCCTACAAACTGCTTGCCTATTAAAAAGGGATCAACATTCTAACCAGACTTAAAGGCTTACTCTTTCCAGGCAACACTCACCCCAAAGGGCAATCAGATTGTCACATAGCAAGGTTCCAGATTCTGGCCTGTAATAGAGACATGCTCCAGTTCAGGTGGCTTTCAACCCCAAATGAAGAGGAGGAAAGACCGGATGTAAGAACTCCTACAGCAGCACTAGTCACCAAAAACCTGGAGACAACCTAGAAGCCCATCAGGGTTCATGAAGGAACGGTCTACAACCAAGCCAACAGTCCAACTTTTTAATAACAGTTGCCTTTTGTTTTTTGTTTGATTTTGTACCAGGGATTGAACTCAGGGGCACTCAACCACTGAGCCACTCCCCAGCCCTATTTTGTATTTTATTGAGAGTTGCTTAGCACCTCGCTTTTGCTGAGGCTGGCTTTGAACTCGCGATCCTCCTGTCTCAGCCTCCCGAGCTGCTAGGATTACAGGCGTGAGCCACCGGGCCCGGCCTAACAGTTGCCTTTTGAATGCCGGTCTTTCCTGGAGACATCCTCAAGGAAGATCTGGAAGTACTGGCTGAATCTGAACACACCATGCTGTAAACTCCCCGAGGACAAGAGCATATCCAAATTTTCCTAGTGAAGCCCATGGAGCACAAGGAATTAGAGTGAGTGGAAGTGTTGAAATGTTAGTTAAGACAAAAGCTCTCAATGGCCTTCCAGCCTGCACTCAGCACCACCTGTTCTGTCACTCCTCTAAGTACAACATATATATAAAGTGCCCAAACCTAAAGCCTACAGCTTAATGAAACTCATTCTCCTAAAGCAAGAATCTGATCACAGCATTTTCTTTGCTTTAATCCCTCCACTGGCTTCCCAGTTAAAAAGGAGTAAACAACCAATTGCTTTGTCCTCGCCTGTAAGTTACTGCCCTGTGTGGCCACCCCACTGGCTTTAGGATTGACCCCTCTCACTTACCTGGTTCCAGACACTCAGGCCTTCTGTCCCTGACATGTCAAGGTCTTCTGACCTCAGAGCCTTTGCACTTGCTGTTCCCTCTGCCTAGATTGCTCTTTCCCACATCTTTTTTTTTTTTTCTTTTAAATATTTATTTATTTGTTCTAGTTGTACACAATGCCTTTGTTTTTACATGGTGCTGAGGATCAAACCCGGGCCGCGCATGTGCTAGGTGAGTGCTCTACCGCTGAGCCACACCCCCAGCCCTCTTTCCCAGCTCAGATGTAACCTTGTCAATGTGGAAGGCCACCTCCCACAAAGAGCCCTCTCCCAGTCATTCAGACCCTAACATCCTGCCTTATCTACCTCTTAGCAGGTCATTTTGCAAAATAGTCTTTTTCCTTTTTCTACATCTCTCTCCGCCCATTGCATTGAAAATCCAAGAGGGCAAAGCCTGGGGGACCTATTTGATTCTTAGAGCCTGGAGGAGTGCCTGGCACCGTTGTGGTCCCAAAGACCATGTTACATTCCCACTGCCCATTTATAGGTGCCGAACATTTTAAAATTCCACTGTTCTGTGGTCTCTGTGCCTGGGTGAAATTTGAGCAGCATTGGGGGGGGGGGGGTAGGAGCCACTTCTGCAGGGTTACTTGATAGAGCTGAAGGCCCCAGGCAGCCAGAAACGTTGGTCTGGACTTGGAATAAAAAACATAAGGTGGGGCTGGGGTTGTGGCTCAGTGGTAGTGCGCTCGCCTAGCACGTGTGCGGCCTGGGTTCGATCCTCAGCACCACGTAAACATAAATGCATTGCATTGTGTACAACTAAAGCAAATAAATAAATATTAAAAAAAAAAAAACATAAGGTGGAAAATTTTTTAAGAAACATTAGGTGAAGGGCTGGGGTTGTGGCTCAGGGGTAGAGTGCTTGCCTAGCACGTGCGTGGCCCGGGTTTGATCCTCAGCACCACGTAAACATAAATGCACTGCACTGTGTACAACTAAAGCAAATAAATAAATATTAAAAAAAAAAAAAAAAAAAAAAAAGAAGAAAGAAAGAAAGAAACATTAGGTGGATGGGCTGGGATTGTGGCTCAGAGGTAAAGTGCTTGCCTGGCACATGTGAGGCCCTGGGTTGGATCCTCAGCACCACATAAAAATAAATAAACAAAGGTATTATGTCCAACTACAACTAAAAAATATTAAAAAAAAAAAAAAAGAAAAAGAAAGAAAGAAACATTAGGTAGAGGGCAGGTGGCAGGTACAGGTCTGCAGCCTCCCTTCCCCCATCTCTGAGAACAAAGGTGCCCAGAATAGCAACCAACCATCGATAATCCCACCAAAAATAACATGAGCACTTTTTCCCTGTGTCAGAGAAAAAAAAGGGGAAGCCCATGAGTACAGGCTGTTTCTAGAATTTCTCAGCTGCTCATGGAAACTCTGAGTTTTGTTCCCATTACACACACAACCCCTCTCAACGTGCCAACTGCAGAGATGCTGGGGGAAGAGGGGGCTCATGAGTGGCTGCCAAGAAGAGGAGTGGTGTGAGAGTAACCAAGGTCACAGCCACAGGCTGGCCAGGGGAGCTGCACACACCGCGGTTCACCTGCGGTCAAGGCCTCTGCCTCTGCCGCTGCCGTGGGAGGCACCTATGTGTGGCATCTGCTGGATGTCAGAGGCACACTGGGGAAAAGGAGCAGGAATAGGGATGTGGGATCTCTGTTCCAAGAGCAGGACAGGCTGCCCCATGGGTGCTTGGGTCAGCTCCCTGCGTCTGGGGGAGAGGATGACTTTGTACGTTTTGCATCTTTCTGGGAAAAGAGATGGGAATACCCATGGCTTGTTGCCCTGGAAACTACCCAGGGACATGGGATCCTAAGGACTGGCCCAGCCTGTCAGATGGAAATGATCCAACATGGGGAAATGATCAGCATGGAAACAGACAGGCCGGTGGATGTCTCATGGACCTGGTAGGCAGAGCACAGGCCTTCTGGCAGAGAGCAGGGCCAGCCTCCCAGCAGGCCTGCAAGCTGCAGCTGGCCCCAAGCCTCTGTACTTTGTGCTCTACGAAAACAAGAGTCCCCGAGGGCTGGCCTGAGAGTCCTCTGGCTTCCAGGAAAGGACAGCGTGAGTGCCCGGTAGCACAAGGCTCTTTTGACTGGCAGAACCTTTCAGTCTTCTGGTAAAAGTAAAAGAACCACAGCTCGCCAGGTCTACCATCTTTCCAGGCAGGCCCCTTCGGGTCCCTTGGAGGGCAGCCCAGAAACCCCAGCGCTTCTGCCTCCTCTCCCCCTCCCACCCAGGGAAGCCCTAGGGATGAGGAAGAGCTTCCCAGGATGGAAGGAATGATGGGTGAGATCCAGCAACAAACGGCAGGGGCTAGTCGACAAATATTTATTGAAACTTAACATATATTGCGTGCTCCTTGTCCAAAATGCTTGGTATCAGAAGAGTTGCAGATTTTAATTTTTTCCCCCAGATTTTGGGATATTTGTTCATATATGATATATCTGAACACAAGGTGCATGTTATGTTTCACACATACCTAATAGACATTGGGGGTCAGGGGGTTGGTAGCAGGCACTGACCAAAGTGCCCTGTGCAGCCCTCAGAACAGAGGTCCAGTGTCTCCACTCCTGCTCTTCATTCCTTCTTTGCAGCTCCTCTAACACCCAGAAGATTTTTTTGTGTGTGTATGTGTACTTTACTGTTGACCTACAGCCCCAGTCCTTTTTAAAATTTTTATTTTGACACAGGATCCCTCTAAGTTGCTGAGGCTAGCCTCAAACTTGTGATCTCAACTGCCTCAGCCTCCTGAGTTGCTGGGATTACAGATATGTACCACAGCCTAATAATATTTCTAATAATTTATTCATGAAACAAAGTTTCATAGTGTAGAATTTTCCACTTGTCACATTGGCACTCCAAAAGTTTCTGATTTTAGAGCATCTCCAATACCAGATTTTCAGATTAGGGATGTCCAACCTGTATACAACGGGCTTAACTACCCTCCTCTATATTGCACTAATTTCATACTGTTACTGTGTTTGAGTGTCTGTAGCACAGGATTCTCCCCAACATTGTGTTTTAAAATATCATTCCTAGCTGGGTTTGGTAGCACACATCTGTAATCCCAGCAGCTTGGGAGGCTGAGGCAGGAGGATCTCGAGTTCAAAGCCAGCCTGAACAATTTATCAAGACCCTAGGCAACTCAGTGAGACCCTGTTTCCAAATACAAAACAAAACAAAACAAAAATGGGTTGGGATGTGGCCCCTGGGTTCAATCTCCAGCACCAAAATAAATAAATAAATAAAATAAATATCATTCCGTCTCTGCCAATGTGTTCATACAGCTCTTTTCATCTGCATTCCTTTGATTACTAGTGTATTTAAACCCATTTTTAGGTTCACAAACACTTATATTTCTGCCTTACAAACTGCTTATTACTTTCCTTTGTCCACTTTTGCTGAGCTGCATTCATTTTTTTATTGGTTTATTTAAGATTTTACTGTATGGTGAAAATATTAACCTTGTCAAGTTCAAATATTCTTTCTTCCTAATTAGTTATTTGTCTTTTAATTTTGGTACCTGGTATTGGTGACACCGTTTTTAAATAGAGGGAAAGTCATATATATCATACTTTTCCTCTAAGATTCCTGCTTTTATTTCAGTTGTAAAATTTGGGGGAGATGGAACCCAAGGCCTCACGAACTTACTAGGCAAGTACTCAACCATGAGCAACACCCCTAGCCCCAAGGTTTCTCCTTTTTGTAGCATGTTTAGAAAATGCTTTCCCACCCTTAATTTATAAACATATATACCTGTATTTTCTTGCATTTTTAAAATTTAAATCTCTAATCCTTCTAGAACTTAGTTTGGCATAATTTAAGAAAAGACTTTATTTTTTCTAAACAGTCAGCCCAATCAATATCATTTAGTGCATGATCTATTTTCTTTGCAAAATGGGATTGTGGAACTCATGAACACTGAGAGACAGAGGTAAACATGTCCTTTACACTGGGAGAGGCCAATGGCTGCTGCAGCTCATGTGGGTACCATCTCTTTCCCCTCCTCCTTCTTGTCTAGAGGTATAGGCTAGAAAGTGAAAAGCACAGGGACAAAGCCCTATATGTGAAGGAAGGCACAGCAGAAGAGAGTGGGAAGAGCCTGGGTTTCCACAGGCATCACTGAGCAGGAACATTGGCCCTAGACTCAGAACCTCTGGATGCTTTAACCATCTACCCAAACCAGCACCTGTTCTGCTGTCCTTCAGTTCTCAATCTGTGTACTTACATTGGCCTTTCCTCCTTAATTTTATAATAATCGTAGTAACAATTTCCGGGACTGATTGTTGTCTGCCAGGCACTGTGCTAAGCACCTTGTTTGCATTATTTCATTTGATCTTCCCAACCACATTACTAAGAGATATCCTGTAGTCCTTCCCTAATTAGAAGAGGTATCAAGGACAGTTTTTCAGAATAAGATAAAAAACACTGCATTAAATGTACACATCAATGAGACACCTCCCTATTTCAGAAACATTAAAGCAGTATCAGTTTAGCTGGGGGGATGGTGCACACCTGTAATCCCAGCTACTTGGGAGGCTGAACCAGGAAGATCACGGGTTCAAGGCTGGCCTAGGCAACCTGGCAAGACCCTGTCTCAAAATAGTTTTAAGAGAAGGGCTAAAGAGGTATGTTAGTGACAAAGTGTCCCTGGGTTCAAGTAATCAGTGTTAAAAAAAATCATTTTTAAGTTTGTAAAAATTATGTTAGGTAACTTTAATAATAAGTTTTTAAAAGTTTGTAGTTTTAGATGAACAGGATCCCTTTATTTTATTTTTTTTTTCTTTATATGGTGCTAAGGATCAAACCCAGTGCCTCACACGTGCTAGGCAAGCACTCTGCCACTGAGTCACAACTCCAGCCCAATAATAAATAATTTAAAACAATAACTAAAAGCATCTTATTATTGAGGACATGTGGTATCATCCCCATATTACAGATGAAGATACTGGGACTAGGATAGAACAACAACTAGCTCAAAGACACACTACAAAGCTGGGCACAGTGGAACATACCTATAATCCAGCTACTTGGGAGGCTGAGGCAGGAGAATCACAAATTTGAGGTCAGCTTAGTGTTGCATAGTATGTGTGAGGCCTCGGGTTCAATCCCTAATACTACACACACAGAGAGTTAACTTTCGACAAGGGAAAGGTTTACTGATAACTAGTTAGGAGACTTTTTCTCCCCTTGTTCGAAGATCTTCACTTGGAGGTAGATCCCGGGCCTCAGCTGCAGGCTGGACTCCACCTGTGCATGGTTCCCTAACCATGGGGGGGGGGGGGGGTTCTCACTTCCGTTCTTCTGATCACAACTGCCTGGCTGAGACACACTTATCTATACTCCTACTTCCATATACCAGCCTTGAACCAGCTGGAGCACTGGGCTGACATTTAAGAACTGCTTGGACTACATCCTAAAGTACCCTCTAGCTACGGCATTCGGTGATTCACCTGAACACTGTGAACTCAGTTTCCCCTCTCTGCAGAGCGGACCCACAACCTCAGCCCTGCCCATTCTGTAGGGACACTGTCACACTCAACAGCCTTTTGTACAGGTGTTGGTACTGCAAAACATCTGGATCCAGAACTTCAGGCCTCTCCATAGGGTTTTCAGAGCTGAGCCAACAAGAAGACGTAGGGGGGCCTGAAGCTGGGCCCGGACCCCCATGGCGACCAGGTCCACTTTCTGTCTGGAAGAAATCTCCCTTCTCTTCTGTAGCTCCATGGACTAGGGTTTACAAAGGCCATTCTCTCACATCCCAAGTGCGTAGTTTGGATAGTATTTCCCCCAAATTTATGTGATGACAAAAAAACATGACCTGACTGAGCAGCAGGGTCCTTGCTGAGGAAATCAGGGAAGGATTTCAAGATGAAATCAACCTGGTGTTCAGAGATGCACATATGAAGACGGAGGTAGAGACTGCACTGGTGTAGCCCCAAGTCAAGAAATGCCAGGAGCCACCAACAGCTGGAGAAGGCAAAGAAGGATTTTTCCCAGAGGTTCTGCTGGAAGGACCTGCCCACACCTTGATTTCAGACTTCTGGCCTCTAGAACTGGGAGAGAGTACATGGCTGTTGTTTTAAGCCACCGAGTTTGTGGTTACTGGTTAGGGCAGCCCCAGGAAACTAATATACTAAGTAAACATTTTGGTGCTAGAATTAAGGTTAGATCACTTTAGTTATGGTTTGAAGGATTCAAGATGACCCCAGTGACCCTTACCTTTGTGTATGGGCAGGACCTGTAAACATGAGACTGATTACACTGCATTATCTGCCAAAGGGATTTTGTAGTTCTTAGTTGACATTAAGATAGGGAAGGAAGGGCTGGGGTTGTGGTTCAGTGGTAGACCGTTTGCCTAGCATGTGCCAAGCCCTGGGTTTGATCCTCATCACCACATATAAATAAATAAAATAAAGGTTAAAAAAAAAAAGATGGGGAAGGGAGCTGGGCAGAGTGGTGCACGCATGTAATCCTAGCAGCTTGGGAGGCTGAGGCAGGAGTCTTAGCAACTTACTGAGAACTTAAGCAACTCAGTGAGATCCTGTCTCTAAATAAAATGTAAAAAGGGCTGGGGATGTGGCTCAGTGGTTAAGCACCCCTGGGTTTAATCCCCAGTACCAAAGAAAGATAGGGAAGTAGAAGTGGGGGTATTCTAGGAACCGAAAGTGGTTCCTAGCTGGGCACCAACAAGGAAGGGGGGTCAGTTCTGTAGCCACAACGAGCCATGTGAACTTGGCAGAATCCCACACACTCACTCCAGATGACAATGGCCCCTGATACCTTGTAGTTTTCTGGGACACTGAGCAAAGAAGCCAGTCACACAATGCCCGGACTTTTTTTTTTTTTTTTTTTTTTTTTTTTTCTTTTTCTGGTACTAAGGATTGAACCCAGTCCATTTTATTTATTTTGAGAAAAGCCTTGCTAAGTTGTAGGCTGTAGCAATTCTCCTATCTCAGTCTCCCAAGTCACTACTAAGATTATAAGGTGTGCAGCATGACTGGCCAATGCCTAGACTAGAACTGTGAAATGGTGAGTGTAGATTTAAACCACTAACTGTGTTGTACTAATAAGCTTGCCTATTCTGACAGACAGACCTTCACTCTCCAGAGTAGAAAATGACTATATCTGGTCACAGGCAGAGCAAGGCTATACTGAACCTCTGTACCTCTCCCTGGTCACATTAACATCCAATTAACCCAACCCACGGTCAATTTCAAATACATGCCTACTAAGAGCAGTAATGGTAGAAATGAATGGTAATTGCTTCTGACCTTGGACCAGACAGCCCTTTTGGCTTCTAACATCAAGGTACAGTGAATTCTTTGTGTTAAATGAATTCTGAAGCTAGGAACCAGACAGGAGTATTGCTTAGGAGAGCTTCAAGCGATGGAGAAAGAGTGAAGTCGTTTGAGTGCAGATCTGAGAGGGGCACTCAGAAGGGAGACACTGAGGAGCTAGGGCTGTGGCTCAGTGGCAGAGCACTTGCCTAGCATATGTGAGGCACTGGGTTCAATTCTTAGCACCACATAAAAAGGAAACAAAATTGGGGCTGGGGTTGTGGCTCAGCGGTACAGTGCTTGCCTAACATGTGCACGGCCCAGGTTCTAATCCTCAGCACCACATACAAATAAACACATTGTGTACAACTAAAGCAAAATAAATAAATAAAAACTTAAAAAAAAAAAGGAAACAAAATATAAGGCATGATGTTCATCTACAACTACAAAAAAAAAAAAAAAAAAAAAAAAATGAAAAGAAAAAGAAAAGAAAAGAAAACAAGAGAGACATTGACAGAACATTCAGTGTATCCCAGGGCAGCTCTAGATGCAGAACCCCATGTTAATCAGGGGTGCTCACCTCTCTCCGCATTCTGTCATATAAAAGGTGAGCAGAGTCATCTAAATCTATAGTCCAGAGGAGCATCCTAATGACTGAAGTAAAACTATCAGAAAATAACCCACCACCCAACACTACAAAAATGATTAGGAGGGTTTTTCACTGTTTTTAGAGAAAGAAGTTATATAGAACAAAAGGGGGAAGACTAAAATAAAATGAACCTATTGTGTTAAGACTGTGATAAGTACCAGTATAAACTTGTTCTTTTTTTATGTTGTTGTTGTTGTTGTTTGGTTGGTTTTTGTACCGGGGATTGAACTCAGGGGCACTGGACCACTGGGCCACATCCCCAGCCCTTTTTTGTATTTTATTTAGAGACAGGATCTCACTGAGTTGCTAAGTGCCTCGCCATTGCTAAGGCTTGCTTTGAATTCGCCATCCTCCTGCCTCAGCCTCCCAAGTGCTGGGATTACAGGTGTGCGCCACCGTGCCCAGCTTGTTTTTTGTTTTTGTTTTTTTTAAATATTTATTTACTTTAGTTGTACACAATGTTTATGTGGTGCTGAGGATCAAACCCGGCCGCGCACGTGTGAGGCGAGTGCTCTGCCGCTGAGCCACAACCTCAGCCCCTTGTTTTTTAATATACATTCAGATACAGACATTTGTGTGTGCACAGGTTAGTGTACATCTACTTCCTAGCTTTGTCTGCCAAGAGGCCTAGAAGCAAAGGTGACCCCAGTAGCAATAAGCACACTAAGCAAACATCTTAGTTTTTTAAACACCATTCTTTAATAATAAGCTCCTTGGAGAAGTGAAAGATTCTAGGGCTGGGGCAAGGAAGTGACAAGATAAGCAAGGAATATCTTGTAGCACAACAAAATAAATTTTTAAAAAATAAAATAAAATGAAGCCATTGTGGTGGCACACACCTGTAATCCCAATGACTCAGAAGGCTGAGGCAAGAGGATCACAAATTTGAGGCAAGCCTCAGTCACTTAGGGAGATCCTGTCTCAAAAAAAAGGACTGGGACTAGGGGTATAGCTCACTCAGTGGTATAGTGCCCCTGGGCTCAATCCCCATCATCCCCGCCCCACAACAAAAATAGGGGCTTACCAAAAAAAACACAGGAGACAAAAGAAGGAACTCTTAATTAAGATGGCCAAAGCTGAAACAATCTAAGCCATAAATAATGATCGTATAAGATTTTAAACTATAGAATAAAATCTGATATAAATGGGGTAGATTCCCAGTTGATAAATATGGAAGGAAAATAGAAAATCATTAGGCTAACACCGCAGTAATCATTGTTGCAAAAGATGCACAGATGGATGCTAAAATTAGAGGATGAAAGCATAAGGAGAAACAGAATTGCACTGACTCAAAGCACTGCCTGAAAGTACAAAGCAAAAAGCAAGACAGTAACTTTTCCAGTGTGTGTGTGGGGAAAGTGATCACCTAAACAGCAACAGTAAGAAGACCCACTGAGGAGGCAGAGGATGCGGCTCTGTGGCAGAACATGGGCTTAGCATGGGAAAAAACCTGGGTGCAACCCCCAGCATTTCCCTTCCCCCCCCCAAAAAAAAAAGCCACCATCAACATGATCAATGCCTTGTTACCGTGCTCTAGAAAAGATGCAATATCATTCTTATGGCGGGCTTGCTCAAAATGCATGACGTTCTAACAAGGAAGGAGGAGACACTAAGGAGAAAAACTAAAAGCAATGGGGGGACAGCAATTCAGATCCTGGAACAGAAAAAGGGCATTATGAAGATCCTGGTGACAACACTGTGCCAATGTTGATTCGCTCTCGATAAGTGTACTACACCATAAGAATCTATTTTTGCAACTCTTTGGTACATGTAAATTCAAAATAAAAAGTGTAAAATTTAAAAAATGAAAGGAAACTGTTGAGTAAATTATGATCCAGTTGTAAGACAGACTTAATAGGGAGAAATTCTGATACAAAGGTAAAACATGGACCAGGTGCAGTGGTGCAGGCCTGTAATCCCAGGGGCTTGCCTGTAATCCAGGCAAGGTGCTAAACTGCTAAGCAATTCAGTGAGACCCTGTCTCTAAATAAAATACAAAATAGGGCTGGGGATGTGGCTCAGTGGTCGAGTGCCCCTCAGTTCAATCCCTGGTAGCAAACAAAACAAAACAAAGGTAAGAGGTGAATATATATGTACCCACTTGGACCATAAAAAGCAACTCTAAGAAAAGATGCCAATATGCTAAAGGAGACTGCCTCAGACAGCAGGATTACAGATTTTCCCTTCATATTCTACTTTTATTTACAATAAGCGTGTATGTGGATGTGTGTGTGTGTGTATGTGTATGTATATATATACATACATACATACTTTTTTTTTTTTTGGTGGTGCTGGGAATGGAAACCAGGGCCTTGTGTATGCAAGGCAAGCACTCTACCAACTGAGCTATACCCCCAGTCCCAAGCATGCATTATTTTTGATAATAAGAAAATATAAGCCAGGTGCGGTGGTGAACGCCTGTAATCCCAGCACTTGGGGGGCTGAGGCAGGAGGATCATGAGTTCAAAGCCAGCCTCAGCAATGGCAAGGCACTAAGCAACTCAGTGAGACCCTGTTTCTAAATAAAATACAAAAAAGGGCTGGGAATGTGGCCCAGTGGTCCAGTGCCCCTGAGTTCAATCCCCAGTACCAAAAAAAAAAAAAAAAAAAAAGAAAGAAAGAAAAGAAAATATAGTTTACAGAAATACCAAACAACTATCTGGGGGATTCTGTGGAATGGAATAGTTTCTGGAGGACTTGTGAGGGTTGCTCAGGTAGGCTGGAAAGGAAGATGAACCATAATCTGTTATCTTATTATCATCTAATAAATCATTATTTTGAAATTCTGAAATTTGCAAACACAGAGCAATGCCATTCTCTTCACTCCTTTCCCCCCCCTCCCCCAGTACCAGGGATTAAACTCAAGGGCACTTGACCATTGAGCCACATCCGCCAGCCCTATTTTTTTTTTTTTTAATATTTTTATTTATTTGTTTTAGTTGTACACAATGCGTTTTATTCAATGCATTTTATTTGTACGTGGTGCTGAGGATCGAACCCGGGTCGCCCACGCACTAGGCGAGCACTCTACCGCTGAGCCACAATCCCAGCCCCACCGCCAGCCCTATTTTGTATTTTATTTAGAGATAGGGTCTCACTGAGTTGCTTAGCTCCTCACCATTGCTGAGGCTGACTCTGAACTCGTGATCCACCTGTCTCAGCCTTCCGAGCTGCTGGGATTACAGGCATGCATCACCTTGGCTGGCTTTCACTACTCTTTTAATTTTAGAAAAGAGTTATTTTATAGCACATAAAGATATACTTTTTAACATAATGGCTTTACTTTTGTTGTTTTTAATGAATTAATAACTATTTCTGCATTTCTCAATTTGAATTTTTTAAAAATATTTATTTATTTGCTTTAGTTGTACACAATGCGTTTATTTTTACGTGGTGCTGAGGATCAAACCCGGGCCGCGCACGTGCTAGGCGAGCGCTCTACCGCTGAGCCACAATCCCAGCCCCTGAATTTTTAATATGGTAAATATCCCCAGATATAGTCACACAAAAGCAAATATTAAGGGATCCTAGGATCCAAAATTATGAAAATGCGTAATCTAGAAAGACTTTTTACAGATAGGCATAGTGGTACACTACTGTAATCCCAATAGCTCAGGAAGCTGAGGCAGAGGAATTGCAAGCTCAAAGTCAGCCTCAGCAATTTAGCAAGGCCCTAAGCAACTCAGTGAGACCCTGCCATTAATAAAATACAAAAAATGGCTGGGGACATGGCTCAATGGTTAAGCTCCCTGGGTTCAATCCCTGATTAAAAAGAAAAGGGGTGGGAGAGACTAGGAATGCAGCCCAGTAGAAGAGTGCCCCTGGGTTCAAACCCCAGACAGGAAAGGAAAAAAAAAAAAAAGACTAGTTACAAATGAAATTACAATTAAATTAGGTGTGTGTGTAAAAGAAGTAGGATTCCAAATATGGTTTGCAAATATCTTAAATACTGACTTTTATAAAAATGGGAGCTAATTAAATAGTTGTATTTCACCTTTTACCCAACATTTCCACTTCATAGAACTTATTCTAGTCATACACATAGGATATGCCACTTTATAAAGTTAATCATTGCAGTACTGTAAATAATGGGAAAATAGTGAAAACAACCCAAGGCGGGAGTGGGGGTTAAAAAAAAAAGACAGTACTTCCATAGTATGGAACACCATGCAGCTACAAAGGAAAATGCTAAAA
Organism: Tamias sibiricus; assembly: GCA_025594165.1. NCBI lineage: Eukaryota > Metazoa > Chordata > Mammalia > Rodentia > Sciuridae > Tamias > Tamias sibiricus. The sequence goes on from CM046661.1 coordinate 22,776,797, forward strand.
GTATTCCATGTGCACATATGTAAAGTGCTAATACAGTTGCTGCAAAAGGGAAGGGCAGTTTTATTTTTTATTTTCACTGTTTTGATCTTTAAACTATGTGAAAATAGAGCCTAGTTAAAAACCTTAACAAAGGGGCTGGGGCTATGGCTCAGTTGTAGGGCGCTTGTCTAGCATGTGTGAGACCTTGGGTTCATCCTCAGCACTACATAAATAAAATAAAGGTATCGTGTCCACCTACAACTAAAAAAATTAAAAAAAAAAAAAAACAAGAAAGAAAGCGGGGGAATAACAGGTGATAGATGGAAGTGTGATTTTTATGTACAATTTGGAAGTCTAATTAAAAACCTAGAGACTCAAATAAAAGACCTTGGCCCTAAACAACAATCTAGGTAGTGAAAGGGCTGGGGTACAGTTTAGTGGTAGAGCATGCTTCAGGCTCTGGGTTTGATCCCTAGCACTGAAGAGGGGGGGAAAGAACTTGGTGAATAAAAAATGCCTGTTTTGGGCTGGGGTTGTGGCTCAGCGGCAGAGCGCTCCGCAGAGCGCTCGCCTTGCACGTGCGCGGCCTGGGTTGGATCCTCAGCACCATGTAAACATAAATGCATTGCATTGTGTACAACTAAAGTAAATAAATAAATATTTTTTTAAAATGCCTGTTTTTAAGATATATTACTTAAAACAAGTTTTTAACTTAAATTCCTTTTTTTTTTTTTTTAAACCAGGATTGAACCCAGGGATGCTTAACCACTGAACCACATCCCCAGCCCAATTTTATACTTTTATTTAGAGACAGAGTCTCACTGAGTTGCTTGGATCCTTGATAAATAGCTGAAGCTGGCTTTGAACTTGAGATCCTCCCCAATCAGCTGGGATTACAGGCATGCACCACCGTGCTAGTCATAAATTCCTAACTTTTAACAGACCTTTTTTACTAACTACCGATACTGAGTGCTATAACTTTAGGACTATCACCTTCTCATTCCATCAAACCTAGGACTCTCTGGGACCTGATGCTGCAAGGTTAGGAGGCCTGGGAACAGTCAGATCTCTGTTGCCAAGGCAGGGACTTAGGTTTCCCATATCTGGGCACGCCAGGCTCCCTTGACAGGATTCTGTGGCTGCCTAACCTCTAGGCAGGCTCCTGGCCTGGTGTAGGTTGAAGGGCCCAGCAGGCAGCTCTGCCTCCAGATCTCAGTTGGGCCCAACTAAGAGTCCCCTTTGGGAGGCTCCATGGCAGTTGGGAATCAGAGACCTAGTGGTAGGGCAGGCATAAGGCCCTGGCTGGCAGCAGTCCCATGTCAGTAGACTCTGGACCCCCTTATCTCCTGGCAGTCTGACAGCCCGCCAAGCCTGGAGGTCAGAGAGGGCCTACTGCAGATATCTAGTGTGTCTATGTCCTGCACACATACAATGTGACCCTTCCTCATGCCCACCCCATCCTCCCCTATCACCAGGGAGTCTGCAAAGAGAAAGAAGTGGGAGACCCTCCCAGAATAAACTCCTGTGGCAGAAGCAAAGACCAACTTTCACCCCCAATATATGCAGGGACAACTGACCTCTTTCCCTCAATGTCCAAGGAAAAGACTGGGACTACTGGCAATTTCAAGTTTATGAATGAAAGTAGAACATTTTTTTTGTCTTCCTCAGAGTAACTGGTAACTCAAGGACACCAATCAGCATCTCTGGATCCAGTGTCTTTCATTTTAAAACAAAGCCCCTCCAGGTAACATGCTAAGTCTGTGGTTCTGCAAAGGCACCAGGTGTTCAGGCATCAAGTGGGGAATAGGAGGAATTATTCTGGCAGAGTGGGGAGAGGGAGGTCCCAATTCCCAGCACACACAATCAACTCACAGCAGCTCGACATGAATCCCAAGACTGCTGATACGCGACAGCGACATGGCCCAAGTATGAAGTGTGAGCAGGTAAGGAAAGAGGAAGAAGGTGGAAAGGGTTTGAAAACAGGAACAGCCCCATGACTCATACATACAGTGTGTACACGTGTACACACATGTGCATAAACACACACACACACACACACACACACACACACACACACACGAGTCCTTCCTGGCCATCATCGGCTCAGTGGAAGAGTATTTCTTCTCTGAAGAAATCAAACTAGTTTCCAGAACTAAAAGTGGAAAAACATATCTTTTCCCTAAGACTGCCCAGTGTAGGCTACTCCCTGGCAGGCCATGGAAAAATGGACCACTCAGAATGGCAGAGAAGTTGCGCCCAGGTACTAAGGAGGAGGTGAACCCATCCTGTGTCTGAGTGCAGACCAGTCCTACAACTCAACCTGCCTATCAGCTTCTGTGACTCCTAAATAGCCCACTCCATCCCATAAAGATGATAAAGACGACAAGGAGGCCTCTACCTCCTCTAGGTGCAATCTCTAAGTGCCACAAGGCAGTGAGAACAGACCCATAAAGGTTAAGAAATCTCGCCCTGCTGGAGAGTGGTGGGGCCAGGATTTAGACACAGGCCCACTTGGCTCAGAAGTTGTGAATTCCGCTGACCCCACCTCCAACTGCTTCCCAGCACATCTCTGCTAGAGAGCTCTCTGGTTCTGCCACCTTACTCTTCATCCGTGGTGCTCTTTCTTCCCACCAAGAGTCTACATTGGGAGGCAGGGGACAGGCCTTCTTCCTGACCCACCATAGTGGCTGTCACAGGACTCAGACCAGCCCCTGTACACTGAACCTAGCCCTTCTTCCTGAAGCAATGCTGGGTTTAGATTTTTGCTCTGAGAGTAGCAGAGTTCTCATATCCTCAAGGAGTCCACAATTCCTGCTCCTCTTCTTGTTTAAATGACAAGGCCAATATGCCCAGCCACCACCCCCTCAGGTTTGTTGGTCTCTCAGTTGATACCTGGCTCTCATCTCCCCCTCCTGCACTGCCCCCACCCCCAGGGTCCCAAAGGCCAGGTAAGCAACATAAACTAGATTAAGCAGGGTGTGGTGGCACACACCTGTAATCCCAGTGGCTCAGGAGGCTGTGGCAGGGGGATAGTGAGTTCAAAGCCAGCCTCAGCAACAGTGAGGTGCTAAGCAACTCAGTGAGACCCTGTCTCTAAACAAAATACAAAACAGGGCAGGGATATGGCTCAATGATCGAGTGCCCCTGAGTTCAATGCCAGGTACCCGTCGCCCCACCCCCACCCCAAAAAAAAAAAAAAAAAAAAAAGATTAAGCAGGAAGAAGGCTTTCTGAAAGAAGAGACAATACCCAGGGTCTCCCCACTCCAGTGTTCAGTGCCCCAGTCACACCTGCAAAGCAGTCCCAGAAAGAGATCACTACTCTATCTCTTGTGTTCCCCACAACTGATGAAAAGCACCTCAGCCTCCAAGAGGAAAGGGAATATGTGGTTTTAATTCCAGCCGCTGAAAGTTATGATTCAGACATTCTTCTTCTCCTGATTCAATAAGGAGGAGACAAGTTCCTCTCAGTTTTTAGGGCTTGTGTTTTAACAAGTAAGGATTACAGAATTGCAAGCACATACTGTGGATAAGAGATCCAATCTGATCTTAGTGCTGACCTGAGCCATCCCCAAGGCAGCAGAGCCAAGTTAGGAGCTGAACCTGAATAGAGGCAGGGTGGCCATCCCCCCTACCAGTCCCCTCCCCACCCTAGTATCACCACCCCCCAGCAGGGCATCTATTCCAATGGCAGGAGACTTCTGGAAAGGTCACTAATGCGACAAATCCAAATCCAAACTGCTCCAGAAGAAAGGGTAGGGTCAAAGCAGCTCCTGCCCCTCCTCTTCCCCACAGGAGAGCACTTAGCCCCTCACCAAGTCATACTCAGGATCCCCTTGGACACACATCATTTAATTATTTAGAGAAGCCACTCTTTTCACTCGGCCCTAACAGACACTAGATTCTTTAAAACTGAACCCACAACCCAGAGCAGAGGATATTTTCCTCGCTTAATCGGCCCTCAGGATCACATGGTGAAAAAGCTTGGATGGCTATTTTGTCCCATAGCCCTAAAACACCAAAAGGGGGCAGCCTGAACCAAACTACCTAACTTGGTCAGTACCGACCAAAAATAACCAAAGAGCCATCCTCGCGGTAAGCCAGGCTTAGACCGGTACCCCCCGTCTGCCGTGCTCCAGCTTCAGCCAGACATTTGGGGCACCGATCTTCAGCTGTTAGGTGGTCTGGTGGGTGATGGGGTACACAGTTCCTGGAAAGCAAAGTCCAGACACCAGAGCCCCATCGGAGCTGTCCTGGGGCAGGGCGTCGTTATTGCCCATCCACTATGCTTTTTCTCTGACCCTGCGCTCCGTGTTCCCCGGCTCCAGGAAGCCTTTCTCAGCCTTTCTGCTCGGCTATCGACATTCTGGGCGCCCTTGTCTGGCTCACACATCCCAAGCAGTCCAGCCTAAGGGACCTCCATGTGACCTCCCCCTCGCATCGTGGCACCGCTGCCAGGTGCCACCAGAACCCGGCCGCCCCGGAGTGCGTGATACCCCGAGCGTCTCCCGGTCCTTGGCACCCCCCACCCCCACTCGGTGCCTCCAAGCCTGGAGGAGCGGCGCCGGTGCCCATCCTGCGCGTCCGCTTTGCGCCCTCACCTGCAGCCGGGAGGCTGGAAACCGGGCCCGCGCAGACTCACCCACCAGGCCCTAGGGTGGCCGGCGGCGGTAGGAGCAGTTCAGTCCGTGTGTCCGCGAAGACAACCTCGCGCCCCCCCCCTCGGCGTCCGGGCCCCCGCCGCCGCGCGCATGCCCGGCTATATACCCCGCGCGTCAGCGGCAGGGCCCGCCCCCCAGCCGCCCCGCCCCGCCCGGCTCTCCCCAGGGCCTGCCACGTGGGGCAGCCAGCATGCAGCCACAGGGTACCCGAGCCCGCCCGCGACTTCCAGCGCCTTGCATCTCGGGCCTGGATCCTGGCTCGGCTCCGCTTCATCCAGCCATCTCCTGAATTCCATCACTGATTCACCGAGGCCCCACAGGCTCCTCCCTCCTGAAACCTCTCATTCTACCTTCTCTCATATGGAACGCTCTCGATCTGGCCTCCGTCCCACGCTGTTGGAGAAAGAGTGTTCCTCACTTGATCTATGTATGTATTCCAACACTGCTGATTAACCTAAAAAGCTTCTTTCTTCCCTAATTCCGAAATGTACTCTAGTAGAGGGCACCCCCATAGACTATATTTCTTCCCCAGGCCTCCACCAGCCAAAAGAACTAAAATGCTTTGTTCAAGTTCCAAATAACCACATCATGTTCACTTTTCAAACTAGACTTTGCTTCACTTCCCCACAATGTTACAGGCAACCAAGTCAAGGAAGTTGCCTGGATTTCGCTGGCTGGCCAGATTCTCCTGCCTGCATAAGAAATAGGCAAATAATGAGAAAAAATAAACTTATGCAGTTTGATCAATCTTGATCATTTGATATTGACCAGTTATATTGTTATACTATGCGCATGTATGAATATGTAACAGCAAACTCCACCATTATGTACAACTATAAAGCACCAATTTAAAAATGTATAAAAAACAAAAACCTTGCTCATTTTTCCTTTTTCCTTTGTTTGCCTACTTCTTAAAAATATCTAACTTTTGCCCAGCATGGTGGTGCACTCCTGTAATTCCAGTGACTGGGAAGGTTGAGGCAGGAGAATTGCAAGTTCAATGCCAGGCTCAACAACTTCACAGGACCCTTAGCAACTTAGCCAGATCCTGTCTCAAAATTATAAATAAATAAATAAATAAATAAAATAAAATGGGCTCGGGATGTGGCTCAGTGGTAAAGTGCCTCTGGGTTCAAATCCAGATACCACGGCCGGGTGCAGCAGTGGCGCACCACGCCTGTAATCCCAGCACTTGGGAGGCTGAGGCAGGAGGATCGCAAGTTCAAAGCCAGCCTCAGCAATGGCGAGGCACTTAGCAACTCAGTGAGACCCTGTCTCTAATAAAGTTCAAAAAAGGGCTGGGGATGTGGCCCAGTGGTCGAGTGCCCTGAGTTCAATCCCTGGTACCAAAAAAAAAAAAAAAAAAAAAAAGGCACACCTTTCACTATATAGAAAGAGGAGGCAGAGTAAGCCTACCCCATATACACTTTAGCCCAGGCCCTGTGCCCCATCTGTATGGTGAATGGGGAAACATGAAGAAAGGAAGGGGTGGGGGGGGGAGTACATCTTTCCTTTTTCCATCATTTACCTATTTCTTATGTGGGCAGGTGGGCCATTCCAGCCAGCCAGATGCACCCAGGTTGGTTCCCTTGGCTACGCTGCTGATAATGTCAGACTTCTAAAGAGACACATCCGTTAACCCAAAGCCAGGACTAATGTTAATGTTTGTGTGAGAGTGTCCTGGGAGTTTCTTCCGCTGTGGGATGGTCCTATTGAGATGGATATCAGACCTCGGAAATGTAAATTTCTTGAGAAAATAAGCCACCCACTGAATTCCCATTGTTCTGTTCCACTAGACCTTAGGATTATTTCCTTTATAGCTAAACCAGCTGCCATCTGTGTTAGGCAGACCCAGAGGAAGGACCTTCTAGCAGAACTGTGCCCAGTTAGTATCCATGCCCCTGATCTAGCACAGTGACTGGTGCCCAGTTGACACCAAGTCCTCTGAATTGGTGAAGGGAAGGGAGACCACATCCCACCCTATGCAATTCTTGGGGAGAGCACATCCATGAAGACAGTGCTGAGGAAAGGAAAGCCCTTGGCAGGAAGGACCTGGTGCTCCATGGCAGTGTGCTTGCTCTTCAGTGCTGAGTAGAGAGGGAGTAAAAAAGAAAGCACTGAAGCCAGGCCAGATTCTTCCTGTCACTCTGAAAGAGACTGTAGCTGGGCCCTGAGTTTTTCTAAAATTCATTTATCCTCACCCTGTAATTACTGCATCAGTGGGTAAGGGAGAGAGCTGCTGTGATACCCCTCTCATGCATCTTCTAAGTAATTTCAAGGTAATGATATCTCTTGCAAAATTTCTCCTCAGCCCCTTCATCTCTGTAATAACCCTTTATATTTATCTTTCTTGGTTGGACTCAGTGTTTTTCAGACATTATGTCATCCATTTGGGACTCTAATCTGAAATGCAGTGGGTTGTCATAAAAGGTCAGTCCCTATCAGGCCCTTTCCCTTAAGTATTAATGAGAAGCCCACCCAGAGATAAAGCAAAACAAAATGCTTCAAACATACAGCTCTAAATAGCATGAAGCCCAAAAATACACATCCCAATGAAGTGTTAATCCCTGCTTAAGGCAAGAACAGTCCCAATGGTGTCTCCAGCTAAGATGTCAGTCCTGTGCCTCGGAGAGTAAGACGTCTGTCAAGGAAACTGCTCAAAGTGCAGAGTGGGGAGGGGAGGAAGGAAAAGACACCCCACCACCCGGCCTATCACAGTGTTCTCACTTGTTTGCAATCAGAGTAAAGGTGGAGCTGCCAAAGTCCAATGGGCAACCAAAGCTGATAAGCTATCAGTAGTTCCTGAGGGGAAGACAATTAATTATTAACTTGCTCAAAAACCAAAAGGTCCTAAGTCTCCATATCCACCCCCACACAAAATTCTTTCCATACATCCTCACTAAACTTTACCTTGTTACTGATGGTACTGTCCTTCATGTCAAGCCCCAGTTTGGAGCCCCAATTCTCACTCTGTCCACTGAATATACCCTTTTCCCTCTCATTACCCCCATTTACACTTATCAAAATTCTAATTCAAAGTAACCTCCCCTTAGCAAGATTTTTTAAAAATTTATTTATTTGCTTTAGTTGTACACAATGCGTTTATTTTTTACATGGTGCTGAGGATCGAACGGGGCAGCGCACGTGCTAGGCAATTGTGGCTTGAGCCACAATCCCAGCCCCGCCTTAGCAAGATTCTTGATTGTTCCTAACTATATTTGATCCACCCTTTCAAACTCTTTTGACTGTAACCCACATTAAAACATAAAAAGAAACACCAGAACTCCAGTATAAATAATATAGCAAGCAAAATTTTCACAAAATGGGGGCTGGGGTTGTAGCTTAGTTGTAGTGCTTGCATAGCATGCTCAACGCCCTGAGTTTGATCCCCAGCACCACAAAAATATAATTTTTTTTTCACAAAATGAAATGTCCTTAATATATGCAATGTACTGTAAAAAGTACTGATAAACCCCCTAAATTGATTTCACAATTACTGGGTTATGACCTACAGAATTAATATGGTTTATATACTTACAGTTTTCCCTTCAAAGTATTCAATTGTAACATCTAACCTTATTAATCTCCCTTGATTACAAGAGATCTCCATATACAGCTGTATTCACTAACATAACATCTCATACATAACAGATTCTCAATCAATATTTGTTGGATGAATGAACAGTCCAGTTCACTAAAAGTTTGATATTGGGCAATATTTAAGGGAACTGGGCACAGGAAAATGACATTTTTCATTGCTGCTGTTTCCCATCTACAAAAGACCACACCTACCTGCCAAAGGTATGAAGACAAATTTCCGGTTGATGAGGGGAGGGGAGCGGAAAGGCCTTGGGAAAGAAGCCAGAGAAATGATGACCCTGATTGTGCTGAGGGTGGAGATGGGAATTCAGGAAAGTCTTAGCCTCCTGGGTGGTCTGTATTGACAAGGCAGGTGACTTGATGAGCAGGGGGTCTGAGATGCCTCTTACATGCCCCTAGTGCTAGCTCAGCTCAAGGCCAAGGCTTTGACCAAGAGGCCATAACTTTTCTACAGCCTGTCAGGAGATGGATGAGCAGGTTTCTCCGTACTTCCATGAAAATGATTTTCTGTTTTGGCATGGAACAAACTCAGGGGGGACCAGAGGGAATGTAAAGTTCCTCTTCAACCCACCATCAGGTCTGGGGACCCATTGACCTACACTATGAGCCAAAGGGTGAGAACGTGGCTAGACACCTCAGTTGTGAATCATCTATATTACTATCTCATGGATTTGCAGACAAAAAAAAAAGACCTAGGGAAATTAACAGTTGACTTGGTAGCAAGTAATCTACAGGAATGTGTCAGTTTGCCCAGTGTGGTGGTACAGGCCTATAATCCCAGCAGCCTGGGATGCTGAGGCCAAAAGACTGAAGTTCAAGTCTAGCTTCAGCAATTTAGAGACTCTAAGCAACTTAGGGAGACCCTGACTCAAAATAAACAATAAAAAGGGCTTGGTATATGGCTCAGTAGTTAAGCACCCCTGGGTTCAATCCCTGGTACCAAAAAAAAAAAAAAAAAAAAGGCATGTGTTAATTTTGTTTAATTTTCTAGCATACAGTTTGTTCATCGTATTCCCTAATCACCATCCCTCACCCAGTTTTAGTAATGTGAGTCTTTTTTTTTTTTTTTTGTACCAGGGATTGAACTCAGGGGCACTCGACCACTGGGCCACATCCCCAGCCCTTTTTTGTATTTTTTTTATTAGAGACAGGGTCTCACTGAGTTGCTAAGTGCCTCGCCATTGCTGAGGCTGGCTTTGAACTCATGATCCTCCTGCCTCAGCCTCCCAAAGTGCTGGGATGACAGGCGTGCGCCACCGCACCCGGCAATGTGAGTCTTCTTGACCTGTCTAAAGGTCTGCTCACTTTGTTCATCTTTTCAAAAAGCCAATTTATGAGCTTGTTGATTTTTCATTTTTCTCTAATTTTTCAATAATGGAACATTATTACATTCATTTCAGCTCTGATTTTTTATTTTTGCAGTGCTGGGGATTGAACCCGAAGCTTTCTACCACCAAACCACATCCGTATCCTTTTTTTTTTTCCCGAGACAAGAGTCTCCCTAAGATCCCCTAGGCTGTCCTCAGATTTGCAGTCCCTGTGCCTCAGTCTCCCAAGTCACCCCAATTACTGGCTGGCCAGCAAAGTATCATCACTTTTGTTCTCACCTTTGAATGTTTAGCTGGAAGCAGAATTCCACATTGACAGCTGCATTTTTAAGTTACTCCTTTTGCCGGGCGCGGTGGCGCACGCCTGTAATCCCAGCACTTTGGGAGGCTGAGACAGGAGGATCGCGAGTTCAAAGCCAGCCTCAGCAATGGCGAGGCACTTAGCAACTCAGTGAGACCCTGTCTCTAATAAAAAAAAATACAAAAAAGGGCTGGGGATGTGGCCCAGTGGTCAAGCGCCCCTGAGTTCAATCCCCGGTACCACAAAAAAAAAAAAAAAAAAAAAAAAGTTACTCCTTTTGTCTTGAGGATCTGTCATGCTGATCCTTCCTTTTAAGCCTTCCCCTTTCACTTCTGGTTGTTTTTAAAAGTTCTCTGTCTTTGGTGTTCTGTGTTTCAGTACAGTGCAGCTGTTCTTCTTTATCCTCAATTGAGTTTTTTCAGTTAGATGATTTATATCTGATCTTAATTCTAGAAAATTCTCAGACTTTATATTTTCCTGTCACCTATTCTTTCTATTTTAATCTGCAGGAGCTTTTTAGACAAATATTGGACCCTCTCTTCCTCCCCTCCCATCTCTTCTCTCCCATGAAGTCCTCACTCCAGCAATACAGTGGACTACTTTGATTTCTGTGGGCCTCTGGAGCTCTCACCAGCCTGGATCAACCTTATGTTAACTTTTCAGCTTGTGGTCCTTTAGCAAGCTAGCAATAAAAATTCAGACTACACATATGCACATGGGGCCCCAGCTTAGGTATTTCTCAAGTCTCCTTGCTGCTGCCCCAGGATGATTGGCAGGATTTTTTTAGTGCCTTCTAGGTTACACCCTCTTCATCCAGCAGACTTAACTCCAACAATCCTGAACCTCACAGGGTCTGAGGCCACATCTCCTAGCCTTCTCTGGAATTAAAGACCTGAATGCTCCTGCCCCTCTATTTTGTCATTATTCTGGGAGCTGTGCTGGTATCAACTATTACCTCTCTGACTTCCCTTTCTTGTACCTAGATGTGATCTTTCCTCCTCTTCTCCACTTTTTTCTTTTCTTTGTTCCATTTCCTCCAAGTTCAGTTATGTAGGAAAAACTATATTTTCTGAATTGGCCAAGGCAGATGTGGTGCACACTTTAGTCCCAGCTACTCAGGAGGTTGGGGCAGGAGGACCACTTGAGCCCAAGAGTTCAAGGCCAACTTGGGCAACATAGTGAGACCTTGTCTCAAAAACAAAAAACAAAAAAGTCCGGGTACAGTAGCACACGCCTGTAATCTCAGCAGTTTGGGAGGCTGAGGTAGGAGGATCATGGGTTCAAAGCCAGCCTCAACAACGTGAGGCACTAAGCAACTCAGTGAGACCCTGTCTCTACATAAAATACAAAATAGGGCTGGGGATGTGGCTCAGTGGTTGAGTGCCCTTGAATTCATTCCCCAGTACCCAATAAATAAGTAAACAAACAAACAACAAAAAGGACTGGGGTTCAGTGATAGAAGTGCCCTAGGGTTCAATTCTCCAGTACAACAAAACAAAACAAATACAACCCCCCCCCCCAAAAAAAAAAAAAAAAACCAAAACTATTTTGGTCAACTTTTGTCAGAATGGTCAGTTTAGTGCAGGGTGTGGTGGCATATAACTGTCATTTCACCAATTTGGGAGGATGAAAATAGGAGAATCTCAAGTTCAAGGACACCCTTAGCAACTTAGGCCCAAAGCAACTTAGTGAGACCCTGTCTCAAAAAATAAAAAGGGCTGGGGGTGTGGCTGGCTTTGTGGTTAAGCACTCCTGGGTTCAATTCAGGCTACCATGTTACCAGAAGTCTCCCATTATTCCTCATTTAAAACAAAAACAAAAACAAACCTTATTTATTTATTTATTTTGGGGGTACCGGGGATTGAACTCAGGGGCACTCGTCCACTAGGTCACATCCCCAGCCCTTTTTTTTGTATTTTATTAGAGACAGGGTCTCACTGAGTTGCTAAGTGCCTCGCCATTGCTGAGGCTGGCTTTGAACTCGCGATCCTCCTGCCTCAGCCTCCCAAAGTGCTGGGATTACAGGCGTGCGCCACCGCGCCTGACTACAAACCTTATTTTTAGAACAGTTTTAATTTCAAAGAAGAAATGAGCAGAATGTATAGAAAGTTCCCATATATGCCCAGCCCTCCTATATATACAGCATCCCACACTATCAACATCCCCCACCAGAGTGGTACATTTGTTTCAACCAATGAACCTCACTGACATATCACTTTTACTCAAAGTCCATAGTTTACATCAGGGTACACTCTTAGTGTTGGACATTCTCTGGGTTTTAACAAATTCATGGCAGTGTCATGTAAATAGTTTTGATGCTACAGTGTCACAGTGAATAGTTTCACTGTGTTAAGAACCCTCTGTGCTCTACCTATTCGCTTTGTACCTCCCCATCCTCTAGTCCTTTTATTGCCTCCACTAAAACTTTTGACTTTTCCAGAATGCCATACATTGGAATCATACACTGTGTAGCCTTTTCAGATTGACTTTACTGAGCAATAAGCATTTAAGTTCTTCCATGTCTTTTAATGACTTCATGCCTTTTTTAGTATTGAATAATATTTCACCAATTGGATACCTGAGTTTGTTTATGCATTTAACAATTGAGAACATTCTCTTTTGTTCTGTTTTGTTTTCTTCTTTTTTATAATACTGGGAATTGAACCAAGGCCTCACACATGCTATGCAAGTGTTCTACCTCTGAGCTACATCCTCAGCCTTTTTTCATTTTTTGACAAGTTGCCCAAGCTGACCTTGAACTTGTGATTACAGATGTATGCTACCACACTCTGCTACTGAGTATATTTTTGTTGCTTCCAAGTTTTAAAATTGTGAATAAAATTATTATAGACATCTGTGTGCAAATTTTTGTATAGATGTTAAGTTTTCACTTTCTTTGGGTAAATGCCAAGGAGTATCACTGTTAGATTATATGGTAAGATTATGTTAAATTAGGTTTTTTGATTTTTTTGCTTTGGGGAGGCTAGGGGTTGAACACCCGTGCCTCCCAAATGCCAAGCCTGTGCTCTACTATTAAGCCACATTTCTAGTTCCTTGATGTTCTTAAGAGTTCTTCGTAAATCTTGGATAATAAAATTTTTATTATCTTCTTATCTTCTCATTCTTTTGATTTTCCTTATTTTTTTGAAAAGCTACTAAGAAACTCAGATGAAGCTAGGAATAGAAACAGAAACAGAAAATGGGGTCTTCTTCAATAATCCCAAATCTCTGAGAATTTAATTTCAGGTCCTAAACTTTGAGATTTTCAGTAGAAAGAGCTAGACATTTTTAAAATTCCCTCCTTTTCCAATGAAGTGCTGCCCAAGTGAAAAGGGCCCTGTTGCACACCGTGTAGAATGAGCTCAGGCAGCACGGCATCATGAAGAGTGGGATTCCTAAATCAACAGAAAAACTGCAACGCTCTAAAAGAGCAGTGATGAAAGGAGCAGCCAGGGCACTTTGGGAAGGTGTTTTAGGGACTATAGGCACACTGCAAAGTATATATAACAAAGGGCAAGCATTTAATAATGGGCAGGAGGTCACCCTGAAGTGCACTCTCCGGCCCTAAAGAGGTCTAAAAAACAAGATGAACACAAACACAACAAAATATGGGTAGGAGATCTAAGGTTTTTGTTTTTGTTTTGTTTTCCCTTCCATTGCTGGGGATGGAACCCAGAGCTTGTCAGACAAGTGCTCTACCACTGAGCTACACCCTAGTCTGACACACAAAATATAAATGCCATATTTGGCCCAGAAGTGAGATGGCACCAATAAGTCCTCTAATAACTCCTACTCAGCTCAGGGTGCAATCATCTGGCTACTAACACTGATGCTGTACCTTGCATGTAGAGTAATAAATGAATAATTTTAAGTGTTACAGCTGTCTGAAGAAAAATAACTGTATCCATATAATAAATAAATGATACTATTTCAAACATGACTGCCCATTTATACAAATTTACTTTTATTTCCCACCCAGGATCCAATCACTGGCATTAAAACTAAAAAACAACACAAGAACACCAGAAATAAAAAGTGAAGAAATTTAAATTTCTATATTATATTCAAGTATTTATCTCTTCTGATTATCTAAGAGAAAAAGAGCACTAGGAAATACAACTTTAAAAGGAAAACTCAAAAATGCTTCTAAAGACTATCAGAAGCTTCCATCTGTGGCTTTTAGATTCCCAGCCTTAGCCTCGCCTCTGTAGCCACCTCCAAATAAATCCCATCAACATGCATCCCTTCCCAACCTCTGCGGGCACTACGACAAATTAAAAGCTCTCTTGGCTTCTTCTTTTAAGGAGTTTAAGCTGAAGTTCCTCTTTTCATGCACTGTTGTATAAAATGGGTATTTCTGCTCTGTTCTCTCCCTTCTAACACACACACACATACACACAAATAAATAAATAAATATCAATTTGAAAAGGTTAAATAAAACTGGCTTTTAAAACCCAGCGAAGCAAGGTATGATAAAAACAACTCGGAAGAGATCCAAAGATTTTAAAATGGGAAAGGGAGAAATAGAGGGAGACAGAGAAAATGAGAACCACTGCTTCCCTAAAACACTGGAATTCACAGGCATAGTGATAATTTCCAAAACTGTAATGTGTGGACTTTGGTAGAAGAGTCCCATTTTCCAAAGCTGACTTCTGGAAATCTTAACCAGGATTCCGAAAAATCCCCAGCTAAGTGAGCTCATAGCTGGAAGAGGTTCTTGTGCAAGAGAAATGAGCAATCCATTTACAAACAGACGCTCAGAAAGGAAGGCCACGCACCTGGGAGAAAGGGTCAATTAAAAACTCACACCCCATCCTGAACTTTCCTAGCTGTTGAATTCTTTCCACGTGTTCTGATTGTTACTTGAAAAACTGAAACTTACTGAAGATCAGTCACAAAGAGCAGACAGGTGTGTGTGTGTGTGTGTGTGTGTGTGTGTGTGTGTGTGTGTGTGTGTGTTTGGGGGGAGCAAGAAAGCAACATGGTATGCTGTAAAGCAACTGAAAAGCATAGAAAAACCTTGCTCAAGAAACTGAGGGATAGCTGCAAGCCACCTTAAATGGGATTCCAAAGTATCATAAACTCAATCCCCAGGGAAGATGAACACACAGGGCCTGATTATGCCACAGGGGCGGGTCTTACCTGCCTTTCACACCTGTGGGCAACAATAGTCTCTCTTTGAAAAACTCTGCTTCACAGCCTTTTCTTTAATCTTTCCCAGTTGCTCCCCAAAAGTAACTCCTTACTTTAAGAAATCTGCAATGACTTCATTCATTTTCTCACCTCTGATGCCAGAAATAGGAGCTGCTTTGTGACCATAGCTTCCAGGTACAAATGCTGCTTCTGCAGATTTCTACAGCTATGTTGGCTTGGGAGACTTTTTATTATGGGGGCATTGGAGATTGAACCTGGGACCACACACATGCTAAGCACACACTCTACCACTGAGTTACACTGAGCTACACACCTAGCCCTTTTCATTTTGAGACAGTGTCTCCTTAAATTGCTTAGGGCCTCACTAAGTTGCTGAGGCTGGCCTCCAACTTATGATCCTCCTGCCTCAGCCTCCCAAGTTGCCGGCATTACAGGTGTGTGCCACTGTGCCCTGCTCCTTGGGAGGCTGTTACTGGCTCCCCTACATCTACCAACTCTGTCTGCCTCTGCACAGTACTTCCATTATTTGCTCTACAAAGACAGGAAGGTAATTTCCATCTGGTACCTGGAAACTTGCTTCTTGAATCAGGTTAAAAGAAAAAAGGAAAACCTATTCTACAGGATTGGAGAAAGGGAAAACACCAACACAAAATCCCACTCTGTCTCTGCTCATTCCGCAAGAGTCATGGCTGAGCTGTGAAGTCTTATATCGCCTACCAGCCTATGCCCAGGCTGTGGTCACAGGAAAAACAGGTTCTCACACAGCTGGATGGCCGGTTCATGGTGCAGAATCTGTCCTGACAGGAAAGCCAGCTTGTGGGCATACTTGCAAGGAGCTGGAACTCTAATGGTACCAGGCCAATTCCAGTACATGTGGCACAGTTTGAAAGTCAACCTGGAGGCCAAAAAGAAAATGTGATCTTTATCACTCTCTGCTTCCACTTCAGGGTGTGATCACATGCTCATGGGGAAAAGACACACAGCGCCCTCGCCAGCAAACTGGGGAACCCAGGAATACACAAAGCAGCTTTTGGGATCTTTATTCTTCCATGTAATTGTTTCTATTTCCATCATTTGTAAGTCAGAGGACGGGTGAATCCCCTCGTTTTCTTATTTTTCTACTAAAACAAGAAAAGCAATATGAAGAAAATGCCTTTCTTTGCCTACAATAAAAGGCTGCAGAAGGGTAAGGACCTCAGCAGCATGTTTAGATGATATGAACTCAAGGACCCTGGGTCTCAATTCTGGTGGTGTCATAACCATGTACAGCATTTCTTAAAAACACAAATGCTGGCCAGGCACAATGGTGTGCACTTACAGTCTCAGCTACTCAGAAAGCTGAGGCAGAAGGATTGCTTGAGTCTAGGAGGTCAAGACAAGCCTGAGCACACAGCAAGACCTTGTCTCTTGAATAAATAAGAATGCTTTAGAATGTTTAGGAGTGCTGTGGCATCAGTATTTTTTTTTAAGATCTTCAAGTAATTTTGTAAAACCAGGATTACCAATTACTTCTCAAAAGAATACCACTGTGGCCGGGCGTGGTGGCGCACGCCTGTAATCCTAGCACTTTGGGAGGCTGAGACAGGAGGATCGCGAGTTCAAAGCCAGCCTCAGCAATGGCGAGGCACTTAGTAACTCAGTGAGACCCTGTCTCTAACTAAAATACAAAAAAGGGCTGGGGATGTGGCCCAGTGGTTGAGTGCCCCTGAGTTCAATCCCCGGTACCACAAAAAAAAAAAAAAAAAAAAAAAAAAGAATACCACTGTGGTCAAAGTCAAGGTGTAGGTATATCTGGGGGCAGGCAGTGACCCCACCTAGCTAGCTGGTCAGAAATTAGGGTGAGAAAGGAGTAAGTTATCACCTCTGCATATGATCAGGGCTCAGGTTCGCAGTGTTGAGAACACAGACATAATGCGTAGGAATGCCACAGCCCTGTCGTACGTGGTGGGCGAGGAGGTAGAAATCCACCCTAGGAAGGAAAAAACACCAATGAAGGACATGGTCAGATTCAATTGGATGGAGCTGGAGAGGATCTTGGAAATTATTATAGCTCCTCCAACTAGGACTTAGAAAGGTAAATGACTGGATCAAGGACACACAAGAATCAGATTAGTATTAGAATTTAGGTCTCCTGACTCATTAGGCTACTGCAGTGGTGGCAGACACTCCCTTACCTGTGTGTGGAAGGGTGTTCTGTGTCTTAGGACAAGACTACATAGGCAGAATTCTGTATTTAAGAAGTAAAAGCATTGTTGTTGTTTTTAAATGTTTTTAAACCTTTTGTTCCTTTTATTTCTTTGTTCCTCCTAACACTGGAAATTGAAGCCAGGGGCATTCTACCACTGGGCTTCATCCCCAGACCTTTTTATTTTTTATTTTGAAAAAAGGCCTCGATAAATTTTTAAGCCTGCAACTTGCAATCCTCCTGCCTCAGCCTCCCTAGTTGCTGGAATTAACAACCTGTACCACCATGCCCAGCTTAAAGCTTTCTTTTTTTCAATAGTAGAATCTGTCTGAACATACTGGTGCACATGTGTAATCACAGCAACTCAGGAGGCTAAAGCAGGAGGATGCAAGTTCAAGGCCAGCCTCAGCAATTTAGTGAGGCCCTGAGCAACTTTAGTGAGATCCTGCCTCAAAAAATAAGTAGGTCTGGGGATGTAGCTCAGTGGTAAAGCATCTCTGGGTTCAATCCTCAGCACCAAAACAAAAAAAGAAAAAAGAAAGAAAAAGAGAATCTGAGGATTCCATTCCAATCTCTCTGGCAACCTCCCCATCCCAATACCCAGCAAACAGGTAACTTCTCCAACTTATTCTTCCTCCAATACTGTCTTTTTTGCCCACTTACCACTCACAACTTGTTATTGTATGATCTACCACAGTCCCGGGGAAGGGTGTCACAAAGTGCTCTGTAGAAGCCAGGTACAGATTGGTGCTGATTTTCTTCTGAACTACAAATACCACCATCTTGGGCTGGTAATTCTCAAAAGCCTCAAAGCACTTCTGCAGCTGAGGAATTTCATAGTTGGCAACTGTCTTCAGCTGGCCATCAGACACTCCATCACGGTACACCACAATCTTCTCTGGTAGA